>JAWNON010000190.1:13305000-14505000 GCA_035045945.1 Drosophila anceps | reverse complement strand
TGTAGTTTGAGAATTTGAAGATCTATCATAAGCAGAAAAGAAAGTTCAGAACATTGCATTTTCGACAATATATATAGACAATATATTACATATAAATTAACACAGTATTATTTTATTATTATTTTATTTAACAAATTTTTAAAGCTTTGTCGAGATTTATATACATAAATGTCTATAAAATATTATATAAAACTATAAAAATTCACTAATTTGAATTTGAATTTTAGCTGATTTTTTACATAATTTATCTATGCTTTTTTTATGCGTCGAATTTAGTTTTATTTCAAGAAGAATAGCACAGAGTCCAATTGAAAAAATTGTAGAACTATAGCTCGCAGCATATAGGAAATCTACAACATTAATGGGGAGCCTTCTTAGTTTATATTCTTAATAAAATCATGAAACCATCTTCGACTCTGCAGTCAATTGCAGCATCTTCATGTGCTTCAGACTTTTGATATTGTTTGCCTGCTGCAGCAACATTTATTTGCACGCAACTTGGGACAAAGATCACATAACAAGGGGCTACTGTTAGCTCTGCTAAGTAAAAAGAAAAACACCAGGGATACATTGAGTATATGTATCTTAATATGTTTTGTCTATTTCTATGTTTGTCTACTTCTATTTTTGTCTATATCTTCATACATCCTATTCTCTGATATTTTAGTCCAAGTCCAAAGTTTTTAAACTATTTCTATTTGAGTTTTTTTCTCCAAAGCTAATACTCTAATTCTTTTTAGCTTAACTGGTTTCCGATTTAGAAAAATAAATCAAATATTTTTAGTTTGAGCTTGTAATCAGTCCACGCTCAGCTGTATTTTCAACACGTTTGCTTGGCTGTGGGGAGTCTAAGTATGCCATGGTTTGAAGCGACCAAATGACACAAGCTGGAAACTGGCAATTCTAGGAGGGTCATTCAAAGTAGGTCATACGAGGAGTTTCACATAGCAGACACGGATTGGATAGAAAGTAAGCAGCTCATCATCACAGCTGTTGCAAAAGGCTGCCGGTTTTATCATCTTCAGACCATTAAAAACTATCGTCCACTGCTGCATTAGCGATAATCAGCTGAGAATTATAAATTTACAGCTTTCGTGTGCTTATGTTTGTTAGTTATTAATCAACTAATATATGAGCTAGACTATACTTAATAAACGAAAGTTAAAAGACACTAAAGTGCATCATATGCATATTGATAATGCAAGAGGCGTTAGTTGTGATCTAATAAAATATCTTAATAGTTAGTTAAATGCGTTTAATTGTTGGCTTGCGGATCAAAAGCTGCAACTTGGGTAGATCGTAGATCGTAGAACATTCATTTAGTGAATAGACTAAATTACATATATGCAACATTCATTTGCTGTCTGTCCGCCTGTCCATCTGGCTGGCATTCTGTTCGTGTATCTGCATGAACGCAAAGTTATTCGAAGCTGCATAAAGACTTTAAACATGCTCGTGCATTTCTTTCATTAATTAAGTAATATTGTCTAAATCTAGGGCGTAGCACATAGCAAAATGAAAATGTAGAGCACGAATGAGCTCACTTAGATATTTAACATATTTGCTATCAACTTTTATAAGATCTGCAACTAATTTCTTATAAATAGCTTACACTTAAGTCTAGACATGCTTGACTTTAGTATAACAGTTCTGTAAACTGTTATACTTTAGCTGTTATATAAACCGAAACTCATTGCATATCTGTAAACTGAACTATTTGGGACCGTTAAATACATTCAAACTGAGCCCCAATTGGCTCTCAGCGGCCTCAATCGTTCTTCAAGTGAAAATTTCCTGTTTGCTGGCCAAGAGTTGTCGCCAACATCCATGTATCACGTAATTTGTGGCATTTATTACCACAGCATTTACTGGCCAAAAAAGGCAACTGCACTGGCTCCACCTGGAAACAGACTTCGCCTTCCACTTCGACTGCGACTTGGACTTGGACTTGGAGTTGGAGTTGTACTGGGACTGGGACTTGGTCGCATTTCGTTCAGACTAGACGTCCAGACAGGTTGAACGACTCGCCAAAGGCATCGTTTGTTCAATATTTTATTTTCAATTGCAATTGATGTCATCTTCGACCGCCTGCGGCCGGCACCTGCAACTGGTAGTTTTATACGCATGCAGGAATTGAAAAGGGTATATTGGTTGTTGAGCAATGCATATTTGATATACCTGGGCATTTGGGAAGGATAGGTAAATACTATATATGTTTTGCTATTTAGCCGTTAGTATTTAAGGCTCTGTTTGAAGTTGCAAACTTGAAAATTTGAAAGAGTGTTCATAAAAATAGTAGTGAGGCTAATATGTTGGACTGCAACAATTTTTGAATATATATGTTAATCTTGTTACTCGTTTTAAATTGTTTTGAAAATATTATGTTTATCCAGCATGGTCAACATTTCAGTCGCACTACTATTTTTATGAACACAAATTAGGTATGTACATATATCTTCCATAGCTTCAGACTGACCTACTACAGATAGAACTATAAATTTGCAACAGAAACGTGTATCATGCAGTCAGCTACGCCCGATTGCCATGTTCTTGCTTGAATCTGCTGAAACGAGGTCAGATTGGAAAACAAGTTGAAACGCCTATAAATGATTTATTTTCCACCCATATCCTTGGTGGTTGCACAAGTTTATTTCTCTCGCACGAGCAGTAGCCTAATAATTGGCCAAGGAATTCCATTTGGCCATAATTGTCACAGCTGCCGATTTCTCACACTTTCACCCAAAATAATTGCGAACTTTAAACTGCATTTGGGTGCATAAATTAGACAGATTGTGGAGATTATCGCATAGCTTTAATTGGCTGTCAAGGTAGACAGAGACAGACGTTGTCTAGCTGAACTTACGGCGCGTAGAGACGATGCTGTATGTAGGGACTGGGGCAAAAGTTTTTGTCGCGCAGAAAACAGCGCAACACGTTCACATCCAGCGCTCCACTGTTTAGCAGATTTTTCCAATCCATTTGGTTCAGCAGCAGCGTTTGCGCATCTGCAAAAGTTGTTAGATCGTGAGCGAAACTTTGGCAGTCAACGAATTTCTTCTAATTGTTGTTGTTGATTTTTTTATTTATTTATATTTTTTGTTGTTGGTTTTGTACCTTTGGATAAAAGCGTGAAGAGGCAGATCGCAATTAAACATTTCATTGCTGTTGCACTTTTAATTGCCAACTAAATATAGATGTGTGCGTCTTCTTCTGTTTCGCTCTCTCTCCCTCTTTTTATTTCTTTTTGCTTATTTTAATTAAATTATCGTTTACATTTAATTTGTGCACATTAATTATTGTTTTACATGCAATCGTGTTGTTTTACATTCAATTTTGTTTTAATTAATTGTTTAATTTGATCGTTTTGCATGGGCATCAAATATTTATTTTCTTAATAATTAATTTAATATTATTTTTTAAGTACTTAGGTTTTTAGTTATTTTTATTTTGAATATTTCAATTTATTTATATATTTATTTTTTATCTTTTGCTCTTTTACTGCCGGCACTTTGCCGCGTCTTTAATTTTTCTTTTACTTTACTTTAGGGTTTTTCATATTTTGGTTTAATTTAGAAAATATTTTTATTGAGCTTCAATTAATTCACTAATTTTATAAAAAAATTTGCTAAGCTTCAAATTGAACTTGATTTGCTTCGAATATTTTTTCTACTTTTTTTTCTCACTAACAGAAATATGCTCCTTATTTGTTAAATATTAATTTTTAAATATTAGTTTGATATTTTCTTTACAATTTACAGAAAATGTTTAATATTATATTTATAATTCTATAAATTGTTCAGAATAATATTCAGAAAATTTCTAATTAATTTTTATTAAAAACAATTATTTTTGGTTTGCAATAATAACATAATATTATTATTATAACATACTTTTATTATCTTTCAATTATTATTATTTTTTTTTTGTATTTCTGTTTTATAAATAACAATTTTTGTCACGTTTAAAATAGGTTTTATTTTTTAAATTTTTTATATTCTTTTTATATATTCTTTCTATTATTGTTATTTATTTTATTTAATTAAAGGCACTTTTATTTTTAATAGTATTATTATTATAATTTTTAAATTTTATCTATGTAAATATTGAATTTGCATTTTATTTTAAATATGTATTTTTATATATTGTTAGCTAAATTATTTTTATTAGTAAAAATCTCTCATTTTTTAAATTGTTATAATTATTATAAGCACATTTTGACAGTTTTAAATTTATATATTTGATATATTTTACTTCATTTTATTTTCAACACTTTGTTTCTATAATTAACAATTATTTTAGTTGTATTAATATATTTTTAGATATTTTTTAAAACTTTATAATTTAAATTTGACTTGAATGAGAGACACATACGAAAGGCATTAATTTCTTTGGAATATTTTTATAATTGTGTTATTATTATTATTTTTTTTAATTATTCTTTTTTTGTTAATATTATTTGCCGAATGCACTTTTCTAGCTTATAAGAAAATGTCCTTTCTCTTCATAAATTTAACAAGTTTTTTTTAGCACGCTTTCCAATGTTGTGATATAAAAATAAAAAGCTGTCATGTAAACGGCATAGATAGAGCGTTGTGAGCTGCTCACAAAACTGAATATAATTTATTAATTTATTGTTTAGTTTCGCTGTCTTTTATACACATAACTTAGATAGTTAAGACACAAATTTGTCCAATTGGCGTTTCCAACTGTTTCTCAATTGAACCGCGAATGCTTTTCACGTCTTGCCCATTCGTGCGATGCGCTTCGAATGCGAAGCAAAAAAAAAAAAAAAGCCGCGCGAATGCAGTCGCTGCCAAAGAATTTCGCTGTCGCTGTCGCAGTCGCAGTCGCAGCCGCTGCCTTGACTTTGGCCAGCCTTAAGCCGACTTGAGATTGCTTTTCGCTGACTTTTTCTTTGCAAACTCACACGCAACGCTGCACTGATTTTGTATACGATTTCATAGAGCGGATATTACAGCCAAAGTCGTTTGCTTTGCTAACGATTTGCCATCGAGTTGGCCATATGTGCTGTTATCTTACCTGGATCGATGTATTTAAAGATATACTCTAAGTGCTTAACCAGAATAATGAAGCAGATGAAAGTGTAGCAAGCATGAGAGCGAGCTATGTATGGAATCCACTCTGGATTAGAATTTTAATTTGAGTTTACGAAAAACCTAATTTAACTTCGAAGTAATTGAAGAAATATAATGAATAAGTAGGATATATAACTAGATATATTTAATAGTTCAATGATTTATTTTTTTTTGTTAAGCTTAATTTCTAATTTGAATAATCGAACAGTTTTTTTCATTGAATAACAAAGCTGTTGGCTGTTGGTTGGATACGAGTATATCAGCTTTGCATATCCCTAAAGAAGGAATCCTTAATTTGCGTTTTAGCAACTTTTTTGTTTATCAGAAAGATTTTTGTGTTTACTGTTTTTAAGCACTTTTGCACTGACTAATTGTAGAAAAATTTATTTTCTTTCATATCAAATAATTGAGCTTTTTATAATTAATCTTCATTAACTCTTAAAACAAAATGAAACCAGCCCATTATTATTATTAAGTTTTTCATTAAATATAGTTTGTGAATGGAATGCAGAATTCAATAAAATCTTAGAATATATAATAGAGAAAATTATTTTTGTGAATTTGTGATTTCACTTATTTCATATAATATAGTAAAAATATAATATTCAAAATGTCTCAACAAAATGACTTTTTTATTTATGCCTATTTCACATTATTTTACTCTTTCAATCCATGATAAACCTCTTAACACACATCATTTACAGGGTATCTAGTGTTCAATATATTTTGGCTTGTTTTGATTTTGCTTTTGGCTTTTGGTTTTTGGTTTTGTTTTCGCTTTTCGCCTTTTTGCAGTCAACGTCACTTGGCTTGGCGCCGTGTGTTATCATCCGCGGTTTTCGGCGCTGTAATTTGTTTTTCTTTTGTGCAGTTTTTCATTTATCTTAAGCACGATATTATGTAAATTTCAAATGGTTATAGTTATATATTTTAATGCGTACACTCACTTTGCGGTCGGCTTTTGCTTTTGCTTTTGCCTAATTATTATGAAAGATTGAAACGAAAGTGTTAAACAATAAACGTACACGAGGCATTCAAGTTTGTTGCCTGCGTCTTTCGTTTTGATAAGCCACGGCTAAAATTTTGATTTAGTTTTAGTTTCAGTTTCTCTGATAGGATAATTCCATGTGATTTCAGGCAATTATCTGCACTGCACTGCACTGCATGTCACTCCAAAATATTATCTAATGAATCTTTGAGCCAATTTCATGCTGTGCACCGCATAAATGTTTTTTCCAACTTTTTCCACTTTTCCACGGGCCTCTTTGCCAGCGAGCAAACAAAGTTGTTTTGTGACAAAATATCTGAAGCCACCAACAAGGGCACATGAAAAGTGAAAGATTGCTTTAAGATTAAATGTGGTTCAAGTTATGGATGAGGTAAAAGTTGGGCCAAGTTGCGCTAAACTGGACTCTGCTTGGAACAATGCATACTTTAGGGGCATGGAAAGGTCTGGCAAGCAGGTTGCTCTGGGCCAATTTTTTCCTTGACATTTACATATTGGAAAACAAATGGCTAGGTGGACAGGTTGAAGATTTTTTTTATATAAATCAAACAATGAAAGGGGAAAGTGATTTGGGAAAGGCGTAAAACCGGTAACTAATAAATAAATAAAAAATAATAAAATAAAAAATAAAATAAAATATATAAATAAAAACTAATAAAAAATGAAATACTTCTATATACATATGTGAGTGGCACTTAAATTTATTCAAAAATCAATCATCTAGGATATGTCCCCAAACAATATATAAATCTAACAGCACAGCAGATCAGCCAAAGAAAACTTAGTTGTCCTTGCTATAAGACTGTGTAAATAAAGTTTTTCTTTTGGATTGCCACGCCCACAATTGGCTTACATCAATGTACAGTTCTTGATCAGCACAAACCCCAATAAAATCGCTGCTCTTAAAGCTAGGCACTGTCATATTGGATATATTTTCGTGCGAATCTTTATTTTATAATATTACATTTTTTCGATACGCCCACTGCTGGTGTGACTGGCCAAAAAAGAGATTACAATTCTATATAGTTTCATACAGTTTTATATTTTAGGCACTATTCAAGCTAGATAATCAAACTTTCCAAACTTGAGCAGTTGACTTCTGGATAACAAATCTTAAATATATTGATCATATCTACTTGTTTTGGGTGCCTGACCTATTGAATAAAGAAACTGTGTCTTAAACTACTTAAAAGCTAACGCTACAGAATTTGACAAGTAGCTTATAAACTCCTAGTAGCTTGAAACGTTTTCCATAAAGAGTTAAAATTAAAGTAAAATATAAAAAAACAAATCGTAACAAATCAGAAAGAAACTAAATACTTCACTGTTGCTGAGCTGAATTATATCTATATGTATGTATTATATAAATTACATTGCATAAATTGTTTGGCATATATATATTTCACAACTTTTGTGATATTATATATTGATTTATGTATGGTATTATATCTTGGTTCATTAATTGGAAAGCGACAAATCTGAAAATATCTTTTATTGAATAAACGATAAAAATGAACAAGCAGCGAACGAGCATAAGGTTTCTAAGATGCTCAATTGAAAGCTGAAACTGAAACCTTCAAGAAATGCCAATGCTAATAAGTAAAAAGCGAGCTATATTAAAGATCCTGCCATATGAAGGCAATTTTTTTATTTTTATTTAAATAAAGTTATAGTATTTAAAAGTCTTATTCTGCTTCTTTGAAACTTTTTTTGTAATTCAGAATTAAAATATTAATTTGCTTTTCTGAATTCATATTTAGATTAAGCACGTCAAACGGCTTCGGGAAAGTAAAAGTTCTAATTCAATTCTGAAAAATTCTTATAATTATTTTTTTTTTTGTTAAGATTGGCTTTATTAATTGTGGTAATAATAATTTAACATATGAGAATGTCGTCAGTATTTATCACTTTTAATGATAGATTTTTTCTCTTTTTTGTAATTCTCTTTTTTGCTCACCTGGTATATAGCCGATATGCAATGTAGGCCATTGGGCACGTGCTCCACGACAATAAATGGCAATTAAATGGATTCAAATCGAAATTTCCATTGCGCAACAGAAATTGCAAGGCATCCAAGCCGAATTTGGCTATTGGACGATCCGAGCATATAATAATAAAAAGAAAACACGATTCACTTATTGATCTTATCGCACACAGAGGAAGAGAAAGAGAGAGAGAGAGAGAGAGAGGGGGAGAGAGAGGTGTGAAGAGATTTTGCTTTATCTACAACCTTTTGCCGGTTGAATTGGGGAAAGTAAACAGCAGAGCGGCAATAGCACTATGAAAACACTGGACATATTGGCGAGAGCGCTAGGAATTCGCATATTTATCACGTACGGGCACAAAGCACTATGCACTGAGCGCGTTAGGAGGAGTCGGAGTCAGAGAGCAGCGTCGAGCCGAGCCACATGGAACGCGTCTGGTTAATTGAATGAGCTCGTTGTCGCTGTGCTGTAGGCAGATAAATGCCAAAATAACCACGCCACCAAAAATATTTCCATACCAACAAAAAGAAAAAAAAAAAAGAAAAAAAAACGTCAACTAAGACCCCCAGCCCGGCCCCGGTTGACATTGTAGCAAGTGTTTTAGCTAAACTTTGGCTTTGCTACTGTTCGCAGCTCGTTGATTGCGTGTCGGCGAAACCCCATTTCCATCTGGCTGCCCAGGCTGTGGCGTTGTTGTGACATACACAAAGATAGCCAAATAGGTTTTCAAATTATTATAGACAGATGTTTCATATTGCAAAATAGCCACACCACCTGCTTGCTAGATAAAGACTTGAATTTTCAATTACGCCTATTCAAGATCTAAAAGTCAAGTTAAGAAATATCTTAGATATATCAATAAGTTCGACAGATGTTGAATTGCCAATTAGAAGTGATAATTTAGTATTTTTATTATACCTGCAAATTTAAATATGATATGAGTAAAAATAAATATAAACATTATTAACTCTCTCTCTCTCTCTCTATTATAAGGAATATGTGTTAACTATGCTATACAAATTGAAAAATATATACTTTAGCTAAGTGTTTTAAAAAAACGAATTGAAATTTTTGAACAATCGCGCGCAAATTTATTTTACTCACTATGAACTGTTAATGAGCTGTTGTGAAATAATAAGTAGCTGAAAGGTTATTTTTACGCTGCTGTTAATTTAATAATTTGCCTAAAATATCCTGAAGCTAATGCAAAAAAAATACTTCCATAACGTTCACAAGGGAGAGTATTAAAAATTGCGGCAACATGAGTTTGGCTTTAACAATCTTATGTTAACGCATATTTTGTCGCATGTTAACGCACAATCTAACTCAAATAGAACTGTTAGCGCATGTTAACGTAAACACTGAGTATATTTGCTTGTTTTCCAACACGCAAACTATACACATGCACATACACAAATACAGGCGTACAGTCGCAACATCTTAAAAAAATTGAAACTTATATTTTGCAGCGTAAAAACGAAGTTGACCAATTTGCACACAGCCAATTGAGAGTTAGTTTGTAATGAACCGTGCCGCCGCACCCAAATCAATGTCGTAGGACCGCAATTAGCAAGTGTTTCAAGCCAATTCACAACATGATTGCATCCGAATCAGAGGCCATCAATTCGGCCACTTATGTGGATAATTATCTTGATTCCGTGGAGAATCTGCCCGACGATGTACAGCGCCAACTCTCTCGCATACGCGATATCGATGTTCAGTACCGAGGTAAACCAAAGAAAAACCCGCCAATCATCCGCAAAAATCTCTCTTAACCTATGCGTACTTCCGCCTCTTTATAGGATTAATCCGGGACGTGGATCACTACTATGACCTCTATGTGCTGCATCAGAACTCACCTGATACGAATCGCCGTTGCCGTTCCATCGCGCGCATGCATCAAAGCCTAATACAGGCCCAGGAGCTGGGCGATGAGAAGATGCAGATTGTGAATCTACTGCAGGAGATAATAGACGGTAAGGTTAGACAATTGGATACAGATCAGCAGAATCTCGACTTGAAGGAGGAGCGAGAGCGTTACGCACAGCTGGACGATGGGCCGCCCTCAAAGCTGCAGCGCCTACAGAGTCCAATGTGTGACCAGGGCAACGGAGCGGGCAACAATGTTTTAAATAGCAGCGGATTGGGCGGTAACACGGCCAACGTGGCCAAGGAGCACTATGGTGCACTGCCCTTTGGCGGTGTTATCGGCTTGTCGGGCTCAAGCGGTGGCATCAGTGGCAACGGCGGCAGCTCGACGCCCACCTATGATCGTTCCAGCCATATGAGCAGCAGTGGCAACGGCTACAATGGCTCCTATTGTGGCAGCAACAGTGACCTACAGCGCTCGGGCAGCAAACGTTCCAGGCGACGCAACGAGAGCTTACCCAACAATGGCAGCTCCACTGAAATGGGCGGCAATGAATCGAATTCGGCCAATGAAGCTGGCAGCAGTGGGAACGGGAACAGTGAACGCAAGTCATCAATGGCCAGCGGCAGTGGCTTGGGGCAGCGCAAGAGTCAAGTACAATTGGCTGGCGGCAGCGTGGCCAGTGGAGCAGGCGCCGGTGCCGGTGGCAATGGCGGCGGCAACAATTCCGGTAAAAAGAAGAAACGTAAAGTGCGCGGCGCAGGCGCTACCAATACGGCGGCAAATACGCGCGAGGAAACGCCGCCGCCTGAGCCCATCGATCCCGATGAGCCGACGTATTGCGTGTGCAACCAGGTGAGCTTCGAGTGCAAGGAAAATCTACAAAAAAAAATCACAATTATTAATTTTCCTTCTCCACTCAGATTTCTTTTGGCGAAATGATACTCTGCGACAATGATTTGTGTCCCATCGAGTGGTTCCATTTCTCGTGCGTTTCGCTTGTGCTGAAGCCGAAGGGCAAATGGTTCTGTCCGAACTGCCGCGGCGAGCGACCCAACGTCATGAAGCCGAAGGCGCAATTTCTAAAGGAGCTCGAGCGCTACAATAAGGAAAAAGAGGAGAAAACTTAAACAATGTTTGTTCGATTCAAACGGTTTTATTTTATTGTTGTGTTAAACACTCTTAGCCATTACGTTTAGACCAGGGCTCAGCACTATGTAAATTATTCGCTTACAACTGTAGTTTAATATGTAAACACACACACACTACACATACGCACACACACCTCCCATTCGCAAATTGAAGTTTGTATTGTATTATTACCTTCGCCCTCAATATAAACGTCACAGTTTTGCTTTCGGTGGTTCAAAAGGTTCGTCAATATCTGTATAAACGTTCAATCTAACTATATGTATATATATATATATACATATATATGATGTATAAAATAAAATTTAACAAATGCTAAAATAAACATTCGCTATTTTATACTGTTCCATAGTTAGGGCTCAGCTTGCTGAACCAATTTGTAGGTTCCATAATGTAGAAACAAGAAAAACAAAAGCAAATTTACTATTTGTATAAATGTAAATGTATATAATATATTCTCTGTGTGTGTTGTATATAGAATACATATGTGTAAATCGTATGTATATAAATCGTATGTATATAAGACACTCTCAATGTGGAATACAGCGTTACTGATGTAGCACTGTGTAGACTGTGGACGGATTGTTTGTATGGTATGGTCATTGGATACTTATAAATAAAACTTAAAATGAGAATTCATTAAACTTTTTGAAGATTCGATTGGCATTTCGAATGGAAACTCGTACTTAAGGCATCAATAGTTCGATATTTGGATTCTGTATCTCCAGAAAGATTTGGTATTGCGAGAAGACAACCAGCCAGCAATATATCTAAGCGAAAAGTAAGTTTTGAATTTGATTCCAATTGCAAATTGACACTGTTTATGCAACTTACATTGTAGGCAACCCAAACGAAGTTTAGCAGCGCTGAGAATGTTTGCTCCAACTGTCAATTAAATTGTCATTTAGTCGCAAAGCAATTAAAAATTATTCATCAAGATACTCACGTAGATGTAGTAACCGCCAATCAACCAAAGACTCCAGCCGAACTGAAACAGTATCGCAAGTCCAATGAAAAATAGCCAGGGCAAGAGCCAGCCACGCGTGCTATAAAATAGTTTAATTAATTAAGCAAATAACATTTTCTCTCACCTGCTTCACTCACCTTATCTTAATGCCATAGTACACAAGATACGAAGAGAGTATAATTAGCAGAAAGTATATTATAAAGAAACCACCAGCGATTGGCATTGATGTCCTGATGTCCGTTTCAAACAGAGGCGAATAAAGTTGGCCAGATTCTCCTCCCGCGAGCATGTAGGCTATGAGCGTGATTAGAACAACGCTTAGAGATGCCGTGTAGGCGGCCACTGCATAGCTGCCTGTGCGCACATTGGTTGACCAAATGATTGGTGACCAGCAGGAGCTTAAGACAACCATTTTTCATAAATAATATACTTATTTACAAGTTGTAAAATATGTTTATGAAATGACAACAACGCCTTGTCAACGCCCTGGCAGTGTGACCGTAAATAATTAAAATTAGGAGATGCTAATATATTATCGATTATTTGATCGTTTTAAAGATGATCACCTCACGAACGAGCAATTTTGTTGACTTTATGTATAAATCTATATATATGAATATAAATAAAAATATATTTATACTTTTATCTATTTAATTGCATAGCAAAAAGGTTTTCAGCAAGCTTATTGGCTGCAGACTATATATATTGTATATTGTATAAAACTATCGATAAGTTGTAGCACACAAATGCGACAATCGACAGCGGCTACTTTCGAATGTCAACTAAACATTATTCTTATTATCAATTTTTCTCTTAACAACTTCTATATTTATAGCTTATAATTAGGTTTTGTAGTAAGACAGTAGCAAAGTGTAACCGAGTATAGCCATTTTAAATGACCGGCTAGAGGTTGACTGACTTAGCGATGAGTAATTTGCCGATAGATATATGAACGACTCTTTATACAATTTAAATTATTTCAATACGAAATATTAGTATATTTTTTTCTGGCAATCTCGTAAAACACACACTTTTAAATATTAGTTTAAGGTTTTAAAAAACTGATTTAAATTGTTGCTGGCAACATAAAAACTAACAGATAACAGAAGAAAAACAGTTTGTACTGTAAGTTTACATTGCATTTTGCTTGAATTTGTTTTTGGTTTAGTGAGCAGTCAATAGATGGCGCAAGCTTAAAGTTAAGAAATGTAAATTAACAGAAAATCTTTTTAACAGCAACTAAACATTAAGCTTCTGTAAGCTAAGTGGAACTTCTCTATGAATACAAAAATTAGAAATTCTGTTTATATGCAAAGAAAAATAAATAGAATTTTCAATATTAAAATTCAATTTAGTACGAAATAAAAATTTTATTTAAGTATTTAGTTTGTTCTTTTGAGCAATATTTGTCTTCTTAAAATGTTTTAAAAACTGATGATTACTTCCTAAATTGATTGCCAAAGAAAATAGCGTATTTAATATGCTTGTAGGCTCTGGCAATCAGCATTCCACTTAAGCGCCTTGGAAAGCCAATTCAATTTAATTTTAGTTTGAACAATGGAGCTTTTGTGAAATACAAAGTGATATAGGAAGTGATTGAATTGGTCCAATTGATTGGTCCACGAATCACTTTCATTACTTATGCAGTTTCCAATCAATTTTCAATTTGACGCCAAGCAAAGAAACTCAAAATCGACTTCCACTGCCAAGCAAAATGGCCGCTAAGCTTAGCTATTTAGTTGGGGTTCGAAGTGGGAGCGTCGCTCAGCTGTTTGAGTCTAATCAGAACGGGCCATAAATTCCAAGAGCGTTGAAAATTGCGATCCGCATTGCTTTCGCTGCTCGCTCGGTCGGCGTTGCCAACTTTACTAATTAATTGTGCACTTGAGAATTTTTGAGCGGCAGCGCACAAAGCAAACTGTAAAACTTGCCGCGCTAGGCGAAAAACTTACCAAAGGAATAGGCAAGAGGCAGAGTAAAGAGTAAAGCGAGTGATAGAGACAGAGGCGGAGAGAGAGAAAGTGAGTGAAGTGTGTGTGTGTGTGTGTGTGTGCAAATGTTAGGTATGGGCATGGGCGGGCACTGGCAAAGTTGATGAGTAAATAAACTAACAATTTTTCCTACTTAATTAACAAAATTGTTTTAATGCGCTGCCAACGTCTGCGTCGCTGTCGCTGCTGCTGTCGCTGCTCACAAAGATGCCAACTGAAGCGTTTAGAGCTGGCGACGGTGACGGTAAAGTCGCTGCGCCGTTGTCAACATTGACAGACTGACTAGCTGACTGCACGACTAAATGACTCAATGACTAAGCAAACAAATTGTAAAGTGAGGCGCAGCATCAAAATGGCGGCAGTACACAGCTCAATAATTAAACTTGTCGCCAGTAGATGGCGGTAGCTCATGCATGTGAGGTCGGCAAAGGCATAAACGGCAGAGAGTGAGCGAGGGAGGGAGTGGCTGAAGACATTGCTTGTAGTTGAAAGTTTTATGACACCCGAAGGAGCAGAATCATGATTATGGCATGTTGAAACATGTTCTGTTATTTGCCTGTGACTTAATTTTGCTTGGCATACTCTGTGTGTGACTCAAAATTATAGGGTATGTTTAAAGTTATTAAGAAATACTTTTGAGAAAGTTTTAAAAGCTGCTGACTGAGGTGTTCTGCAAAAAATGAATAGCTTTTAAGTTTTTAGATGTTGTTTATGTGCGGAAGAAATACCGTTGCAAAGAGCTTAAGAAGTTAGGCTAGGGAGAAGCGACTGAATAAAGAAGGTTGAGAAAAGTTGACAGAATTTTAAAATAATAAGCTTTTAAAATGCATTTTAGTTCAATTTATTAATAATAGAATATATCTAAAGTAAAGTTAGCAATTGTAACTGAAATATTTCAACTGCATTGCAACAATATCAAATATATTTTATGCATTATAACTGACTTTCAGAATATTTCATTGCATTTCATTGCCGTGGAGAGAAATGGCTGCTGATTAACATATAAAATCGTTTTCAGTAACCACAGAGCAGCATTCATTCAGATGGGGTGAGGCGCAGGGGGGATGGCACAATATATTTACCAGCATTGACAACTCTGCGCCACAATAAATTGCAACTCTGTAAGCGTTGCATTCTGCAACGTTGCGGCTTATGAATTGCATTACAAATTCGCATAAATTCAGCGCCAAAGTATGCGCAACAAATCGTTTGTGTGGCAAGCGGCATTTATCATCTCAAAAAATGGGAGAAGAAGTCGCATTCATTGCAGAAATTCAATCTCGAGCCAACCGCGAGAATTATGAGCTGTTCATTCGGATTCGCATTCGCGGACGTCAGGGAGAGAGTGAGAGAAAATAGATTTGCTGCTGCAGCTTTGACGGGCTTTGTCAATTGACTTTTAAATGGACCCAAGCTGCATTGGGCTTTGCGAATATTGGATTTATTATGGCTACTTAAAATTGCTTTATGGAAATATTTTACTTTGGCGGCTTCAGAACAGTCAGAGGAAAACTGTTGACAAATATTGCAATATAATCATTAAGTTGTTAAAAGCAAAAATATTTCCTTTAAATTAAAATGTTTTTGCTTATAAATAAAACTTGATATTTGAGTACATTATCAAGCATGCAGATAGTGTCTTATAGAGGGGCTATTCCAAACGTTTTTCAACTCTGATTAAAAAATATGATAATATATGTTTATAAAAACAATATAAAGTTTGTTTAGTAATAATAATAATATTAATCTTATAAGCATTTGTTAAAAAAATTTATTAATTTATTAAAAATAATTTAATAAAGCTGAATGGAACATAAAGTAATTAAAGTGTTAAAAAAAATAAAAAAATAAGACAAAATATTAAAACTATTAATATAATATTATAAAATATGTATAAAAAAAGAAAGTATTTATAAAAAAAATCAAAAAATATTAAAAAGAAATAAAAAAATTAATCATAAAAACAAATTAAAAATATAATATCAAAGTTGTCTATGAAAATATAAATTTTAATATTGTTAAAATGAAAATGTATTAATTTTAAATTTAATTTAGAAAAATATACAAAAATACGTTTTTTTACGAACATTTAAAATATAAAAAAGAAGAGATATAATAAATTTTATATGAAGAAATTTTGATTTTTTTAAATTATTAAAAACAATATGAATAAATATATATAAATAATATATCTGCGATACACCCTATCTAAATTAGTTTTCATTAGCTTTCTGTACTCATATTTTGAGTTCAGCTTCTCAGTTGATTATCGCTTGATTTATACAAGTTAATTAACACGTGCGTTGGCCAAAAAACCAATGCTGAATAGAGGCGTGGCTGGAGGCAGAGAGACATATGGACGGATGGCACTACCTATGCCAACAGGCAGACAAAAAGCACAATTAAACCCTTTGAAAGAGCGCAGACAACGCAGCAAATACAAACAATGCCAAATGCCAAAGGGTTGGCGTTGAAAGGGCTGCGAAGGTCAAGCCCAGCCCCGGCTCGGCAGACGCAGGCCTTGGGGCCAAGCGTAGATTTATTGGATATTGTCGCATAAAGTCACATGGATTTTGTTCAACATTTTATCGCCAGACGCTGAAGATAAACGCCATGAACGATTGCCTGGCAGCCAGCCGGCTAGAAATTGCTGGCAATAAAGTTGAGGCCGTTGGAGAGGTAAGAGCAGCGCTTGGCAAACATATTTAGACTTTTCTTAAGTAAATTATTGCAAAAATCGACAGAGTCAACGACGGAAGCTCAAATGGGCGCAAAAATGTCATTAAAAGGCAGCCAGAGCGAGCGAGCGAGCAGCAGCAAGGAGCAAGCCGAATGCTCGGAGAGCGGGCAAGTTGTTGTTTCCGCTTCCGTCATGTTGAGGTCCTTTTGAAATGTTGACGACAGCCACGACAGCAACAGCAACAACATCAGCAACAACAACAACAACAACAGCCCCAACATTTTCCTGCCAATGCAAACTCATCCGTCGACATTCGCCTTCGTCTCATTTGTGATTTGTGGAGCTGCAGCTGCAAATATTTGTTTAGTCCTTTCTGCAGCCAGGACGAACTCTCAGGTTACCATTTGTATGTTTATTTTGATTGGACTTTTGTTCAGTCAAAGATATATATATATAGATATATATTTGTATATGCAGCTTTGGCCATTTAAGCCCAGCGATAATCGCTGGTGACTTTAGCTCTTAATGTGCTTGAGAAATTGAAGCTTAAATAACATTTTTAATCGATTTAATGAAAGGGAAATAAGAAAGTTATTGATTACTTAAAATTGGTCTGCGCTTGATAGAGGGAAAACTTGGTGTGAAAGCTTAAGTCTTTTGCTACTATATATCAACATGTTCATACTTGCTGACAGATTAATAGATAGAGCGACGGACGGGTGGTCGGACGGAGTGGTGGTCGGACGGAGTGGTGGTCTGACGGGCGGACGGACGGATAGACGGCCTGCATTGATGCGCGTGTTAAACCTCTTATAAAACTCCAAGTCTTTTACGACTATATATAACGAAACTAGTGCGTTCATAAAGACAGCTGAATGAATAGAGGGCGGACATACGAATGGATACGGCTGCATTGAATCAGTTCCTTACCAAGAATATTTATACTATTTAAGTTGAGTCAAGCCTACTTCTATCTGTTAAGCATAGTTTACTTGAGTGCATTATCAATAAGATCAATAAGAACGGAATTTGTATTTGAGTGAGTTTGTAAAAGCGGGCATATGAGCGCCCGCTTCTACACTCATCTTAAGTCGTAAAATAACAGAAAATAACATTTTCAAATTGACCGCAGAGGCGATCGGTCGTGTTTTACCTAAGCTACCACAGACAGAGAAGAAACCGTAAGCAATATGATTGCTTTTCTTGGCGAAGGGAAACACCCTAATGCAAATTCACAATTAGAAACCCCAGGCACCGCTGCCTGCTTGGCTGCCAACACTCTGCCGCTGCACCCAATACAAGCAATAGGTTAGCCTGGAAAAGTTGCTTAAAAGCTCTGACAGAGAAAAGCTGTAAAAATACTATATGAAATTGGAGGAAAAGTCATCCTTAGAGAAGCCTTTAAACATTGGAATACTTTAATTTATTGATATGTAGAGCTTAGTCTAATTAGTCTAATTAATAATTATAGATCAACATTTGCTTCACCAGCTCTATTTAAATATTTTCACTCAAATCAAATATTGACAATATTTTATTAAACATTTAATTTTTTTTTTTAGGTATATCCAGATCATGATAGGAAAATGTGAGCTGTATGCATAGTTCGTTTTACGTCAAATCATGTTGTATTATATATGTGCTTAGTTTTGAAATTTATTATATGTTTGTTATGCGTCTGCAAGAATTTGAAACGCATCGAGTCAATCGCGACAAAATTCGAGTTTCATAGTTGACAACGTTCGCTTGAGGCAAATTCAGATTCAGATTATTTTCTACAAAATGTGCTCAGCTTGGCTAACTTTGCTGCTCTTTCCGACATTGTTGCTGGCGACGCAGCAGCAGATGCCACTAGTTCCAGATGAGAAGCCGCCACCACCAGCAGCAGCAGCAGCAGCAGCAGCCGTGCCAGCGCCAGCGCCAGCTAAGTCAGGTGTCTTGCAGATCACAGCGTCGAACTTTGACAGCACATTGGCATCGCATGAGCTGGTCTTTGTCAATTTCTATGCCGATTGGTGTCACTTTAGCGCACGTCTAACGCCGATCTTTGAGTCAGCGGCCGTTCGGCTGGCGGAGACGCTGCCAGAGACGGCGAGCGTGCGCCTGGCACGCGTCGACTGTGTGCGTGAGGAGGAGCTGAGCAGTAGGTGCATCATTACGAAGTTTCCGACGTTGCGCCTCTACAATCGCGGCCATCCGTTGCGGCAGGAGTATCGCGGACAGCGTTCCGTGGAGGCACTGGTCGCCTATGTGGAGAAACAATACAGATCTTCGATCAAAACCTTTAGCACGATTGCAGAGTTGGAATCGATCAATGTGAAGAGGCGTTCGGTGATTGGTTTCTTCGAGAGTCGCAACCAGCCAGATGCAGCCACATTTGAGGTGCTGGCCGAGCGTTATAAGAACGATTGCGATTTCTACATACGAATCGGAGCTAAGCTGGACAACGTTACGTATACGCAAAGCATGCCCACAGTCGTCTATCGACCGGACAGTGCGCGCACCCATGCCGCCGATGAGCTGTTTGCTGGCAACCTGTCATTTCCCGCCGAGCTGGAGCAGTGGCTCGTCAAGAAGTGTGTGCCGCTGGTGCGTGAGGTGGACTTTAATAATGTGGAGGAGATAATCGAGCAGCGATTGCCGCTACTGGTCCTCTTTCATATGCCCGACGATGTGACGTCTGTGAAGGACTACAAATCGATTGTGGCAATGCAATTGTCGAGCTGCTCGGACTGTGGCCACTTCAACTTTGTCACCGTCAACGGGCTCAAGTTTCAGCATTCGATATTCCACATGGGCCGCACACTTCACGATATGCCCATAATTGCCATCGATTCGCTGAAGTTCATGTATCCGTATGGGAAGTTTAAGGACATGTACATACCGGGCCATTTGAAAGAGTTCATTCGTGATTTTAGCAACCATCAGAGGCAAATGAAAAATGCCATCGAACAGGAAACCTCTAAGACGTTGCCGCCGCTGCCCTTATCCACCTTCAAAGATCTGGGACCTTCGAAGCATCGCTACACTCTGGTCGGACATGATGAGCTGTGAGCTATAGTTTCAACTTTTACTACCGCTGCTGCTGGCTGCCTGCCTGCCTGAATGCCTGAATGCCTTTTTCCTTTTCTTTGCTTGTTGTTGTTAATAAAGTACATTTTGTTGCTGGCAACTTAATCAGTTAGAATGTCTGCTGTTGCTCGAGCCTCGTTATACTATACACTGGACAGCATGAAATTTCGTTTGATGTGACGAAGACTGATGTCTCTGATAACTGACTACATAGAGCTTTGTGCAAATCATTGAAACTATACATATATCGTATATTCCTATATATAAATATATATCGTACTAATAGGAAAAACGTAAATAATCTCTAGATTTAGTTAGAAATTTAAATATTTAATAATTGATTAATTACTGATAGGTCTTCAGCATCAAATTTCGTTAGTTATTTCAAAACTGAATAAAAGTTGGAGAAATTATATTTAATGTTAATAGGAAACATTACGTATCATCTGGTCAAGGCCCTTATCACTTTCTTTGTTATTTTTCATTATTATCTAAATTCCTTGTGCCTTAGTTCTGTTAACCCTATTAGACTCTTATCAATTCTTATAATTATAAAATAAATTTGGCTACGAAACAATTCAATATAGCTTAAGAAAAAGTTAAGAAAAAAATTGATTGATTTAAATTCTTTTTTTTTCCAGTATTTTACATAAGCAATTGCAGTTGTCTGTTTATATATATAATTTTTTTTAATATAAGTTGTTTCTTTATTTTTTTGTGCTTTATCTTTCTATGATCTCAGTTCTATATGATTGATATTGTATTTTTTATTAATTGTTTCTTTAGTAGCTAACCTAACAAAAATAGTTTTGTATATATTTTTATTGTGATATTGCAGACTTCTTTTATATATTTATAAATATTTTTGTTATTTGTATATAAGCATATATTTTATAAATTTGTTCTTTAGTTTTGCTGTGCTACATTTAATTAAGATTTTAATTTAATTATATTTTAATTAGTAATTCATTTATATTTGTTTACTCATCTTCAAATCCATCTTCAATTCAGTTGATTATTTTCCATATTTTTTGTAGTGTAGTGTAATCAAGCAGTGTGAGGCGGCCGCGTACATTTTGTAGCATCTTAAAAATGTTCGTTTTTCGTTTTGGCGCTGCACGTTTTTAGTTGCTTGTTTGCTGGGAACATGGTAAAAACAAATTGCCTGCAACTAAACATAATGGTTAAACAGACACCTGCTCAAGGCACACTCAGGGAAAATCACTTGAGAGCTGCGGTGCCAGAGCCTTATCGTGCATGGCACACAGCGCAGCAGAACAGAGCAGAGTAGAGCAGAGCGGAGCTGAGCTAAGCTATTTGCTTGAAACTTCACATTCGTGGCCTCCGCAGCCAACTCTCAACATAATTTGCTGTGGTTTTGCATTTACTTTGCATCTCAAGCATGCTCGAGGCTTTGCCTGCTGCACCCGGCAGCATTAGCCCGGTTTTGCTGCTGGGCACAGCCACTTGCCAGCTAACCAGCTATGCCAGCTTCCTGCTTCACTGAGCTCCAAGGCTTGTCTTCTGCCTGGCACTTCCGTTTCCGGCTTCCGACCTCGCCTCGCCCCGTGCTCTTTGCCAAACGCTGCTGTGCCGCCCGTTTGTTGGTTTTAGTCTCATGCGCTGCATTTGCGCCCTGTTTGCAATCACTCCAGCGCCTTGGTCGTCCTTGCGGTAACTCAGACCCAAAGCTGCAGCTGAGCAGATGAGAAACACAAGCTGCATCAGCAGTTGCAGCTGCAATCCGTGTTCCCGTTCAGTTTCTTTTCGGTTCGGTTCGGTTCGGTTTTTTTTTTGTTTTTCTTTTGTGGCTGAGCTGCATTGAGTGTTGCCTGTTTTTTAAGCTGTTTGGCATTTGCACTAACATATGCGCATATCTAATTTGCAATTGTTTTTCGTGGTTACAGATTTGCATGCTTTAAGTACACTGCGAAAACAAAATGGAATTAAATAGTGTTAGACATGACTGAATTATAGAAATGAACAGAACCAAAGGAAAAGTGAGAAATAAAGAAAGAAAGTGGGAGATATATGCAGAAAGTGAGAGTGGCAGAAAGAAAAAGAGAGTGAATGAGAGCGAGAAAGAAAGAGAGAGAGAGAGAGAATGAGAGCGAAAGATGACTAAGGAAGGGGAAGAAAGACTGTTAGAGATGAAGACAGATAGACAGACATAGTTAAGGAGTGACAGAAAGATAGAGGGAAATATAGATTGAAGAAGAGTGAAAGAGTTGAAGAGAGAGAGAGAGAGAGAGAGAGTCTGTAAAAGAGAGTAAAGAGAGTAGATTATTAACGAGGATAAAGCCGAACGGAGTGACAATATAACATGGATAAGACTTTGTGAATCTCATAGTTCATAAGTCCTAGACTTAGTAAAAGCAGATCTGCAAGTTTAATTATCTACTACTGTTTCTAAATGAAATCACAAAAAACATATCTGTTACTGAACAATATCAGAGCCTTACTTTTCCATGAATTTACCGCAAGTACAAGGGCTTAATATTTTAATAATACATATTTTATAATCATGGCACTATATTCATGTATATTCACATAAAATTTACGAAAGTTAATTCACTTTGGATTTCTCGCCGTGCATACTTATATGAGGCATGCAAAATTCTTAGCCGCCCACGCGCACACACACACACACACACTGGGAGTCTGTGTTTGTGCCTCCGCTCTACTCAAAGCACGCGCTATTTGTACAACAAATTTGAGCTCATTTACACGCAACGAAAACAAACAGAAACCAAAGAAACGACCCAGGAAAAGTTGCTGGATGCAGTTCCTCAGCTGCTCAGCTGCCTTTGGCGCTGACTTTTGAGCCAAGTGCAAAACTATTTTGCTTGTTTCTTAATTTAATTAGCACTCAATTTGTATGTGTGTTTCATGTTCTGCTTGTGTATGTGTGTGTGTGTGTGTGTGTGTGTAGCTGAAATGGAAAAACAATTTTCAAACTCTTGAGCCCAACTCATTTTTGCTGCTGCAACTTTTCTGCTGCTCCTTTTTAATTAAACGCATTAAATTATTTGCATGGCCAACAACATGAGTGAAGCTTTTATTACAGCAACTCGTTAGTGGATGTGCAGAAGAGAGCAAAGATATATATTATTAACACAACAAAGCATTAACACTGTCAAGCTTAGGCAATATGACGCAGATGAGGTATCCTTGAGTGGCCTTAGCTTATTATTTCAATTTCTTTATTTGGCTACTATAGCAGCTATTTAGAGGTAAGTTCATTTAGGGAGTATCTGCATAAACAGCATTTGCAGAGCGACAATCGATGCAGATTATTTTGATGTGTATATATATTATTAGCTTTAGCTTAGAGCAGAAATAAAAACTTTCAAATCGGGTTTTTGTTTTATATAAATGTTAAGTAAATTATATTTATTTTCTTCGTAACTGAAGTTGTTTACTTTATTTTTGAATTGTTAGAGGACTTCTTAAAGATTTTGTATGCAACATATCGGGATGAATTGAGATGTTGCACTCTGACTGTCCTACCACTGGTGGAGAATACTCAGAAAGGGTCAACGGAGGAGTTGTGTGAGATGCAACGAATTGTTCAGTTCTGAAGAGCTACGTTTTTTATTTATAATTCTTATATATTATTTTAATCAAATTCAGTGGCTTCCAACAGGTTACAAGTGTTTTACTTATATCCGAATACTCGAGACTGTAAGTCCCTCAATGCTCCTCCGCAGCTCACATGAAGGCGTCAGAAGGTGGCCGTCAGTAACATGTTCATTATGGTTGAACTTATGCTATAATTAACATATATTTATATAGTTTTTCTACATGATTATACTTCTATATTTTAGAATTTTGTTTATATATAATACATATATGCAGTTTTATTTTTAAATATTTATTTTTGTGTGTCTACCTGACAATACAATTGCAACAATCTTTAAGTCACACACAGCTAATGCTCATAGTCATGTCTGCTCATCCACCATAAGTTTGTTTGCATTATTTTAGTAATATGCTGTAGCTGAATATTCATTTTCATTAATTAGGCGCACTTCATTAATTGTTCCGCTGTCCCTGTCTCCCTCTCTCCCTCTCTCTGTGTGTGTGAAGTCAATGCCCTTGGCAGCCTAGCGCAGTCCCACTACTCCTCGTAGATTTATTAGGGCTTCCCGCATGCATTTAGCATTTAGATTGAAATCGGGAGGCAAACCGCATGATTGATTGTTCTGTCCCATGCCTCGACCATATGTCCTTCAGCAACTCCCCAAGGGCGCTGCTCCCCCGGTGGCATGGCGTGACACGTGAGTGTGTTGACACAGGTGTTGCTGGCTTTTTAATTCTAATTGGTCAACGCTGGCAATTTTTCTAAATGAATTTTGCATTACGCTGACGACAATACACCGAGGACCAAACGGAAATTAAGACAAAGCCAACGAAACATTTTCATTTGATTGCACTCATGACTTTCAATTTGTAAAGCACAAAAAGTTGCCAACATTTCCTACATTAAGTTGAACAAGAAAACATTTCCAATAGACAAATCTTATACTGAACAATTCTCTAAGTATATATATTTTCAACTGTATTTCCATTATACATTTGCCATAGCATATACGACTGAAATACTCTTACTTGTTCCGCCTGAGCCATTGCTGGGCTTCTTTTTTTTTGCTAGCTGTAAAGCGAGTTTTTAATTTCATGTGGTCTTCGGCAACATGTGCTGCCTTTGTTGGAGAGTTCGATAAATGCCATAAATTGCCCAACATGACTTATGCTATCTATGTATGCCAGGGGACTGCCCTCTTCAGCAATGTCAACACATTTTTTATGGGCAAATCTGCAAAACGTTTGAGGCGTAACTCGAAATCTAGCCAAAGAGCACAAAGTGAACCAAACAGATGGGATTAGCATGTGTAAAAAAGGAGAAAAAGAAAAAACAATAATAGAATATCTGTGAAAGGCAGAAAATATATGCATAAGTTATACGACTCTGAACTACTCTTTTAAATTTAAATTAAAGTAAACTTAGACAAATAAATATTTTTATTTGATATAGAAATAGCATAAAATAATTAATCCTCTTTCAAACAAGTGAAAATTCATATCTTTCGCCTGTCACAAGGTCCTAGACCTAGATAATCAAGTACCAAGAGCTATTTTCAGAGATCTATTAGGAGTCCCAAATTTAATTATCACAAATTTCCTATATCTTTTAAAGCCTTATTATTATCTAGCAGATATATTATTTATATTATTTTTAGATTCAATATGACGCACAGCTGGCTGCAAATGCTCTGTCTTAACAATATTGACAAATAGGACAAATAATTAAAGTCATTTATAAGTTTTATTTTATCTTATCTAAAATTAACACAATTTGTAAATAATTTGTCTTATGTCAATAGATTTTATGCCAGTTCAGTTTGGTTTTATTGCTTGACTTAAGCGATTAATATGTGTTTCTCGCTATTTTAATTAAAAACCTGTACGTAGGGGATTATCTTTTGTACAAAATAAACAAAATCAGGTATTTAAAAAAGCGGTTTAATAGCTGATATTCGGAAGGCACGTCTCCTCCAAAGATGACCGATTTATTAAAATAATATGTAAATGAAGCCAGCAAGTACTGCGAGTGAGGCTCTCAATATCAAATTATATTTGAAAAGTTTTTTTTTAATAATATTATTTGACAGTTTATGTGATAACTCTATGTGCTATATATAAAATCAATTATCATAACAAAGTATCAATTTTTTCAAATACCTTTCTGATATATACCTACTATAATAAAGATTTACTTATGTAAAACTATAATCAAATTGAGAATTTAAATTGCTTAAACTTTTGTTATTATTACTTTAATTTAAGGCTAATCAAGTAACAAAAAAGGCTATTCACCCTTTAGTCCAATGTAGTTTTCATTGCGATCAACTGAAGTAGGCGAATGAACGCAGAAAAAAATGTAAAACAAAGACCATTCCATGGCTCAAAAAATGAACTATAATTGTGTTATTATACCAAACAACGTTCATTGACTTTTGTGGAACTGGTAAAGTTGGCACAGTTCTTGAATGCGGCAGACCGCATTTGAGCTGCGTTGTGGAGTGCAGTCCTTGACGGCATCCTCCAATGGGCCAATTGCAGCCAAATCAATAAAATGCCAATTAAAATACTGTAGAGCAGCAAACTATAAGTTGGAAGTCAATGGGTTGGCTTATGCCCAGCAGCCAAGGATTGCGGCTCATTAAATTGGCTTGTAATCGCACTTAATCTGGCCACTGCTCCAGCAGCACGAAGAACATTCATCATGCAATTTTCGAGTGCTTGCACAGGCAGCGACAGCAGCAGCGGCAGCGGTCATAAGACAGCAGCAGGAATTCTTTACTGTATTAACTAATAAAATATAATGAGCTTATTGAAAATTGATAAAAAAAAATATTTTTTAAAAATATTTTACTGCAAATTGTTGTTAAAGAAGCATTAAAGTCAATAAATTGTAAAAAATTTGCACAAAAGTAATTATGGGTGAATATTAAAGATTTTATTTGAAATTTAATATAAATATTAATATAAATATATTATTTATATATTTAATTTAAATAGCATTAAGTGTTTTTGGCCTTATAGAAATAATATTTGGTAGTAAATACATTTTAATTTTAATTTCCAATTTGAAAACAAACTTTCTGAGCTTTTCAAGTGATATATTAAAGATTTTTACAAATATATTTTACATAATATTTAATTATTATTTGAATAAAATTTTGTATTTATTTATACTTCATAACATTTAGTTAATTTTTTAAAATTTTTTTTAGGTTGATTTTTTTATAATATTTAAAATTGTTGTACACTGATATAAAATAAATAATTAAATATTAATGAATGTTAAAAAATAGTTTTAAATTATTAGCCACTGGGGCACACTGGGGCATTTCTAAAAGTTATTAGCCGCAATAATCGAATGTCAATATTAGTTTTCTGTAAACTTCAATTTAGTCGTATACAAATTGCATTTCATGCATGCTGAAGAAGAGAAAAAGCGATAAGCTCGTCAAGCTTTAAGAGTGTAGAATGTAGCGTGTTGAGAGCTCATAACTTTGCCGCATGTCGATGTCATTTCTTTTGGCGTTTTGGCTCTCAATGCTAGTTCGGGCAAAAACCCATCACTGCCAAGCACCACCACGACTACTAACGAGCCCAACATGCTCTGTTTGCTGAATGATAACAGCAGGCCGCACTGAAAAACATGCCGCACAGACATAGAAAGCCACAGGGAAGGAGAGACAAAGGGAGAAAAGAGAGGGAGAGGGAGAGAAGCTCTGGCAATTAATCTTTACAATGCCATACATGCGAAATGGAGTTCATAAATTCCAAGTCACGCTACACGAGGCACAAAAGGCTCTCAGCTAACTCATAGCTCGGTGGCTCAACAAAACTTTAAATTAGTCCCGAGATCTGCGTCAAATTGTAGTCAACTTACGGACAGCGTAATCACAGGTAAACAACAGGTAAACAGATGCCGGCGCAACTGTCACAGCATCACTGGGACGACAAGCTGTTTTGAGTGATTCGCAGGAACTTATCTATTATTTTGTATGAAAGTCCAATTAGTCGCGTGTAGGCAGAAGTTTTCATATGACAAACGCTGTCATTTTACTTGCGTGCCTTGAGAGTTTGTGTTTAACTTTTGCTTCTATGATTCGTGAGATTTTTAATTGACAATATTAAATTCTAATTAAATATAACTTACACAGTTAACTTCAATTGGCAGTTCCTTGATGATGATGATGATAAATATATAATATAAATTGATAAGTAGGCGTGCTGTTTACATGAAATATGCTAAAGCTTTTTCGTATCTATTCGAAATAAATAATCTATGCATGTCTAGTTATAAGCATGTCTTTAAATTCATATTAAATATTGATAAATGCAATTTCAGCTGTAAGACCACAGACAGCGAACTTATGTGTTGCCAGCGTAATGCCTTGATAAATGTTTATTTAGAAATTGGAAGCTGGCGCACGGTGCGTACGCGTAATAATGCGCCAATAGATTTATGGTGAATGGCATTGAGAGCAATGCTAAGTCCATGGCCAGGGCCATGCTGATGTCTTACGTATAAAAATGCATACGAATTCCACATTTGCGCAATTTATTATGCGCGCAGAGACGACGCTGTCAAGAACGTTATCCTTACAGCCTGGAAATTAGCTCGTTTATCTTGGTTTTATGCGGCCAAACAAAGAATGCGACGCTTGGCTTTAAAATGCTAACCAGCACAGATCACAAAATAACTAACGTTATGTGGACCACAATCCCTTTGAATAAATCAACAGGAGCTCAGTTTCGTGTCGGCTCACCACCCTCATCCCCATTCCCAACCCCAACCCCCGCCGCATTTAGTGTCTGAGCCGCTTTCAAATGGCCTGTTGAATTTATTGGGGTCGACCGTCGGTTATGTAGGTGCTAAAGTCCGGGTCAGAAATGCTTTCTCACCCATTGCTGGCCTATAAAAATTTCAACTGATGTGCGGACGCCTTTTCAAATCACAACTGATAATTGGCTGGGGCCCAACACAGCAGCTGAGCTCAAGACATGAATTGAATTTAAATGATTTGATTAGTGAAACGATTCAATCTAGAAATTTATAGAGTTACAGTTTTACATTTTCATGATAATATTTATTATATATGTGGTGTGAATTTGAAATATATGTGTAAATATTGAAAATGTAAAATATTATATGTATATTATAAAAAAAAATAATATTTTAAAGGCTTAAAAATTAATGATAAATTATATTAACTAATATTTTATTTCATTAATCTCTTTTTTTTTCCTAACTTGACTTCGCTTATATTTTTTATTACTTTTTTCTTTAATTTTTTTTTGTTTATTTTTATATAATTATATTTTTATAATTTTAATAACGATTTTCTTAATATTAAAATGAATATAATATAAAATTTAATATAAATTCACGCTCGACTGTAATTGCAAGCACTCAGCTGAAGAATGACGTTTAATATGAATGCAATTGCACGCTTGAAACTTCTCTCTCTCTTTTTTTTTTATAAAAAATAATAAAGAAAAATATAATTGGATATTAATGTTAGAAACATTTCTCTGTGCTTGGCCGCATAGAAAAAATATGCAGCGGCAGTGCAAACAACTGGAAGCAAGTTCCCAGCAGAAACTTCATTTCAGCCAGTCGTTTTCTGCGGGGTAACTGTAATGTATATATGTGTATGTATATTTATATATGTATTTGTTGTTGGCGCAAAAGGCATAAAAATGTCGCCCGATGTCTAGAAGTTTTTAAGTTTTGTTGCTGCCATATCCGGCCACGGCCAAGCCCACGCCCACGCTCACGCCCACTTCTGGCACAGCCGCCGCCGCCGTCGCCGCTGTCGCCGCCATGCTTTATGCAGTTAGGGCCAAGCATAGTTCTTTTTTTTCAGCATTGCATAGTTTACGACTTCTTAACTCGATTTGCTGCAGGATAAAGTTTTACATTTTTTTCTCAGCATTTTACATTATTTTCCTGTTTTTTTTTTTCGTTTTGGGCGGGAACTTGTTAATTTTCCGCTGCAAATCTGTCAACTTTGACAATTCAATAAAATGTGGCAAAGTTTGTGGGCAAAAGTTTTTGCATATGGCAACGCACACTTGTAGGCGCAGCGCCTATACTAATTAAAAGTCTAGACTCTGCCGAGAGCTTTTGTCATGTGTGTGTGTGTGTGTGTGGATGGTAGCTCATTGTCGCTTCGCCTGCTCAAATCTGATCTGTTCTCCATTAACCGCAATTTCCAATTAATCAACTGGCGCGCATTACCCACAACAACAAGCGGAGGAATGGAAAGTCCAGCTGGAATAACAACAATGGCCGTGCATGTGGGCTCGGCCAATGTTATAAAGTTAATTGCCATCTGTTTTACTGTTCCCTCCGGGTCAATGGTCAGGCAAATGCTGTAAATACGTAATCGCATGCACACACACACACGAGTGTCGAAGGGTCAGCAATGTTTATACCGTTTGAGATTTGCTGCTAGATACTAAAAGTTCGGCAAGGGCTGCCGATTTAAATGGGAATTGGTTTTATGCTGCGCCGAGAAAATTTCATATTGAAGCTGTTTATTTAAGATGAAGCATAACAAATTATATGAGTTTCTGATTAAATGAGACTTTATTCCAGTGAAAATGTGTTTTATACATTATATTACTGTAAGAAATGAAGCAATGCTAAGAATTGTATCTTGTGTTTGGTGGCATGTTAAAGCTGAGGTCTAGGAAGTTTATATATATATTTAAAATTTTAAAAAATTTTTATTTTGTATAAAGTGTCGTGCTACCTTTTGGCAACTTAATCTTAACAGAAAATAATTAAAAATATATTTAAAGCCTATGGAAGACAATGAACACAGCCTACATAGCTTAGGGGAAGAAATAGTTACTGGCTGTAACTATCACAAGTAAAGTTGAAGGGGATATTTGATAGATTTTAAAGTCAAGAGCAGGTCCAATAGGTCTTGAGGGTGGTGGCGTCTGACTCTTCTCTTGGTTAAAGAGTTGGAGCTAACAGATCTTTGAGCTGCATTGCCCAGATGCCGAGCAAGACTGTTCGGTTGAAAATCTTGTCTCTCGAGGTTTTTTTTTGGACATCTGTGTCACCGTTTTTTGACATAAAAAATATTTCTAAAATCAATTACTAAGCAATGTAAACGATATAAAATAATTTTAAGTGAGCGTTTTCTTGACTGCACTTTACTGAGTCTGCTGCACCTCCTGCTACCTGTTCATTATGATTATCCATTAGCTATGTTTTCAAAAAGCATAATTCTTGCACATATCGATTCTCTTTTAAAATTGATTATACTGTCCATAGCTGCTAAGCCAAATAATGTTAAGAAGGTAAACAAAAAATTGCCCAAGCTTCAGAGCGGAAATGAGCACTAAGCAACGAGTCAAATAAATGAATGCTATCATATGGCTAGCTTACCCCATTAGCAGCACTGTTTTCATTCACTTTTTATCCCTCTGTCGATTTTGCCTCACATCGCACTCACACTCACACACACACACACACATGCATAAGTATTTATCTACACACCCACGCAAACACACACACACTCTCGTCCATTCAAATGGCCCTTCACTAGCTGCAAAATAATATTGAAACTGTTAATGAAGTTAGTCCCAGCTTGGACAGGAATGTGGCCAGCGGCAATGAGCAGCATTGTTCAATGGACAGCATGAAAAACGAGCTACAGATACATGCACACATACAGAGCCAACGACAGCCGATACAGGATGCGTCTACTAGCTGCAGACACAGATACAGATTTGCATCAACTTGAAAAATGCAACAGCAGCAGCAACAGAAGCAAAACACAAACTCGATTTGTGCACGGTAATTAAAATTTAATCATTGGACATTAGTATTCACACATGCACACACACACCCACATCTATACACACACTCGCCCACACTCACACAGTGCCAGACACTCCTTTGGTTAAGCATTCAGGTTGCTATGACTGATGCGTTTGGGGCAGCGATATCATTGCACAGCTTAGCCAAATGAATGGCTGCCACGCCCCCTCGCCCCCTCGCACCAATTCGCCATTTGCCACCAGCTAAAGAGACTGCCAGGTTTTGCCATCGTTTTTGTGCACTTTTGCAGCTCACTTTTTGGGGTCGATCCAGTTAGTTATCTGAGTGGCATGTAAATGCGGCTCATTCCATTGTTCGACACTCGTTTTTGCCGCTTGGCTAAACGCACAGTTGTGGTTCTATTTTTAGCATTTTCGCTTTCAACGCATTTGTGTTAATGACAAGCAATTAATTTGGGGCTTTTTAATACAACATAGTACCGCTGCAATAATCGCGTATAATAATAGCCGTTAGCGCAATCTATGGTAATGCGCGCCAAATGAACAGCTCAACCAACTCCAACTGCAAATTCAAATAAAATAACATTTATATTAATATCAATTAGAGAATTTCATTTGCAGCATTTGTATTTACTGGCTATATAGAAAATATTAATTAGGAAATTGATAAATTGTTGGCTACCTAAAAGGTTAATATTAAATTTATAAAACTTTCTAATTTTTAACTGAAAATGTTGTGGTCGAGCGTCATTGGCTGCATAAAACTCTTTCTTGTTTAAAAAATGAAGTAAATTTTAAAAGTATTTTTTACGTATTATTAGGTATATTATTTCGTATTATTTACGTATATTAGTATCTTAATCTCTCTTTTTTGTTTCTCTCTCTCTTACTTAATTTCTGCCTCCTTCCCTATAGCTCTTCTTCCAACTTTATTTCTGTGCTTCCCCCTTTCTTGCTCTATGTGTCTCGCCCTACTTTCTTTCCCCATGCTTTTCTCTTCATTTCTGGCTCTTTCACAATATTCTCACAATATTCCGTATTTTCACTTTCGCGCTCTTGCTATGTTGCTGTTCAGTGGCATTTAGTAGCTTATCAAATATACAATATTTGAGTAGAAGTTAAGTGAAAAATCTATAGCGTTCCCAATGGGCACAAACCCTAACACTTTATAAGCTAAAAGTAAATATTTCAATAGCCATATATACCCTTATCTCTCTGCTTTAGCCTGCATAAAAACTTTATAAATTTGTAAAATAAACTTGAAATACCTTGATTATGCCCGACTAACTATACTAAGCATTACTGTTGAATGTTTTCGCCAAAGTTTTCGAAACTGCAAATAGTTTTCTTTTACTTTCATTACAAAAAAAAACTTTGCTCTCCCTCTCTCTCTTTCTCTCTTTCTCTCTCTTTCTCTATCGTATATAAAGCTTCTGCATATTTCAAATGCTTGGCTAAGCAACTTTTTATTTCAGGCTTCCGTTTAATGGTGAATATCAATTTCTTTGGAATGAAATATGACTTATATCTGGAGTTCCAACTTCGAAAGATGCTTCGACAAAGTTATTGCGAGGTGGGCATAGGTAAGTGGAGAACATTGGTCTTGGATATTCACCATATTTGGCCAACCCAGATGGAATCGATATAATTCCTAACTGAAAGCACGCCCATATCTTTCAGGTATTCAGTTGATAGCGACGCATCACATCATTATCGAAAGTCAAGAGCCAGCAGCATTTGCGATCGGCATTACATCAATTTACCTAAAATTGTATCAGCTTTGAGGAGCTACATATGCGTAAGGCTTGCTTACAATAAAAGTGAGCAATATCTAAAAACGCTGTACATATATTTAGCAATAAATAATATAAGCGTGCAGTGCGGGAACCTACGCACTTAATACTCTCTAAGAAAATGAGATATAAATTTGATTGAATCTGTCTTTGAGCTACACTAAAGCAGTATTTCTAGGAAGTCTACTGCCAAATGAACTTCATTCAGCATGCATTCAAGCCAATTTTCCAATATATGGCAAAACTATTTGCAGTAATGAATTGGTTTGAACTTAACAAGTATCTTCGTGTTTGCACTAAGTATTTGCAAATGTTGTGTTTGGGCTAATATTTGTGTGTTTAGTTTGAACAGCAGTTCGATTAGCTTTGGCTGCCATGTTTTGCACAACATTAACTGGGCTTATTTATTAAACACGTGCGCCTAGGCTCTTCGACACAGCTGTGCAAATTGCACACACACACACATAGACACACACATAATAGCTCGGACAGTAGTGTCTGTGTTTTACATGCCACATAAAAGCAGAAGCTCTACGTGTGCATACAAAATGGCATCGAGGTCCTGGAGCCGATTGCTCCTTTTGGTTGGGGCTGGTTGATGGTTCGCCAGCCCGGTTGTTTGTGGCCTCAATAAATCAACTGGAATTAAGTCATCAATAATGAAAAGACATAAACCAGGCAACTGAGTGCAACTTGGAACCAAATTGAACTCAACCAACACACACACACACACACACACATATATATATACAAAAAATGCCCCTTTAAGTGCCATTGAGAGACAGAGAGAGAGAGAGAGAGAGAGAGTGAGGAGCCAATGTTGTTGAAGGGTTCAATATGCTCTGCATAAAAGTAGTTGGCATACATCTGACGTCGATAGATATTGCATGCGAAGCCAAATACATATTTTAACTACATGTGATCAATTTATATGAGGTCGAAAATATTTATGTGTAGATAACTTTGTAAAAAGAAGTTAAAGTTAAGTATATTAGGAAGGGTTTTTCTCAATGAATAGTATTTATTTATATATAGTATTCTTATATTATTTATAGCGTATATAATCCATTTATTAATATTTAAATGATCAGCTGTAGTTTTCATAATTATTCTAATTATTTTTAGAATTTTTTACTAAACATATGAGCTTTAAAATTACAATCAGTAAATTTTAAAACATGCTTATAGACTCTTTCTGATAATATGTCACAAGAGATATTATACACAAGTTTATCATTTTGTACGACTTATTTTCAAATTAATATCGCGAATTTCGTGTTATTTTTTCTACAAATGATGTATTTGTTCATGAATATTACTTTCGCCTTCATCAAAGTATTCTACCTGCAGATTTTAAACCTTTCTGCCAACGTTTATAATATATAAATAATTATTAAAATAATTTTACATTGCGGATATGCCTTCCTCCGTTTAAATTGTTTCAAATATATTTTACATTTGTATATATAATTATTTTTAATAGTATTCTACGTATTTCATAGTGTTCTACGAACTCGCGCGTAACATATGCTTAGAGCTAGTATAAAATTAATTTGTTTATTTAAATAAACAATTGTAATGAGTTTTGTTTTGTTTTTGGTTTGGTTTGTTGTTTTTTTGCTGCCGGTTATGAAAGCCGGATTGACAACAATGGACGGCAATCAAGTGAGGCTGGAATTAATTGTTTAACTCGATTGCGCAATATGCAAATGAATGATGGAAATCTGAGTACCTTAATTAATTGTAAGCCTGTGCGAAACATGATTCTTCAATTGTTCAACTCAATTGATACAGGTTTTTTTTCGCTTTCTCGGCTTATAATTTTTGTTTTTCTTTCTTTTATATTTTGTATAAAATCTGCAAAAATAAGAAACAAAAAGCTCTTACAGTAAAGAGAATATTGGAATTAGCCAAATGACTTCTCTGTTTGCCAAGTCATCACGTCTCAGATTTGCAGCTCCCATTTAATGTTTTGCTTTTAGGAATCAACTCACATCGCATCTGATAAAACCAAAATTCTCACCACAAATATAATTAAAAGTGTTATTACACTCGGTTACTTATTATTCTTGGGCCTTGCGTGCGGAACATTATGGGTTTTTAATGAGAACGCCAACTGAACAACAGAATAATTCCAGCCAGCTGTGATTTCTGATTGACGCAATCTCTCTTTATGCCCAGCAGCGATAATGACTCATCATTGTGGATGTACACTGTCTAGAGTCTTGACTTTGATCAAGATAAATTCACAAAAGTCGACTCGCCCGAGCAGTTGAATACTCTTTAAGCGGAATAATTGGGTATGCAAACGAACTACATTCAATATATATATATATATATCATCAACAATATCAGCAGCTTTGCCATGCCAAACTCATTCACAACTATCAAAAGTTAAGTTAGTTAAGAGCTTACCCAGTTTATAATCTTTTTTATGATCAACATAAGTTTTTCCATGCTCTCTAAAAATTTGAAATAGGGTATCTACTAGCCGTCCATACTCTGCCATTCACATTCTAACTGGATTCGTTTTTCTTTCTGCCTCCCGCTGAAAGACAAATTCATAAATATTTTAATTAAAATCGAGTGATTGTCGACAACATTGTTCTAAGTAAAAAGTTTTTTCTTTCTTTTTTTCTCAGAAGTTGCAACTTTGCTGGCATTAACGGGTCGGCGAGTAGCAGGATAACAGACAGGATGAGTACCAGGACGTGTACAACGTCATCAGAAACGCATAACATTCAAAAAAGCATCGAAAGCCGGCGAGCTGCAAAAGTTTTTTGGCGCAAGTTCAGCGAAAGTTTTGCAGCATTGTGAAAAGCTGCAAAAGAGAAATTTAACTAATTCCATTATGCATACAAGAAGCACAAGAAGATGAACAAGAAGAAGCAGCAGCTGAAGACAAAAAAAAGGAAATAATAGAATTTTGCAAATGTTAAACAAAAATGTGAAAACTTTGCCCTCGTTGAGGCCGGCGAATGCAGACCATTTCGTTCTTAAGTCTTTAAGTTCGCATTTATTTAAAATGCGACAGGACAGCAACAGCAACAGCAACAACAACGCCCAGCGACAACAACAACAATAACTCGTGCCCAGCGTTAAGTCCCCTGCTAATGCCCATTAGGCGCGCCGTCAATATTTGTGACCGCTGTTTACCATCAGCTCAAGTGATGAGTGTCAAATGTGTGACCCAACGGCATCAACAGCGCTGAGTGAGTGCTACGTAAAAGCCTGCCACAGGCTTAACAGTCAACTAGCGCTTGTAGCTGCTGCGAATCAGCTTGAGTTTAATTTGTTAACAGTAAAGAAATGTTAGTTTACAAGACAGCTGACAGACAGACATCTGCAGCTTAACCCTAATACTGATTTACAATTCTTAACAGATTAACAGAGCATATCATATGTAAACATACAATAGCTCTTTTCACTGTTAAATGTCTCAATGGCTAATAATAATAACAGTAATTGCAAGTACCTTTCATTAACAGAGGCAAACTTGCACTTAGTAGATTTATTAACATATATGAACTTCACTGTTCACTGTTAAATGATAGCATGTTCATATATATAAGTTCTGTTCTATCATATCTAATGCTACTCTAATGGATTTGCGCTATGTTATTTGAATCTCTTATATAAATATATAAATAAACAATAATTGGCAATAATTATCCTGCACAATTAACAGTATTTGACACAAGTTAATGCAAGTTATAAAATTTGATAAATTGAGTTTTTAGCGTTGTAATAACGAATTTTTTTTAACTAATTCTAAATTTTACTATAAACACTTATTCGTTTTTTTTATATGTAATAAATTTCTTTATAGCTTCAACTTGTCATTCGCTTCAGCCGTTGACATTTATTGTTGACTCTAGATATTTTATTTGCGACAGCTAAACAAGTTTTGCACAAGCGACCCTCAATTTCCAGCCGAATTACATGCTATTTGTACCTGGCGCATGTTAAACAGAGTAAAAAAGAATGAAAGAAAGAATGAAATCCTATTGCTAACCGAAATGAAATCATTAAGCGGCGTTTACTGTCAACAAATGGCACGCAAACATTTCGAAAGCAATCACATCAAACCATAGGAAATAATAAAAAATCATATAGGCGGAAAAGCAACTCCTCAACTCATGCCCCCCAGCCGCCTTCGCAGTTCAATCCTAGCCCCAGCCGTAAAAAAATACCCACAACAAGTAGTCGACTCGCTGTGCAATTGAGTTGAAAGACAAACAAAGCGTGAGCTTTGCATGCCTACCTTTAGCCGAAGGGCCGGCCCGCGGGCTTAAGGGGGATTGTTGTCTTTGTCTGTTGCTGCGGGGTTGCTGTGTGGCCACAATAAACGACTCATTCGGCGCTTTCATTCACTCACTCAGTCAGTTCGTCAATTACATTGATTCCGTGCATTTGGCGCTGGCGCTGGTGTTTTATTTGCATTTTTGCCAGTCAAGTTTTCCATTGTATACCCTGTAGTGGGGCACGAGGATCTAACGTCGATTGGTATTTTTATTTTTTAATTTATCTGAATTGCTTTCGGCAAATACTGAAGGAGTTTTATAGACTTATGTACTATTTATGTATAAAAATAATAATATTTATTGGAAAAAGTAAGTTATACGTTTGTTTCTTGTTTGCCTCTGAAATTATTATTATAAATGGCTTACAATTTTATTTTGTACATCAATAACATTTTGAACTTGATGTTCTTGCACCGCCAACTGCATAATCTTTGTTTATTTACAGATTGATTCAATTTGCTATACCTAACCGGGCGTAGCATCTTATATAGCATAGTTAATGCTTCAGCTGCAAAGCTTCTCTGCGCCAGCTCTAAAACTCTAATTATCTATCTTGCCAATGATGTGCATATAATTAAGATAATAATAGAATTATAATAAATTTGATAATTTTTGATTATCTTTAAGGATCAATAGTAAATCAATTTTATTTCTTTAACTACAAAATTCTAAAAAATACGCAGGGAAAGGAAGGGAAGTTAACATTAAAATAAACTGATGTTTGAGTTGAAACAGTCTATGCTAAAGTGATCGTTGCTCCGCAGAGCGATGCCTTTTATTATAAATTCTTATTTAAGCGGAACATTGTTCTACTCTTTTCTAAAAAATAACTTATCTTCATTGCCATGGTCAGCTACTGCTTGTGCCTATACTCGATAGTTTTGTATATCATTTATATATTACGATACATGAACTTAGATGAGCTACTCATTTACAATATTTTTGATTTAAAATTCATCAAGTCAAACAAACCTTAGCGTAAATTCACTTCTATAAGCTCTGATTCTGAAAAGATTTAAATGCTATTCTATTCCTTAGTTTAATCAAACTGTTTCTGTTGCAAATAGATTCTACACCTTATTTTATGCAGGGTATCTCAGCGATTAAGCATCGTCAGCCATCCACCGTTGACTTGTTATTTTTGTCACCCGGGCTGCGGAAACGGAAACGTCACCAGCGCCATCGCCAGCGCCATTGTCAGCGGCGACAACTCTGACAGGTAGAAGCTTGGCACATTTTGATTTCGCTGTCTGTCTCTTATTTAATAACACAAAGTGTTCTCGCTCTTTGCTACTTCTCATTTCTTGTGCTTTCACTTGATACCCGCTTTTGACTACCTTTTTTTTTATTTTTCGACTGTCTTCTGTCTTCTTCAATAGCAACAACAATGGCAAATGCCACTGATTGACTTTGCCTGTGCACAATTTTCATTATTATTATTATTATTATTTTTTTTTTATTATTTCATGTGGTTTGAGCTGCTGTTTTTTCTGTTCCTGTTTCTTTCTCTGAACTTGTTTACTTCTATTTTATTTACTTTGACGAAATGTTTTTCCTATCGCCATTGTTGTTGCTATTGTCGGCGTCTCACCTTTATGTAGCTATTGACATTGCGCTTGGGCGTCAATCAAATGACAAACAACAACAGAAATTACAGATTTTGTGCGATTTTTATTTGTTTTTTGGCTCTCATGTTTTATGAGGCGTTAAAAATGGCATTAGTTTGTTCAGTAAACCGAAATCGATAAATAATTTGAGGTATTTCGGGTTTTATATAGATCTATTTAATTTTAAAATATATATAAAGATTTATGTGTATAATATTTATGTATGCATATTTTAAGTTAAAGAGATAATTAGTTGCCCAAGAGTAAGCTAAAATTGTTGATTAAATGTAGTATTATTGATTCGAAACTCTTTAAGCTTTAAACTTGCATATATATTAGATATTCACTGATATAAGTGTTCATAAAAATAGTAGTGCAACTAAAATGTTGTACAGCAAAATTTTGTGACAAATATAACATTTTGAATACAATTTTAATATATATTTAAATACTTATACTCGTTTTCAGATATTATGTCTATCACAATATTTTGCTATCGAACATATCTGTCACACTACTATTATTATGAACAGCGCTGTGAGCTTTCAGTGCATCACCTCTACAAGTACTTCCATTCAGCGCATTCTTACTTGTTTTTTAATCAATAAACTGGCTTTTCGTAAAGTAATTAAAAAGTAAGAATACCGAATTGAATTCAAATTAAATAAAGCTTAAATAAAATAGATTAAATTATGCCGCAGTTCACATAATGTGCACGGAAACGTTTTACAATTAAGCCCTGGTCGTTGAGCCTATCGTACACGGAGTTATGGGCGTATTGTATACTCATATTCATAAAGTGCGGGAGTGGCCAAATGGGCGGCAGAAATATGAAAAGCAACACAAATACGAAGCACTCAGAGGCAGTTGCCAATTGCAATTGCATATTTACTTATCGCCAGGGAGATAACAATTGACTGAGCGCAACAGCAACAGCAACAGAAATGTGAAAAAATATAAAAAAAAATCCCAGTGAACTTTATTAAAATTATGAAAAGCCCAAAAAAAAGAACTCGCACACAAACAGAAAGAGAAAAGAAAAATCTGCTGCGCGCCAAAAGCAAACGCCAAATTAAATGGAATTCAAAAGAGGGAAAGAGAGAAAGGTAAGAGAGGCAACAGAGCTGACTGTTGCTAACAAAGGACACGCACAAAAGGGTCCTTGCGGCGGCATATGCCGGACAGGAGCAGGAGTGGGAGAGGGCAGGCGCTGCTTTCTGTGCAGGGAACTGAATATGAAAGTGCAGTCGATTAACGGAAGCGACGAGTGCGAGTCCTTGCGCTGCATCTGTGCCTGGCCAATGGCGAGTGGGCGTGTCCTGTCTGGGCGGCATATGCATTTTTATTAAATTTAATAAAGCTGCAATTAAACAATTTACTTTTGTTGCATTTGTCGCGCCACCAAACGAAATCTGAAATAAATTTCATTGTGCTGCCAGCCACACGATAAATGCACAAAAATAAAAATAAAAAAAAAAAAACAAATTAATACTATAATGCAGGAAAGGTCACGGCTGAGCGATGCTCTGTTTGTTCAGAACTAATGAATAAAGTTAGAGGTAGTAGAAGTCTATTTAATGAAACCTTATACACATATATAGTTTGATAACTTTTATATATATTATTGACTTCAGCTAATTTACACTCTATATACTTCTTTTGGTATCTGAAATGAGAGTGTATAAAAATGTAAATTGATGAAGTGCTAGTCGTTGGTGTGGGCCGTGTGGGGCGCATTCAAGTGGAATAAAAAGAGTTGTCAGCAGCTTAAATGGCTAGCGAGGGGCAAACACGCACAGAAACAGCATAGCAAATTAAATAATTACACTGTACAACAGGTATTTAGAATTGCAATTTTGAATGCAAAATATGTTGACGATGGTAAGAAAAATGTTGGCTTGGAAATGAATTTTAAAAGAATTTCAATTAGTATAAAATATATTTTAGTGCGACAGAATTTAATACCAAACTTATAGTAAGATTATTATCAATATTGATATAAAAATTATAAGCATACAAGTACATTCTTTTATGAATTCTTATATAAGTACTTATATAACTTATATGTATCCTTTTGAGTCATTTGTGTCTCTTTCCGTGACCTTCATCTGACCGTTGTTACGCTGACAATTATGTTAGGTCAGGTAGCTCTACAGTTCGTAGTGATATGTTCATTATTTGTTTATTATATCTCCGACCAAGTATGCGTTACCAGCTCTGAGGAAGCTGGTCTGCCTGTTAAGTATTTCGATTTAATGACACTTTAATGCGAGCCCGTAGACTCTCAATATCATCCCATTGGGGCTAGCATACTTTTTGGTTTTAATTGAAAGTTCGATTTGAATTGACACTTAATGGGACTCAATGAATTCTTTATTAGACAGTAAAATATCAGAATCGGTGATTGCTAAAATATATATGATTTATATAATATCGATATGGCTTTCCAGAGACGAGCTTAACGGCAATGCCCCATGCTGTAAGTTAGTGTAAAGCATCGAAAGAGTCTATTATCATAACAATAATTTAGTATAAATAACAGGGTATCTGTATTCAAAATGTAATTTCCCCAAATAGCTGTCCAAATTTCAATCTCTTTTGTTGGCTTGTGTATGCGGCTTGGTGAAGCGCAAAGATTATCAACTAGTGGGCAATTAGGCAAAACGTTTGACAAAGGTCGCATGGAGCAGCTGAGGAGCTCAGTTTGGGATAGTACAATGTGTGAATTTGGCAAGCTTACCGGCTGCAGCATCATTGGGACCGTGCTCATTGTCATTGGCCTGAGCTGGGCTCAGGTGGAGGAGCGCAAAAAGTGGACAACGGTAGGTTGATGTTGCATGGATACTACTTGAGCGTGGACTGAGTGCTGTCTATCTAATGTTTGCAGCTTGACTGGCTGCAACAGTTGAACTACAGCCACGAGCTGCACAATGTGACCAGCAGCGATGGCTACCAGCTGCAGCTGCAGCGATTGCCGCGCATTGGAGCACGACCTGTGCTGCTGGTGCATGGATTGTTGGGCTCCTCGCTCGGCTGGCTGTGCCTGGGGCCGGCCAAGAGTCTGGGTAAGCAACATGGCTCATTGTATTCACACTTCTGTCAATGTATTTGTGTGTGGCGCAGCCTTTCAACTGCATCAGCGCAACTACGACGTGTGGCTGGCAAATCTGCGCGGCGCGTCGCGGTATGGCAGACATCACATCGAGCTGACCGATGTCATGGAAGATTTCTGGCGATATAGCTTTCATGAGCACGGCGCATACGATTTGCCAGCCATAATTGACCACATTGTGGAGCTTACGCAGCGCGAGGCAGCCGAACACCTAAACGAGGCACAGGCGCATCAAGTGCTCCTAATTGGACATTCACAGGTGAGTATCCGTCATCTGCCATCTGCTATAGCAGACTGTGGCCAACAGCGAAACGATGTTGATTCATGTTTACTTCAGGCTTTCAATTCATTTCTCGTGCTCTGCTCTCTCCATCCGCGTTTCAATCAGCATATCCAGCTGATGCAGGGGCTGGCGCCTTTGGCCCGGTTGCATCGACAGGTGCGTTTTGATGCCGCACAGGTGCGAACCATAATGAAGTTTGTCAAGGTAATTAGCATTTTAGCAAAGTGGCGGGCAAGTGCGTGACATTAGTGCGCACTTTTATGGTGGACTTTTCAGTGGAAGCGAAAATAGAAATGCTCGAATTGCTCGCAGCAGCTGAAGTAGATTCTAAGCTATGTTGGCTAAGGCATTTATATATATATATATATGTACACATATATTATACTATAATAAGGCGTGGCACACCTCCTTCTATCTGTTACATATATTTTCACCTCATGCCCAGATTTCCCATTTTCAATAGACCCTCTCTAGTAATCCTCAGTTCTAAGCTCGTTCGTAAGCATCTCTCAGAAGAAGATGAGGTCAATTGCTCAACTTTACCAATTCATTTTATTGCTTGGGCTTATTGTAGTAGTTGGCTTTAACGAAGGGCATTCGCGTTACTTCCGCCTCGTAGAACTTGTCGCGCACCTTTAGCTCCAGCTTGGTGCCTGGCTTCTTGAGCTGTTCTGTCACATAGCCCATGGCAATGTTGCGCCCGGTGCTGGGGCTGGGGCAGCCGCTGGTCACCTGACCCACCTGCTGGCCATCGTTGAAGATGGCAATGCCTGCGCGTGCTGGCGGCGTTTTGGCGCCCAGCATTTGTAGTCCAATGCGCCGGCGTTGAACGCCCTCCTTCAGCTGCCGTAGAATGGGCTGTGCACCAGGGAAGTCGGCTGTGGTGCGCCGTCGCTTGGCCACCAGCCAGGCGAGCGCCGCCTCCACGGGCGTGATCTGTGCATCGATGTCGCTGCCATAGAGGCACAGACCGGCCTCCAGGCGTAGTGAGTTCCGCGCGCCCAGGCCAGCCAGTTTTAGCTCTCCAGCGGCCAGCAGAGCTTCGGTTAGTGCCTCCACCTGCGAAGACGGCACCGATATCTCGACACCATCCTCGCCCGTGTAGCCACAACGTGTGATGCGCACATTGCTTATGGCAGCCAGCTCAAAGATGCCGGACCGCATGAAGTAGAGCTGTTCCAGGGCCTTGGGCTGCGGCAGCAGCTTTGCTAGCTCCAGGGCCACCTGTGGGCCCTGAACTGCTATCAAAGACTGATCCGCGGGACTTAAGAACTCAATGGAGACATCCTTGCCTTGGGACTTGAAGCGGGACTGCAAAATATATGGTCAATACTAATATTTTATTTATGGAAAAGTCGATGCTCACCACAGCTGAGCTCATGATTTGCATATCTTGTTGCTTCATTGCCGCATTGGACACCACATAGAGTTCCTGTTTGCTGACTTTGTTCACGATCAGATCATCGAGAATGCCGCCTTGCTCATTGGTGAACACAGTCAGACTGCCACTGCCTCCGGGCATGTCCAGTATGTCAGCTGTGCAAATGGTCTCCAGGCAAGCAGCTGCATCCTTTCCCCTCACATAGGTCTGCAGCATGTGCGACACATCAAATATGGAGCCCACGCGGCGTGTGTACAGATGCGAGGCAATGATGCTCTGGTCCGAGTATTGCACGGGCAGCGCATAGCCGCCGAAGTTGACAATTTTGCCGCCTTTACGCACATGGAAGTCGTAGAGTGCTGTACGTTCGCCCGCTGAGCTGGAGGAGGCGTGCCGTAAGCTTTTCCAGCCCAAAGGGACTACCTTATGCGTCTGCAGTCGGCTGCTTAGCTTGAACATGTTTGCAAGACTAAAGATCGGGCATATGGACCAATTCGTGCTGGCTTATCAATCGATAAGCCACTTGACATCGCCTGACATCATGGAGAGCCACTGAGCAGACCTAGAGACAGAACAGAACAATAATAATATGTAGACGCTGAGCTCTAATCGCGCTGAGGTTCACAAATAGCTGATAACCCCCCACAGAGAGAGAGAGAGAGAGAGAGAGAGAGAGAGAGTGAGTGGGAGCTCAAAGTGTAAATTTGACAATCAGCTGTGATCAGCTAAGAGTATTAAAAGAAAACTTAAAGAGAAGGAACATTTTTCTTAAGAGTTGTTTCAAACAAATTCTCTTTTACTCAGTTTGATTGCAACTGAATCGAGTGTTTGGTGAATCTCTTTACAATTCATGAGAAAAATCAATATTTATTTTATATTCAGCATAGTCTTTTTTTTGACAATTTCTGCGTGCAAAAAATGTAAGGATTTAACTGTGTTCATAAAAATAGTAGTGCAAATATAATATTGGACAGAAAAATGTTGAAGATCATTTAAATATACATATATGTTAATCTTAATACTCATTTCAAATTGCTTTCAAAATATTATGTTTTTTACAAAATTTTGTTGTCCAACATATCAGTTGGACTACTATTTTTATGAACACAGCTGTATACTACCTCTTATTTGAACTGTGTCCAAATCTGTGCAATGTTAAGAGAACACTCCAAAACTGTAAAGAAATCGTTTTTTTCTGAGTCAAATAATCAAAAATTATCTCTTAACACATCTTTAAATTACTTTCAACATTCTCGACTTCTTTTCTTTCGCACAGAAACGTGAAAAGGCCAAAAAATTTGAGTTATTTCCACCAGGCGAATTACGCAAATTGTGCAATAAGAAGCGAGAGCTTTGTGAATATTATACTAAAAACTTGGCTGGCAGCGCACAGAACAATAAGAAGGTATCTCCAAATTAATATTTGCAAATATAATTTTATACTCGTAATGTCAATCCATTGCAGCTACTCGATGTCTTTGGCTATGAGCATCTGCTGCAGGGCGGCTCGGCACGCGAGCTGCGACACTTGCAACAGATTTGGAAATCGGGCGATTTCATATCCTATGACTTTGGACCCATTGACAATATGCAGATCTATCATAGTGTCGAGGCGATCAGCTATAACCTCAGCCAGATCACTGTCCCCATCATACTGTACTTTGGGGAAACGGATGCCATTGCCACGCCTGAGGGCGTGCACGGCATCTATGCCCGCATGCTGAGCTCGGTGCGTGGCGTGCGACGCATTGCGTCCGCGAAGTTCAATCACTTTGATTTCCTGGTCTCGAGCGATGTAAAGACACTGGTCAATGACAAGCTGATCGAGCTGATGGAAATGTTTTTCGAAGGCAAATTACAGTACATAATCGAATGAGGGAGCGGCGGGGTCGACGGTGGTGGTGGTGCTAAGTAATTGGGTTCCCCGAGCTGTCATCAAAGGCGCCCATTGAGGCTCATTAAAAGCGCGAGCCAAAGCGAAATGCGTTTTATTTGCTCTGGCAACGAGCCAAATGGCCAAATGGCAATTATGTAATCGGTTCGCTGTTGGCCAAGCCATAAAAAAAATCAAATAAAAAACTGAATACTAAGCCAACAACAATAATAACAACAACAACAAAATGTGACAAATTGCCGTCTGGGCCCAACACTTTTACTTTCTTTTGATTGCCCACTCAAAAGGCAAACGGACAAAAAATGTTTTTTGTTTCTTCTGTGGTTGTCTATGCTTTTTTTGTTTCTTTTATTTTTGCTTTTTTTTAGCAGTCGCCTAAGTATTTGACCTACAATAGATGACGCGGAAGCAACGGCAACAACGTTGGCTAAGCCCAAAAAAGGTTATTAAGCCAATTCGCTTGATATTTGGCCAAAAGCATAAGCAGCCAAAAAGGCGAAATTAAAAGAAATATATACTGAACAGGCGCTCTACTCTGGCAAGCTGAGTTAGTTCACTATTAGTGATTTTTAGAGTAATTTTAATACAAAATTATATTATAATATATTAAAATCATAAGTTTTATGTTATAGTTTCAATCAAACAAACTAAATAAAATTCTAAAGATAAATTTATAATTTTTGACATTTAATATTTTAGATTTTAATTTTGTATTCAAAATAAAATTGTAATTATATTAATATTAATTAATTTTTTTAATATTTTAAAATGTAAATAATTTCATTTGATTTTTTATTTTAATTATATATATTTTATTTATTAAGTTTTTTTTTAAATTTCATTTTATATTTTGAGGTTTAAAAAGAGAGTTTAAAATTTGAGATACCCATTTTTAATGAACAGCAACATTCTACCTTCGATATTAATAAAGGTTAAGTACTAAAGGTAAAAAAAAATACTTTTTTGTAGTCATTTTTAAAAATACACTTTCACATAATTAATATATTTGAATAATTTGAAAAACTTATAAGCAAAATTTGGAACGTTGACATTTTGATTTTTAAGCCGAATAAAAATAATTGTTCCTCAAGCACAATTTATTTTATAATTTGACATTTAACTCTGACAACTTACAATGTTTTTTTTCTATTTAAAAAACAATATAAATACATTAATCAACTAAAAGTATATTCATAAAAAGAGTCAAGCAAAAAACAGGAATAACCAACTAACAAAATATTATTGTTGAATATTTATTTTAGATTTTTAGTTCACTTTTATGATCATAATTATAATTTATATACACATGTGTTTTTTTTCTTTTAATTATTTAAAGTCTTAAAATTGTTGTTAGATACATAATAATTAAAAACAATTATTATGTATTCGCCTCATTACTTTTATTTTTTGTTGGTGAATTTGGAATGGAAAAGTTTTTCTTTGATTTTGTAAGCTGACATATTTTGTTTGCTATTGCCAAACCAAACACAAAGGTAATCAGTTCATTTCGACCTAGATGCCAGCTGGCACAGTTTCAACATATAAAGCACGCCCAACGAAGCTTTACTGTAGTTGCATTTTGATTGTTATTCTTTATTGACAACACTCAACGCATCTCAATTTGTTTATTTTTCGGTTTACCTTCGCCTCTCGCGCTTGTCGTCTCTCTCACTTTAATTAGCTGTCAGAAAGCATATCATATAAAAGTTGTTACAACCAGAGAGAGAGAGAGAGAGAGAGAGAGAGAGAGAGAGAGAGAGAGAGAGAGAGAGAGAGAGAGAGAGAGAGTGTGTGTTTTAGACTTGCAGATACCTTGTAGTTTAATTGGTTTATGTAAATGTGGCGTAGCTGGTCATTTTCTATAATATTTATATATCTTGATTTTTTGTATTCATATGATTCATATTGATGCATTCATATGTAATATTCGCATTCAAATTAAAATAAGACCTATTATATATTTATATTAATATTTATAGACTTATAGTAAAAACGTATGAACGAGTGCTTTGTATAAATACTATATAAATATTAATCTTCTATATGTTATTGTTATTATAATATATATTTTATTATATTAAGATTTTATCTTATATTTAATAACAGAAAATTTGATAAACTTTTTATAACGCCAAATGTATTATGTTATTGTGATATATGTATATGATTAATGAGCTGAATGAGAAACTTGACGTTTGTTCATAAATATTAATTTATAGTCAGCTTCACCCGCTACTGAGCTACAGGGTATATTTGAAATCAAAAAGGTAAATCAACAAACTCAAAAACACGTCATAACGCATTTTGTTATTATCATTATTGTTGTTGTTGTTGTCAATGGGCTGATTGTTGTTGTTGGCGATCGAAAGTTTTTCGGCATTCTTTGAAAACGCGCGGAAGTTCGAAACGCGCCGCCGGATTTTCGGCTTCAGTTTCAGTTTTAGTTTCAGTTTCAGTTGAGGCCGCGACGTGCAGCGCTCAAGTTGACCAACAAGTAAAGAGCCCAAGCAAACAAAATACACGAAAATAAAAACAAAAATACGAAGCCCAATTTCTCTTTATGCTGATCGGTTCAATTGGAGTGAAGATTCCATTCATCCATCATAATGCAACGTCGGTTTTTGTTGGCGCTGGGCTTGTGCCTGCTGATTGGCAGAGCGCAGGCGCAGCTCATTGGCGGCGAGGAGGATGAGGAGGAGGAGGAAGAGGAGGAGGAGGAGGAAAGTATCGAGGATGAGACACCCGAAGAGAAATTGCAGCGCAAAAACATCAAGCAGGACTCCAACTTAACTGTGGTAAGAAGATTAATGACCCAGAGCCAAGTCGGCCATCAACTGCAACAATTTACACATTTCATCAACAGGATAAATTAATTGCCAAGTACGGCTACCAGGCGGAAGTGCATCATGTGACCACAGAGGACGGCTACATTCTAACAATGCATCGCATACGAAATTCGGGCGCCCAACCGTTTCTGCTGCAGCACGGACTCGTTGACAGCTCGGCGGGCTTCGTTGTCATGGGCCCCAATGTGAGTCTGGGTGAGTGTCTCCGCTATGATTAATGAATGATGGCCAAGTAATTACCAGCTCACATTTCACTCTAGGCTACTTGCTGGCCGACCACAATTATGACGTTTGGCTGGGTAATGCGCGCGGCAATCGCTACTCGAGAAACCACACAACACTCGATCCGGATGCATCGAAGTTCTGGGACTTTAGCTGGCATGAAATTGGCATGTACGATCTGCCCGCGATGATCGATCATGTGCTTAAGGTCACCGGCTATAAGAAATTGCAATATGCTGGACATTCTCAGGGCTGCACGGCTTTCTTTGTCATGTGCTCCATGCGGCCGGCGTACAACGAGAAGGTCGTCTCCATGCAGGCCATGGCACCAGCTGTCTACGCCAAAGAAACCGAAGATCATCCCTATATACGTGCCATCAGCTTGTATTTCAATGTGAGTTTGTGGGTGTTCAACAGAGATCAGCTTTAGAGAATCTAGGGAATGGCGTGGCCTAATGTCTGAGGATATAAATTTTTAAAGAGATTTTTGGTGAAAGCTCTATCTCGACATTATGAGAGACTTGTTTTGAAAAGAATGATGAATGATTAATCTTTCCTGTGATAGCTAGCTGATAACGTGTTGTGATCCGTCCTATGATCATTTTGTATAATTTAAGTTTTCAGTGGCTAAATCTGGCCTTATGGGAGTCATATTATATTTTATAGGTATATTTAGTATTGCAAGGATTAAGCTGCTCTATCTAGCAAACATATTTATATTAATATATTCCTTATTTTACTTTATATAAACCTTTTATTCCTTACTTGCCTTTCTCTAGACCCTGGTGGGCAGCTCAATAACAGAAATGTTTAATGGCGAATTTCGATTTCTCTGTCGCATGACCGAGGAAACGGAACGCCTTTGCATTGAGGCTGTCTTTGGCATTGTGGGACGCAATTGGAATGAGTTTAACAGGGTAAGCTGAAGTAGTTATATAACCAATTTCCTGTCATTTCAAGTTTTTCGTTTTTTTGTTTTTTCAGAAAATGTTTCCCGTTGTTTTGGGCCACTATCCAGCAGGCGTGGCCGCCAAGCAGGTCAAGCACTTCATACAAATCATCAAAAGCGGCAGATTCGCACCGTATAGCTATAGCTCCAACAAGAACATGGCGTTGTATAGGGAGCATGTGCCGCCACGCTACAATCTGAGTCTGGTGACGGTGCCGACTTTTGTTTATTATTCAAGCAACGATTTGCTGTGTCATCCGCACGATGTGGAGTCCATGTGCGAGGATTTGGGCAATGTGACTGGCAAGTATTTGGTGCCGCTCAAGGAGTTCAACCACATGGACTTCCTCTGGGCTGTGGATGTACGAAAGCTGCTCTATGGCCGTATGCTGCAAGTGCTGGGCAAACAGCCGCTGTCGCCGTCACAAGCGCCGCCTAAGGATGTGGAGGGCGAGGTCAAGGGTCTGAGGATACGAGGTCGTGCAATTGGCCTACATGCGAACTGATATCACTTTGCCCAGCAGCATATTTAATATTTATTTATTTATTTTGCCTTTGTTGTGTAGCTTTAAATATGGAATAGATATTTGCATAAAACTGTGCCTTTTTAAATATGCAGCAGCTCTGGTTCGACCGGAAACGGAAGTCAAAAGTTGTTTCTTTCGGCTGACAATGACTTGGCCCACAAACTGTAGCAGATTTTCCAACCAACAGCGGCAACAGCAGCCATGGTAACAACAAGTACATGCATTTCTAAGCAGATTTCCTTGAGGAAATTTTCTATTTTCTTATGCACATGCCATTTTCTCAACAGCTGGTGTTGTGGTTGCTTTTGTTGTAGTTGTTTTTGTTGTTGTTGTTGTTTTGTGAGTGACTTGTTGGAGCTGCTTATGCTTTCAGGCCAACCAACTCTTGACATTTGCATTTCAGTTTACCCGGCCATCCAAAATAAGTGAAAAGCTGTGTTCAAGGCGTGAAAACTGCATTTTCTTGAACACTAAAACCTACTCTGCTCCAAGAATTTAGTTCTGAGTGAAAAAGATACAAATGTTTTTGTATTATAACTATATATATCTAGCAGCTAGAAGTATATTAAAGATTGAACTTATGTCAGCTTATTATATACAGCTGTGTTCATAAAAATAGTAGTGTGATTGAAATGTTGGACAGTAAAATTTGCTGAGAAAAATTATATAATCTTATAATATAAGAATATATTAAAAGTGCTTTCAAATAAGCACTTGAAGTACATTAAAGAATAGTAGAAAATCTCATCAATAAATATATAAAATTTATAGCAAAAAGCTTGGGCCCGGCTAAAGCCGGGTAATAGTCGCTCATCGAGTAGTAGTCTGAAAAATCAATCGTAAAATCTATTTACTATTTACCTATTAAATAGTTGATTAAAATAGTAACCCTAATAGCTTCTTAATCTCTGCTAATAGACAGCCTGAATACACCTTAGGGTCAGTTACTCTCGTAATCATCCCGTACTTAGTGCGGTTAAATTCAAATTCTAATCTCGTAAAGCTTCGGTAAAAATCCGCGCTGCTATTTCCGATCTTAATGACGTCGAAAGCTTGATTTATGTAAACAATTTATACTGTGAGAACAATAAATGAAACAAAAGTCGAAAATCAACGAGCAACGAATAACGTATGCTCTGAGCGTAACACATATTAAATGATAAATAACAAAAAAATATTTCAGTTTTGTGTGGGGAATTTCTGAATGTTTTTTTATGATGTTCGTATTTTCCAGAGTCGTCATAATGAGATGAGAGATATAAGTAAGCTTTACAACGCGTAGAGAAATGTATAGAGAATATTGCAGGTTGTAAGTGTATATCTCTTGAATGAAAGATACTTGGATATCGATTGATAGATCGACAGATGAATAGATATGTATAATCTATTAAAGAATGCTATAGATATAGATGATATATAATGTAGGCGTTGCATATATACAGAGAAAGTGTATATATTCATACTGACAGATATGGATATTGATGAATAGATTGAAAAGTTAGGCTTAGGTTTATAGTTTAAGTCGATATATTATATACTCTATATACACTTTGTCCTATGTCAATCCTTTTATCTTTCCTTCATCCTTACGTATATTTTACCTATACAATAATACTACTACTATTTTAGTGGGATATAGTAATAGTTGTATGGTTTTATCCTTATCAAGCTCAACTTCTCATATGTATTTAAAAGTCTGTCTACTTCTTAAATTAACAAGAAATGCGATAACGTTATTTGATTCTCGCTTATCTTAATTTTGTTTGAAGATCTGCTCGATCTGTTACTTGCATACGATAATTACGCGATACTTCGAGAGAATCGTACACAATGTGGAATATATTATATAAATGATAATAAATGTCTTATTATTGTTTATAGCTCGATATTATTGATGTTGCTTGCCTCTCTTTTTCTCTCTTTCTTTCTCTCTCTCTCTCTCTCTCTTTGTGTGTGTGGGTTAATTATCAGAGTTGTGCACCGTCTGACCCGGCATCGATCCCGGTTTTCAGAACGTGACTAGAGTTTTGCATTTGCTTTTTGCTTTGATTATATTTTTTTTACTTTATTTTTGTTTGATTATTTTTTGTTTTTAGTTTTGGGTTTTTTGCATTTTGTTGTAAATAATTTTTTTGCAATGCCTCGGCAGCTCTTATAAAAGCTGAGCGTTCTCTAGGAGCCGAAGTCAGTTGGTGTTTGTCAGAAGCTCCGATGAGATTGTTTATTGTGCTCAGTGTTTGCGTTGCGTTGGCCTCCGCTGGCTATGGAGGAGGCGGTGGTGGTTCTTCGTCCACGGCATCCGCGTCGGCTAGTTCCAGCGCCAGTGCTGGCGGCAAATTTGGCGGTGGTGGCGGCGGTGGCGATGTCGGCGGCTTGGGCCTAGGTGGTGCTGGCCTTGGACTAGGACTAGGCGGAGATCTAGGCCTGGGCGGTGGCAAGCACGGTGGTGGTGGTGGTGCAGGTCTCGGACTGAGTCTAGGAGGTGGACATGGAGGCGGAGGTGGAGGTGGTCCATTTGGTGGTGGCGGCGGCGGCTTTGGCGGCGGTGGCGCCTCTTCCTCAGCTGGTTCCAGTGCAAATGCTGGTGGACACGGAGGCGGTGGCAGCTATGGTGGACCCGGATTTGGTGCCGGTGGCGGAGGTGCTGGGCTAGGAGGTGGTCATGGCGGTAACGGCGGATTCGGTGGTGGATCCGCTGGAGGCGGCCATGGAGGTGGCGGCATTGGCGGCGGTCACGGAGGCGGCGGTCTTGGAGCCGGCGGTTTCGGCAGTGGCGGACATGGCGGTGGCGGCTTCGCTGGTGGATCAGCAGGTGGATCAGCAGGAGGTGGTCATGGAGGCGGTGGTGGCCTTGGAGGCGGTGGTGGCCTTGGAGGCGGTGGTGGACTGGGAGGCGGCGGTTTCGGCAGTGGCGGACATGGCGGCGGCGGCTTTGCTGGTGGGTCAGCAGGTGGATCAGCAGGAGGCGGTCATGGAGGCGGTGGTGGCCTTGGAGGCGGTGGTCATGGAGGTGGTGGCCATGGAGGCGGTGGATCCGGTTTCGGTGGTGGACCCGGCCTTGGCGGTGGTATTGGAGGTGGTGGTCATGGAGGCGGTGGTCATGGAGGCGGTGGTCATGGAGGTGGTGGCCATGGCGGCGGTGGAACCGGTTTCGGCGGTGGACCTGGCCTTGGCGGTGCTATTGGAGGCGGTAGTGCAGGTGCATCAGCTGGTTCCAGCGCCAGTGCAGGTGGCATTGGCGGTGGTCATGGCGGCGGTCATGGCGGCCATGGCGGCGGTGCGATCGGTGGACCATTCATTGGCGGCGGACTTGGACTAGGCGGCGGTCTCGGACTAGGAGGCGGTAAGCACGGCGGCTATGGTAGTGGCGGCTACGGAGGTGGCGGCAAGCACGGAGGCGGCAGCGGTGGATATGGCGGTGGCGGCTATGGTAAATCTAGTGCCAGCTCCTCGGCCTCAGCCTCATCATCTGCTGGCAGCTACGGCCGTTAGTTTAGTCAATTTAACTTCTCAATTTGCCTACCAACTACAAAACGAAAGAGTATTTCAAAAGTCAGTAAGAGACCTCAAATCAATTCTTCTAATAAAACAGTTTTTTATAATAAAATATTGTATTATTTCATTGCTGAATCTGTTTATGCCAACAATTAGTTGAGAGTCGAGAGATGTTGGGCTTATGGAATAAGGTTTGGTATTTGTATGTCAAATCTATCTACCTTTCAAATCTATGAAAGATTTAGTATACGAATATCTTAATCTATATTAAAGATCAGATTCAAGTTTCCAATACTTATTCAATAAGTTGATTGAAAAACATTTATAGTGTAAAAGTGTAGGCTATCTCTAGCAACTCACAGTGCATATCAATGTCTAGTACTTACCCTTAGGTCATACCTATCTATACATTAATTAAGTGCCATTTAGAGGCGATTGTGTTAATTATCAAACCCGTTTTATGCAATTTGGCCGAGACGTATTATTAGAGTGGACAGAATATGACAGTTACTTAGTTTGTCATATACAGAGACATTTGCTCAGGTAATTTCATTAGCCAACTAGTTAAAATATTCTGTCGTAAACGTATGCCAGGTGGCAGTATACAAAACTTATCCCTCGACTCTAAACATTTCGGGCGATAATATTTCATAAGTTTGGCTAAAAGTGAAAAGTTTCCATTACAGTTGGAAAGTCACGTGTTGTCCTTGAGGAGAACCGAGTGGTTATGCAAAAAGCTTTGCACATGTAACTCGTTGCGGGCAAAGTTATGCACTGAGAGAAAAAGAGTTTGGTTCACTTGAGTGCTGCAGCAGCGAACAAAAAAAATAGTAGTAGAACAGCTTAAGAATAAATTATTATATATATATTTATAAGTTTAATTTTGATTAGCTGGTAAACTTTTCCTTATAGGTTCACCTAACGATAATCTAACACTTATTGCCCACTTTTTTTGCCAGTGTTTAACGCTTAGTTTGTCGAAATTGCGTTGGCTGTAATTTAAGTTAGAAAAGTTGATCCTGAATTAATGGGCCTATTAGAGAGCTGCGCACATAGTTTAAAGAACTGAAGACATTGATAACATAGTGGGCCATATAAATCGTGGAAGCGATTGCAGTCTGTGGCATTTAGCAAGCATTTATCATTAGGAGCCAAACTTACAACGCAGATGGGGGCAATTTTACTATTGCAAATTGTTGCACACAATGCGGCGTCGGCAGCTTCCAACAACAAATTGAAATCTTAAGCAAACTTTGTGCAGCCTCAAAGTGCAGTTTTATTGCTGCCCGCCAGTCCAGACGGCAGCGCATCCCATTTACAAAGAGAGAGATGGATAGAGAGGGAGAGAGAGAGAGAGAGAGAGAGAGAGAGAGAATTGGCTAGGAGCAGCTGTTGGGTTGGACAGCGTCTGCAGCGAACAGCCATTGGCAATAAACTCAGACCAATTTGCACAAGGACAATGAACCCCTGTGGTGCACTTTACAGCATAAAGCGGAAGTGCACGCGGTGTCGATGGGGCAGCAGCAGGAAGACAACAGCAGGAGCTGAACATGAGCTCACCCTGGGCTAGGCCAACAACTCCTGTTGTTCATGTTGCTGGCGGCTTGCCACACTGTCGACTGCTGCTGCTGCTGTTGCTACCGCTTTGTGTCGCTAGTTGATGCTGTTGCTGTTGCTGTTGCCATTCGCATGATGGCAACAATTGCCGTTGGACTTTGCCTCGTTGTCGAATTGACAATATTGCGTTCCTTTGTTTGCCGCAATTTATGTTAGGTAATAAAATAAATGTAAATACATGTGCGAAATACATCCTTTCTTTCCTAAAGTTTTCATCTTCTTCTTCTTATAATCCACAAGTTCGCACAACTGCAACTTTACTGAAACTTTGCTGTCTAACGCGCGATTCTTTGGGAATATTACTTTAAGGGTGACCAAAATAAGAGCAATGGTATCTTTGATAGTATAACTAAAGTATAGCTATCAAAAATACCTTTAAAGTAATATTTTAGCAGCTATTTAAGTTATTAACTTTTAAAATATTTGATTGCATTTGAAACTTAAGCATAAAATGTCGTATGCCATTTATGGTATACGCAAATTATTTTATAATAAAAATGTTGATACGAGAATTATGTGAGGCAATTCATCTGTGTGGATCAGCAGCTCATAGCCAGATGAAAAAATTGTAAAAAATATAGTCGCTGTTGTAGCTATTAGTATTAGATCCAAACTACTCAATTCGATTGCTGCATTCTCAAACAGAGTCATTCTACGTAACATCTTACTCTCTCCATCACTACCTGTGTAATCAAGCTCAGATGGCATGAGTCTGGCACCAAAATTCAATCAGGAACAATTACTTTCTCTTAAGCTCTTATTTGGCCATGCCCTGTTTATCTGAGTATTCTATCAATAGTTTAGGCTTATTATTGAATATGTATATCTGGCAGCTAAAACGTTTTCAATATGAAATAAATTCAGCTCAAAGACTTCCAAATGACAAGTATGAATAAAAAATAATAACTATAGACGACGTTCCATGCGTATATACTGAAATATTTTTAGAGCACACAGAAACTTATTAGATTTATTTTAAAAATAAAAAAAATATTTATAGTGTTTAAAAGTATGCTAAAGTATTCTAATTTTTGAATACATGCAATTTTCTTTTTCTGTCGGTGAGAATTATACCTTTCTCTGCTTACTCTATTTACTAAGATGTGGATAAATTAATATATAAGTTTCTGTTACATAAAATATTTTATTATTTATTGGGTACCAACACAAAAAAGTAAAAATCTTTGTTATAAATTTGTATTATCTTATGTTTTTTACTACCTTATTTTTAGGTACTCGAGCGGATATATACACATAAAGTCTTCAATATTGTTATTCATTTATTACATTGTTCATTATTTTATAAACAAACACTTAAAATAATTAATTAAATAATTACTATATATTTAAGGAACATATTTTTTATACAGACTCACATTTAAAGGAGTGATATTGTTTTTCATGTTATGTTTCCCTTTTTCGTAATTCCAAAAACAAATTCGCATCGAAATTCATTTGTGGAACATTCGTAGAATTATTTTGGCGTCGCCTGAAGGTATGCATCGGACTTTGGCCTGCAATATACATGTGTTTTCATATGGGAATTTTAATTAAAATTAAATAATTCAAAATGTATCGCATAACGCGTTTGTCGTTTGATGTCGCTTTGGCCATTAACCGAAACGGCGCATAATTGAAAAGTTCCGCCAACTAGGCGGCCAATTCAATTTGGCAGCCGGACAGAGAGATACTCGCAAATGGCCAATAACAATATAAGCAATAAATACAGCAAATGCATTCTGGCCCTTAATATTGCCATCGAGTGCACATTTTCGCCATTTGCCATGGCAATGCACTGATTTGTGGATATTTTTGGATTTTCGGCCGCTGTTGTTCAGTTTGCATAATTAACGTGACTTTAGTTTAGTTTTGGTTTGGAGCCAGGCGGTTGCCTTGACGGCTAATGCGATAAAATTACAGCGATAAATTATTTGAATTTGATTGCTTTTAATAAGCAAATATTTTCAATTAAATGCAGTTCATTATAATGTCGTGTGTTTACAAACTATAAATTAACTCTGACTACGCTTTAAATTTTATATTTATTAATTATTTGTACAGCCTTTGATATGAACTCTGTGCGTGAATTCGATTTTATATATTTCGAATTTTGTAAAATCTAATTTACGATGATTTATGTTTGCCAATATGAATGCCTATTTTATAATAAATGTCATCAAATTAGCTTCCAGATTAGGACAACAAGATATATGTAAAACATATAGAAAATATAGTAAAAATTTTTAAATACGACAAAACTTTTACTGTTCTCCAAAGTTTTTGTTCGTCTACCATAAGGTAAATCTTAAAGTTAAAAACTTGTTTAAAAACAATTGAAATGATGCCCATATAAAATCATTTTTGAATTTTAGAAATACCATAACACCATTGAGTCAACTTTAACGTTTGTGTATTATTAAATATTAACATTAAATATTATTAAAACATTTTACAACATTTTATTTACAACATTTTATTTATTACATTATAAAACATACGGACGAAAAATGAAAAGACAAATTTATTTGTTTATTTATATATAAGATGTAAGATATAACAAGCCTAGACAGATTTCATATGCGCTCCACACACAAATCTTTGTGTATGCCCCGAAGCACGCAGTTAAGACCCAAGCAAGCAACAAATTATTTAAGTTTACATATTGGCCGGCAACATACGTATTCTTAATGGTAATCTGTCCCATAAATATAATTAATTATTATTTATTTACGCAATATCTTTGAGCGTGTATTATTTACACAAGCGAACACAATTTGAATTTTAACTGGAATTAGAGAAGCGCTATCCAGTTGAGAATTTCGTGATGTTCTAGCCTAAAGCTGTAAACAAATCGTTGTTCTGCTACATTTGCGATTCAGTGACATCACAACATATATTTTCTTTTAAAAATTCAGTTGGAGTATCTGAGTGGACGTACCTTCTCTTCTACTAACCTTCCTAAATCGAAAAAAAACATATGTGGTCAATTTAGCGTTTGCGGAACTCATATCTGCACGCTCTCCCTCTACTTTACTCATTTCAACTCATGCCTACCTTTCAGCAGACGTTAGCTCACAATTTATTTTGCTTTTTTAAATACGTTGCTTAATCTTGTTCGCCTGTGTAAATTAGTTTTTTATTTTTATTGCGCCTTAATATGCCTTAAATGGCTATTAATCTAGCAACTAAGAACTTGAGTTGAAAGCGAGTCAAAAAGTGTTTACGCACAGCACGCAAAAAAAAACAAAAAATAAAAAAAATATTAATAATATGAAACAAATCACAAGAGTGATTAAAAAAAATTAATACATGGACAAACATAATTTTCACTTAATTAATTAAGCTTAATCTTTTTTAGTTGAGTTTTTATGAGTAAGCTAATTTGATCCACGTAATTAGCAATTTGTTAAATTAATTGTGAAAATATGTAGAGTACAAACATATTTATTTTTATTTTTTCAATATACAATAAATCATATAGAGCAGTTAATAAGTCAACAAAAACAGAAGAAAAGAAATCAAATTAAAAAAAAAGCTGCTACACGCTTATATAAATACTAAACAAAGCAAAATGACAACATTAATTTGCAAAAATAAATAATGCAAAAAAAAAATAGAAGATAAAATATACTGAAAAACCAGTTTTCCGTTTTGTGTTAGACTTTTATGTGTGGCTGCGACATATGTTTTTTTTTGTTTGTTTGGGCGCCAACTTGCATAAATAAATAAGTTTGAGTTGTGACAAATTTGAAAGCGGAGAAAAGAAATTAGTTAAAGCTTTGATTACATTTTGGGCTAAAGCCGCTTGAATAATAATTTAAATTGAGTGCATTCATTATACAGTTCGGTTTTATGGCACTGGTTATATGAGTGTGCGCGAAGCAGCTCTGATTTTGAAAGGGGCTGCCGGACTTCCCCGCAACATTGGCGCTAATATCCCATGCATACGTCTATTAAATTAGTATAGATTTTGCCAACTAGTTGACCAAAAAAATAAAAAATCACAAAACACTTTTCAGCTGCCGGAAAACCCCTGTGCCTATGAGTCGCACCCTATCACACTATCATTAGAACCCAAGCTAGGTTCGTTCACGTGCGATCTCCCAGATGACGATATTGAATTTGATATCGCCATCGATTATATATATTCTAGTATACTATATATGCTGTTTGTTAATTAACAATTGCATATTAAGTATTTATTATTCAAGCTTCTGTGCTTTTTTCTCTGTGCCTCTCTGTATTTGAGACGTTTGCTGGTTGCTATACCCTCTACTTAAATAAAAACAATGCAAAGGTTATCAACCCTAAGAACAATAATTATTTATTTAAGGTTTTTCTTTCTTCTGCAAAGCAAACACAAATTGATAAATAGCATATACTTATCCTATTCATATGGTTCATAGTTGATTACAGGGTATTTTGCAGGCAATTAGACTTTGATTTTAATCTTATTCTGCTGCTTCTATTACCTGCCATGACTCTGCTTTCATGTGGCTTTTATACATCAACAATAATTTTGCAATTCATTTTATAATTTTTATCTATCTTTTTTTTTTGTATTTTCCCTATTCATTAGCACCTTATACTGATTGTTAAATACTATAACATCAGCTTAGATTGCAAGCCTCTGAAAGTGATCTTCATCATAGTTCTTTTTGCATACTATAAAAACTATACTATACTATATACCTGAGCAGTATTCCCCGTTACTTGACTATGAATGGATCTTTACACATGGCTGGAACCAGTTATCGCAACTATTCATTGCCAGCAACTCCTACTCGAGAGAAATTATAAGTTCAAATGATAAGTTGTATCTCATTGATATTTATTAATATATTGTGTTCTAAATATAATTGTTTGACATTGATTTACGTGTAGTTTAACTATACTTAATACTTAGTTTAGCATTGTAAATGCTAAATGCTGAGAATGCTCTAATCGAAAGTATTCGACTAGCAGCTAGCTTAGTAAAGTTGAGCTATTTACATTTTTTAATTCTTAGACGCATGAGATGTGTACGTTTTCAGATAGGCTGATTGGCAGATCATAACTAAGATTATATATATATATACTTCAAAGGATTGTATACGCCTTCTTTTCACTGTCACATGCTTCAAAAGTCAACTTTCAAATGTCTTATTTTGAAAGCTTTAATAGTCATATAATCAAATTAAAATTATATTGTTAAGGGTATTCACATTTCGAAAAGACACAATCAAACGAATTGTGAAATTGGAGTTTGGCTGCGAAATGCAAATAAGTCTGTGATGCCTATTGCTAATCTATTATAATTTGTCGTTAGTAAGTTGTAGGCCGAATTTGGCGACAATAAAATAAGATGATCAGCAGGCAGTTGTTCCATTGAAGGTTATTAAAAACAAAACAACAAAACTCTATTAAGAAAAAAAAAAATAAATAAAAAAAATATATGATAAATAAAATTTATTAAGTTGCTTAAGGATAGACACAAACCAAATATTATAATCCAGTTCAGTTAGGTTCAAGTGTTCAGAGAATAACTGTCGTCACACACACGTGCTCATCTCTGCGGCAGGTATTGGTCAAACATGTTTTACAGTATTTTTAGAACATTTTTTTAGCGCATATGAAATAAGTTGAATGTGAGATGATTTTTCTCGAAATTTTGTTTGTTTTTATATTTGTTATTTGCTTTGTAACGACGCCATAGAAACCGCTTTGGCAATAAAGGCGAATAAACTCTTCAAGATGAACAAGTCTACTGAGCAGAATTTGCTATACATAGAGACAAAGCGGCAGAGAGAGGGAGCAAGCGAGAGAGATGTCTGTAGGCGTGTGGGGAATTCCTCAAACCAGGAAGATCGAACGCATCATTGTTGACCGCTAGACACTTATAAGCCACTTGTAAACAAACATACGATAAGTATTTATCAAGTCTATGCGGTTGGGTCCATGTGTAAACAATTCGACTGTCCATAATTATGTATTATAATTTGTGTTGGTTTCGTGTTGTTGTTCTGGGATTCACCCGGTCAAGTGACAGATCTCAAAGCCGGCTGACTAAATGAAGGAGATCATGAAGTTGTTTGATGTTGAACATGATGATAACGTAGTTCATAATGAAGTCAAAGCTGATAATGAAAAATAACAGCAAAGAAAACCGGTAAATGGCTTGAAATGCCCGAACTCCGTTCGGCATCTCATTTATCACGCACAGCCAACCGATCGAGACTGAACTCGACTGTTTCGTTCGTTTCAAACTCACTTACGCAGCATATATATTTGGGTTGTTCGGCTTTGGTCCATCAGTCGCACTGTCACCTGCTAAGAATATACAACAGACCTAACTAACACTGAGCAATATGAAGACCCTCATTGTGCTTGCTCTGCTGATAGCTGCCGTGGCGGCATCGCCACAATTCTATGGACCAGCCCGCCCTGGATTTGGCGGTGGCGGTTTCGGCGTTGGCCCCGGCTATGGTGGATTTGGTGGCCGCCCTGGATTTGGCGGTGGCGGTTTCGGCCACGGCTATGGTGGCCGCCCTGGATTTGGCGGTGGCGGCTTCGGCGGTGGCCCCGGCTATGGTGGATTTGGTAGCCGCCCTGGATTTGGCGCTGGCGGACTCGGCGGTGGCCCTGTCTATAACCCTGTATATAATGGTTTTAATCGCGGCGGCGGTGGTGGCGGGACATCCTCTTCGTCAGCCTCAGCCAGCTCTTCGTCCGCAGGTGGTGGTCCAGGTGGCGGTTCCTCCTCATCTTCGGCCTCCGCATCTTCCTCTGCCGGCGGCGGTGCCTTCCAGGGTTGAAGCTCTTGAGCCTGTGTCACGTTCACCGACTTAAGACAACAAAATGTTTGCTTAGTTAGTAATAAGTTATGTTAAAAAAGTCTCTTAAATATATATTTAAAAAAAAAAAAAAACAAATTAAAACCATGTTTTCTATTTTTCAATGTTTACAGAAAGGGTAAGAAGTCTTATATGATTCATACCAGAAACATGAACTAAATCTTAAAGTAATATAGCCTTTAGCAAGGCGTAAAATTAGGTTTATAAGATAAGAAATTTATCAAGTTTTATTTGTTTGGAAAACGAAATGTTAAGACAAACCCGCCTTAAGAGCGTTGAATAATAGTTTTCGTTAAACATCGACGTAATGAACATTGAAACTAATACGATTAAACTAGATTATTTTCATTTCATTCTAATTACGGCTTTAAGATGTACTTTTATCTTTTCGCTTAAGTGAACAAAAATATATTTTGAAGATCTGTTATAGACATATGGCTATGTTGTCCTCTTATGTAAAAAATATAGATAAAATCTGTATCTATCTATCTATATCTATTTATATCTGAAATGCCAGATTAATGATTAAAGCGAATTGCTGCTTAGTTTGGAAAGAGTCTTGAAACAAGTAGGACGTTACAGCCGGGCGTCACCGATTGCATAATACGCATTGACGGTCCAAAAGCAGTTGCAACTTTTTGGTAAAGAATTCAGAAAGGAGTCTGAAGTAACTTAACTGCTCCATTTTGTAGCTGCCAAAATTTTGCATGACATTGTTTCTGATACACCAGATATAGCATTTCCCGATTAGACATATTTATCGCGAAAATCTTAATACTTTATCAGAAGAAGATAGCGGCGAGTATACAATCGAAGTTTCAACTTTCTAGCTTCTATTGCGGTGAAATGGTCTGCGTTCATACGCACAGTCCGACAGACGGACGAACAATTAGACAAATGGACGGACATCTTGAAATATCTCAGTGTAGAATCATTATCTTAGCTTCAACACGGATCAATACTAAAGTTGATGATGTCTTATTGACTAATGAAATTATCAACTGAGCTGAAAGCAATCATGTAGTTATTCGTTTACGTTAAAAACTAAAAAGCAAAGAAAACCGGTAAATGGGGTGAGATGCTTCATCTCCACTCGACATTTATCACTCAAAGCCTATCGATCGACTCATCGACTCATAGTTCGAGTGTTTTGATCGCTTCCAACTCACTCACGCAGCATATATTTTTGGGTGGCACGGCTTTGGTCAATCAGTTAAAGTGTCACCTGTTACGAGTAAACAAGATATCTACCTAATATACGGTATAATATGAAGATCCTCCTTGTGCTGGCCCTGTTGATAGCTGCCGCTGTTGCGCAGCCTGGTGGCTGTCGACCTGGATTTGGTGGTGGATTTGGCGGTCTACCTGGTGGATTTGGTGGACCTAGTTTTGGCGGTGGTCCAAGCTTTAATCGTGGCGGCGGTGGTGGCGGTGCATCCTCTTCGTCAGCCTCAGCCAGCTCTTCGTCCGCAGGTGGTGGTCCAGGTTACAGTGCCTCCTCATCTTCGGCCTCCGCATCTTCCGTTGCCGGCGGCGGTGGCTTCCGGGGTTAAAGAAAAATAAAATGTATGATTAGTTGGCAATAAAAGATTTAAAAAAATCCTACAATTAAATGTATATAAGAAGTTTATACCATGCTTTAGATGCTTAAATGGTTCCTTAGCCGATGTGTAAAATTAGGATTTATAAAGTGCTTACATTTATAACTGAATCAAGTTTTACCTGTTTGACAAATGAAATACTGGCACAAAACCTTTTTAAAAGTTTTAAATAGAATGTTTGTTTAAGCACCCAATTAATTAACTTTAAACTTAAAAACAGTTTGATTCAAATCATTTTCTTTTCAATTTTCATCACACCTTAAATATTTGCTTTATTACGCGAAAAGTTCGCTTTAAGTGCCTTTGAATACATATACCAAAGAAAGTCTTCTTTCATGAAATATATTGCCGATATTTACTGTTTAAATAAGAGATAAATCACTTTTGGAAACATTTTTAAAGAAAACTTACCTTCAAGCCAGTTCCTTACATAAGAGCATAACGTGATTGACCGTCTAAACAACAATTTCCTCTTACAGATTAACTTTTTTACTACTGAAAACAGGATCAATGCATTAATTCATTACTAATGAGATCGTAAAGCTCTGCCGTTGTTCTATATGCGTTCCCCATAGTCGATAATTAATATAAGAAGCAAAGACAGCTGGTAAATTGGATTAGATTCAAGTACTTCTAGTAGTCGGCATCCCCTTTATTACATTCAGCTCATATTTGGAGGCCGACTTAATAGGAGTCAAGCGCTTTGAGCTCACGCTCGCAGCATATATATTTTGGGTGGTTCAGCTTTTGCCCATCAGTCGGACTGTCATCTGCTTAGAGCTGACAATAAATCAACCTGGATTTGTTTATACAGACCCTCGATTTGACGATGTATCTCTAGATACCACCCGGTGGAGGTAGATAAACATAAACATGCATAAAAATCCAGCTCAAAGACTTAAACACTTGTTGTTGTAGTTTTTACATAATTTTGGTTTTTTTTTTTTTTAAATAAATAGCATTCGATGCGGAAATCAATTACCATTATACAGCAACTATTGTAATTCCGCTAAAAGTGTGAATAGGAATTCTGGCGAAGCCGAATTACACAGTTCATTTATAACATTTGATCGTTAATACTTATGCGCATAAAAGTGAGAAGTGGTTCGGGGACTTACCTCCTCAAGTTGCTGCACAAATTGATGCCGACAATACCCTGCAGCGAGTCAAGCATGCCAATTGGGTATATGTATAACAGTTCTGTGTTAGCATTTCCACACACAATTCTATCAATGTGTGTATATTTATGATATACTCGTATATGATAAATCTGTAAAGAGTTTGGCAAGAAAGGGCAATGAGTTCGTTGACTTAGTCTATATTTAGTCTATATTTCTAGTATTTAGGATAGTCTATATTAGTCTATATTTCTAGTATTTAGGATAGTTGGTTTATTCTAGGTGCAATTTTTTATTTTTTTACTAGGGTATTGCCAACGTGAGCTGCCTTTAGTGTGTGGAGCATTCCTGCTCGCTGACGTCTATAATTATAATGATGCCGATGCAGGCGTAGTTAATAACTTGAATTAAGGCATAGAATGCGCAAGTTGCTGGAGTTGAGAAGTCGCCTATTCATTATTGATAGCCAATTGACGAGTTCGATTAAATGCTCAAAGTATATATAAGCTGAAAGGTTCGGCATGGGTCAATCAGTTTGCCTGCTACCAGCTTGAAGCTAAGATCATTTCGATAATGAGAATTCTATTTGTGCTCGTCCTGTTGATTGCAGCTGCGGCTGCTGTGCCTTCGTTCGTTGGTGGCTACCGTCGTCGTGGTTTCGGTGGATTCGGTGGCGGCTATCGCAAGGGTGGTGGCGGTCGTGGTTTTGGTGGTGGCGGTGGCTTCGGTGGTGGCTCTGCCTCAGCTGCTGCCTCGTCCAGTGCATCGGCAGCAGGCGGTGGTGCCGCCTCAGCTTCTGCGTCAGCTTCGGCATCTGCTGCAGGCGGTGGACGTTTCCGCGGCTGAACTCAATACGTTTACAAATGTATTAGTTTAATATATATATATTAGTTTAACATATCATAATATATATAATTAAAATAAGTATAGACAAATAGTTGTTTGTGCTAAATACTCAACTGAAGCAATAAACAAGTTGCGACTTATTTCCATGGAATCAAGTTTCCGTATGAGTTGGGCATTTGGATAAGCTAGCTAGCAGCGCATCTCACAGTGAGAATATCTGTAGGGCTTATACATCTACATTTTATGGCAATACTTGAAATTCGTCTAAAAATTATAATTCGTCTGCTGTCATTGGGAAGTAAAACTTTTTCAGCTGTTTGTTTATATTTCTGGTTTATTTCTATTATTTTTCTTTTTGTTTTCTGTTTATCAATTACGAATCGTAGCCTATAAGAGCTGTATAAAACGCCCGTTAATTTCGGCATATATGTGAGAATAACAATTAAAATATTCGCACATACAAGTCTCTAGCTACGCTTCAGCTAATGCTCAGCAAACCTGTAAATGGGTCGACATAGACGACAGTTAAATGAGGTTCAGTTGAGTTAAGTCATGGATATAGATTTTGATTTGATTTATGTATATCAATTTATCATGATATTAAGCCTATTCATGTCTATATAAATCTTCGCTTATATTATAATTTCAACAGAACTTTCGTCGTAGTGGGAGTGGAGGTAGTAGTAGTAACAGTATGACTAGGAGTAGTAATAGTTGTGGGAGTAGCAGCAGCAGTAGTTGTAGTAGTAGTAGTAGTTGTGGGAGTGGAAGTAGTAGTAGTAATAGTAGCAGCAGTAGTTGTAGTAGTAGTTGTGGGAGTGAAAGTAGTAGTAGTAATAATAGTAGCAGTAGTTGTAGTAGTAGTAGTAGTTGTAGTTGTAGTACAAATAGTAGTCTTTCCATTTCATAGTTATTGAACCGTTATCATCTATCGTATATCATAGTGCAATGACAGTCCTTGATACAATTTGAATGTAGCAGTATGAAAGTTGCTCTCGATATAGCAATTATTAGTTAGCTATAGATAATATCAAAATGTAGCTTAATTTTATTATTAGTTTACTTACATTCATTTTGAGTAATCGCTTATAATTAAAGAGCAGGTAATTTGTTTGATAATATTGTTTATTTTGGCGCATTCCGTGCTTCACATTCGAAACGCTTTCGCGATATTAAATATTGCATATTTTTTGGAGCTCAATATTAATATGTTTCAATATTAAATACTTTCACAATCCCAAAAGTATGGCCAAGACATTTATATCAATTAATAGGAATAAGCAATGAAAAGAAATATTCCCTTTGGTATTTATAATTGCTAAAAGAGCTAAGAAATAGGATGCCAATAGCGAATAGCCATTGGCTCGACAATATATAAAAAAAAAAACATTATTCTAACTCAGCCCATTATGTGGTCAGTATAAATTAAAATAATTTAAAATTTAATTAGCAATGAAAAAAAACCTTAAGTAGAAACAAAACAAAATTCAAATAAAGGAAAATAAACAAAATAAATAAATTCCTGTTTTTTATTGTTTTTTTTTTTTTTTTTTTTTTTTTTTTTTTTTTTTGTGGATTTGGCAAGAAAAACAATATTTTATGCTTAATAGTGTTGCATTAAGCGGCTCAGCGAACTAGTTTCCAAGAGTAAGTAAATATCAAATGGAATATAAACAGAGTATTATTTTAATAGTAATATAGTATATAAGGCTTTAAGGCTTTAGCATTGAAGCACTAAACCTCAAGCTGTTCTGTAAGGTGATCAAGAATATTAGTTTTGTTCTTCGATAATTAAAAACTAGATATCAGATTATATTAACAGAGTGTAGCTTATTGTTTGTTTTGGATACTTTTGCTTATGCAAACAAAAGTCTAGAATAGCGTGGAGCAAGGGGCATGTGCAACATTGGGTATTAATAATATTGGTGGCGAGGTGGCAGCGAGACTAATTAAACAGGTGACAGTCAACCGGTTGATGTGCCTTAGCGGCGGCGCGTAGAGTACTGGCGTCATGTCACAGTCGTTTATGGGCTAGCTAATTACCAATACTATTATAATTCGTTTTGACGATCATTTGCTGCTTATTGTTTTTGTTCTATTTTCTTCTGTTGTTTTTGTTGTTGCTGTTGGTGCTAACACTGAAACTGAAATCGAATCTGTGCATCTGTGAGTCTGACGTTACGCAAAACCAATAAAGTATCAAAATTGTTTGTGTATAAAACCATATTGTATTCATGATCTCGCTCGCTCCCGCTCTCGCTCTCCTTCTCCCTCTCCCACTCCCTCTCCCTATCCCTCTTCCTCTCTCGCTTGTACCTTTCTCTATCAATTGCTATCTGTGGCCAGCTGATTGGGACTGTGGTCATGGAGCATCCCCGGGGCTAAAATGTATAAAAGCCGCCGGCAGACAGTTGCCGAGTTAAGTTTGTGAAGTCAGCTCGAAGCCACATCATGAAACTGTTCATCGCTCTCTCCGTGCTGGTAGCCGTTGCTTCGGCCCTCCCTCAATTTGGAGGCCTCTCAAATTCTAACGCCAATGCCCATGCCAATGTGCAATTATACGGCGGTGGACGCGGTCCTATTGGCGGAGTCGGGGGTCATCGCGGTGGCGGACTCGGTGGCGGACACGGTGGCGGATTCGGTGGCGGATACGGTGGCGGAATCGTTCCTGGTGGCGGATTTCCTAATCCCGGTGCATTTGGAGGTGGTCATGGCGGACACGGAGTTGGTCAAGGTGGACACGGCATTGGTCGTCCTAGAGTAGGACTTGGTTTTCTTGGCGGTGGAGTAAGAGGTGGATTAGGAGGTGGATTAGGAGGTGGATTAGGAGGTGGATTAGGAGGTGGATTAGGAGGTGGTCTTGGCGGTGGATTCAACGGTGGCAGCAGCTCAGCCACATCCTCTGCATCTGCCAACAGTAACACAAATGGCTTTGGTGGCTCCAGCTCGAACGCCAATGCTCAAGCGAACGCAGTAAATGGATTCCGCGGCTAAGCCCTAGAATATTAGAAAATGAATGTAATTAAAATAAATGAAGAACTTAACGAATGTGAATAAAAAAAAAAATAAATTAATGAGTGAAAGCCGATTGTCTGTCTCAATTGATTACATCCATTCATCGGCTGTTAGTTACTTATGGTCTACATTTTATTATTTGTAGTACGTTTGGTAAGTATAAGTAACAAAGTACTAAACTGAAATGATTATTTGTGGGCTAGCGTATTTTAGAGCTATCATCGTTTCCAATGTGTTCACATGATTTGCTTTCATTTAAAAATGTTGCTCAAATTGTTAATGCTGATTGGATTTATTCCAGTTTATTAAAAGCAAACTAATGTTAATGTTATGGTAAATGATATAAACGATGTTTTCTTTATGATGATTACACAACGAGTTCTATATATGCCTGAGGGCAGCTGAGAAGGTATCCTTTACATTGAGCTGTAACCTAAATCAAATGTAATGAATGAGAATATTTGAAGTGTTAAACATATTCCTTGACTTCAGCTGTTAGTCTGAATAGCTCGACAGAACTGTATAACAGAAAGTCTATATAATGATCACTGTATCATGGTCGTTTACAACATAAATAGAGCATATTGGCTTTGTATAAAAAATTTGTTTCGGATTAGCTCAATGACGCCGTTACAGACTACGATATAATTTGCATTATATTCAGTCTAAACTTTATTATTATGTTTGTAACTATTCTAAGTAGAGACCTGATTTTGAAATATATCTTAGCTTGCACTAGGGCCTCATCAAAGAATAATATTATTAATGCATGGACACAAATTGAGCACATGGTAAATGAGAAAATTATATCTTTTACTTAATTAAATCATTTTGTTTTTCACTCAAATTCCTGTTAACCTTTTCTTTAGATCGCACTCAAACTGTATATGTGAAATTCAAATCCAAACAACGAAATTGAAAAAGAACTTTTGCTCCACAGTTTTACAGATGTAGCTCTAAAGTTTTATAATTCCGGTTTTGGCAATTCAGAAAAATAAAAACAAAGCAAAATAGGAAAAAACAAGCTTGGCTGAGTATTTGAGCAACATAAATTTAAATAGCTTAATGTCAAAGAAAATAAATACAAATAAGCATAAGAATAATCGAAAAAAAATTTATAATCAATATACAATAATTGTATGCGTGCTTTGTTTATCAGCTTTTGAGCTGGCAGTAGAAACAAGATTTGATGCTCGATAGTATAGTGCATATTTGAATATATAGTTTATGTTCTTGATAATTAAAAACTAGATACCAGATTATATTTGCCGAATCAAGCGCTTACAAGTCTGTTCTCATACTTTGAACCCATCGACAATGGATGGATAGAGAGTATAATAATTGTGGCCAAACATATGTTACGCGATGTACTACATCTGCTATTCAAGTATTTTTTATTGTTGCTAAAGCATTATTATGCCAGCTCTTTGTATAAAATCAATCCAAACTTTTTGCTTATTTTAGATGTTGAAATGTGTTTAAGATTATGTCAAATCTGAGCAAACAGAATTGTTATCAAATGCTGCGAAAGGGCTGTAAATAAACATTGAATGAAAGATTAATTTAATTTAATTAATTCACACAAATATGCTCTAATTTCTTAACAGCACCAAAAAGCACAGACCTTCCTGGACTGTACAGTTTCAATGGCGTTGCCTGCCTTGAATTTTCAATTTGAATGTTATATTTGTGCTCTGAGTTTGTAATATAAATCTTATAATATAATATATATATATATATATAATATAATATATATATATATATATATATATATATAGTATCTTCTAGAGAATCATGCTCGAGTAGAACACTCTTTTTTGTTTGGCAGCTTGGAACTTACGCTAGACTCAAGTCTCATAAGCCTTGATCATTTTGTGGTGAAATCAGCTCTAACACTTTTTATGGCTTCTGTTATCAAACCAAAAGTCAAACTATCGGAACAGCACAATGATATAACTCTTATCACGTACGTTAGCTGACAGCGTTTTAGCATATAAATTGGCAGAGGACTTTTGCATATTTTCCATTTATTAAACAAGCTTTAAATTTGAATATATATTTGTTTGTTCAAAATTACGGAAGAGCTCCGACTGCGCAGGCAAATTGTTCCTATGATCAAACTCTTACAGGAAAAACCGGTAAATCGGCTTAGTTGTACACAAATATTCCATCATTAAAGAACATTTATATATATATATTTATTTTATGACTGTGAGTTGTTGCTAAAGCATTGTGATTCAGTATTGGTAAACATTTAATAAAGCAAAAAAAAAAAAAAAATAAAAATCAAAAAGAAAAGTACCGAAGCTAAGTATATAGCAAGACGCGAAGTGAAGCCCAACAAAGCTCACTCAACTGGCATAAATAGAAAGAAGATAAAAACACACTAAAGAGCTGTTAAATTTGGAATATATAGCTAGACCATAACCGGTTCAAGAGAAACCCAGATTCAATATCTATATGCCCAAAGAGATTTGCACACTTTCCTCCGTCGCACAAACCAATTTTATTATTTTATTAGCCCGAATCTGTTGGCCTCAGCTAATGCCATCATAATTCAGCCGCTGAGCTGTTTTGTCTACTTTTCTGATTTTCGTCTATATGTAACTATGCTAATTGATATCGTCGTCTAGCCCGACTAGATCAGCGCTTTGAGTTATAAAAGGTGAGACGTTTGGCGCAGATCATTAAGTTTGTTAGCTGATTTCAAGCAGTTCGGACAAGCAGCAACATGAGGATCTTCGTTGTGCTCAGCATTATTCTGGCCGTGGCAGTAGCAGCACCACAGCGCCAAGGAGGCGGTGCTAGTGCCAGTGCTGACGCTAGCGCTCAGGCGGAAGGCGTACAAGGATTTGGCAAGGGTCCCGGTGGTTTCGGTGGTGGAGGCGGCTTTGGTGGTCCAGGCCATCGAGGCGGTCAAGGTGGCTTCGGTGGTCCAGGCAATCGAGGCGGTCAAGGTGGCTTCGGTGGTCCAGGGAATCGAGGCGGTCCAGGTGGCTTTGGTGGTCAAGTCCCTTACAGTGGTGCAGGCGGTAGCGCTAGTGCCACTGCCAATTCTAATGCAAGCGCAAATTCCAACGGCGGTGGCCAATTTGGTGGCATCGGTGGCGCTAGTGCTAGCTCCAGCTCTCAAGCCACTGCTAATTCCAACGGTCGTGGCGGCGGCAACGCTATTGCTTCCTCCACCTCCAACGCCTCGGCCAATGGCGGTGGTAACGCCAATGCCTCATCCAGTTCGTCTGCCAGTTCCCGCGGTTGAACCTCAACGAAACGATATCCGATAAGCCATTCCGAATTGAACCGATTCTTTAAGTGATTTAGTTTATTTATATTTACAAAATAAATATACATAAAAAAATACATATGTTTGCCTTATCCTTATTTAGAGGTATTTAACAGAATATTTCCATTCGCTTCTATGGGTTTTTTGTTCTTATTTATTTTATTTACCAAATTAATGTGATTAACAGCGAGATGTGATTTTTTTTATTTGTATGCTTCATGTTTGCATTCAATAGATTTTTATTGAAAAAAAACATGATTTCATTATACTTTAGAGACATCGCCAAAGCATCTCTCAGCCTGGCACCACGACTTTAGTAATATATTGTTTTTTATTTTTTCGAAACCTTATCACATAAGCAATTCTCCACAAATCATAAAACTTACAAAGTACAAAGCCTTACACAACAATTGCCAGGCAGTTTTGGGTTTTTCTTGACACATAAAAAACTAAAAAAAAAGAGTTTAGAAATTGTTTGTAAATAACTGTGGCTTTATGAAATAGAAAATTAACAGATTTAAGTAACACAGAGAGAAAGCGGTGCGATGAATAACTTGATTCTAATTAGCGTTTGTTTTACCATGCTCCTGTTCGTATGTTGGCAAGAGTGTACTGCAGATGAGAGTGCCAGTGCCATGAGCTTGGATGGCAATGACACAGAAAAGCTCCTTCGTCAATATAACCTTCAGCAACAGCAATTTGATCGACAACCGAGAAAAAAAACTACTAAGAAATCGGCGACAAATAACAAAAAAAAAAATGCTGCAAGCGCTTTGAGCAATGTTTTTGCGCAATGCTTTGATGGGCCCTCGCGTCATTTCACTGGATCAATTATCATGGTGCTTTCGATATCATCATTTGGATACTTGTCCAATGATGGTGCTGTCAGATAACAATATTTATTTATTAATTACATTAGTCAGGAGTAAGTTATAAATTATATTTAAAAAAACATAAGTCTGTGTGGAGTTTTTGTTTTTGATCCTATCGGGTGCAAATTTTTTGCGGGCTTTTCTGCTATATAAACGATGGCTGTACACAGATCTTATTGGAGAGACATGAATCTGTGTCTAAATATCCGCATACAGTCCGTCAGTTGCTAGAAGGTTTGACCAATCCGTTCGCTTCACGTACTTTTTTCTTATAAAATCAGCTCAAACAAGTAAGAGTGGTCTAGCCGAGACAGCTCGACTAGGATATAGCCAATCATCCTACACTTCTTTTATACATACAAAGCAAGCAACACATGCAGACATGTACATACACTTGCACGCACAAGCGGCGTTTTGCTAACTGCGTATGGGCTGGGCTATATGATGGAAATATATTTGTTGAATAACTTTTCTTCTAGATGGACTTTCGTAATCAAATTCAGAGCGTAATCATGACATTTATATGTATAAATTTGCCAAAGCATAAGTATCTAGTATTTTAAACATGTTCTTTGCCCATTCGGTGGGCAGGGGGCGTGTTATCCAAAATATAACTAAATCGACTCAGCTCGTCTTCCTGATCAAGAATATATATACTTTATGGGTAATGCCACGCCTCCTTCTGCCTGTTACATACATTTTAACAAAACCGAATCGAGTAACCGATGTAATATAATTCACTTCATGTTTAAGTCAAAAAAAAAAGGCAAAAATCACACTTCACACTTCAATGGAGAAAGAAGCGTTATTTGTTTTGTAATGATACAACTCGACAAAATTTTAAGTTTCATTAGATTATATTCGTTTGACAATATTTTAAAAATACGCATTATATAATTATATGTATATTTATATATTCATATCATGCGACTTTTCGTTTTGATTGCCTTTTTTTTGGCTGTGTTCGCAGTAATGTATTTACAAGGATATATGGCCGATGATACAGACAACTCCACGGATGCTAAAGGTGGAAAAAAGCGCGATAATCGTGTTGCGAGTAAACCGGCCAGAGATACCGAAAAGGCGGATGAGCGGCTACAAAAGTCAAAGCCACCAAGACCACCAAGGCCACAAAGACCAAGGCCATCTAGGCCAGACGGTCCAAAATTCACTGTCACAAATAAACGCCGTCGAAACGGCAGTGCTAAGATCAAAATGATTAGCCCAATATTCAAAAGCCCCAAATTTCAGTACACTGGATGTGGCCTTATTGCACTGGCAGTTTCGTGCGCGGCAAATCGTAGACTTCTCTGATTCTGGTGGATGTATGCTTGAATCCTAAAACGCCAATAATCAATGCCTGCTAATATAAGAATTTCCGAACCAATAATAGTATATCAACAACAACAAAAAAGTTTACAGCTGCTCTAAATTTACAAACCTCTCTCTAATTGTTTTGTCAAAACTATTTGTACAATGATAACTCACTAATATACTTTGTGCTGATCACTATTTCATATTGAATCCCAGTTAGCAGTTAAGCAATGTACAACATGCGCTCAAGTTAAAGATTTTATAGCCTTAGGCTCTCTTATTTGTGGATTACAGGTATCTTTGGTTTTAAAACGATTTTCAAATTCGAATACTACAGAAGAAATCAATTGTCCTTTGAGATCAGTAAAGAAAATTCCATTTTGATGAACAAATAAAATGAATAACTAAAATTGATGAAATTTGTGCTTCGCAGACGGATCAAAGACTTGCGGACGAAGCCAATGTCTCAAATGGCGATCGTAAATTTTTGTCCGATCACCAAAGATGCCAATGCAGGCATCAATGAATTTCGCCACTCTGGTGGCAGCTTGAAGATTTCTGCCACCTTAGGTTCTTCGTCTAACCAGAGCTTCGTTGAGTTAAATACTAGAAAGACATTTGATATTATTTATTTAAATAATGTTGTATAAATAAGAAAGTTTCACAGTGTCGGTTGGCAGGTTATTTCTTTTCATTTCTCTAGTTATTTTATTTTAGTGCATTAAAGGCAATTAACAGCTTGATGTGAGTTTCTCATCCGTATACACCAATAACCCAAAAGGGAGTTACTTCTATATTTTTATTCCAGAGAAGTCTTTAAAGTCGCAAAGTCAACTGTCCAAGAACCTTCTCAGGAGCTATCAATTTTGTTTAAAGTTTAGTATGCATAAAAACGTCCGAACGAGTATTCTGCAGTTGGTCGCGCTCAGCTGCTAGATATAGAACACAAAGTTTTGATGATATTTTTTGAAACAAGTTTTGTTGATATTATATTTTTGCTAATAGACAGAGACGCAAATGACTTAATTAGATATGCAGCTAGCAAAAACAGAAAAAGATAAGATACACTTTGCAAAATAAATAGTTGGAGGTTAAGATATACAGCATGAATGTCCTTAGAAAGTGAAAAAGTGATGTGCTTCTTAGCGAGCTCTGAATGAGCTCTTGTCCATTTTGTGAAATATATAGAAATTATATTATATCTACTTCTGATTCTAAACGACATTAACTGGCGGAATAAGGTTTTCGGTTTATTCTGATTTTAAATATATTTTTTTTTATTTTTTTTTATTTTGTTATTATAATATTATTTAGTCTTCAATTCCATCTGTCGTTTCTGCTAAAAAAAAAAATGCGAGTTAATAACAATGTTTATTGAGATGTTAAACGGGCCTATTGTTTATAAATATTACGTTCCCACTAATGATGCAAATTGCTTAAGCAAATCCAGGCAATATATTTTAGGCAAAACGGGTTCTGCCAACGGCAGCTGCTGTGCAGAAATGCAAATTTGTTTTTGACTGCCTCGCAAAGTATTATACTCTGGACACTGCAATTGAAAGAGTATGTTGGCTTTGCTTTTTTCGGGAATAAAGCAAGCCGAGGATAGTATATTCAGCCAGATATGATGTTCAAGTCACATATAAATTGCAGACTTTTTGTGAGAATCTGATTTACTTTGATTCAACGTATTGACTTGCAGTCGATTTCAAACTCGTGTATTCCCGATTCGAGCACTTTTACTTGGTTCATACAGTTGTTGATTTCGAAAATTTGTCAAGTGACTGACTGGTCACACTTGAATACTAAACTATATATATTTAATTAACGCTATTGTCTCACATTTGTCAGAATATGTTGCGATAGAAATCCCCTTAATATTGAATACTTTCCATTGCAAAAAATGACATTTCGCAATCGGAATATGATTTTATACTAGATAACAAATCAGTAGCAAAATGATGCAGTCTTGCGATAACTTAGACACAATGACGTCAGTCGACACTAAACGGGATTTCATTGAGCTGAATTGATGTCAAGATGTATGTAAATTTAGAAATTTTGCCAACTAGGTTAAAAAAAATATAAAATATTTTAGTTTTATTTTAGTTAATAGTTTCTTTAAACAATAAAATCTACAATATTTTCTACAATACAACTTATTTGTGTAAGCTATGGTAATAATTTAGTTTAATAAAAAATTAAACAAATTGAGTTAAATTATTTGAATATTTTAATAATTGTAAGAAAAGACTATTTATAAAAAAAAACCATTTATATTATTTTTATTATATATTATATATATTTTTTTAATTTACTGTTTTTACTTAATTTACCCTGAACCCATTGAACATGGAAAATGGGTTTGTTAAAATGTATGTAACCGGCAGAAGAAGGCGTGGCAGATCCTATAAAGTATATAAATTCTTAATCAGCTCAACGAGCTGAGTCGAGTTAGCCATGTCCTTCTGTCTGTCCGTCCGTCTGTTCGTCTTTATGAACGCGTCGATCTCAGAACCTAGAAGAGCTACGACTTAAATTTTTTCGAGTTTCAAAAATTCAATAACTATTCCCATTTTAATGTTATCGATTCAAAACTTTATCGAAATACAGTTCAAATTATATCTCGAACACCTTTGGAGCTAGAGTCGCCAAATTTTGGATAAAGTTTTATTTACACATGTGCTATTGCGTATATGCGTATACCTTTGGATAATGACTCATTGCATCGATTTACATGCAACATTTTCCCAAGATTGCTTGATCAAAAATCAATGCAATTTTCTTTAATGCAATCGACTGACTTATGGCAGATTTAATTTGTGCCTGCAAAATATTTGCCGTGTCCTGTCGTAATATTTAATGGTTTCTAGCTGACTTTCATATACTTGGCTATATTTTGCCTATTATGTAGTCCTAGAACCAAATTCATGCAATATTCGCTTGAGTTTGGTAAAAAGATATGTATGTATGCCCTTTTACAGCTGCCCCTTCCACCTTTCTCTCCCCGTTGGTTTCTAGTTGACCGTTATATCCTTGGTTATACTATGCCATAGATATAGTCCATGTGAACCTACAGTCATGAGTATCAACGTAAGTTGACTCGCGCCACCCTACTACTCATTTCTGTGCGCCTGGTATTTAATCTGAATTCACACGCAAATTTGCCGATATATCGTCGCAGCGCCTTTTAGCATTATTATTTTAACTCAAGTTAAAATTGTCATATTAACCCAAGGTCAAGCAAAAGTGCAAGTTTAACTCAATGTAAAATAATACTCAGCAACCTTCTACTGATTTCTGTTCGCCTGGTATTTCATTTGAATTAACACGTAAATTGGCCGACTTAACGCCGCAAAGCCCTTTAGCATTGTTATTTTAACTCAAGTTAAAATTGTCATATTAACCCAAGGTCAAGCAAAAGTGCAAGTTTAACTCAATGTAAAATAATACTCAGCAACCTTCCACTGATTTCTGTGCGCCTGGTATTTCATCTGAATAAGCCTGCAAAATTGCCGATTTAACGCCGCAAAGCCCTTTAGCATTGTTATTTTAACTCAAGTTAAAATTGCCATGTTAACCCAAGGTCAAGCAAAAGTGCAAGTTTAACTCAATGTAAAATAATACTCAGCAACCTTCTACTGATTTCTGTTCGCCTGGTATTTCATTTGAATTAACACGTAAATTTGCCGACTTAACGCCGCAAAGCCTTTTAGCATTGTTATTTTAACTCAAGTTAAAATTGTCATATTAACCCAAGGTCAAGCAAAAGTGCAAGTTTAACTCAATGTAAAATAATACTCAGCAACCTTCCACTGATTTCTGTGCGCCTGGTATTTCATCTGAATAAGCCTGCAAAATTGCCGATTTAACGCCGCAAAGCCCTTTAGCATTGTTATTTTAACTCAAGTTAAAATTGCCATGTTAACCCAAGGTCAAGCAAAAGTGCAAGTTTAACTCAATGTAAAATAATACTCAGCAACCTTCTACTGATTTCTGTTCGCCTGGTATTTCATTTGAATTAACACGTAAATTTGCCGACTTAACGCCGCAAAGCCTTTTAGCATTGTTATTTTAACTCAAGTTAAAATTGTCATGTTAACCCAAGGTCAAGCAAAAGTGCAAGTTTAACTCAATGTAAAATAATACTCAGCAACCTTCTACTGATTTCTGTTCGCCTGGTATTTCATTTGAATTAACACGTAAATTGGCCGACTTAACGCCGCAAAGCCCTTTAGCATTGTTATTTTAACTCAAGTTAAAATTGTCATGTTAACCCAAGGTCAAGCAAAAGTGCAAGTTTAACTCAATGTAAAATAATACTCAGCAACCTTCTACTGATTTCTGTTCGCCTGGTATTTCATTTGAATTAACACGTAAATTTGCCGACTTAACGCCGCAAAGCCTTTTAGCATTGTTATTTTAACTCAAGTTAAAATTGTCATATTAACCCAAGGTCAAGCAAAAGTGCAAGTTTAACTCAATGTAAAATAATACTCAGCAACCTTCTACTGATTTCTGTTCGCCTGGTATTTCATTTGAATTAACACGTAAATTGGCCGACTTAACGCCGCAAAGCCCTTTAGCATTGTTATTTTAACTCAAGTTAAAATTGTCATGTTAACCCAAGGTCAAGCAAAAGTGCAAGTTTAACTCAATGTAAAATAATACTCAGCAACCTTCTACTGATTTCTGTTCGCCTGGTATTTCATTTGAATTAACACGTAAATTTGCCGACTTAACGCCGCAAAGCCTTTTAGCATTGTTATTTTAACTCAAGTTAAAATTGTCATATTAACCCAAGGTCAAGCAAAAGTGCAAGTTTAACTCAATGTAAAATAATACTCAGCAACCTTCTACTGATTTCTGTGCGCCTGGTATTTCATCTGAATAAGCCTGCAAAATTGCCGATTTAACGCCGCAAAGCCCTTTAGCATTGTTATTTTAACTCAAGTTAAAATTGTCATATTAACCCAAGGTCAAGCAAAAGTGCAAGTTTAACTCAATGTAAAATAATACTCAGCAACCTTCTACTGATTTCTGTTCGCCTGGTATTTCATTTGAATTAACACGTAAATTGGCCGACTTAACGCCGCAAAGCCCTTTAGCATTGTTATTTTAACTCAAGTTAAAATTGTCATGTTAACCCAAGGTCAAGCAAAAGTGCAAGTTTAACTCAATGTAAAATAATACTCAGCAACCTTCTACTGTTTCTGTTCGCCTGGTATTTCATTTGAATTAACACGTAAATTTGCCGACTTAACGCCGCAAAGCCTTTTAGCATTGTTATTTTAACTCAAGTTAAAATTGTCATATTAACCCAAGGTCAAGCAAAAGTGCAAGTTTAACTCAATGTAAAATAATACTCAGCAACCTTCTACTGATTTCTGTTCGCCTGGTATTTCATTTGAATTAACACGTAAATTGGCCGACTTAACGCCGCAAAGCCCTTTAGCATTGTTATTTTAACTCAAGTTAAAATTGTCATGTTAACCCAAGGTCAAGCAAAAGTGCAAGTTTAACTCAATGTAAAATAATACTCAGCAACCTTCTACTGATTTCTGTTCGCCTGGTATTTCATTTGAATTAACACGTAAATTTGCCGACTTAACGCCGCAACGCTTTTTAGCATTGTTATTTTAACTCAAGTTAAAATTGTCATGTTATCCCAATGCAAGATCGCCCCTAAGTATAGAAGGTCGGCTAAAAGGAAAGCATTCATACATATTTGTGGACAATTTAGTCCTTTAGATTTCCAGGACTATAGCCTTAGTATCGATCACCAAGGATATGTGGGTCAACTAGGAATCATTAAGGGGTTGAAGGGGCTCATGTAAAAGGTCTGCGTAAAAAAATTAACATTCATATTTGTGGACCAGTAATATGATCCTATAGGTTTCCAGGAATATGTCCTTGGTATGGTATAACCAAATATATGTAGCTCGACTGGAAACCACCTGCTGAAAGAAAAACATTCATATTGTTGGACCAGGAGTTTGATCCTTTAGGTTTTCAGGACTATATCCTTGGAATTCTATTTCCATGGATAAAAGGGTCTACTAGAAACCATTGAAGCGGCAATGCTAATCTTTTTATTTTTATTATTACTTTATCCCTTTTATCTGCAATTCAGATGCATGCAATGTGACATCAAACCTTTGCTCTTGCGTCAGTAAGCTGGAACTGTAAATACAAGAATTTTTATATATCAAGTTATGATATTAGATGATGTCGATAATTAATAATATGATAAGTAAATAAAAATATTATCATATTGATAATTCTTAAATTCTTTTCATTTTAACTTTTGTTAGTATACCTCTCACATCTATAAGTCTCAACTAATACTTACAGTAATAGTTATTACAAAATAAAATTCAATTTTGAAACATTTGCTGCTTAACAAATTGAAACAAGAGCCAAATGTTTTTGGTTTCGCAATGAATACGATTTCGATTTTTGTTACGTTTTTTAAGTACTACTGTGCTTTGGCAAATATATACAAATGAATGTCATGATCACGCTCTAAAAATTTGATTACGAAAGTCCATCTAGAAGGAAAGTTATTCAACAAATAAGTTTCCATTATATAGCCCATACTGCTGCCTAAGCGCAGTCGCTGCGTTAACTGCGCAGTTAGCAGAGCGCATGCTTGTGCGCGTGTGTGTGTGTGTGTGCGTATGTGTATGTGTGTGCTCATGTGTTGCTTGTATATACATACATATATATATATATTTGTATATGTTAAATAAGCATAGAATGTTTGGAATATTGGCTCTTCGCATGGTACAGGGTATCTTCTAGTCAAGAATCTCAACTAGAACATGCTTACTTGTTTTATTTATTTAATTTATATTGAAGTCTGTATCGTTTTTCTATAACAGATACTGTAGCACAGTAAAGCTTTCGTTAATATTGATTACTGGGATCTAAATTTTCTCAACATCTGATAAACTTTTATTTTCGTTTCAAGCCGATCATAAGAAATGATGAAATTTCACCATTTGCCTAGTCATTTTTTTTAAAGTTATTACATTTAAAAATTTTTCAATAAAAATATATTAAAAAAAAATTCCCTCCAGATAAGCGTAATGTACAAATAGGAAACCATATCAACTTTGAATCGTGCGATTAGTCAGCAACACGCGACTTTAGATATTTGTCGTCTTGGTGCTAATGATGCACTTAATTTAAGCTCACATAAAACAGGTCTATTAATTTACTAATTCCAGAGCGATACTTGTCGCGATTTGCGTATTTCAAATTTAACTTGTCCAGGATATGAACCCAGCGATAGTTTAGAAATAAACAATTGTTTTTATTCAATGATTTTCAAGGTTTTTTTTATTGATTATGAAGAGTGTTCCATTGTGAGTGCTGCGTATGTTGTTAACCGTGTAGCGGAGCGCCATTGGAATACGATTCGGCATTGGCATTGGCTGTGGCCGAGGATTTACTATTGCCCTGGGAGATGGCGCTAGCGTTTGCAGTGGATATGGCGGTGGCGGTGGAATCACTGCCGCCACGTCCGCCACGGCCGCCACGGCCGCCTGGGCCACCATAGCCGCGTTGTGGTGCTGCCTGAACAGCCACCAGTGCAATCAGCAGAATAGTGAACAGAATGAAGAACTTCATCGTTGAGATAATTAGTGACAAATGCAAGATCGCCCGGCGCTTTATATACCCAGCGACGAGCGGATAAATCGGATGACTGGTTTCTTGACACGTTTAATCGAAATACACAGAACAAAACAATTAATAAAAAAATGAAAAAAATATTGTTATTAGTATATAGAATATATATATGTGATCGTATCTACAATGACGTTTAGCACTACGGCAATCATTTTAAACTGGTCCAAGTGCTAAAAGCTCAAGCTTTCTGATACCTATGCTCAAAGTTAAATTTAGTCAAGTCGACTTTTGGGTGCAATCGAAATTGTTGAAAGTCTGTCAAAGCTTAATCACGAAGCAATGAAGGTATTGCGATCAAAGTTTCAGACTTAACATTATCGCTAACTACTCAAATAGCAAGTGTAAAAAATGTTTATAATACAGAATATAATTCTCTTTTGCATTGTATAGATAAAGAATTAGAATAATAGATAAAGAGAGCGCGAGAGAGAGAAGCAAAGGTAAAGAAACCAAGAGACAATTGATAAATCATAGAAAGCTTCTCTAAGTTAAAGTGATAAAGAGAGTTGAAGGTTTATGGGAGCTATTATTCTCTTAGTTATGCTAGCCGTAATATAGTATATCTATAATATATATTTATATGCATTATATAAATATATTTTTATTTTTCTCCTACTCATTTGCACCGTTCGCATTCCTAACAGATTAATAATAGCCCAAGTTTATGTGTATCAGTTGAAACGGTTCGATTAGTCAGTCAGCTGGTAGAGAGAAAAAAACCCGCTTTGCTTAAAACCTTCAATCATTTCTTCTTCTTCTTTATTAGCCACATAGCCCGCACTCAACATGTATTTTAGCGCCTGTCTCAAGTTCGAATGGAAATGAACGCGTTGTGAGTATTTATTTTATTGCCCACTCTTTCGAATGGAAACGTGATAATCATTGCTAAACCCAATAGCCCTAAGTCAACTAATCAGGTACACACATATCGTTTATATGTATATCAAAATAATATATATTTATATATATATATATAGATAGATAGATTTATATATTGATCGACGACATCGATGAATGAATATGTCTTGTCAAACCAGATTCGCAGCTTCGATTTCATGGACCAGTCACTATCCACGTGTCTGCAACTGGGCCCCAATTGGCATCTGCGTCTGCGTCTGCTCATGCCGGAACATTAAAGCCCAAAAATGTATGACGATAACTTTAGCTAATGCCGGTTTTCCAACACAGGTGGGCAGCACACAGTTTTGCTGGTGGGTTGACTGAGAGCAGCTCCCAAAAAAAGTTCGCTAAGCTGTTGCAGCTTATGCCAGTGATACTATTAGATACCCTATAAATATCTAAGAGTTAGACAAGTTGAAAGGTGTAAGAGATATACAAAATACATATAGCGACACTGTTTATCTTATGAGTATCAGTTGGTTTGTTACCATAATATATATTTTTAAGCCATACTCATTGTCATTTTCGGCTATGTCTAAGATATAACAAATCAGAGTTGATACAAAATGATTGTAGAGCTTTTAGTAATGACGCACAGTCTTATAAACCGCACAGTTTTGCTGTCAAGTGAACATCTGTTTGATCTTCCATGATGCTATTCACTCTTCCGTTTATAGAGGGCATCACCTAGCTGAGCACAACAGCACTTAAGGTCATACTTCAAAGCATTCCTAGCATAAATTCATCGTCAGATAGCAGGAAAAAATTATATATATATAGAAATATATCAGTAATATATATAACATATCAGTTAAAAGTCAATTGCTCAGAAGTTGTACTTGAAATTACAGTTAAGTGCTTAGTCTTACTTTAGTTAGGCAATAAAACAAGTTGGTGAGTGTAATATGTTACCTTTAGTGACACAGACTGGTTGCCACTCCTCCACGCCTTCTCTTGACTCTTTAGCTATGCAGCGTATTTAAGCTTCCACTTCAGCCGATTCTCTCGACGATATGATGCCATTATTTTTTTTTCCATTTACAAACACAAATGCAAATGCAATACCAAACCCATTTGTGGATCAAATACAAATACTATGCGTGTATGTATATAAACATATTTTAAATACCCTTCACTTAGTAAGGGAGGGTATGAAGGTACTTAAATTTGCTTTGCCAAGTTTAAACTGTTTAAATATATGATAAATATAGTTGAGGAAGATTGATTTTTTTTTTTTTTTGGCAAATTTAATAGAATATAAGAGTTAGATAAATGAAACATGATATTTAGTTGGTTAAATATATTAAATATATATGTTTTGGGATTCCCTTCTATTTAAGTTCTCATTATATATACCTGTGTTCATAAAAATAGTAGTGCGACTGAAATGTTAGCCATCAAAAGTTTTTGATTTGAAACGAGTATTTAGATTAACATATATGTACAAACCCTGCAGTTGTTAGAAACTTAATCGCACTACTATTTTTATGAACACAGCTGCATATAGAGAGTGCCACTGTGTGCAGGGTATCTGCCTGTTGAGACTGCCGGCAGTCTCTATTGTTGCTTTGCGCAAACTTTAAGGCAAACACGAAATGAAATGTTTTATTGTAATTCATGTTTTATTTATAAATTATAAAATCGATTTTTTTTAGCCACACAATAATTTGCACAATATTATTTCTATTTTATTTTGTTTTGTATTTCTACTTCTTCTCCTCCTCATCCTCTTCCTTTTCGTTTATCACAATAGATTTAAATATTTAGCTCGCTTAGAATTTGGAAAAATCCAGCACGAAAATGTCGATGTTGTTGTGGTTGTTGTTGTTCTTGTTATTGTTGTGATGTTGTATGGCAAGTTGACCTTGACAAGGTAATTTTTTTTGGTAATTTGCGTGTGGTGCGCGCTTAGGAGCGATTCGTGCGCACCACCGATGAATAGCCATAGAGCACCTCAACGCCATCCGAGTTGAAGATGCGTTCGATGCGCGGTGCACGCGTTGCCAGAACCCTCAGCTCGGTGGTGGGTAATGGTATCGGTTTGGTGGTGGTGCTGATGGGAGTACTGCTGGTGCTGCTGCTGCTGCTGGTGCTGGTGCTGGTGGTGCTGCTGGTCACTGACGCATCTGTGGGCCTTGCAGGAGCCACTGTTGTTGCTGCAGCAGCAACTTCTGTTGTTCCTTCCATAGTCATCGCCTCGAGCATGGTTTGTTGTTTGGGTGGTGCAATTGTGGCTTCAACAGCTTGTTCAGTGGTGTTCTCTACCTCATCCCTGGCCGTTGTGAGAGTTGTTTGTATGATGGACTCTTCCGTTGTGATTGACTCCGCTTCCGGCTTCTCACCGGGCTTTTGAGTAATGGTGTTCAGGCTCAGGCGACTGAGCAGATGCATTATGCTGCGCTCAGTGGAAGAGGTGTTGGTGGCTTCAGTGATCATCTCTGACTGTGGCTCGTGCTCTTGTTCTGGCGGCGGTGTGGTCATGAATCTTATCGCATCCATTTCGGTAGTTGACTCCACCAGCTCGGCCATGCTTTCCATAAATGTGGTGAGCTCCATGCGCATCGACTCCGAGTTCAATGCCATTGCGTCCAATGAGATGGATCCACTGGTAATGGCATCCATCAGTGGCACATTGGTCGTCTTGTCGTCGCCGTAAGACTCGGCCTCCTCCGCGATCATAGCTGTATGCTCTGTGGTTACATAGGCGGCTATATTCCCTATGATCTGCTGCCTTTCTTTAGCAGTTGTCGATTCGGTAGAGTTCGGGCTAAGCTTATCTTGAACAGCTTCTGTTTGACCGACAGCCCGTTCGGTGATTGCATCTGGCTGCATTGTTGTGATTGTTGTCATTGTTGTTGCTGCTGTTGTTGTATTACTTGCTGTTGCTGTTGTCGTTGTCTCATTCGAAGCAATGGGCTCTTCTGTTGTAGCTGGCGCCTTGGTTGTTAGTAGGCCATCTCGCTCAGCCCGTTCCTGTTCCAGCTGCTGCACAACTGACTCGGGCAGCGGCTCCTCCGTCGTCGCATACTCTGGCAGAGATGTGAACATCTGCATGCCCTCCTCGGTCGTAAATATGGCATCCGCATCAACCGAAATGGTCACCGTGTTCATTTCAAGACTGCCCGAGTAGGTTGTATCCTCCTCGTCGGCTGCCGGTGCCTCTGGTCTAGATTCTGTGTCCAGCATTGTCGTTTCCTCTGGAACAGGAGGTGTACTAAACGCTCGAGCATATGATTGCGTTGACCACACTGTCAACAGCAGTAGCAGCAGCAGCGCGATCGTTGGCATGCGCGGCATTTTGGCGTGGAATGCGAGGGCAGTGTTGACAATGAATTTCTTGTCTTGCCAAACAGCAGCAGCGGCAACAATGCGAGCAATAACAATAATAAAAGACCGCCAAACGAGTCGCACGTTCACTTTGCCCCCTGTTGGCCTCTTGTTCGCTCGCTTGCTCGTTGGCGAGAGACTTGCTCCTGGCTCTCGACTGGTTAAGTCTTTAGCTGGTTAACTGGTTAGCTGGCTAACTGATCGCCGGCTTCCGCTCTGTGCCGCGTTGCTGTGACTAGTTATGTTTACGGCGAGGAACTAAACCGTTTGCAGCTTCAGCTCGCGCTTTTAAATGGCCACCAAACAGCGCGAAAACTCTGAAACAGCTTGTACATAGCAGACCTACAGCTGGCTTGAGTTTATTTTGTTTTTCTTTTATTTTTCGCTCTTCTGGCTAACTCAGCTGTGTCTGCGTTGCCAACTGTTTTTTTCTTCGCATTGCATCTGAACCAGCCTGAATTACAATCTATTTTGTAATTACTTGAGGTTTTGTTTTTTTTGCGCACACTTGGCCCAGTTTGCTGGCCAGCCTGCCAGCCTGCCAGCCTGCCAGCCAGCCAGCAAATCATCTCTCAATAACGCTTCCCGGTCACTCAGTTTCACTTTCAATACACTCATTCACCTGTTATTGATTACAAGCTGCCTTTAAACCGGCTTTTACTGTCGATATCTGTTTGTTTCTGTCTCTCTCTCTTTCGCTCTCTCTTTGTTGTTCCTCATTATTTAACGTTTTGTTTTCATCAAAATCTTATTTATTGATTGCCATTCGTTTTGCTTGCCGACACTTTAGGCTACCTTATCGACTTTGGCCAATCTTCACAAATGAAAAATGTTTACAAAGTACTTAAGGCTGTTTATATAAATATTAATAATAGTTTATTTATATATATTATAAACTTTTTATATTTTATATATAATTATACAAGTATACTTTTAATTTAGTATAATTTAATATTATATATAATTATAACTTTAATATTTTTAGTCAAGATTTTGCAGTGTTGGTTGATTTTGAAATTGAATACTTTAACAACTGTCTTCAACTCAAACGTTTTCCATTTCTATCGAAGACAGTTGTGCATTTAAAGCAGCAGATATAGTCATAGAATTATGTATGGATATGTTTAGAAACACTTTTAACAGGAATTAAAAATATCAATTTAATACCTTAATTGAAGGCATAAAGTCTGCATCGCATTTCATTGGAATCACATGGAAAGGCATATATATAAAATATGCAGTTTTTGTTTAAAGCTAAGTTAAGCTAACTTTCCTCTAGCGTGGATATGGATAACCTTCAATTTACTTGCTTTTCTATGAGATGCTTGGAGAAAGTCAGCTGTGCTTTAAGAGAACAAACAAGGAAGAGACTTCAAATGTATTTATCAATACATTTATAAATTTATAAAAATAGTAGCGTGACAAATGTTGAATAGCAAAATTTTGTAAGAGACATAATATTTCGAAAATAAATTAAAACAAGCATTAACATAATATATATATATATATATATATATATATATATATATATATATATATATATATATATATATATATATATATATATATATATATATATATATATATATATATATATATATATATATATATATATATATATATATATATATATATATATATATATATATATATATATATATATATATATATATATATATATATGTGTATATTGATTTAGGTTATTGGCAAACCGAATGGCTCTGCGGTTCCATCAAATTTATGTGTGTAATTTAAAAAACCTTTTCAGTCATATAATACATTTTTTTTTTCATTTCCAGCCCAACTATTATAATCATATATCAATTACTGTAAAAAAGACCTTCCTAAAACTGATTTACAGTCGTTTAACATTTCATTATTTGGATTGAAGTGCATTCCGATTGAAAAATGTTTAGAAATATATATACACAATAAAACATCATTCTTAAAATTAATTAAAGTTTATAAGTAAATAGCGATTAGGCCTAATGCCATTTGGCCTTTTAATTATAGACTCTTAATCGCTTCAACAGCTTAGAATATTTGAGATAATCAATGTGCTAAAAAAAGGAAAACACGGAAACATTTTGCTTGAGGTCAAGTGAATGAATTTGCAATTGAGTTGCTTTAATCCTTGAATTGTGAGTCATCATATCTCTGTATTGAATTTCAGCATGTTACATTATGAAAATTGTTTTCACTTGGCTCAATAAATCTTTAATGCTGCACTTTGAGTCAATGCGTGTTTGTTTATATTTGATTTCAGTCTGATGAAACTTGGCATCTTCCATTTCCAATTCGGATTCCATTTCCACTTCCATTTAAAGTCATTTGTAGCAATTGCCAATGAAGCGACGATAATCGCCAGCAATAAACTGCCACGCCCATAAGCCCAAAGGCGTTGAAGTTCAAAGCGAGGGCGTCTCGTTGGAAGCTGCTGTTGGGGTGCTTCGCATATTGAAAATTACATTTTGGCTAAAACAAATTTGCATTCGAAGTGCTTTGGCTCAATATTGGGCTAATGAATTTCCAGGCCAAAAGTGAGCGAATGCCACAGAGCTGGAGCCGAAATGTCGGCCACTTCAAAATGCCAATTGATGATCGGCAAGTGGCAAGCCCGAGGGCACTTGGTCTCCAAAATTTGTATTTAAATTACATTTCGCTTGGGTAAATTGAAAATGTTTTCTCTGATTTGTCGACGGCTGCTGCTGCTGCTGTTGTTGCTTAAATGCTTTTCCACTTTTCACTTGGCTACCAGCAGTGCTCTTTGGCCTGCTAATGAGTTTGGCGTGGCGCACGTTGCGTATGATTAATATTTTGTTATTCGCTCGACAGCATTGCTCGGCAAGAGTCCTTGCTATCAAACAATTCATCATTGGCCAACAATGGCTGCCAAGTTTTGCATAAATATCTACAAAATTCGAAAAGGTATCCTTCCGGGAGCCGCGCTGACTGTTCGCTGACTGCTTCGCTACTTCAGCTACTTCGCTGCTTGACAAGCCAATTTGCTTGCCAAAGTCCTTTTCGAACATTTTATAAGTCATATTTATGTTGGCTGCCAGCCAAGTGGCCAAATGGCCAAGTGTCCTGCCAGCTCAATTTAAGTGAGTGCTCGCTCGCTCCACCTCAGTCGACCCGCCGTTGGCGGCGCATTTTAATGATGCCATTGAAGTTTTTGGCGTCGAGCGAAAGGTGTTGACTGTATTTACACTGCCAGCCACCTGAGTGATGACAAATTTCGTTAGCCATTGTTCAAGCGCTCACAGGACTCTTCATTAGAGGCGATTACGCGCCCAATTTTCTTGCAACTTTTCTCGTTAGTTCTTATCGCGCGCCTCGTAAAAATCAACGAGCAGCGAGCAGAAACTCCAACTGCTCCTGCTCTATAAATCATACTCGCATAATCGCTGCTAGCCACGCCCACAAACATACGCACACACAACGCCCAGTGGTCAAAAACATTTCCGATTTCTTTTATTTTCGATGTTGCTTAGCTGCAAATTTTTCCGCTGAGCTCAACAGAAACACCAGCAAATGTCGTTTAATAGTTCGTTGATATTACTGTTATTATTATACTTATTATTATTATTATTGTTTTTGTTGTTGTTGTCATAATGACAATAGTCTTTTCGTATTGCTGCGCTTGTTGGCATTATTAGCCATGGCAATGGTCAAACATTTTCTGTCGAGTTGACACAAAAATCTTTTGCAGTTCAATAATATTTATGCTCTTGTTCAAGTTTTAATGGCAACTGTTTTGGTCACTTTTGTGGTCAGATATGGGCTAATTAATGCACATGGAACCAAAAACAACTGGTACGTGTTTGTCTCGGTGATATGAAGCAAAGTTTGTTAAAGTCAGACTGGCCTATAGAAAAGTGTTAGAATATTCACATTACTTAGCTTATTATTATAGATTATAAATAAATATCTCTGATTTGAAGTAAGTTTTTTTGCGGAAATATAAAATATGTTTCAAGTTTGAATATAGTATATATTTTTATAGCATTATAAGTTAATCTGATTCACACGAATTCATAATATGACATGCGACACCAATACTCAAGGCATTGAAGATCTGTTAACCTTAGTTGCATTCATGTAAATTATAATCGAAGGTGGTTTTTAATAAATTAGACTTCAATACTATATGTAATATTTATATAATATTTTTGTTATTTAAATATTTTTTTTATTATTTCAAATTTGTTTTTAAACATTTCAAGTATTTTTTTATTTGTATATTTTTTAATAATTTAAATAAATATTTATTTTAAACAATTCATAAATATATAAATATGAAATTAAATATTTTATTTATTTTAACATATTTTTAAGCAATATACATGTTTATTCAATTTTATATATAATATATGCTCAAAGAACTGAAATTATTATTTACTTTTAAAATAATTCAATAATTTATTTATTTTTATTATATATTTAAAAAATTCTTGTGTTTATTTATTTGATATGTACTTTTAATTAATTGAAATATTTGTTTACTTTTATTAAATTTAAAAAAAATATTTTTTTATTTTTGAATGAATATTTAAAGGTTTTAAATATTTCCTCGTTGATTTCAATTTTTTAAACAGCCCAACATGTTCCTTACCTAAATTTCATTTATTATCATTTAAGTTTTTAAGCGCAAAAGCTTTTAACATATTTTGGCTTCAGTTTTTGCAATTTAACTTTTGCGGCTAATCTGTAAGTTTTTTTTCTCTCTTTTTTTTTTTGGGAAAAACTCATAATTAATTCGGCATGTAGCTGGCTTTATAAGCTCGGGCTTAAAAACACACATGAGTAGCTAAAGTTAAATATATGAAGAGCTTAGATAGTGCAACGATTACGACGATGATACACGTGTGCGCTGTAACTTCCTCTGTCTCTCTCTCTCATTCACATGATATGCTTTGAGCTAGAGTAGTCTTTTACTTTTTTGCGTCTGCTCAAAATAATTCATTAACTAATTTTCTATAAATTCATATTTAATTATAATTGCTAGTTCTTCAATTTTACAATTTTAAGAAGAACTTTTTAGATGCTATGAAAAATACAATTCAATTTGTTCCCCCTTTTCGTATTGATTTCATTTAATGCTTTTGCATTGACCACACTTCATAAATTTCATTTCATTTGGACTTATTGGACAACAATTGGCTTCCCCTGTAAACATTGTCCGCCTTTGTATTGCAATTGAACAGCACTCGTGCTACGAATTTGCCAAACAACTTGAAACTTGCAACTGTTTCTAAAAATGCAATTCACCTTCCACTTGTAAAAGTTTTCATGTCGAATAATGTAAAGGGAAAACATAAAAGCGCATTATAATTGCATACAAAAATATTGTGTTTTTTTCAGCAGAATTCGAGCATTGTTAAAATTGTATTGTTTGTGCTGGTAATTCAATTAACAGGCAAAAAGGCATAAAGGCATGAAGAGAAGCGTTGACAGAATTTAATACCAGATTAATGGGAAACCCTTGTAGAGCAAATGAAACAGCTGCCAATCGCTGGAATTAATATTAACTTTGCTGCACAAGTGGATTTCAATTGATAAACTCGGCAATAAATACTTAAAGTTCATTCAGAGGAAACTCGTTGAACAATAATTTCATAAAACACAAGTGAATTCTGATGCTGTGTATTTACTCTGTAGAAGCAGTACATTTGTGTAGCTATAGCTAATGACGTTAGCGAGAGGCTAACACAATGTCATTATGTGCCAAAGCAAGTCAACTGAAAAGCCGAGCCAAGGACTCGCAATATGCCACGGCAAGGACCACTAATTGACTTTAATTATTTTGTTGTACTTAATGCCTTGTTTACACAAAGAGACAAAGATACAGAAAGTGAGAGAGGGGGAGAGAGTAGCGTGTTGAGTCTGAAAGTGAACAGCACAGAGAAGGCAGCATGGGCGTGGCACTGGAAAATCGAAGCAACTTGTGCCAAGCCAAATAAAGAGAACACAAAATGTGCGCAAAAGTCTGATAAACAACAGTCAGAGCGAAAGAGAGGGCGAACTGAAAAGAGACTGACTTGTTGTCTACAAAAGTTAGTTAGAGGCAATGCAAACATGTGGGCCGCACAACTGAAACACTAATTAAACTTGTATTTGTGTCAGTTGCACATTCCGCCATTGCAGCTGCAAGTTTATTATCCTTGTGTCCTTTCAACGGCAAGAGAGAGCAAAAACCTATATGAAGAATTCTATTAAGCATTGTGCCGATTGGCCTTAAAATTCTTAACACTAAGACTTGACAATTTATATATAATTTATAAATATTAAAATAACATAACTAAGTCGCATGATATTGTTTGAAAGTTAATACATATATATAAAATAAAAAATAGTTGATTGTTTACCTTAAACTAGGTAATATTTAAAATATATTTTTTACTGTTCAACTTTTTCAATTTCAATGAGAGACGAATGCAATTGTGGCCGACCAAGCGCGTACCGTCGAGTCAATATTTTTTATTTTGCTGGCTAACGGACATAGCGTTGGTGGCGTGCTGATAAAATGAAGAGACTTGCGACTTTATCCTCGGCAAGCAATGCGGCTGTTTGCGTATTTATTTAGTGACAGTGCGCCAGGTAAGTTTGCGCACAGTTGATACGCGATGCAATATAAAAGCGACCAAAGCTCTGAACGCACTTCCCACTGCGGCGTTGCTTTTGCGACTCTCTAAAGACGACAACAAATGATGGCAATTCGTTTGCCATGCAGCCACAGCCTGTCGCTAAAGTGCACAACTGTGGAAGTCAGGATGGTGGCATAAAAACACAGTTGAGTTTGGCATCTTGCATCAGCTGCCCGGGGAGCGCCGGCCCGGGGCGGCGCCTGCCCGCTGCGACGCATAAACTTTTCGCGCTGCCTGTCGAAATGAGTTGCATTTTAAGTTGCAATTAAACGTCGAGCTGTTTGCACAAATGCAATACTTCAGCAGGGGCAACAATCAAAAGCTTATTGCGGTGTGCACGCGTTTAAAAGCGCGCGAAAAACGCGCACAAATTTTTATTGCATACTTTAAGGCGGCAGTTAAACTAAGCTAATGCATAGTTTTTAGTGTATTTATATTATATTATTATTTTTATTATTATTATTATTATTATTATAAATATATTTAATTATTATTATTTTTATTATAATATAATTATTATTATATTTAAAATAAGCAAACAAATAAACAATCGTTCTTAATATTTAATAATATATTTACAATTTTCTTGTAGTTAAAAAATATATTTTAAAATCTTTTAATTTTCAAATTGCATCTAACAGGTAAAAGAATTTATGTTTGTTTTTATTAGTTATATATATATTCTGATATATATTTTTAAGGCCATGGGAGATAGCGAAACCCGAATTCATAGCTTAAGAAGAAAGAGTTATTGGCTGTAACTATGACAGGCAAAATTCAAGTGGATATTTGATAGATTTTAATATCCGATGCAGTCGATCATGAAGATGGTGGCATCATCATCTTCTCCTAGTTATAGAGCGGGGACTGGCACATCTTTGGGCTGCAGTACTTAGACGCCTACCCAGGCTAAGAATCTAGTCTCTCGAGGTATTTTTTATTAACCTTTTGGATTCTGTTTACAATTTGTGGCCCCTGAACGTCGCTCTCGATGAAACTTAGATCTTAAATAACTTGTCTGTAAATGTTTTCATACCATAATTTGCTTAGCTGAAGCGTATTTACACACGCATGCAAATGTCATTCTCGAAAAATAATAAGTTTAAATAATTTTGCATTATTTTAGATCGAGCACCTTCCTCAACTAAAAATAAAATAAAGCAAAGTATCTTAAAAAATATATTTATTATTAAAAATACATAAATTTGTACACATACATAAATAAAACGCTTGCAGACGGGGGCAACATCGAAAGTAGTTACTAGGTAAAATCTGGTAAGTAGAGTTTTCGAATGGACGCCAGTAGTTTGTAGTCGGATGAATGGAAGAGAAGCTGTGCATGCGCCAAGTCAAGAATATGATGTAAATGTGATTGGATGCTGGGCGTGCCTGAGTTGATGTAGTTACGTTTGTGGCTCCTTGAAGGGAGGAAGTTGGAGGCAAAACGCTGGGATCAGAGCGTAAATTGTTAAAATGTCATCACAGTCAAATGAAATTACACAAGTTATAGAACCTTGCCCTTGAACCTTGAGCAGAGGACAAATCACGCGCTGAAGTCGAGTGGATTTGTTGTTGTCGGCTCCAGCACATCCTCCGCTGTGGTTGCCGTTTCCTGTGCTGTTGTCGTCGTTGTTGGTGTGGCCGTTGTTGTTGTCGTTGTTGTTGTTGTTGTTGTCATTGGTGTTGCAGTTGCAGTTGGCATCATGAAGTCCTGGTCGATTCTGTGCGGCAAGTGAACGTTGGGCGGCAAAGCTGAATGTAGCTGTGTCTGCATTTGTATTTGATTCTGTAGCTGCTGCTGACGCTGCAGCTGCATGGCCAGGAAGCTTGCCAAATTGGCTGTCAGCTTGGCCCTGTGATTCTCGACGCGTCGTATGTTCCGCACCAGACGATTGTACACCAGCGGCTTCACGTCGATGGCCCACAGGAAGTCCAAGTGATTGAAGCGCTCCATTGGCACCAGATATTTGTCTATCACATTCGGCAGCTCCCTGGCCAGCCGATCGACGCCCGTCGTCGACACGAGCAGATCATTGACGGAGTAGTACAGCGCCACTGGCACCTTAACGCGTGACAGATCGTAGTCTGGCGGCGTCATGCGATTGTATTCCAACTGATTTCTTAAATAGCCCCGATCGAACTTACGAAAATGTCCCGACTTCATCAGCTGTCCAAAGTGCTCCAGCTGCTTGATCGAGGCGCCGGACGGCGTGTGGCTCAGCATGACGGGCAGCATTGTCTAAGAGAGAGGAATAAATATTGATTAAGGAATGGAGGAGTAGAGTGTTTGATATACATATGTGGAAATGATAAAACTCCAGTTTAGACTCCATATGCTGATCTTCAATTTCTCTGCAAAAATAATAGGTATACGAGCCGTGCGACTTGGAAACATTAAAAATACGCCTGCCTATACGTTTGCCTATACAGTTTTGGGCTAGTCATAGGGTCATGGGTCAGAGAGACACCTAATTTGCATGCATTGTCCCTTAGTTGGTGTTTCGCCTGCGTCAGTTAATTAAGTTCATTTGGCCCCCAAGCGCACAACAATAGCAACAACGCTGACAACGGCAGGCATAAGTGGAGGCAGTCAATGGCATTATGGATAATAACACCATTCTATGCATCCCATGCCCAAACACACCATGCAGCTGGCTGTTGTGCTTTGAATGTGACTCAAGCATAGACCATTCCATTTTGTGTGCCATAACTTCAAATCTGAGGGGACCTTAAAACTGTCAGTTGTAGACAATGAGATTTGGTTAATGAACTGTAACGGAGGCGTTTGAGCGTGGGAGAGAGAGAGAGAGAGAGAGAGAGAGAGAGAGAGAGAGAGAGAGAGAGAAGAAACATATAGATAGATAATATATATAGATGAAGAGAGAGGAAGAGATAGATATAGGATAAGGAAAGAGAGCGAAAGAAAGAATTAAAAGAGAGCAAAAAAGAGTGCAAGACAGCCAAAACAAAAAGGAAAGATAGAGGGAGAGATATTAAGAGAGCAAGAGAGAACATAAACGTCAGCATTACGCCCTGCTGTAGAAGATGAAGTATTTGACTTTAGCTAGTTCATTCACTAAGCAACTTACGCCCTGAGATAGGCATCATGTGGTGTAGCTATAATTCCTACTTCACTTAGCTAAAATAAATCTTCTGGCTTGGGGCAGTTTTCAAACCGTTTGTTAAGTTGGGAAAGCACAGCCTGCCACACTTAATCACATCGACAGTAAACACACTCAAAGCACCGCAATGGGTAGCCAAATGAAGTGCCAACTTAATGAACACAATCCCCAATCGAGCTGGACAACAGCAAGGGGAACAGCGAGTATCGAGTATGTGCAAATGGGAGGATTCAAATCGATGCTCGCAAACATTTTTGGTAAAAACACGCAAAAATTGCATTGAACATGGGATGCGGGGAGTAATCGGCCGGTGGCCGGTGGCTGGTGGCCGGTGACTGGCGGGCACATTACCTTGTTGAGCTGTTCGGAATTGTAGCCGGCGACCAAAAACAGGATATTCGAGCAGACATCCTGCGTCATGGCATTGTCGTGGCACACAACCTGGCTGTGGTCCACCAGAAATTTCGTGTTGGGCATGAATTCCGTGATGCGCAGCATTCGCGTCGCTGCCTGCCAAATAAGAACACCCCAAAAATAAAAAAGAAAATAAAAACAGATATTGGTTTAAATCGTATCGATGCGAATGCCCGATATTCACAATTTACCGTGAGGAAGTCGAGAAATAATACGAGCGTGCGAAACAGCGGACTCTTCATGTCGTGAATGTAGGCAATGGGCGCCAGGGCGTGCATCGATGTGATTTTCTGTGAATAGGCGGGCTGCTCGGAGCACAGCACCCAGAATATGGCCGTGCCCTGCGAGTGTCCAATATAATGGAGCTGTTCGTAGCCGGTCTTGCTGAGTATATAGTCAATATTGGCTGGCAGATCGTATTTGCCCATCTCGTGGAATGTGAAGTCCCAGAACTCCTGATAGTCGCTGTTGAGACTGGTGTGGTTCTTCGAGTAGCGATTACCGCGCGAATTGCCCATCCAGACATCATAGCCCAGATCGGAGAGCATGTAGCCTGCAAGTCAAGATGATTAGACCATAAAGATGCATCAAGGTGTACATATATACCCACCCAGCCCTGACTTGGGCCCCATTAGCACCCAGGTGGCTGACGTATCCAGTATGCCGTGCATTAGCAGCACCGGCTGAGCACCCTTCTTTGGTATGCGATGCATTTCCAGTATGTATCCATCCTTGGTAACCACTGTATGCGTCTCTGACGGATATCCGTATTTGCGTATTAATTTCGGCTGTCCAAAGAGACCAAAACACGAGACACGAGAGCAAAGAGAAAGAGAGAAAAAACCAAGAGAAATTCCATTAGAATCGCAAGTGCAAATCATGGCAGTGTGAAATTGAGTTGCTGCGGCGGCCGAGCGGCCCAGCTGCCAGTCCACAGCCAACCCATCTACTCTGGCCCCTTTTTAATACGCCGCCTGCTTTTCCAATTTGCATAACTCTGCGGCGGCTTCAGGTGGAGCCGGCTCGTTTGCCAGCTGCGACATCGTCTGCGGGCCCTAACCACAGCAATTTGGGCTAATGAATTTTAATTTATAGCATCAACAAGTTAAGCAAGCTGCATAGTCTATGCCACTCTTGCAACACCCCTTCCTGCTGCCTGTTGCGGTCAACCCACAGTCGACTCGAGCTCAATAAATTGTTGTGCTCAGGCATTTTATGAGTTGCCAAGGATATGAAGACTATGAGAGAACTTATAAGCCAGGCGGTGTCTATGGATGAAATTAAGAGTTGAGTTCTTAAAGAGATCTTCAATTGCTTGAGATTGATTTGATGATATTTGAGAATTATTGGCGGGCAGTAAACAGAAAAATGTGAATGGGACAATGCAGAATATTCAATTGAATATCTGATGAGATGAGTAATAACTCAGTAAGCTAAGTGAGCTAAGTAAGACCTTGATCTAATCAACATCAAAAAAAACTTAGAAGCAAAGAGACTGCATGTACACCCTTGCAAAGGCAGAGTTATTTTTTTTGATAATGACTCACTATTAGTGCATAATGGTGTAGAGACTATGAAAGTTAGCAAATTATTACCTCAAGAGAGTAAGCTTCACCTATCAACAAGATAAGAGCAACATAACTTAGCCAGACGCCCAATGATAGTTTATCTAGTATGAGAGGTGGTCTTTAGTTTTCATGCATAAAAGTATTTAAATTTTTGATGAAATGCAAACTTCAAGGTGATGAAATGAAATGTTTCCTTTTCGGCAAAAAATAATTACTTTTCGTAACTATTTTGATTGCCATGCGCCGTGCCGCATCAAAAAGGTGCCGCCCACGCAGTTTCGCATGCCAATTACAATTTCTTTATTAACACGCAAAGGCGAGTGGAAGAAGAGCTGGAATGAATAGTTTTTCATTATTTTTTTATGATAAACATCATTCGGTTCGCTCAGATTTAGAATGCCAGCTGAATGTGACGCAGCAGTCAGCAAAGTCACGTATTACGCATACGCAACGTATGACGGCATGCGAGCATAGCGAGTGCCCTCACTGGCTTATTTTTTTCCGCCTGTGCATAATGTTTATAGATTTTGTGTATTTCGTGATAATTTTGATAAGTCTTTGGGTAGTTATACAATCGTTGATGTTGGTGCCGAAATAATTGTTGGCTTATAAAACAATAGTTGAAAAATGAAAATGAAAAACACGCGATTACCACAACCAGAGAGAATACAAAGAAGAAAAGAGCGGGAGAGAGAGAGAGAGAGAGAGAGAGAGCGAGCGAGCGTAAACATGCACAGTTGAAGCTGTTTGGCATTTTAATTAACCTTGGCAGCGAATCGGAGCAGCCACAGCTGAGACTCTGGCCAGCAGTGGTGGCAACAGCAAAATGCTCATTAAATAGGTATTGCCAATTGCATTGGCCAACTGACTTGCCGGCTGGTTGGCCAACACGAGGAAGTGGTACCGCAAACTGAACCACTGAAATATTTCTTTCCTTTTTCACGCTTTTGCCAATGCCTAGGCATAAATTTAAGGTGTTTTTTTTTTTTTTTGCTCTCTCTCTCGGCGATTTCCTAGCGCTTTTGTTATGCAATTTCTTTTGTAGTCGCAAAGAATAAAACACCGGAGCTGGAGCTGTGTTATTTCAACAGCTGGCCACACTGGCCGCTTTTGTTTTTCTTGGCAAATGCAACGACGATGACGACGACGACGACGCCACAGCTTGACACACTTTTCGCGCCGGCCAAAAATGGCCCAGCCAATATTAGCTTAAGCCACATTCGCACATTGGCCAAGTTGTAAAAAATGCAAAGAAGCGAAGCAGAAGAAGAAGAAACAGCAAAAAGCTGCAAAGTTGCAGTCGCATCTCGCAACGGGCAATCCCCATGCCAGGCAGCTGTCGCTGGCGTGCCACAAGACCAGTGTTGTGAAATGCCGCTGAAGTCTACGCAAAATGTGTGGCAATCTGAAACGCAACAAGTTGCATTTAAGCATTTACATTTTATTTTCTGTCCACAGATAAAATCAGCAAATTGCCACACATAAATCTTATTATATAAGCAGCCGCACTTTATCTCCTGAATGCTTGTGAAATTTCATGTTACTAAATGCACATTTAAAGTCTTGAGGTGTTTCTAAACAAATCAGTTTTATGAGTTCAACTTGCAATTTGCTGGTAAACTTAGATGTAATTTAAAGATTTTCGTTGGCATTTATATTGTCTTTAAGTATTTTTTTTAGATATACTACTTATTAAGACTTACATTTTGCAGTGCATAATAATACTCTATAAATATAGTTTATAAAGTAGAATTATTTATACAAACTGCGTGTCAGCAGTACTTTTCACGCTCCTTGCTTATTTTTAATATTTTCTATATTTATTTATGAACTCTGTTTTATTATTTTTTTAAATAAAACTAAATTAACTACTGCACCGTTGTAGTAAATTTATATATTTTTAGTTTTGAAAAGAAGTTTGCAAAAAAATGTAGTGAAAAATAATCCTTAAGAAAAATAGTAATTTTTAATAATAATTAGAGATATAAAAAATAAATGTATACAAGATCGAGTTCAACAAATGAGAGTTGGGGCTGCGTTATTTTCATTCATGTACTCAAAATAAAAACTTAAAATAATAAAAAATAATAATAAAATATACAAAAACATAAATGATTTACTAACTGAAATGCAAATAAGCAAAAAATAAGAAATAAATAAAAAATAATATAATGAAAATAAAATCTACTTTATTTAGTTCAACTTTCCATATGAAACGGCTCAGTCAAACTATGTAGGGAAACAGTTTGTCATATTATAAAAGACTCCTTTTACAATACATTCATATAATAGCATTTCACTAGTAGTATCACTTCTGTCTAGAGCTGATCGTAGAGTGCTAGCATTGCAGCAGACCTTCGACTGCATATCATTTAATATTATGGCTCACAATCATGCATAAGTCATAACAAATTAATTTTAGTTTTAATGCTTGCTACAATCAGTTTGCGTAATCGCATCAAATGTATGTTAAATTATTTTATTGGCAACTATAATTCACTGGAGTTTCTGAGCTTCGCAGCCACCGCCATCGACACCGCTCGTAAATTAAAACTTTTTCCCATCATGCTTCAACAAATAGCAAATAATTTGAAAACTAACTTTGAATAGCGAGTTGCAGTGAAAATATTACACAAATATTTTAATATTTATTTTATGTGCTGGCATTTAAACAGACGAAAAACTAAAATAAAATATTAAAAGATAAATGAAACTAAGTAAATAAATGATAAAAACTGTTATTAAATAAATGAGCGTTGGCTGTTCGAGACCTATGTCAATATGAAAACCAAAACTTCGTTTATTTTTTACTGGTCCGCCAACTAACAAAATATTTATTCTATTTTTTTATTTATTTTTATTTTATTTTTTTTTTTTTGGCGTTGATTAGCACCCAAAACATAATTTTCGTTTATCATATGTTGAAGGCAACTTGACCCACTAAATTGTAGCTGCGGCTTCAGTGCGGTTGGCTTTGTGGTTTGTGTCCATGCTAATTGCGTGTGTGTGCTGGGCGGCATTTGGGCGTGGCTTTTAGAGCTTTGTTTACACACGGATTCGCAGCGCTGTTGGTGCTGCTGCTGCTGTTATTATTGCTGTTAATGTCAATGCAAATTTTTCGTGTGTGCATTTTGTATTTGTAGATGTTTTTGGTTTGATGTTTATGGGCTTAGCTCATTTGCATTAAACACTTTTGATTTCTCGCATTGAGCCACAAGGAAACCGAAGCACATTTGGTTTCGATCCGAGCATCGCTCGTTTTGTAACCGACCTTGATATTGACATCTCTGCGCGCACTTCTGCCCGCCGTTCAAATTGACCGACAGCTGTTCGAAACGTCTCGATGATCTCTTAACCAGTTTTTCCCATACACAAGAAGCCACGCACATCCACAGATGCGTCTTGACTTTGCCATGCTGTAGCATTTGCTATGCGCTCGTTGGCCTGACATCAATTTGATGACATCAAAACACAAAAGGTTAATCACATTTGAACTTTTGCTGTGGAGCGATCATAGAGCTTGAATAACTATTATAATCTGTTATCTAGACCAAACGACAGTTGGATTAATCGATATTCAAACGAAAAAAGTGGATAAATATTATTAAATATTTATATTAAATATTTACATTAATTTAAAAGATATACAAATTTTTTATAAAGTGGAAGTTATTTGCAAATTTTAAAGTAAATCTATAAATATTTTATTGCAAAATATCCTCAATCTCCTTACAATATTTGCACTCTACTATATATGCTAATCTACCTTGGCTCAAAGGTTGATATGCAGCTGTCTGTATGCTGCTCTAAATTCCGGTCGGTATTCCAATCGAATTACAGCTGTCCATTTGTCAAGCTACGTAATCAAGTTGATGACAACAATTTACAAATCTGTTCGCATTTGGCATGCAAAAAACTATGCGGAAACTCTTTAAATTCAAATTAAGGCACCTAAAAAACAAGCAAAAGAAAAAAACAACACAAAAAACTGAAGCTAAACAAAGGCAGAAAAAAGTAAACCAAACCTTACAAGATAAAAAAAAATATGTATATATAATAGAAACGATAGAAGGAGAGAAAAAAAAAAAAACTATTGCAATCGCATTTCCTTATTTCTGTTGACAAAGAAAGAGGAAGAGAGAGAGAGAGAGAGAGAGAGAGGGAGCGTGCTCTAGAGATCTGAAATCTTTGGTTGGGTAAGCCAACGTGTTGGGCACGTGAGGCGAGGGCTGCTAACCCATATTTCAAAGTCAGTCAGGCAGTCGACAGGTTAGCCTAATTGCATGTTGATTATAATGTACGTGCGTGTGTCCATGTCTGTGGACGTATGTGTGTGTGTGTGTGTGTGTGTAGTTGACAATTTACAATTTGTTATTGCTGGCATTAAAGGTGTCTCTCCCTCAGCTCTCTCTTTGGTCCCCGGCGATTATGCAATTGGCAACGTGCAGAAATTGTTGAAGAGTTTGTTGGGCTTTGCCTTTTTGGTTCGCTTAGTTTGCTGGCCGCATTTGAAAGCCCAGCCATGACTTTGCATAAGATTCAGTTTCAGTTTTGGTTTCGGTTTCAGTTTCAGTTCCAGCCTGTCTGTCTGTCTGTCTGTCTGTCTGTCAGACTTTAATATTGTTACCCAGTTGACAATGCTGGCATATCTATCTATCACTCTGTCAGGTCTAAGACGCACGTAAATCGCATAATGCACATTACGTTATCACGTAACCGGCCGCCAAGCCCTCCCTCAAAGAGTCTTCTATTTGGTAATTTGTTATTGTTGTTGTTTGTTTGGCATGTCAATAAACATTTTTTTTTTTGGCTGTCGAGTTTATTGGCTTTGTCAATTTTCGCCTGCTTGTCATTATCAAGCATTATTGACCCCGCCTTTATAGCCAAAGTATGTGGTAATCCTCTGCAATATTTGCTCTTCAAATTTTGGCCCATACCCTCGATGGTTGGCTGCCAAGTAATCGATGTTAGCTGGTTTCTTTTTAACTTAAATTTTTCAATTTTCTTGAAATGCAAATTGCAGCTTGACCTTAGAAAGGCCAACGCATAGTAACGTCACCTGCATTTGGAATAATGATGGGAACGGAAACCGAATTTAATTGATCTAATTGCAGCCACGTGAACTGGGCCACCTAACGGCCCACTTAGGGCGCCAAGGTCATAGTAAAATACCTTTATAACCCTGAGACAACAAACATGATTCAAATACATAAAATTTATTTATATTTAATTTGAACTTGGTTTTATAAATATTTGTAAATTGTTTCTATTACATACCGTCTGGTTGAATAGTTTAATGTTTAATGATATAATTGATAAATATTTTATGCAGCTAAACAAACTGAGTTGAACACTTTTATTACATTTTCTATATTCGCATTAGCGTTAGAGCTTACTATTGATGGTGCGAAAAAGTAAATTAAATTGTTCTCTATTTCGCTTTCATTTTAGAGGCTGGCAATAAGAGTTCATGAAATAAAAAGTTTATGCTTTTATAGCCATAAATATTATGTGTAAAGTAAGAGACTATCCGATCAAGCAATCAGTCGATCAGTCAGTATGTCTATCATCTTAATACAGCAGTGCTAAATTCTTAGCAAATCAAATCAATCAGTCAGTTAGTCTATCAGTCAGTAATTCAGTCAATTATCAGTCAAGCAATCAGTCAGTCAGCACTTAGAAGATTTTACATGTTTCATTTATTTAGAATCTTGTTTATATTTTAAATAATTATTATTTTATTTTAAAAAATAAATTTAAATTTCATTTAAGATCAGCAGAAACGAATCGATAGATTCATAGCAAGCTAAAGCTTTCAATATATACTGAAAGTAGAGCAGATTCGGAAACTTAATAAGGAAATTATTTTTAATGCTGCATTGAATTAACTTTATTTATTTTAAGTTTTCATTATGTCAATCACATTTTAATTAGCAAATTTGTATAAGTTTAACAGAAATTATATTAAAATATCATCATTTCAAAAAACTGTTCACATCTTAATCTAAATTCTATGCATAGGCACGACCCCAACACTCACAGCTTTTAATTTCGAAATTCAGGGAAATGCACTCAACTTTTTCTCTATTTTTTGGCGACTGTTTAGAGTGTTGATTAGAGCGTCAGTAAAAATTAGCGACGACGCCATAAAAGCCAACAATAAATCGCACTATTCCAAGCAAAGAGTTCGCAAATGCTGATGAGTTTGGCACACGTCACTTTGCCATAAAAGGAGTTCAGTCTGAAATAAAGCTAAGAACTTGCATGTGAAGGGCGAGTGCTTCACGTGCTTGGCCATGATTAGAGGTAACTCCAAGCCGAGCATAAAGTTCTGGGCACTGGAAGTTATTATTATGGCAACAGAAGAAGAAGAAGTTCAACGAACTGCAGAAAACAAAGAAAACTTTCTTTTAAACGAATTGTGTGAAGACCAAAAAGGTAAGTGTAAATTTATTTAACATAGAAAATTTTGTTCAGCTGAAGCAGAAGTAAAATATATCAAGCTGAGGCACTGAGGGAAAAAATAACCGGTAACAACAAAGGTAACGAAGGTAACAACAACAATGACATTAACAATAACAATAACAATAACAAATGTCAATGCTAACAACTTTAGCTGTGGTTAGCCCAGTTATGGCTGCCCGGCATTGTGCGGCCCAGAGCGGCGTGAGTACTTACCGTTATCAGCGATGCGTCTTCGAGCACATCTGACTTGAGGTTGCGTCCGCCGCCAGCCAAATTGGCGTTGCTCGAGAGAAAGACGCTGTTCAACAGATTCTTGAAGCTCAGCGAGCTGTAGCTGAAGGGCGAGAGTATTGTAAAGGCGTCGGCGCTGCCGCAGACCAGAAGTGCCACCAGGCTGTGCAACAGCAGCGCCGTTGGCCATGAGCCCCAGCAGCACGCACGACAATTTGGCCACATTTGGTGATCAACAGAGAGCCACACAGACAGAGTGAAAGAGTGAGAGAGAGAGGGAGGGGAAGACAGGGAGACAGAGAGAGAGAGAGAGAGAGGCTCTCGCGCACACACACACACGCACAACACTCACTCGTTAAATTGGCAATGCAACTGTTGCTAGCACCTAAACGTAACGATTACGTCGCTTGACAGCCGATGCCCCCCCAAAAACCTTCACTTGCAAAACACTTTTGATTATAAGGCTGTGCGTCTTATGCCACTTGTTGCATGTGGCATCCTTTGCTTAGTCAAGGATCAGTTCTTATGTATGTCTACTCTACTGCTGTTTGTAAACTAGGTGAAACGCGCACGCGCGACTGTTTTGTCTGGCCAACCGATTCGCTGGAGCTGCGATGCTCAACTGACTCGAAACGTCGGCTTCGACTAGTCAGACTGGCTGGGCTTGAGCTGGGCCCAGCAATGCAGCAAGCTCGAAGCCAACATGTTGCAGCTCAACAGGTACTGATCAGCATTATCGTTGTCGTTGTCTCGCACCCAAATGCGGGCGCTCAAGTACTTCGAGTACTACAGTAATTATAGCTACTTATGCGTGCGCTAAAGAAATGTTTAAGCTTTCGATTTATTTTTTCTTTTTGAAATTTTTTTCTCACAATGTTTGGGTTCTCAGCTAATAATTGTTATTAGTTAGAAAGTAAGTAATTGGCAAAAGAGTAAGAAGTATTAAGCAAGTAGGTTTTATTTGGTAGAAAAATACATAGAAATCCATTTCGAGCAGTGATATGATTGAGAATTAACTAAGTTTTATATGATAAAAATATGATTCGAAGTTAAAAATATAAGTTAAATAGATATATCGCACGATGTTTCTAAATTGGTTTGACCAATATATGAAAATGATAAATAAATAAAAATTAAAAATTAAACAAAAATAAATAAAAATAAATAAAAGTTTAATCTATACACAAAAAAATCTGTTTATATCACTAAAACTTTATATTATTTTTTTTAATTGATTGCCGCCTCGCTTCATGGTCGCATAGTGTTAACTTCAAGCCGGCTTGACTGCAAAGTTCATGATCTAGAGCAGCTGATAACCCTGCTGCTGACCTAGCTCAAGGAATTAGCGCCAGTGGATCACAAGTGCTTTGGACCCAACATGTTTGACACCCCCATGCGACGCACTCAAACAGGTAGCGTGACTTTGTTTTTATCTCTCAGCCTGCCAAAAAGAGATCTATTATATTATCAAGTTGTACGTTCGTTTTGTCTGCTGGCAACGTGACGTTTGTTGCTGTTATTATTTTGTTGCTTTGCTGTTTTAGTGCAGCGCGTGCCAAGCAAGTTTTTCGCCTAAGTCTTTCGTTTTTCGCACTCAGTTCGCTTCGTGTGGGCTTGATTTTTTCGGTTCGTGCCGCGGGCAGTTGATACGTTGATTGTTGTTTGCTGTTTGTTGCTCTTGTTTGTGTGCTGTTTGTTGTTTATTGTTGTTGCTGTCTTACTGACTCGGTTTCAGCATTCGATGTTACGTCTGCTGCCCGCCGTTGTCGTCGTCGCCTCTGCCCAAAGTTTCAGTTTCCACCCAAGGTAATTGCATTTGCAGAAACCTCCAGCTATTCAGCCACGGCACGCCCCACTGCACCCCAAATCGAAATCGGCATTAACCAGCTGCTGGCAGCGCTTGCTTTCTGCATTGGGATTCAGCTGGAGTTTATTTTGTTTTGGGGTAGGCAACTTGCGTTACGTTTTCATTTGCAAAATGCGAGCGAAATGTTGATTTCAAGATTGGTGGCGGGAAATTGTGCTGCGGTTTTCAATTGTTTTGATTACGAGCCATTATGCATGTAGAGTTATCGAGCGTCGCATCGTCTATATCAACTGTTGTCATTTCACGCATAAGATTTTGCAATCATCGTCGTCATCGTCGCCATCGTCATCATCATCATCATCATCATCATCATTATGATTTCCCGGTTGTAATCTGTTGCTGTTATTGTTGTTGGCCTTGGCCCGAGCCAATTTGTCAGGGCTGCACTCGAGCCTGAGCCTGAGTCTGAGTCTGTATCTGAGTCTGAGTGTGATCTCAGTCTGAGTGCTGCTCAATGGCAGGCAATATAAACATTAATCATAAAATTCAATCACCATTTTTACAACATCCACAAGCGAGCCAAGGCGAGGCTAAATTGCATATGAGCTGCACAGATGCCCCTGACGTTTTCACACCCATAGAACCCCTTCAGCACCGACGTACTCACGGCATGCGGAATGTCTTGCACTTGCGCGCATTCCACAGCGAAAATGTCATGAACACGCGTTTCAGGCCAGGAGCAAGGTCAGCCGCAGAGGCGAAATTGCAACGTCTATTTGGCCAATTTGTATAGTTGGCTTAATTGTTGTTGTTACAATTGCATTAACTGTAATTAAATTACTGCTGACTGAATACTCTATAATTGTAAAGCTCGTTCGCTTGGAGTTATATATAAATAAATGTATTTTTTTGGCAATAAATTAATTACAAATTAATACATTTATTTATCTATATTTTGTTTATATGACAATACTAATATGCAAATATTACATTTTTTTTTGTATTGTTGGGACAAGATAATAAAAATAAAATAATAAAAATAATAATAAAATAATGGGAAAGTTATTTTTAATGAAGAGGAAAAATTAAAAAAACAAAATATATAATTTTTATATTTATTTCATTTTTGCTTTAAATAAAAAATTTAAATTTAAAATTTAAATATATATAAATATTGCTTAATCTATATGATTTATTTAAAATTTTGATTTAAAATAAAAAAAATTAAAAGTTTCATTATATTTTTAATTTTTTTTATATTATAGTATATTTTGTTTTATTTTAATCTATATAATTTTTTAAATTGATGTTCAACATAAAACTTTTGTTTTTTTTTTAAATATTACTCTTTCTTTTATTCTTATACATATATTTGTAATGAGTTTTTGCGATTTTAATAAATGTTAACAAAAGTCTATTATAAATAAATTGATTAGTTTGTTTAATTTTAAACATGCTCCGCCTATGTAGTCTACACATTATATACAGACTATAAATAATCGAGATCTTTTTTTTGCAGGGCATCCCACAGTCGTTTTGCAACATCGCTGCGTTTCGCAGATATTCTTGCAACATTTTACCCAGCAAGTTTGTGGCGTCAAAATTGCCAATAACTAAAACAAGAAAACTGCCGTCAGTTGCGAGTCGTTTTTGTTTTTTGGGCACAGCCAAAACTGTTGCAATTTAATGCCTCGGCTCAAGGTCAGAAGGCGCAACTGCTTGTTGTTGTTATTTTTAGTGTGAGCTGCTGCTGCTGCTGTTGCTTTTGTTGTTTTTGTTGTTGTTGTTGTTGTTGCTGTTGCTGTAACTGATTTATTGTCTGCTGCTGCTGTTGCAACTTTTGGCCACGTTGTTTTTGTTGTCTCTGTGTTTTTTTCCAGGCTTAAATGCAGCGTGACACTGAAATTGTTTGTAAGAGTAAGTGTGTAATGTAAAGCGAGAGAGAGAAAGAAAGAGAGAGGGAGCAAAGGGGTGTGGGCAGACACGTATAGTGCACTTTGTTGTTTAAGCGCTTTTTGTCTGCGACTCTTGACACGCAGCTACTTCCAGCAAATCGTCTCTTGGCCTTGTCAGGATGTGATATACTCTGTTTCGCTTCTTTTTTTTCTGTTTGCCCCTGCTCGGCTGACACATTTTAAGCCAGCTGCCTCATTTCCATAACCAATTCTTGTTCGTATGTCACAATTGACAGGCGAAACAGGCTCAGGGATCTGATGTCGCTGGCATATGTAAACATTAAAAACAATGGAAAAATAAATATGTTCAAGCTTTAGTATAAACAAATATAAAAATAATATAATGCAGTTTTGAATATCACAAATATTAAATATTTATATATATATCAAAATAAAAAAGAGTGATTATCATACCCAAAACTTAAAGCTGCCAAGTTGACTCTGACTTCAATAATTTACGAACATTTAGTTATTAATATCTAATATTTATTTATTTAGTGTAGCAAGCAATTAAGTTACAAAGATGTTGCGCCCTTGAAGAGAAATTTTGGACAATGAGTGAAATGAAATAGAAATAGAAATAGAAATATAAATAATTTAAAATACATCTCTTCAGCAATTCTCCAACTGAAATCAACACAAAATATAACTTTTTAACCAACTGAATATGCATTTATTACAATAATAAAAGTTCCTCTTACTCAATGAACATTTGTGGCACACTTAAAGACTCCACCTGCCACGCCCACCCACTTTATGCCACTTAAAAACTGGTACATCATCTGCAACTGACCAGGCAGCTGGCAGCATTAAACGATGTCATTTATTGCTTTCGCAGACTCTTAAACATCATTTAATTGCCACACTTGCAACATGTTGCGCCTACGCCAAGCTAACCAACGACTATAATCAAGCGGCAACAACAACAACAACAACAACAACATTGTGTGTGGCTTTTGGCTGCGTAATGCGGTAGTTGTGTGCTCACTATTTCTGTGGCTTTATTATTTACTAGAAGTGAAATGATATGACGATTGTTATGCGGCTAGATGTAGGGGGGCTGAGGCCAAGGCAGCCTCCACCGTGGCGTATACTTAATAATGATTATGTAAAGCAAAGGCATTCAAAATGTTTCTAACAATGTGCTTAGAAATTTCGTGAACACTTCACAGCTTACGACTCGTTGCACTAACTGTCATCAATATTTGGTAAGAAATTCCAAGCGCATGCCAATTGAATGCAGTAGCCACAGAAATGCCAATAAGCCTGCCCCTTCCATCTTCCATCTTCCATCTTCCAGCTGCCATCCAACCCATCTAGCTGCAGCCACTCACTCATTCACTCTTTCTTTCTCTCTCTCTCTCTCTCTCTCTCTCTCTCTGTCTCTCTTTCTCTTCCTTTTTCTGCTCTCCCGTCTATCACTAACAATTTGCAATGCTCTCTGGCAAAATATTATATAATCAGCCAGCCCAGCCGGCGCCGCATTTTTCTTTTCGTGATTCAACCGCAAATGTTTTTGTCTTTTTTTTTCGTTTTTGTTTTTGTTTTTCATTTTTGCAAGCCAAATAAAAAAGATCTGCTAATGGTGCAGTAGGCGACATCGAAAGTGGTTTTCTTTGCGCATTTCATAAGGGGTAACTCAGCTCGATCGTGCCATTTGTGCAAAACTCTGCGATTAGGCTGTGCTCATGTAAATTGAACTATTTGCGGTTAATTACAATTTGCTATCAAGCTATTAAGTTGCAGCAGCTCAATTATACTTGGTAAATTGAGTGAAGTGTCGAAAGATATGTATACATAATACAACTTGCTTTTCATTCAATAATATAAAGAAATTATATGAATATAATATTATTAAAATGTGATACCAGGCATTGCGCGGCTTAAGATTTATATTTTTACCAACCCCAGTTCTAGAAAAATGTATAAGCTGTTCGCTTGATCTTCCTCTCAGACTTCGTCATTGCTCATCCACCAAAATAATCTTAATATCTTACGTAGATGTGTGGAAATAATTTTTAAGTTCTTCAAACTAATTATATATAGTTTAATGAGCTTTTTTTGCACTTTCGTTTCTCAATATATACATGGAAATAATTATACTAAAGCAGGCTAAAGGCTATGAATACTGTACTCTATCAGAGTAAAGGTTCTCGGTTTGGAACCTGATTTTTATTTATTTGTATAATATATTTAAAGACACAGCCATACGTATTTTATAGCCAAATTTAAATGAAAATGAAAAAAGGAAAAGCCTTTTAGTTTACTTTAAAATTACTTTATTGTTTTTTTATTTAATATATTTTTTTTTTCAAGCATTAGCTAAAATCAACAATTACATTAGCTCGAGCTTGATCAAAATTGTTATATATTTTTTAATACTTTTTCAACAATATGCAAAAAGTTTACAATTTAATTGATATTATTTTAATTTTTGAATTTTGTTTTATTAATGAAAGTGTATTAAAAACTTCCATATTTTTATTCCTGCCAAATTTGTGCAGCAACTTTTTGTTTTGGTTTTAATGAAAAAAAAAAAAAAAACTGGAGGCAGCTAAAAAAAGAGAAAAAAACAGACGAGACAAGCAACAACAGCTGAGCCGGTGGCGTTGTTTATGTATTTTGGCTTTTATTTTTTCATGCAACAGCAACAATGACAACAACAGCACGAACGGGGCTTGCCATAGCACAGAAAAAACAACCAACAAAAACAACAGCAGCAGCAACAACAACAACAACATCAACAACAACAACAACGCCGTACAAGATTTGTCATTCAAAGCGCTAGTCAAAAAACCAACAACAAAATGTTGGTAAATGTGTCAAGTTATTATTGTTGTTGTTTTTGTTGTTGTTGTTGTTGGCTGTGGCGCGCTCTGTTCCTGTTTACATTTGTTGCAATATAGGCAAAAACATTAAACACATTTTTCGAGCCAGTTTTTGTTGTTGCTGCCTCGAATCATAGGCTTGACATATATATCCCAATAGGCTGTTTATTTGCCAATTGTTGTTGTTGTTGTAGCTGTTGCTTCTATTGAAATTGTTGCCCACTGTTTTAGAGTTTATATTTTGCATTTACGCATATTTATTTCAAGCATTGACATTACGTCTACCCCATTTTGCAAATTCTAATCAACATATTCAGTTTGTTTTGTTCCGTTTTCAGTTTTGATGATGCTGCAACAGACTATGAGGGAGTCGCTCAGCGTTTGTCTATTGAACTGGCTTTTGTTCAGTGTGTTTGAGTTTGGAATTGAGTGAATGAGCTAAAATCGGTCAGTTACCTAGCTGAAAGGGGCTAATATTGTAGTATACTATAAAGCGAAAAGCTCTTTAAATTTAAGGATGAATTGCTAGCTGTTAGTCACTTACCGCTGTTCAAACCATCCTCAGATATAAACAGTTCATGTTAAGTTTCCAAATCAACAGCAAAATTATAAACTGTATACAGTAATCTTTGCACTTTATATATTTTTATCTGTGCAATTTATATTACTTTTTGCTATTTAACCAACTAAGCGGACTTTATGGCAAGCCCTTTGTAGCGCGCAACTTATGCGAAACTCTGAGCCAAGCTAAATTCTAATAGACCCAAACGACCTGCACGAGCTGCTGCCGAAATTGTGAATGTTAAAACTATTAACGCAATTGGGCAGGCCAAACACGTTCATGTCGCATAGAAATAACTAACAACAACAACAATGACAACTATGACTATAGCAACAACAACAACAAACATGGCTGAGACGTAACAATTAAAAACGCTAAAAGCATTTTATATAACATTTCGCATAATGCAAAACAATTCACACGCCTCGAACTTTTTATGAGCCGCAGCACACACCCCAAACTATCTTACATGGCTAAATATATACATAAGTATATATATAATTTATATTTATATACATATATATATATATATATATACTCGTAATTGTCACAAGTGCTATAAGCACGGCATATACATACATTCAGTGAGAGCTGAAAAGAAATGTTTATTAGACAAGTTTGGATAGCTGACAGCAATGTCGGCTCGTCATAGCATAATACGTCATAAACTGAAAAATAATAAACTTATGAAGTTATATGTAAGATAAGCGTGGGCTAGTGCACGGCTGGAAGATACCCTGTACTGAGTGTGAATATAAATATAAAATCAATAAACTGAAATTCTCCTGTGCGACGTCTGACTTAGCTAAACTTTATGGAATCCTTTTTTTTAATAGAATATTTAGAGTGTTAACAGTTTGATCTTTAATCAAAGCTTCAATTTATAGCTGGCAAGCAGCTGTGTGCATACATTGTATTTTCCCTCTTCACATCATATGGAGCAAGAAGACGAGAAAGTATTTAAATAGAAAGCCATCATGATACTGCCTAAGGGCTGGACAAACATGCAGAAAAACCACCTCGAATATACATGCCTTTTTCCAGCTGTTACATATCCACGCACAAAATTTGTATACCCTACATACCCACTGCTCCACAGGGTATAGAATACATCAGTAATGTTTATCATTTTGCAGCAAGCAACATTAACAGCGCCACAAAAATTAGCTGAAAATTATGCCTGAATGAATCTTGTGCCAAAATTATGTTAATTATTTACACAAGTGCATTTTGCACTTGTGCGTGTGTGTGTGCGTGTGCATGTGCGTGAGAGTTGGTATCTGTGTGCTTCTGTGTGCGTAGCTGGGGGCCATGCAAATGAGCCTCGAGGATGTGTTTTGGTTTGCCACGCATAAATTTTCTTCAGCCTGAGCGCTTCAGGCGACCATTTTGCCAAAATGCTAAAAACAATTTCATGTGAGCGAAAATGTGAATACAGAACGAGCTGGAGCAAAGAGGCGCAGAAAAGAGAAGTTGATAGCCCCGGGGCATCGCCACAGTGTTGCATAATTAATTTGTTTACACAGATGTAAACAAACTCAGCGCGCATCGTTTGTATTTGGGAGTGATGCAAGGACTGCTCGCTAATAGGAATACATTTAAATGCAAAATTCATAACTGTGCTCATATCTCAGAGTGAGTCAATGCTGTTTCTATTTTGAATCGAGCTTGCTACAATGTTGCTGTCATTTTAATGATCATACAAGCAAGCGTGTTGATGGCAGAAGTATTCATACTCAGCTACTTAACATATAAATAATGTTGAAATAATTAATTTTAACTGTATTTATAGATTTAAACACAATTTAAATTTGAATAAAAATTAAAAATAAAAATAAATATTATAAATAAAATTTTAAAAATTAAATTATTGTACGTATATGCAAATCTTGGCTGAAATCAGTGGGAAATACAAGAGATGTTGCTCTAGCATGAGAAAACAAAATTCAGCAGGGATATACTCTCAAAGGTTGTTATTATTTGTTATGCCATCTATGCCATCTCTAAATGAATTTTCCATTTAGGCTGCTACATAATCTTCCGTTGTCTTATGGATATCTGAAATCTATCTACACTCTAGACAAATACTATTTCCAAATTTGAGCTTTATATCAAATATGAGAACTAAACTTATATAATCTCCATTAGCATTTGCATTATGCATTATGGCAATTGCATTTGTTTTTTTTGCATTTATTTTCCAAGTGCCAATGACTGTATCATTAACTATATCATTGGTAAAATGTCATTTCCCGTCAATTTATTTATTTTACAACAATTTTCCTTCGATTTTTTTTCTCTTCATGCGCTTTACTGCAAGAGCTGACTAGTTATTGTTATTGGTGTTGCTGCTGACTGTTTATACATTTCCTGTCCGCACAACAACAACAACAACAACAGCAGCAACAACAGCAACTACAACAATGGCGTCAAATGTTTTACAGCAGATAAGAAGTTTAATTTATGCGAAAACATGTTTTGAGCTGCCACCCCAGAAGCGACAGCCAGACGGCCAGATAAACAGATATCTATATAGCTGAACAGGACAGAACAGGACTGAACAGACAACATATAGAGTATATATAAATGCATAAATGTTGTCTGCTGCCTGATGCCTGCAGCTGGCTAGGCTGCACTGGCCCACTGCACACGCCCACAAGTTCACACGCTCGACACTTGCTATTGACCTTCATTGGACATGTGCGCCAAAGCTCTATTTTTTTCTTCACACTCGCCCAAAAACGTGGCCATAAATTGTTGCGAGTCGCTTCCGTTTTTGCGGTTTGTCGAATGTTGTTGCGATTTATTTATTTATTTAATGCCATGTTTTGTCTAGACGTCGACTGCCTGACTGACATGGAGCCGTGGGCCAGGGTGAGGGTGAGAGTGGAAGTGGGAGTGGGATGGTAGCTCTCTTCTGATATTTATACAGCGATAACTCCGTTTTTATGGTGCTCGCATTGTCTCCGCCTGGCGACGAGTCCTGCGCAGATTTTATGCCGTTTTCGTCTGGGCAAATGGCAACTGGAAAATGGCAAATGGCAAATTGCAAATGGTAAATGGTAAATGGCAAACGGCAACTGGCAACTGGCAGACGCAGCGCCTCCGCATTGGGGCAACGTGCCGCTGCATAAGCAGACGTGCAATTAAAAGCAAAGAACAACAAAGATTGCGGCGAGTGTCGCATCATTAATTAGCACAGAAGTTTAAGCAGCTATCAAAGGCAAAATAACCGTAAAATTCATTAATTTCCACAGTTTTTATAAAATGCAAAAGACCTATTGATGGCTGTTGGGAGAAAGCATTGCAAGTGTATATAAACATATCCGTACGCTTGCTATTAGCCAGAATTCATTTGGGAAACAAATTAAAATATAATAAGCAAAAAGCAAAGCTTTGGTGAATAGCTGTCAACTTTCAATGCTGCAACTTTTATATTAATATCCTAAATAAATAAATAAATACTAAAAAATAATTATATATGTATCTTATCACTATTATTTTGTAGCATTTTCAGTAATTTTTATTAATTATTGAACATCTTCATAATTAACTATTTCATTATATTGCATATCAATTTCATTTGCAACATGTATTTTAACAGTCAAAGACTGCTTAGCAACATTGCTGCAGCAATAAAGTTGGAAGCTTAAGCTTTGCAACATTTTGCTGGGCAACATTTATCGCACAGCCCGAAAGCATGCAACACTTTTTGCCAACTTTACTTAATTTTCAAGATTATTTGATATATACATAAATTAAAGTATAATTATTACTAAAGAAGCTAAACAAAGGCAAAAATATTGTTTTATTTTAATAGAGATGTACAATACTATTTTATTATTATTTTATATATATACATACATGTGTATATATAATTTTTTTTATTTTTTATTCGCAAGTCTATTATAAAACATATGAAAAATCTATATAGTTCAAAAATAAATTGCTAATAACACGGCACAGTACACGGCCCGTTGTCTGGTTTGGTGCTGGGGCTCTGCTTAAATTCTTTAGCTTTTGATAACTTCTGTTGATACAAGTTGAAGCGCAGACTGACTCTCGCATACACACCACTCCCTCCTTCTCTTCTGTTCCGCCCTAATGGGTGATCCTCCCCAGCTTCTTTCTATGCACACGCCCCTCCTCGTGCTGTTTCACCGACTTTAGATGATTTAGCGTTATATTGCACACCTCACAGTAGTAGGCGGCATTCGAATCGTTAAGCTTGCGAAAGTCCGGCTTACTATAGCCAGCATACATGTAGTAGCCGAGCGGGTTCAGCGGCACCAGCGACCCATTCGCATTGATGCGATACACGTGGCTGCCATCGAACGGCTCCGAGATGGAAGACGGAGTGGAGCGCTCGCGCTTGCGATGACGCAGCCCGGCCATGTGTATGCCCAGCTGCGACTCCGAGGTGACAATCACATCGCACAACTTGCACATCAGCCACTTGTCATTGGTGCGCACCCAGCGGCCCAATCTGTCGTAGTAGCCCTCGCCATTCGGCTTGCTGATGTGCCGCTCCACGAGCCGATGTCGCCGTCCGTAGAAGTGCTGGCGCGCATGAATGACCGAGGTCAGCTTCAGATCACACAGATCACAGTGCAGCACGGCGGGTCCCGAGCTGCGCAAATGGCGTAGCATATCCTCCGACAAGTTGCCCTTGATGAAGCTGTAGCGTATTAGCCAGGAGTCCACGCGGCGCAGGTGAGTCCGCGACAGGTAATGGTCCAGTGCATTGCGCATCGTTCGCATCGCCGTGTGGCACAGGTAACAGCAGTTCCAATGGAATAGCGACTGCAGCTCTTGCGGAACTTGCGATCCATCCGCCGATTCTACGCGGGAGATATCAATTAGTTGTCATAGTGTTAAATAAATATTTTAATAAATTAAGTATCATTGAAAGCATGCATGTATAAAAATGAAACTGCATCACAAATGCATAAGATTTCCCACTAATTCAGCTCAGTTATAGATATATGATAAAAGGCGCTAATATAAAATTAAATTTCAAAGGATATCAAAGCTGGCGCAAGTATTTTCTCTTGTAGCGCTATATTTTATCAGCTGAAACTCACCTGGAAATGTGCGCTGATACTTTTGCTGTTCGATCTGCCTGTGATAGTTTAGCTCTTGCTCCAGTTTCTGTCGCAAATGCAGCTCGCGCTGCAGATCAAACTGATGCCCGTAGCTGTCAACGCGCGGCAGATTCGCACAGTGTGGCAGCTGCGGATGCGCATTGGGCATGTAGAAGCGTTGCCGTGGCACCTGCTGACTGCCATTGTAGTCCTTGAAGTCACAATAGAATGCCGGCTCGTAGATCTGTAACTTGTTGTCATTGGGGCCGACTGGCGTATTGCTCGCTAATTGATTCTGAGCCAGTCGATAGCTGCTGCCGACTCTCTTCTGCTGATAAACCGTTTTGTCATTGTTGTTAGCGGCGCCATAATTGTTGTGCTTGCTGGGTCTGCGCGGCTGCTTGTATCCGTTAAGCACCTTGTTGGGCAGCTGTTCAGCTCTCTGGGTGACTGGCCACTGTTCAGCTCTCTGTGGGACTGAGAACTGTTCAGCTCTCTGGGTGACTGGCCACTGTTCAGCTCTCTGGGTCGCTGGCAACTGTTCAGCTCTCTGGGTGACTGGCCAGTGTTCAGCTCTCTGGATCGCTTGCGGCTGCTCAGCTCTTTGGGTCGCTGGTAACTTTTCAGCTCTCTGGTTCACTGGCAACTGATTAGCTCTCTGGGTGACTGGCCACTGTTCAGCTCTCTGGATCACTGGCAGCTGTTCAGCTCTCTGGGTCGCTGGCACTTGGGCAATTGGCTGCGGTCCATTGTTATGATGCACATTGCTTTGATAGCGAGTGGGCTGCGGCTTTGATGGAGGAACACAATGATGCTCATAGCCGCTAAATGGCGGCAGTTGCGACTGCGGCTCTACTTCATATTCATGCGGTGGAAATTGCTGGACCACGCCAGGTAGAACAATCGGCGACGGCACGTAATTATTGTCCGGCGGCCCGTAGGTATTGAGCAGCTGAGGTTGTGCCTCATCCATGTACTGGTCCGCCCAGAGCAGCTCGAACTGCAGCGGACTGGGACGCTCGTTGTGCAGCGTGGCCATGAAATGGTCGCGGGTGATTTTCGATGCACCGCTGGCATAGGCCATGTAATTGAAAGTGGAAATGGATTCATTACTGGCAGTTGGGCCCACGTTCTCGTGGTTCTGACGATTGTGCACCACATGCACAGCGTCCTGCACCATAATCAGCTGCGGTGCGTCCCCATCTTCAGTTTCCGACGGCTGCAGAGCCTGCGACAGCGCGTTGGACTCCTGTCCGCCATGGACGAGGGAGGGCAGCTTGAGCTGCTGACTGAGCGCCTTGGCCGCGGTCATGTCCATCTGCTGATTGTCTTGCTCCGGACTGCTCGGCGGCAGGTTCACCTGATAGCGGTAGACGACATTCTCGTCGGGACGACGCAGCTCCACAAGCACTGGCAAATAGCCGGATGGCGTGCGCGGCTTGGGCAATCCAGCTGCAAGCTTGCTGATGTTTCTGGCACACTGCAGGGCGATGCGCTCGTGGATGGGCGGTGTCCGTGGAGTCAATTGAGATTTGCGTGCCAACATTTTTTTTTTCCGTTCGGTTTGGTATTTCAAAATGGTATTTTGCTGTCTTGTCGGCGGAGTGTTGGGCAGCTTGTAAACTCTTCACATAGAAAATAAAGAACTCAGTTTGTCGTCAAATGGGTATGGGAATGGTTTCTATACACTTTGGGCCGCGCGAAATTCTTCGACCGCTTAACATTTAACAATACATTTGAATTTGTTGAAATTGGTGTTTAAAATGTGTGAAAAGTTTCTACACCAATCGAAAAATACATAATAAAACACGTCCAGCGATGGATCTGTCAAAGCTAACTATGACTTTTCATTTCATTTGACAGTCAACTCTACTATTCACGTTGCTCTCACATGCTCAGACAACCCTAAAGCGCCTATCGACAGCATATGTAATCCTGCATCGACAGTTGCACTCTCTCTCTCTCTCTCTCTCTCTCTGTCCCGCTCTAACCTACTAGCAGAGTTGCCTCACATTAACTGTCAGCTGACATATTTCTAGACCTTTCTTATTTGGCCTTACTTTAGCTGACGTGTGCTTAAAATACGAGCTAGTACATACCTGATTTTTTTAAAAGTATATAGATATATTTGTATATATATATTCTGAGTTAAAGAATTTCATATGTACAAAGTGACGGACTTGGCATGACATTTCTTTATTATTTCTTTGTGAACTTCAAAGGCACAAAAAAGAAGAAAAAGCAGGAAATATTAAATTTGATTAGCTCAAAAAAATATTTGAAGAAAAAAATAAAACAAAAAATATATATAAAATATATATAAAATAAAATAAAATAAAATAAAATAAAAAGAATAATAAAACACAATAATTTGAAATTCATTTTGATTAACCATGTAAGCTTTGTATATGTATGCGTGCAAGTCTTGCAGCAGCAATTTGATGCTTTGTTTAAATCTTAAAAGTAAAATTAATATTAAAGCTATGAGTACATTTTGTGAAAAGAGAATATATTTGGCTTTATTTATAGAGAGTTGGTCGCGAAGTTAGAGAGCTCAAAAATTGTCTGTCATAGGAAATCAGAACAAGCCAGCAGGAACTGAAGGTGAAGGTAAAAAAAACAACAGTATATATATAAAAGAGCTCGATTCTTATATCCAGCCTTGTACAAAGTTTGAAGGGCTTGGTATATGAATCGAGTACATTTAAATACAAATACTTAGTTAATTTCGCCTCCAACTTCAGTTACAGCTTCTAACTGAAACTCTATTACAATTTATTCAAATTCTGATTTACATTCCAAATTTTACTTACGTTTGTCAAGGCTCTATAGTCCTTAATTGATATTTAGATATTTGCATTAAAAAGTTTATCCCTTGAGAACTAAATATTTTTTATTATTTTTAGACTCACTTTTATCTAGCACAACATACCTTTATAATGATCTATCTACACTCAAAAGTTTTCATAGATATTTGAAATCGTTTCTTTTTTTTAAACAACTAGAATATTGACACAATTCCCTAGATACTTCAACTAACAACATCTAGCAAGTTATTTTTAATAAATAGAATTTAAAATATTTAAAATATATAATAAACAAACTTAATATATATAAGTATAAGCAGATCTATATCTAGATACACAGATTTAGATTGACATAAAAATATATGTATGTATTTCATATGAGGGCAACTATTGTATATAAACAAAGTTTAGTCTAAAAACACTTTTCTTTTTCACTTATTCTTTAGGTTAGGGATCACACAAGTGCAAACATTTTAAATATTTTATCATGTGAATCCTTGTTTAACTCGTAAGCAATTACTGAGCACAGACACTCTTAATGGCAAACTTAGTTCACAATTTATGAGGTTTTTTTCTTAAAAGGCTTTAAGTTGAAGCATCTGGCGCCATAATTCAGGAGCGTCTCAATTCAAAAGGCTTCCCTCAAGGCCGCCTCCTGCTGCTGGCGCCAAGTTTAGCATTTGTAAATGTCAGTTGTGGCATCGAGAGGCCCCCAGTGGGCTCTTTGGGGCTCTCGAAGCGCACGGCAACAGCACAGGAAATACAGCAGAGCTTTAAATATTTGCGACAAACTGCTTTATAGAGTGGAGCTCACACACAAACACACAGAGTGAGAGAGCGAGAGTTCTGCGAATGCGAATGAGTACATATGTGACTGCCTGGAGCATTAAAATAATGTTTAGCGCGTGATTTTGTGCCAGGTTTTCTGCTTCCGCTAGCAGCTTGTGGCATCAATTGTCAGCGTATAGCTGGCGGCCGGGTTTATCGAGGCACAGCAGCAGCAGAAGCAGCAGCATCAGAAGCGCACAGGTGCCTGAATGGAAGGGCGCGACGACTGCCAACATCAATAACACTAATGGGAAAAGGATAAAGATAAGCATTAAATAACACACGTACGCATGGCATTTGAGGCTTATGGCGAGGCCCGTGACGTTGATAGCCCCAAGATGGGGCGAACTACGAGCAATGGAGACCAAAAGTGAAGACTACATGGATGTGACTATGCGTATGTGTGTGTGTGTCTGTGTGCGTGTGTGTGTGCTTGCCAAATTGTTTGCCCCGCGGTCCTTTGCGTGGGCGTGCCAGCGCGTACGTGCCAGCTGTTAAGCGCCACATGGCTCGCCTTAACCCACCCCCCCCCCCCCCAGCTGCACCTCTTTTTCCTCCTCCTCCATCTCCTTCCCTTGCTCCACATTCGAGCGCTTTGTTCACTGCGCGCATTTTTCACATTTTGCGCTTCCGTTTCCGCCATTGTCGCTTGCCTCTGCCCGACTCTGCCCAACTCTGCTCGGCTCTGTCCCAAATTGTGTCACATACACACGTGAGCAATTTAAAGTCAGGCCATTGTGTGTCCTTCCTTGTCTTTGCATCCCATTTCAACTGCAAACTTAATTTTCAGACGCGCCTCGCAGCGTGTAAATATGCGTACAGCATCTGAAATTTATAAATCGTTTTACATACGAATATGAAAATTCATATGTGCATTGATTTGCCCCAAGTGCCGCCCGCAAAAGAAATGCCCAAGAGACTGTTGCTGTCAAGCTGTCTAGCTGTCATTCGACTCATGCCAACAAATCAGCCTATGGCAATGTGATAATTAAATTGAAAGGTTGTCTCATAAGAACTTAGCGAGCTTTTCAGCTTCATGTGGAAAAGCTTAAATTTTCTTTTTAAGTTTGACTCGTACCTAAGACAATGGCGATAATCTTAAAATTTATATTAATTAATAGAATTACTTGGTAGTTTTGATAGCTGCATAAGACAAGAATACGTTTCTAAGAAACATTTTTTATTCATAAAGCTAACAATGGGGACTTCTCGACTCAGAAATGCGCTGAGATCTCAAAGAGCTGATACTCCAAGCATTCCTTTACACATATGTTCATAGCCAACAGCAATGGAATGAGTTATTTAAAAAAAAAAAAGAATGATAAACTCGTACTGTGTCTGGTATAAATGAGAATAAATTTACAATTTCAGATATCTAGCTTTTCTGGCTTGTAAGATCGAGATTTCAGTCGGACGGACAGACCGACAGGGCTATATCGACTCAGCTCGTCTTCCTTATCGAAAATATATATACTTATGTGATCTGCCACGCTTCCTTTTGCCTGTTACATACTTTTTCACAAAAAAACATGATACCCTGATTTCACATTTTAATGGGTTGAGTACTCTCAACCCATAAAAAGAATGATAAACTTGTACTGCGTACCAGAACCAAATTTGTTTATTGATAAACTGCACTGATTACATTTGAGGGTGGCCATATTTAGCAGAATTAAGTATTAGACGATTGTAGACCAGCCCGTGCACATTTTTAGATAACAAATAGTCGTAGTGACTGAAGCCGCCCTGATCAATGTACGAGTAATCGACAACATTGCTTAACTGATTTTTCAGCTGGAGAACATCCTCCTTGCTTGCCAGCCAGTCGTCTTCAGCATGATGTATTGCCACTTTGCAGTCGATCTGAGTGAGATTGTAAACCGGCGGCTGGGGTGAATTGTAATGCTGTAAGTTGAGCACCTCGCCATTATCGAAGGACGTGAACTCGTTGCTATTGAGCAGCTGCGAATAGTGATAGATCTGATAGGCAGACGCGCCCTGCGACGAATGCGCAGCGACAACAGGTACAAGGGTCTGTAACATATAGAAATGATATGCATAGTATTCAGAAGATCTGACTAGTCGAGCTGCTATTTACCTTATTGAACTCCTTCCAACCGAAACCGCACGTCACAAAGTCAAAGATGCGGCATATCTCGCTCTCGAACTGGTTGGTCTCGCAGATGTGATCTCGGAATTGCCGGATTAATTTGTTATCGTTTGATACCGAAAAGCCACCAAGTAAGTTGAGCAAAACCTGCAAAAGCATAATGCTAAAAAATTCAAAGGAAACAATACTCGAAAGATCAACGTACTTTGACATTTCCTTTGAACAGAGACAAGAATCGCAGCACCGGACTTTGTGTATTTTTCATATAGACCGTGGGCGAGAGGGCCTGCATGAGAGTCACCTTTTTGGCATACTCCTTCAGTTCACTGGCCATCACAAAGAAGGCGGTACTGCCTTGCGAGTGCCCTATGTATTGCAGGGAGGTCTGTCCCGAAACTTGCAGGATTTTGTCAACTGCAGACGGCAGGTCGTAGATGCCAATTTCATGGAACGAGAAGCCCCAGTACTCAGATTGCTCAATTTTGGGATTGGTATGACTGTGCGAATAAATGTTGCCGCGCGTATTCAAAAGCCACACATCATAGCCCTGATCGTACAGCAAATATGCCAAACCATTTGATGGACCCATTTCGACCCAAGCCGCTGAACTGGACATGAGTCCGTGCACGAGCATAATAACTTTTGCGCCAGGTCGCGGTATGCGATGCAAACATAGTACATAGCCATCCTTAGTTATCGTAAAATGTATCTCCACAGGGTATCCATACTTTTTGATCAGATTAACCTGAAACAACAGGCAGACAGATATTTATGATCTTGGTTCCTAGTTGGGAATTTATAGCACTTACTGTGTTCAACTTCGCGTCCACACGAATGTCGGTAGCACTGATATAAACGGGTGGCTTCAGCTCAGCAATTGGTGGGGGAGAGTCAGAAGCTTGAATGCTTATAGTTGCAGACAGCGGCGGTGGGGTTGATTGTGTTGGGGAACTGTTATTTGGCAACTCTTGTTGTTCCGGTTCCTTTTGCTTTGAGAACGGACACATTACAAGTAATTCTACTTCGCCGTTAGGAGAAAGTGTTCGATTTTCTGAAACTGGGGGCTGATCAGATGTATTTGATAGATTTGTTGCCTCCGTTTGCTCATCGTCCTTTGCTGATTGAATTTTGAATCCGGGTGCAGGTGCATACTCCAGGTTCAGTTTACCAAAAGGGCCTCCATCAGAATTTTGCTGTGGAGCAGTCGGTTCTTCTGAACTTGGTTGAGTAGAGCTCTCTGGCAAAGAGGGCGGATTTGATGGGTTTGGCTGGCCATTAACTCGTGGATTACATACAGATCCTAGTGGATATTTAACAACAAACGACATATTAGGTCCTATTCCCAGCTCTGGTGACGGCAGCACATAATTTGGGCGATTCGGCAAATGTAGAATTCTCACGATTTCTGGCGTCACTCGGCAATATTGCTTAAACCACTTCACTTGATAAATGTGCCTTATTTCTAGCTTCTGTAATTCCACTTGTGTCATTTTTAAATAGCTCTGCCTATTTATACATTGCTGTGATTGGGCTTGGACCGCAGGACCGATTCCAGAAAGCGCCAGCAGCACTGAATACAATAAAAGACTCATCTTCACTGCGTAAAGGGATCACGGGCTGCAGCTTTTATATACCAAGCGAGCGCATCCAAAATAATTTAGCTGTAAAATCAATTGAAATTGGATTTTAAGTAACCGGAGCCACTTACTTATGCAATCAGACACGGGCCATGCTTAATGAATTCAGAAAGAAATTATTAGCGTAACACCAACACATTCCACATTCCAATTGACCTTCAATCATTAAATCGATCTAGGTATATTTACAAAACTGCCCATGACATCCTTTCCAAAATGTCCTCTTGTCCTTGGCTGACTAGGCGATGCTTAGAGTCCCCCTCTCTAAGCCTTCTTGAATAATTTCTTCTTCTTTGAATTGAATTGGCAAAAGCTCAATTTGAATTATATATAGAAATGAAATGAAGTTAACTGAGTTTGCCATTTGGTTTTGCAGCTCTAGCAAGGCCATCGATAGTGGTTACACTTGATAGTTTCTCCATTGATCGACATTTTTTATTAGATTTTCAAGCTTTTTATTTTAAATAAATAATAAAAAAAAAACAGAAGAGGAATTTAATTTTCTAAAAATACTTAAAAAAAAAAGAAATAAATCAATTTTTCAATAACAAAACACAATAAATGAACTGAATTAGTTTTGATAACGTAAATAATTTCAATTTAAATAAATAATTGTTTTTATTTGCATTGACAAGACTTACTAACTAAACAAGTATAATATCGATTAAAAAAAAAAATAGAAATATATTTCAATATTGGGACTATTTTGTTTGCCAGACTTGCCAGCTATGATCCAATGCACAGCCATATATAGTCTAAAGTGTTAATAGAAACTTACAAAATAATTATTGAAGAATCTTCAAAATTTATTACAAATAACGCATAAAACGTGAAAAGCAAATGCAACGGACGAAAGTGATGAACAGAAAAATGAATAAATATTAAATTATCAATTTATGTAGAAAAAAAATTCCCAGGATTGTTCTACGATTGACTAACTATGGAAGGTCAATAATGAGATGCCCACTATGGTAAAACGGTAAACGGAGATTGTGGTCCCCGTTAAGATCTCGAAGAGCAAAGAGTAGAAACTGTTCTTTGACCAATACTATTCTGATGCAATTTATGCTATTATTATGCTATTCGTTATTTCAGCTATTCGGTAAATGAGACCATATAACAACATCGAACAAAGTCGACACTATCGATGGTTTTGAGCAGCTCCAATTTGGACCCACAAAGCAGATTTATTTCTGATTTGAATATCTTTTAATTCCCATTTTATTTGCTAGTAAAAAATCATACATTTTCTTTGTGTTTAATTTACTGATTGCTCGCACAGTTCAGTTTTTGAAATATAAACAGAATTGTTTATATTGGAAGTTCAGATCACCATTGGGATTTTGTTTATCGAAATGCTGCAAAATGGACTGGCACTCAGCTGGTGGTTGAGGTTGTATGACTGGGATTTGGTATATGTTGAGTTGACATTGCTGCAGAAAAACCGATACTCGCTTTTCCTGCTCACGTCTCAGTTGCAGAATATTATGTTGTTGTTGCGTTAGAATCATCTGCTGAGCGTCACAGATATCTAGGCTATGAACAAATACTCCCCTGCCACAGAGCGCCAACAGTCCCAACAAAATCAACCAATTCATCGCTAGCTCTTTCAGTACTGAGAGCAGCGATCGCCGGCTGCTGCTTATATAGTGTCAACGTGGTAACGCGGCGTAGCACACGACAAATTGAATTATGCGAAACGATTGAAAACGGACTTGAAACTATCTGAGATTACGTCGTCTCTATATATTTCCATGTCTTATATAATATATGATATACTTTGTCCTTTTTTGTCGGCGATTGCGCTTGGCATCGTCTCATATCAGGCCTGATAAATAGTGAATAAAGAGATCAGGACAGGAGAATGACTAAACAGGAGAAGACTTGATAGAAATTCATGCTGAAAGTTTGCTTGTAAGCAGCTTTAATTAGCTTTGAGTGAGGCTTTTTAGCCTATCATAGCAGTTGCTCAACTTGTTCACTGATATCTTTTATTATATTCAATTCAAGATGCTTTCAGCACAGCTTTAATGAGCTTTTAGCGAAAGTTGTTGAGTTTATCTACAGCCTCATTTGCCGTTCATTCATGTTAATTGTTCAAGTGCAGTCCTGTGCCTCCTTCTCTTATCCTTTGGCAGCAGATCGAGTTGTTGCTCCTTCTACTTCTGCTGCTGCTGCTGCTGCTGTTGCTGCCTTTCGCAACTTGTGTCGCTTGCTTGTTTGCGCAAATTCGATTATCAAACTGCACAGGCAGAGAGAGAGCCGCAGTGGCAACGAGGAGAGCAAAAGCTGGGCAAAAGCGAGAAAAGGATAATACCATGTCGCCGCATTAACGCGTTTGTCGCCATATGTATACGAAGTCAGCGGGGTGCCGGAAGTAGGAGTCGACTCGAGTTGGAAACAGACGAGCAGGCGGCGGCTTGCCCTGGCGTGAAACAAGCTGGGAAATTGAGTTTGGCTGCTTGCCTGGATCCGAGCTGATTAAAGCGCTACGAACGGCGTTTGGCGCTTTCTTTGTTTGCCAAGTTTTGCGGTGATTCGCAACCTTTTTTCAAGCATATCATTAGGATGCAGTGCAGCCGACATGGCAACTATGCACAAATGGCATATTAAGCTTCACTGACAGCCGCGTTTATTGCGCAACCCGATGCCCGTTGCAGAGAAGGACGCCAGGTCCTGTTCATGCCCAAAGTCATGACACATATTAAATTTCATTTCACTGGCAGTCGGAATAGGGCGCCTAATGAAGGTTAAGCAACTTTTAATGCGCTCTCGTACTCGCCCTCTGCCTTCCACTGGCCATTTTGCAGACCATTAAATGTTTTGCCTGGCAATATGCCATATGTTTTGACATGGACAATTTCAACTCTCCTCCGGTGGCTATGCTCGAAAAACTTTTCTTATCATTTGCGAGAAAGTCATAAAGACGTGTGTGTGTGTGTGTCTATGTATCTGTGTGTGTGATATGATATGACGATGACAGAAAATGGTAATGATGACGCCGGATCACATACGGCACATAAGCATATGCTGGGCTTAACATTACAGCGTCTGGCAACACCACAAAGAGGCAATTTATAGACACATTGGGCATGGGATCTTAGCCTCTTGCCCAAATCCTCGCATGACGCTGACAGTCTTGCCTTATTTAATATTATTTATATATCGATATATATATATACATATTCGAATTGTTATATAACGAGCGGCAATTCTATTATATGCTTCATTTGTTTCATTATTGTATTTCCAATGGAATAATTGGATAATTGAATTAAACCTTAAAACTGGACAAAATGTGTTATTTGCTGCCTTTCTGTGACGGTATGGTAAGTATTAGTCAAGCTTAAATTGTAATCTTAAGCCACGTTTGGTTTTTTACCAAGCGATTAATATCAATTAGTAAACAAAGTAACATCATATAACTTATAGTTTTTGTATATATAGATAAGGATTTATAAAAATGAGAAATCGGGGTGTAATGGTTTTGCTAAAATGTACGTAAAAGGTAAAAGAAGTCGTGGCATATCCGAAAAAGTTTACATATTCTTAATCAGATTAACAAGTTGAGACGATTTAGCCCTGTCTGTCTGTCCGTCCGACTGTCCGTATGTATTGACGCGAACCTATAATCTGATTATGCACCAAATAGATTTCAATATTTGATTAATGACAAGTTTAAACAGTCATCAAACTTCAAACTTTCTTTAATATCTTTTAAATTCAGTTTGAATATATGTTTACATATATTGCTCCTATTTAATTTGAATAAGCAAATAAGCTTATGAAGACTTAATTTTCTATAGTTGATTTTTATAGATTTTACTATGCAAAGTCGTTGGCAACTTTGAATTTGATGTTTGCTTTTAAATCGAATCGTTTTCTGTAACGCTTGAGCAGCGCTCACCCCTCTTGGCTGGCCCTCGTTTGTTGGTGTGAAAAGTGCATGAAAGAAACGCTTTGAAGCGTTTCTTACAACTCTATCCACACCCACACGCAGACAGACAGACAGACAGAGAGACAGAGAGGCGGAACAGACCAAGCAGAACGCTGCGACCAAATCAAAAAACCTTAAGTTCAACTTTTGCCTTGAACATTTATTGTTATCAACATTTACATATGCCCTCACTCTGATCCGTCTCTCTCTCCCTCTCTCTTACACTCTCTTTCAGAAGAAGACTGTTACTGCTGTAATTTTACGGTCCATTGAGTGCGGAAATCGGCACACAATCAAATTACGCAGCTCCCAGCGCCAGTTGGTTGGGGGGCGCAAAGGAAAACTTGGGCATTGCTTTAAGTTTTCCAATTAAAACAAATGCAACAAATGCGATAAAACAAAGGAATTTGGTCAGCAATTCTGTTGTGCTGTTGCTGTTGCTGGAATTCTGGAAATTCTGAAACTCTCACATTTTTAAACTGGCCAAATATATGCGTGGAAAATTTCGTAGATGTCGTAAATTTTGGCATTGCGCGTCGACTTTCGATAGAACACTCTTTTGTTTTGCTTGGTTATTTATGCAGTCGCCTCCTGCCACACTATCTAGCAGTTGCAGTTGCTGTTGCTGTTGCTGTTGCTGTTGCTGTTGCTGTTGCATGTTGCGCCCTCGTCATGGCCACTTGTTTCCGCTCTCCAATCCTTAGCCAGCGTATCGCTGTATTTTTTCTCGTTTGGTTTTCTTTCTTTGCTGGCTGTCGCGACTCCAAACACGAGAAGTCCATTTCGAAATTTATGTACACACAAATTGAAAGCGCACTGCGAATGGAAGAAAAGTGCAAAGGAAGAGAATGCAAAAAGAAAAGCACGCGAAAAGAAAAATACAAAATTACTCGACACTCGGTGCGAACTTTGCTGCATTGCTTGAATAGCAGTTGCGCTGGCGAGGCAAACGCAAGAAAGGCACTTGACTCCGGCCGCTTTGTACAGCTGTCCCATGGAGCAGTTGTTGCTGCAACAATCGCCTTGTCAAAGGCAGCCGACCTGCTGCCTGATGCCAACCAAGTGTTGACACTGAGCAGCTAAACGAGTTCCCGAAAGGAGCTAAGTGGACGCAATCGAAGTCAAATGCGAGCGCAATTCAAGGCATGCCATATCGAACATGATAGATTGGTTGAAGCTATTTGCAAATTCGGCTAAAGTAAATATTTGTAATTCAGAAATGAATTTGACTAAAACTTTATATCAGAACTTAAGCTTATATAAAAATATATATAAAATAAAAATGTATCATAAAAATATATATTCATAATAAATAAAAAATTCTCTTGTAGAAATATTTAAAGTTGCTTGATAATATTTTAAAAAATTTATAAAATATGTGAGCACTAATAATTATAAAAAATATATATAAATAATTAAAATATATTCAAAAATTTAAAAATTTTATTTATATATTTATTGAATTGAATATATTTCATTTGAAAATCTCAATTATTTTTAGAAGTAAATACATTTTTTTTTAAAAAATATAATCAAGTAACTTTAAATATTTTCACCTATAAATTCTATATGTTTTATATATTTATTATATAAAATTTATGTATATTTTACATATTTATTAGACTAAGTACTTATTTTGTAAATTTAAAAAAATATTATTTAACAGCTTTAAATCTTTTGACCAGTTAGTCGATATTTTTTTGTCAATGTCATAAACAGCTGTGTTCATTAAAATAGTAGTACGATAGAAATGTTGTAGAACTGGACAGCTCAACAGCTAAAACATATACTTATATCTGACATATTGTGTGTTCAACAGCTGTTTCACCTCCATTATTGCTTTTCTCTCATTCAAAAATCAACTAGATTGCCTGCCATTTGCGTGCACATCTATAACTATTTTAAATATTTGCTCAACTAGTTCCTTCTTTAAGGAAACCACAACATTTTATTTAAAAATAAAAATACAACTATTATTTTTCTTTATTCATTTATTTACGGTAACAAAAACACTTGGGCACACGGCACTTGCCAAAGTTTGTTGCACTTTGAACTCTCAGCGTCAGTTTGCCACTCATTTATAAGGATTAAAAGGCTTCAGAGGGAACTTCAACATTGGCGTCGGTTGCCATTGCCATTGCCATTGGCCCTTGGCATAAATTAAATGCTAGAGTCGCTCTCTGTGCATGGAAAATGGGTTGCCTGGTCTGGCCTGGCCTAGCCTGGCATGGCCTGGCCTGGTCGTTGCACCGACAGTCGATGACACAATGGGAGCAGTCAGCAAGAGCTATTCACGATTCACTATGCAGGATTCACCTACATTAGCCCGAGGAGTTGCTCATTGCCATTGTTGCAGTTGCAAGTATTAGTTGAGCTTTAAAAAGCCGCCAGCTGACGCTGACGCTGACGATGCTGTGACTCAGCCCAACAATTTGCCATAACCTTAAAAGTTGTCCGCTTTAAGTCAATTATTGCCAAGTTATGTCTTCTTCTCTGTCTCTTCGATGTGTGAGTGTGTGTGTGTATGCTAATTTGATTACGATGTAGTGAACGAGCGCCGAACTGCTGGCAAGCGGTGCCAATGCCTAAGTCCCCTCAATGAATTATGATGGACGGTGTCATGAAAGCGCGAACAGTGGCGGGCTCTGTGGTCGGGTTCGGGTTGTGCGTGTTGGCCATGTTTATCTCTGGTCAACGTATACTTAGCACATGGTATCACATGGACGCAGCGGGTGTCGGGGCGCAGCGCGTGGGCTTATTGCTGGTTTGGCGCTTTTTGCATGCCACGCCCTCAGCTGGAGCACACACGATACGATAAATGGCTGGAAAATGGGGAAATGAAGTGCTTAGCGCTGGGCATTGTGCCAGGACTTTGGTCGCGCCACTTCATTATAAACATTTCTCAATTGATTATCGTTAGTGTGTGCCAAAGTCTGTGTGTATGTAGTGTGCGGTGTGTAGTGTGTGTGTGTGTGTGATTGTGTGCGTGTGTGATAATGCTATAATTATGCCTTTGCTTTTCTTGGCGTGCAGGAGCTGTCGCCGTTAGGGGGGCGTTGCGGCTTTGCCATGGCGCTTATACTTGCACGCATGTCCTTTATACTCGCATAAGTGTGCCTGTGTGCCTGTGGGTGTGTGCGCCTGTCATGGGGTTTTACAGCATGTTTATGGCATCATGTTGTACGTGCGTGTGTATGTGTGTATGTGTGTGCGTGGGGGCACGGGTTAGTGGCAGCCACTTTTGCATGCTCCTCTCACATTTAAGCAAGTAATCCACATAAACTGCTCTTGAAATATTTCATTATCGTAATGAAAAGGACTTAAATACATTAATTTTTTCCTTGCCAGCTGGAAGCCCATTTCATGAGTGTGTGCTCGAGCTTCCCTATTGATGATAAAAGTAGATTCGGGCTCGCCACTTGCACATGCGATGCGCAAATGTGAAAGCTTTGTTCCTCTCAAGCGTAAACACTTTCGTGTGGGTCCTAAATGGCCAGCAGTGAAATTCCGCAAGGATCTCGGTGAAGGCAAATTAAAGATTAGGCTGCCAACGAGGGGATTATGAAGAGGCCAGCGAGAGAAACAATCAAAATTGATTGAAATCCAAATGGGAACTGCAAAGTGCCTGAGAGTGGAGTCAAATATGAAGTATGTTAGGCAGCAGAGACAGGCGACAGACAGGCGAGTATAGAGGAAGGAAAGTTGATTCATTATAATATATATTAGAAAAGTATATTTATGTCACGCTTGTGTCAATTTGTTTAGCTTTCATACTAATTTTATACTTTTACTTTCTGTCTTTCACAATGTGCGTTTGCAGAATGACTCATACCGGGCCGAATTGCCTAAATAGACTTTCCTAACATCTATCTTTGAGTATACTATCTGAGAAACGTGCAGCTAACACGCACACTCACTCGAACAGCATTTTTACAACAACATCTATACAAGCTCTCAGCTTCACACTAATGCTACTGCAACAGTAGCAGGCAAGCAGGACATAGTTGAACAGACTAAGGAATCTTGGAAAAGAGACTTAATACGTCATAATATTATTATGATATATAAGTCAGAAAATCAACTTTTTAATTTAAGATTATGGCAAATGTAATTTTTTTTATATTTTTACGAAACTCTCAACTTATGTTGAGAAGATATTGACTGCTGCTATAAGCATCTCTTAATGATAATATGACATATGCATATAAATATACATATATAACGCCGGCCAGCCATCTCTCTGGTAATAATTTCGTATTAATTGAAAAATATCAAACAGATAATTAATTTTTTTACTATGAGTTAAACAATTTAGCTGTATAACTTCCTTTTTTATTATTAATTTAAAAAGTTATCTGTGTAAATTACATTTTACGAGCACTATACATAATCGCCCACCCTTGACTGGCTGTCGGCAATAACTCAAAACATCATTTTCAATTAAAATATGTAAATGACAGAACAGATCACAAATCCGTGCAACAACTAGGTAATTAACGCAAATCAAAAGCTAATTAATTGCAATTTAATTAAAACTTCTTTTTTTATGCCGTGTCACATTCTGCGCGTGTCAGATGAGACTTAATTCAATTCACTTGCTCGCCACACGAATGATTTCAAATTAAATAACGATGCGTCTTGTTACTGCGCAACAAAGTTGCCATCAGCAAAGTTCAAAAACAACTATACAAATATTTATTTAATTTAATATAAATATATTTAAAAAAAAACTTTCAATTGTTTGCCTTTAATGTGCATGAATTGTTCTTGTGCAGCGCAATTTTGCTGGCTAGTGTAAGTGTAGCTTACAGTGGCGACCGCACGCAGTTGGTCGCCGTCTCGTGTTCCATAAATTAATCAATTGCCGCTGCCGTCATCCGTAATCCTTTATCACTCGTTTATTTTATTGATGGGCAGCAATCGGCGACCACAAGGATGCGACGACGCCAAGGATCAAGAGCTCCACGCTGCCTGCCAGCCTGCCTGCCTGCCAGCGCACAAAAAGGCATTCGGAAGGGCCTCTCATTTAAATCAGAGATAATGGCTCCAGCACCAGCTCGACGCATTGCTTCACATCGATACGTTCGCTCAGTCTCGCTGACCCGCCGGCAGGCGACAATACGCAAATAATGACGTATTTAATGAAAGCACGCAATAATTTTCGTGCTTTTTTTTTATTATACTCTAGCATTTGCAGGCATAATAATGTCGCTCTGAAACGTGTAACGATTCAGGCGAGATAGCGATGAAAGTAGTATTAATTTATATATGTTTATGTTAAGTGTTAACTGCGGGGTTTTCAGAAATATGCGAATTGCATGAGTTTCGCGGTAGATAAAGTGCTTGAATGCTATAGCAATTGACATATAATTATGTGAACTATGAAGTGACCATACTAGAGTAATACTATTATCTATAGAGCTAGTTTAGTTGTTGTTTGAGTAGTTAATAATATTTAGCAATTTTAATAAACAGTAAGACTTGCTATTTATTTACAAATGATCGTACTTATAGCAAATGTGTGGTTGAAGTTCAGATTAATTCTTGTGCCATAAGCCAGGCAAGAAATACACAATAGTGTGTTGTTCTGAAGGTGAAATTTAATCTCGCAACGAGCTCAATGAGCTCGCCTTGATCTTGCAATTAGGCATCTCTAGATTATTATCACTAGAGTAAAATCAATTCCAAAACTTACTTAAGCAGAGCACAAAGCCAATACTTGATATGCGATTGTCTATCAAATAATATTTATCAAAATACATATATAAATTCATGTATAAATTGAGTAACTTTAACAGAAAAAAGCTTAAGCCAGAATCTGCTACCTTTTATTTCAAATGCAAATTGTGAATAAGATATCAAATAAAAAATATTAAAAAATATATATGATATGAAATAAAGAGCAACTGTATTATGCAAGAGTAAAGAAAAACAAGTCTTGATTTATCAGAAATAGCAGGTTAAGGAAATAATCTGCTAGCCGAATAGCCGAACAATTCATATTGAGTTTGCAGTCTTCATTCGGCTGAAATTGTATGTATAAAATGCATTGCTATTTATGTGCCAGCAAGGATATTATATCTTCGGCCACTGAAAGATAATTAATCAGTTTCGTTGTTAATTTTTGTTGTCTGTTTTGTCTTTTTATCGATATTATTAACGGGCAGTCAGCACGTCACGCACCGAAGCATGGCGAGAAGCTGCGGAGCATTTAAAAGCCGCGAATATTGATGGCGGGTAATTTCATTTATTTTTTATATATATATATATATATATTTTTTTTTTAGTTTGTATTTTTCTGCTCATTTGCTGTTAGTTGAATCAGGTTTGGTGCTGTGCGTGAAATTGAATTAAATATGAAATTAATTAACTTTAATGTTATTGTTATTGTTGTATTATTTCAAATTGTTGTTTGCTCTGATGCAATTGCCAATTGCCAATTGCCCATTGGCAAAATGGGAAATGGCAAAGAGTTGGCAGGCTTAAAGCTAGGCAAATGTATTGCTTCTGACCCTGAACTTGTGCTGGGCGCCCCGTCACTGTTGGAAAGTGCCACGTGCACACAAAGCGGGCCAAAAGTAATTACAACAAAATGCAAAAAGCTTTTGGGCGTGGCTATGGCAAGTGGCAACTGGAGTCTCGGGCTGAGGCTGAGGCTGAGGCTGAGGCTGAGACTGGTTCCATTGAATGAGTCTGACAGGCCCTTTGTAATTGGCATTGGGCGCGTCCGTAAGCATAATAACACGAGTCCAACTCCATGTACTCGTAGCTGTGTTCAGGCGACGCGTCGGCCATTTGGCTTGGAGTCAAGTGCTTGCTTTTGGGCTCTGTCGTCTCTCCAGCCGAATTAAATGCAATATGGCTGCTACGGCTCGATGTCCGGGGCAGGCAGACAGCCCGCCAAATAGACAGCAGGAATATGGCAACTACTTGAAAAAGGTTAAAGTCAAATGCCGCGCCGGGCAGACAAAACGGCTGCATCTGGACATGGGTAAGGATGTGAGCGAAGGGCGAGGGGGTGTGGTAGCTTGTAAAACTTTTGGCCAAGTCGTAAAGTTTTCATACGCCTAGCTGCTTAAGCAGCGCCAATTTTTTGGCCCCCTCCGCGAAGTAGCCCAACTTCCACTTGGACTTCGCTGTTTGGTGTTACGCACAAAAAGCGAAACTCTCTCTACCACTTGCTAATAAAAATGTGAACTATTTAAAGACGAAGACTTCATGCACTGACTACAGTGTTTACTAGGCTGAAATTAACTATACTAAGAGATCATATTTTATATTTCTTTAATATAGTTGATTGCATAGCAGCGTAGAAAGAGAGAGAAAGATGGAAAGAGGCAAACCCATACTTGAACATAAATTTTAAGTCTTTAAAACAGTTTTTATTTTGATTTCAGGCAAGTATTAAAATAGTTAACTCAGCTTTAAGTCTTTTATACCATAATCTACTTTCCAATCGAAATCTATCTATATAAAAATGTCTTACATATTGATAATTTTATTTTTATTATTATTATTAGTATTATTATCACTAAGTCAGCAATAAGATAGATCAGCTTGCTTTCAATTTTTTTTACTAATTAATGAAAATACTGGTAAAATTATATGAATTGGGCTACGAATTGCTTCCGCATCTACTGCATTCATTCCTCAGACTTGACTCCCACCGACTTTTTTCCTGTTCTTTCGATGGCAACTATATTGAATAATAAAATGAAATTTTATAGATTTTTTTTTAGCCAAAGATAATTTTCAGTCCAACTATTAAACTTCTCTTATTTTGGGTACTATAGGACTATTTTATTTTTTTTTTCATTTTATTTTTAATTTTATTTGAATATAAGGAAAACTCGATCAGCATTGAAATAACAAATTTGACTTCCATTAGCACATTTCATGTACATTATTTGTTTGATTTTTTCAAGATATTTTATTTCAAATTTATTCAAAATTAAACCGTCTTTAGCCAAGCTCAGCTGCTTTTGCGTCTGCCAAATATTTATAAATAATCATATTAATACATATACAATACATTTTATACATTTTTATAAGCCTTCCTTTAAATACATTCCAAATCGCACTCAAAAACAGTAATACCCTCTTTTTTAGGGCATTCTAGCGACTTGTATCTATAATGAGCTAGACAAAGCCAAAGTTGGCAAAGCTGTAAACCAGGCCAGCGCCTCAATAAATTGCCCAGGCGGTGTTTGCTTCAGTTTTTTTTTCGCTTTTGCTTTTGCGGCCTGTCTGTGATTTCGCATGAAATTTTATGCGCGCGTGATTAAAAGTCACGTGCGTGGCTAATGGCGGCAGGAGGTGAGGCGAGTGAGGAGAGTGAGAGGCGTGGGGCAGCTGCTGCAACTAATGGCCAAGTGGCAGCCTAAATGCTGCGACTAAACAATGCTGATAATAATCTGGCAGCTGCAGATGCTCACAGAGCACTCGCCTAACGAGCTCTGAACTCTGCACCAAATCGAGGGAACTGGGTCTTCGGCGAGACATTTAAAGAGCATCGAACAATGGCAGCCGAAAGGGCTGGCCAATCGATGCGGTCTCGCTGCCACAGCCGCCCACTTTCAGCTTAAGATTTCAGGTTTTTTGGGCCAGCGCGCTGTGGCAACATTGTGTGGCGAGTCGTGTTAAGCTGAGCGCTGATTGTCGCCTGATTGGCATTCGCTCTCTGAATAGAGACTAGCTAATTGCCGGGGCACGCGCCACATGCTGACGCCGATTGTCTGAATAGGGCAAAGGGAATTACCTTATTTTGGACCAACTGGCAATTTGTATACTTGCCACAAAGTGGGTCAAAAGTGCAACAAATGACAATTGCACAAGGCCTATGCAAAAGTTAGTTCTTCAATTGCAATTTGCAGTTGCTCCATCGAAAGATATTTAAAATAAAATAGTTTATCTCTGAAATTGATCTCAATTAACAGGCTTGAAATAATGTTGCAATAGAATAGTTGACTTTGTTGTTTCTTTGGGCATTGTCGCTTTCAGCAATTTATTATTTAAGGCCTTGCGCGTGTGAATCGAAGCTTGAACTTTAACAAATCCCAACTGATTTCCAGAGCAGAGCTTGTCAGCCGTGGGTGGGCTGTCAAGCGTGGTCCAGGCTGCCTGGAACAGCCAGCCAAAATGTGGTGACAGCTTCGAATTAAGTTATTTGTCAAATGTCGAAACGTTTTGGCCAGCCAACTCAGGCTCGGTGAGCACGCCCACGGGCCGAGCTGGCTGGGAGTCAATATTGGTCCGTGTGACAGCAGTTGCCGCAAATAAAAGGAATCCAAATATTTTATGCAAAAGCTGAATTCAATTTTTGCCAATCAATTGTAAAAAAAAATACAGAAAAAACGCTGACATAGGCACTGACAAGCGCCAGCCAAACGAAAGCGTTTCAAATATTTGCTGAATGGACAGCAGCCAAAAAAGAGTCAGAGTGGAGGCAGCTGCACTATGGTAATGCTCTGTACGAAAGGCTAACTATTCACTCTCACCCACTCTCTCTCTCTCTCTCTCTCTCTCAGTGTATCTAGGGTATACAAAGTGCGGCCAATTGCAGCTTTCATAGCTGTCACTCTGCCCGCCGAGGCTCGCACAGGCCGCAACTAAATTAAAAATTTAATTTTTCAATCAAGCCGGCAAACAGTTTAAAAAGCAGCTATGAAATTTGATTAGCCAAATCTCGGCTTGCGTTTCCATTTCCATTTTGATTTCTATTTCCATTTTCATTTCCACATCCACATCCATTTCCATTTCAATAGGCAGCCAGATTGCCGCCGTTCCGTTTGACTGACTGACTGATTGACATATTGAATATCTGTGGCTATAAAGCAATTGCAGCGCCTCCGCAACGGCATCTGATTTGATCGATTGGCTCATTAAAAGCCCACACTACTCACGCAGTGAACTTTGCACCTGTCGTGCACAATAACATTATTTTAAAAGCCCTTTGCGCGAAACCCTTTCGCTACAACGTCGAATGTATAATACTCTACATGGAAGCTGATGACATTACTGCCTTACTACTATCATGCTTATACTCAGCTTATCAGTATTGAGTATCGTCAAAGCTGACTCTTATAAGAAGAACTTATCTATGAACTAACTACATAATGAGCTAATGGGTTGATCTTAAGCCCACGCCTGCAGAGAGCATAGAATAAACAGCAAACATTTTGTACACGTTCAAATCAATCACTATTTAAAACGATTACAGTCCGATAAGAGCTAGTTGAGCTGTAAACTGAAAACTGGCGCAGCTAATTACCGCTCTTTCAGCTCTGATAGCACTGATAGTCCACATAGCCGGCTCAGTTACATTGATTTGTAACGTAATGCCGATCGCCAGTTGTCGATGGCGCTGTTTGCAAGGCTTGTTCTGCCTGATTCAAGTGTGGAGAACAGCGGAAGCTAGCTTCTTGGAGGGCACTTTTCCGGCCAGCGTGTTAGAGGATGCGAAACTGACAACGGTATGAATCGCTCTGCGTGAGAGGAGTAGTTTAACATCTCTGCTTTACAGCTTCAGTTGCTGGCCAAGTACAAGTATCCGGGCGAACTGCACTCCGTGACCACCAAGGATAAATACGTGCTGCAGATGCATAGGATTTCAAGGCCAGGCGCCAAGCCTGTGCTGCTGATGCATGGAATAATGGACAGCTCAGCGTCGTGGATTATGATGGGCCCGCACAGCGGTCTGGGATATTTTCTGTATGACGCTGGCTACGATGTCTGGATGGCGAATGCTCGCGGCACTCGGTACTCGCGCGGCCATGTCAAACTGAATCCCAACACGGACAAGGCCTATTGGAGCTTCTCCTGGCATGAAATCGGATACTACGATCTGCCGGCCTTAATCGATGCTGTGCTGGCCAAAACTGGCTACCAGAAGCTGAGCTACTTTGGCCACTCACAGGGCACCACATCTTTTTTCGTGATGGCCTCCACCCGGCCGGAGTACAATGCGAAGATCCATGTGATGAGCGCACTGGCGCCAGTGGCTTATCTGGGAAATGCGGAGAGTCCAATGGTAGAGTTCAGCCACAGATTGTTGAGAGTGATTGGAGAAGGACAGGAACTATTGCCGTACGCGAATACGTTTTACGGCTGCCTGCTGTCGGAACCTACTGTACAGATCTGCCTGTATTACCTGTGGCAAATTCTGGGAAGGAATCCGCCTGAGTTTAATAAGGTTTGCTATGCAAATCATAAATTTTCTAAACACACCATCTAGTCGCCTCTCTTCTTTAGACTATGCTGCCAGTAATGTTGCATCATGTACCTGCAGGCATTAACTCTAACCAGATCATCCATTACCTACAGCTTCAGAAATCAGATCGTTTCTGTGCCTACGACCATGATGTAAGGGAGAACCTACGCAAATATGGACGGGCACAGCCTCCGGATTATCCTTTAGAAAAAGTCACAGCTCCTGTGGCCCTGTACTATACCCAGAATGATTACATAGCTGCCATAATAGACGTGAAGCGCCTGCTCAAGCGACTACCCAATGTCGTAGAGGATCACATGTTTCCTTACAAGAAATGGAATCACGTTGACGTGATCTGGGGTATCAGCACAAGGCGCCTGGCGCAGCCTCGCATGCTCGAGGTAATGCAGCTCTATGAAGCGGGTGGACCTCAAAATGAAACCTTTTTGAGCATGACCGTAAGTCCCAAAGAGACAACCAACATGACAATAGAAACTTTGCAGGAGAAGTTGAAGAGTGCAAGCTCTGCAAAAGAAACAATTGGTAAAACTGATGAATAGCATGCATTAATTATGTTGAATGACGATCGACTATTGAATGAGAGACCGCATTTAATTCCTCAATAGTTTCATTTTCATTAGTAATAAAGATTCTTTTTGCTTAAAGTTTTCCCGTTCCATATACATAAGCAAGGAATTCAAGAGGAAAATAGAAAAACAGCAGTTGAAACAGCAGCTGAAGGTGAGATGGAAAAGCAACTTGAACCCAATTGCCGAAGTCAAGAAGAAGTCGAACAGCTCGAGAAACAGCTACATACTGTTTAAGAATTAGCTAAGCACATATGCATTGATTTACCTTTAACACCTCTGAGTGTGCTTATTTTGCATTGTGCATGCATGTAGTGAAAGTGAAAGATTTGCATTCAGCAATGGATAAACTTCCAATAACTTAAATCATATTCTGTAGGCCTCAATCCTATGTAACTTTTATACGAAGCTCTTCTGTAATATCTAGTCACAACATAATGAGTATTCATACTCACTTTAAGCACTACTGAGAGTATAGAATGAACGGCTTTCATTTTCTCCATATTTCAAATCGATTAAGTCAGAACTATGAACAATATTTGAAGCGATTACTGTGCGACAAGAGCCAGGCAAACCGAAAGCTGGCGCAACTAATTGTCGCTCTTTGGGAGTGATACCCAGTACATATAGCCCACAAAGTGGCACGAAAGAGTTCAGTTTCATTCATCTTTAGCATCATGCTGCTGGCATGCTGTCAATGGCGCTGTTTACTGGGCTTTTTCTGCCTGATTCAAGTGTGGACAACAGGGAACGCTGGCTTCTTGGAGGACAATTTTCCGGCCAGCGTGTTAGAGGATGCGAAACTGACAACGGTATGAAGCGCTCTGCTCGACCAGTGTCTAAAATATGTCTAAAACCAGTGTCTAAAATATGTGATTTGAAAATACTTGCTTAACAGCTGCAAATATTGACCAAGTACAAGTATCCGGGCGAACAGCATACTGTGACCACAACGGACAAATACGTGCTGCACATGCACCGCATTGCCAGACCAGGCGCCAAACCTGTGCTGCTGATGCATGGAATATTGGACAGCTCGGCGTCATGGATTATGATGGGGCAGCACAGCGGCCTGGGTTATTATCTGTACAACGCTGGCTACGATGTGTGGATGGCGAATGCCCGTGGCAATCGCTATTCCCGAGAGCATCTCAAACTGAACCCCAACACGGACAAGACCTATTGGAACTTCTCATGGCACGAAATCGGATACTACGATCTGCCGGCCTTAATCGATGCTGTGCTGGCCAAAACTGGCTACCAGAAGCTGAGCTACTTCGGCCACTCACAGGGCACCACCAGCTTTTTCGTGATGGCCTCCACACGGCCGGAGTATAATGCGAAGATCCATGTGATGAGCGCACTGGCGCCAGTGGTTTATATGGGCAACATGGAGTGTCCATTGGTGGGGCTCACCCGCAGCGTGGTTAACATCGTTGGAAAAGGACGGGAGCTATTGGCATCCACAAAACTGCTCAGCGGCTGCATGCTGTCGGAAGCAACGATACAGACCTGTTTGTATTACGTGTGGAAAGTCTTGGGAAAGAATCCTGCTGAGTTTAATAAAGTTTGTTATACAAAGCAAAACAAAATTATTGAAACTAATTTCATCGTCTCTCTTCTTTAGACTGTGATGCCAATTATGTTTAGTCAAATACCTGCCGGCGCCAGCTCAAGTCAGGTCATCCATTACCTACAGCTGCAGAAATCAGATCGTTTCTGTGCATTCGACCATGATGTGAAAGAGAACCAGCGCATTTATGGACGGGCACAGCCTCCAGATTATCCTTTAGAGAAAGTCACAGCACCTGTGGCCCTCTACTATGCCCAGAATGATTATATGGCTTCTGTGACGGACGTTAGGCGTCTGATCAAGCGTCTGCCCAATGTCGTAGAGGATCACATGATTCCGTATAAGAAGTGGAATCATATGGACATGATCTGGGGCATCAGCGTTCGGCGCCTGGAACAGCCTCGCATGCTTAAGGTAATGCAGATCTACGAAGCGGGTGGCCCTCAGAATGGAACTTATTTGAGCACGACCGTAAGTTCCGAAGAGACAACAATCACTATGGAAAGTGTGCTGGAGCAGGTGGACTCTGATACTGAGTCAGCGACAGTTGATCCAACAGATGAACAGAGCCAAGAAAACTCAATAATTTGATGCATTGATATATTTATTTGCAAAGTTCTTAAAGGTTGACTGGCCATTGAATATATATTGTTAATATTACATTTTCACCAACAGTCGATGTTTTATTGCTAACCAAGGAATCAAGAGCCAAGGAAAAGCCGCTTGGCTTTAGTTGAAGAATTTGATAGCTACTCGTGATTCATCGAGACACTGTTTAAGGTTTAGCTAAGCACAAATTAATTGATAATATATTTCCGACTCGAAGACATTCATTTTATCTTCCCAAACTCTGACAACTGAATGTTATTTGTATACTTGGAATTTTGTGCTCATTATTTTGGCCAACTACGACCTGCCTCTACTAGGTAGCCCAATTGCTGAATAAGTTGACAATTTCTTGTTCCAATTCCTGCTACTCTCGCTGCAGTCATTGTCAATTGGCTAACAATCAGCTGGTTCATGAAATGTAAGGTCAGTAATTTGCTATTTTAGCCCAAGCCTGCTGAGAGTATAGAATTATTGGCATTTTCAATCGGAAATTTGAAGCGATTACAGTCCAATGAGAACTAAGCGAGCTGTAAACTGAAAGCTGGCGCAACTAATTGTCGCTCTTTGGGAGTGATACCCAGTACATATAGCCCACATATTGGCACAATAGAGTTTAGTTTCAATGATCTTTAGTATCATGCCGCTCGCACGCTGTCAATGGCGCTGTTTACTGGGCTTTTTCTGCCTGATTCAAGTGTGGACAACAGGGGAGGCTGGCTTCTTGGAGGACAATTTTCCGGCCAGCGTGTTAGAGGATGCGAAACTGACAACGGTATGAATCGCTCTGCGTGAGAGGAGTAGTTTAACATCTCTGCTTTACAGCTTCAGTTGCTGGCCAAGTACAAGTATCCGGGCGAACTGCACTCCGTGACCACCAAGGATAAATACGTGCTGCAGATGCATCGCATCCCTAGACCAGGCGCGAAGCCTGTGCTGCTGATGCACGGAATAGTGGACAGCTCATCAGTATGGATTTTAATGGGTCCCCAGAGCGGTCTGGGCTATTTTCTGTATGACGCTGGCTACGATGTCTGGATGGCGAATGCTCGCGGCAATCGCTATTCCCGAGAACATCTCAAACTGAATCCCAATACGGACAAGACCTATTGGAGCTTCTCCTGGCATGAAATCGGATACTACGATCTGCCGGCCTTAATCGATGCTGTGCTGGCCAAAACTAGCTACCAGAAGCTGAGCTACTTCGGCCACTCACAGGGCACCACCAGCTTTTTCGTGATGGCCTCCACCCGGCCGGAGTATAATGCGAAGATCCATGTGATGAGTGCCCTAGCTCCAGTAGCTTATATGGGTAATATGGAGTGTCCATTGGTAGGGCTCGGCCACAGCGCGCTGAGAGTCGTTGGAGAAGCACGGGAAGTATTGCCATACTTGAATAGTTTCAATGGCTGTGTTCTGGCAGAAGTTCCAATGCAAACCTGCCTGCATTACCTGTGGAAGCTTTTTGGAAAGAGTACTGCTGAGTTTAATAAGGTTTGTTATATAAATCATAAATTGTTAAAGCTAATTCAAATGTGTCCCATTTGCAGACTATGATACCAGCTATTATGAGACACGTGCCAGCCGGCGCCAGCTCTAGTCAGGTCATCCATTACCTACAGCTACATAAATCGGATCGTTTCTGTGCATTCGACCATGATGTGAAGGAAAACCAGCGCATTTATGGGCGAGCTCGGCCCCCGGATTATCCTTTAGAAAACATCACAGCTCCTGTTGCCCTCTACTATGCCCAGAATGATTATATGGCTTCTGTGACGGACGTTAAGCGTCTGATCAAGCGGCTGCCCAATGTCGTAGAAGATCACATGTATCCTTACAAGAAATGGAATCATATTGACTTGGTCTTCGCCATCAGCGGTCGGCGCTTGTCACAGCCTCGCATGCTCGAGGTAATGCAGATCTATGAAGCGGGTGGCCCTCAGAATGGAACTTATTTGAGCACGACTGTTAGTCCCGAAGAGACAACCAACATGGTGACGGAAACTCTGCAGGAGGAGGTGGAAACTGAGACTATAAAATAATCCGATGCTCCAACTGACACTTGCTAGCTTATGTTACTCAAATTTTTAATTTTATTTTAGTTTCATTTTTTATTTATGTTATTTTTACTAGTATTTTCGTAGCTCAAACTAGCTAAAAAGAGCAGCTTGACTATAATTGAAGCATTCTTAAAATTCATTATATTCTGTTTAATATTCAAGATTAATTGAGGACATATGCATAGCTAGTCTGTTAATCTAGACTTGTAGTTGAATGGGAAATAGAAGTCCCTCCCTTTGCTAGTTTCATTTCTTAGCTTACAAAGATTTCCGTCTCGAAGACATTCCTTTTCTGTTCCCGTTCTCTGACAACTGATTGTTATTTATATAGCTGGCATTTTCCTTTTATATTTAGCCAACTGCATCCACTTGACTCAAATACATCCTGCCTTTACCAGGTAGTCCTAATGCTTGGAAACCTTTTGTGTGTGTGTTTTTTTTTTTAACAACTGTAAACTTTCGCCGTCTTCTGGATTTTCTGCCCATTAGCTAAAAAAAACTTCACGCAGGCGAAAAGTTCATTGTGCCAATTGCTGAATGTGTTGACGGTTTCTTGTTCTAATTCCTGTTGTTCTGCTGTTCACAGTTGTCGTTGCTGTTGCTGTTGTCGCTTGGCTTGCTGTCAGCTGGCGCACGAAATGTGTCGTCGACAATGTGCAATTTTTGCTGCTGTTGTGTTTGGCATTCCATTCACGCTGAGCACGCCCACCGCCACGCCCACTGACTGAGACACTTTTATAAATTACACACTTAGCTGTAGACCGCGAATAGCAGCGACAACAACAGCAATAGAAAACGCTTAGAAAGTTGCATGTGTCAAATGCAAAGGCCGACATTTTGTTTGCCTGCCACAAGTGTGTGTGCATGTGTGTGAGTGTGTGTGAGTATGTGTGAGTGTGTGTGTGAGTGTGTGTTTGTTTATTTTGCATTGTATATAGAGAAACTTTAGCTTTGAGCAAAATTTTAATGAGCGCAGCGCGAAAAACCGCGAAGCAACTTTTTTATTATTTTCTCTTGGCATTGTTTGCTATTTCAGTTGTTGTTGTCTATGTGGGTGAGTGTGTGTGCTGGTGTGTGTGCTTTTGGGTGTGTGAATAGAAATGCATTGAAGTGCAATTTTGATGTCCGGGCATCAGATTTAACACTGCAGCAGACGCTGCCCCAAGGCAACTCTGGGGTGTCGGCCACATCCGTTTCCGTCGCGCCGTCCGCCATGTTGCGTCCGAGACGCCACAGCGCAGGCAGTTGGCAGGTGGCCCTGGTGCAGCAGCTGCTTTACAGCATTGCTCGTTCGCTTCATAAATCATAAAACTTTCGCCGCACGTCGCAAGCTCAGCCCCAGCTGCCCCGCCTTGTTGCCTGCCACACAAGAAACTTGCTACACAACCCAAGCTGCCAACTGACGCTAAGTGTTGAGTAAATGTTTTCGCGCCTCGTTGCGCTCACAAATTCCCCAAAAAACATTCTCCATTGCAATGTTGTTGCGGATGTGGCACGTGGTTGTCGGAGCTGCTTGCTGCCTTGCCTCCGCCCTATACACAGAGTTAAAATATCCATATTACTAATTCCAGCAGCAAATTCATCTTGCAAAAACAAACAAGCGACTAAGATTAACCCTCAGCGAGTTTTGGTATAAACTAACTAAAGGTTGAGTTTGATATATTGTACGTATGGGAGCTTGAAATATTCTTGGAGAGCTGTTCGGTATATTATATTGAGATAAATAAGAAATACTTAACATTTGCTTTGAGCTGAAATGAATACATTATATGCTGAATATTATATATTATTGATTTTATAAATGCAGTTCTTTATATATTCAAAAAATTATAAAATATATTTATTTATAATATTTTAAAAATATATTTAGAGCTCCATTTATATAATCTATAATAATTTATACCTAATATATATATATATATATATATATATATATATATATATATATATATATATATATATATATATATATATATATATATATATATATATATATATATATATATATATATATATATAATTTGTTTATCTATTTCTCTATAAAAGGCCATCTGGCCTGGCATCAACAAAAACACAACCGACCGCCTCGATTTTCCAATTCAAAGTGTTCTTATTACTGCGACATTAATATAGAGCATTACGCGAGTGTACTCATTGATCTCATTCATAATACTCTTAAATCATTGAACCCATCTCTGTTTGGCAAATTCAAAATTTTTGCTAAAGACCACGTTTATCGCATATATATACACACATATATATATATATGTATGTACATATGCATGCATACATTTGAAAATATGTTCTGATTCGTCTACACTTAAATATCTCTATTCAACTAGTATATCGTTCCACACATTCGAACATGCTCAATTTTAATTAGGCCTTTTGATCTTTAGGCAAACACGTCGATTATTGAACTATTCCACAGTCAAATATTTCGCTTTTCACAATTTATAGTTCCCGTTAATGCGCCCAGCAGGCCAGGCCAATAGGCGTACGCAATAAATTGTTGAATAAATTTTCATATGCAATTTCAATATTTATTATTTATTTTTCATATGACTTTATAAATAAACTCGTGCCAGCTGCTGTTCTTGTTGTTGATTCCATTAAAATATAATTTGTTGTTGTTGGTTTGTTTGTTTTTATCATGTTTTGAATTGTTTTATTGTTATTATAAGTATTATTATTATTATTATTACAATTATAAATATTAAACATGCATAGAGATTTAAATTTTACGATAATTTGCCGTTGCTTTATAGTATTTTTTTTATTTTTATTTTTTTTTTGGTGTATATACTTAAAATGGAAAGGTATAAATAAGGGGTTTATGTTTAAATATTACACACGTAAAACTAGCAAATATTTATGCATATCGATTAAGTATACTCACACAGAAAACAAAAAAAAAATAGTAAACAAACATTCATAGCCTGTGTTTGTGAAATAATTACATTAAATGAAAAAATCTATATATATATAAATATATAAAATAGTTTATGCTGATATTTACATGAAACTTAATAATACGTATGTTAATTAATTTTAATACATATATTTATGAATGTTAATTAAATTTTTCTTATTAAGCAAATTGTGTTTTTTTTTTGATTGTGTTTTTGCGTGAATTTGGTTTTTTATAATTATGAAAATTTGCACATTTAACATTGAGAACTTTGAAATATGTTTGAATTTTTTCATTTTGGTTCAATTTAAATTTCGATTGCCTGTAAAACCTCGCATTCAGTCTTAATACTAAATACTTGTGGCCAATGCCAGACCGCACATTTCGCTAATCATGTTTGATTTGCAATATTATTTTATTTTATTTTGTTTGCACGCAAATAACTATTCATTCAACTGTTTTTTTCCTTTTCTTTTTTTTTTTGATATTTATAATAATTTTTGGCTTGCAATATAACACGCACAAAGTTTGTTCAACACACAACTATAAACAAATATATATATTTATCTATATATATGTGTTTCGGATCTCGACTAATTGCTACTGGATTTTTTGTGTGTGTTTATTTTGGTTTGCATGATTTTTAGATTGATGAATTTAAATTTTAATAATTTTTTTTCTTTCATTATATTTATTTGGTTTTTTGCACGGTGCTTGATTTTTGGCTTTGTGTATTGCAGAAAACTTTAAAAATTTAATATGTTTATATATATATATATATATAAATTTATTTTTTATTATATTTTACATGTATTTATTTTTCAATTATTTTGAATAATTATTTGATTCAAGCAACGCTGTCTAAATATTAATTTTTCCTTTTTTTTTGTTTTGTTATTTTTTGCAGCGTTTTGGAAACGTTGTCTTGAGTTTTGAATAGAGATACGAATAGATTGTAGATATGTCGCTAAGTTTTGCCCGAGACTACGTTCATATAATAAGCACAAGTATATGGAGTAAGTGTTTGTAGATTATGCTATAGGCTATGTAGTATAAGTTTATATGCATATAGACACCGATAACTGCTAAATGTCAAGCTATATGTACACAATTCGCTACTCCCCACCAAGTTCAGATCTCTAACCACTCTAGAAATAGTCCATTTTGGGCGCATCCAAGGCCGTATGCATAGTCAAAGTGACGCCTCGATTGATGCTCACCGCCGGATAGAACACGCCATAGAGATCCCGGAAAGCCACTGAACCCTGCGGCATCTCGTTCACCAGAAAGCTGAGCGTGTGCCGCTCCAGATCCAGCAGCACACCAATTGTGCTGCCCGTGGTGATGCCGCCCTCGACGCGACGCTCGTGTATGGAATTGTGCTGGAACCACGAGCGCTGTCGATCAATGTACATGGCGAACGACTTTTCATCTTTGCCTGAAATAAATGTAAGACATCGGAGAGGGCATGTTAGATAGGTGGGATTGGCTAGAATAATTTAAAATATATATTAAATTTACAATTTCTTAACTGAAGACGAACTCTTTCTGTGATCGAGGAGTAAAGCTCTTATATTATTAGCTTGTCGCTATGATTTAATGTTAATGTTAAGCAAGGATAACCAAAGTTTGGTGAATATATATGTATACATAGGGCTGTGGTCATACCTTTTCGTTCTATCTATTTCCCATTCTACCGCTATATGATACTATGCTCAATTCTTACATTTTTTTGTATACACTAATATATATGAGTTTATACAACAGAACTTTAAGCTTAGTCTACATTAACTCTATCTCTCTCTGCAATATTCTTTTGCCAGCTTCTCCTGCTTCTCCTGCTTCTGGCTTAAGTCTGCGTCAGTTTTTTCCATTTCATTTTCAGCTTTCACCTTAGTTTTGTTATATTCTAAAAGACAACTGCAGCAGCAACAATAACAACACCGACAACAACAACAACAACAACAGCAGCAGCAGCAGCAGCTCGTAAAAAGAAGTCGGCAAAAACAGCATTGTTAGTGTCAATGTCAGTCGCTTGGGGGCGCCACCTGCGCCAAAGTTGCGCATTTCGTTAGCGAACTTCAGCGTTTGCATATGAAAATTTAATTTAAAAACTTGCAAATCACAGGAGTTGAGGCCAGAGGCAAAGGCGGCGGCGGCAGCGGCAGCGGTAGCGGCAGTGGCAAATGCTTAATGGAGCGCATGCACAGCTTTAACTATAGGAAAGTAGTTAAAGCATTTCTGGCAAATAATTTAAGAAGCGAGTCGAATCCAAAAATAAACTTTTGTCACGCGCAAAACTTGAAGTGTCGCACTTTTAATTACTTTTGTCTGTCCAACAATCCTACACACATATATATATATATATATATATATATATATATATATATATATAACCCTATCGCAGCCCCTTCCCCATTTGCCCAGCTGCCACGCCCCCTTTGAAATGCATTTTCAATCAATTTACTTGCCAGGCGCCTGGGCACGCCTCCCTTTTGTGTGTTTGTGTTTGTTGGCACCTCGGCTGGTTTTAGATCCTTGGCAACTGAAACTTCTTGCCAAAAGTTTCACGCACACGCAACAAGAAATGGCAAAAGTTTTTCTGGTCACGCCCACCAATCGAAATGACGCCTTCCATTTGCCATTATATTGGCCGGAGCGAAATGGAAATGGAAAAGTTTTTCAGCAGCCACGTTGCGCCTCCTCAGGTCGCCTCCTCGGCATCGTCGACGTCATTTGAGTCACTTATTTATTAGCTGCAAAGTTTTCTGCATATGATTGGCCTTTTGTCAACGCTAGGTGGCGCTGCAAATCTATTTGTTGTACCGATTTCCGTTGCATTCCAACAGTTTCTTTTGTTCCTTTGCTGAGCGCAAAGTTTGTGAAAGCTTTTCAAGTGCTTTGCAGCGCCTCGAGTGGGCGAGTCTTTTTAATTGAATTTCAAATGCCAAAAGTGGCTGTCCCACACCTCATCTCTCCAGCTCTACAATTGGTACTCACCCAACATTTTGTTCCTGGCCACATCGATGCGGGCCACACCGAATGCCGGATCCGTGTCCGCCGTATAGTTGTCAATAGTGAATTCCCAGTAGTGGACGCCGCGCGAGAAACCCACAGATCCAAGGGCCACACGATGCTCCCAGCCCTCCACGGAGACAGTGGCATTATTTTTGCTAAAGATTAGTCCAGAGCCAGCTCCGCCGCTCAGCACGGGATCAAACGTGAACCAGGCCACTGCAAGTACAGAGAGATAAAGAGAAAGAGAGAGAGAGAGAGAGAGAGATGATATAATGGAAAATAAGCGAATATTGAAGTAGACAACAGTCTCCAAGGTGGCAGTTCGGTCCAGAGCTGACTAGCTTACACTACAGTGGGTTTTATGGTCCAAAATCGACAAGAGAAATTAAAGCTAGCAAATGTCTAACAACAGCAAAGGGCAGTGGGGCACAGTGGTCTTAGTTGAAAAAGGGAGTTTTAGTTATATTATTTATTTTAGTTAGATTGTTTGTTTACATATGATAAAAAAGCGGAAATAGAGCATATGTAAAAAAAATTTTATAAATAACAATATAAATAAATAAAGTAAAATTATAAAAATAATATATAATGAAAAGGTTATATAATTGATCAGAGGACATTTTATTTTTGAATATATTTATATTAAAATGTATATAAAACTATTTAAATATAAAACTATTTAACTATAAAATATGATCCGTTATAAATTTTTTCCATAATTTATTTTTTCTTTATTTATAAAAAAAGAAAATAACAAAAATAAATGATTAAAAAATTCAATAAATCATTTCATCAGATCAAATTTTATATTTTAATACTTTTATACACATTTACATAAAATAAAATAATAATAATTATAAATAATATTAAATATTATGAATACGTATAAATTTTTTAAGTAAAATTAAAACCTTCAAATTTTTTTAAATTTGTAAATTTTTAAATATTATAAATATTTTTGTGCTTAATAAATACTTTTAAATATTTTAAAATTGTTTAAATATTATAAACATTGTGAAATATTAAAATTGTGTATAAATTTGCTCTGCACTGCGCTGCGACTGATCAGCAGGTGGCCTGGTAAGCGACTGAGCACGAGCGGCAGCCAGCTCGACCTTTTATAACTAACAAAAAGTCACTCAAGCCAGAGCGCACCGCCAACTTACTTTTCATGCGCGCTCGACCAAACTCAAAGAGTATATTGGTTGCAGGCACTGAGCAATGGACAACAAGAGACGTAGACATGCAAAGAGAAGTTCGTCTGCCGCACATCGACTAGTTTGACTCAGTTCGTTGTGCTGATCAACCATACATGTGTATACAACACTGTTTAACAAAACTCAAGTTTATTAAGCAACTTTAGCTAAGTTATATATAATACTGAATAGGGCTTTATAAGGCATATATGTAAAGCTTTTGCTTTAAAGTTTTTTAAGCTATGAATGAAAGTTTCTTTCTACTTTTGGTCTCACTGCTGGCAAATGAAACTTGAAAATTTGATCTAAGCTTTTCGTTGTGCCGCGAACCACTGTGCCGCATGAGCCTGCAATTTTCTCTATTGTCAAAGCTCAAGTGGCCTCGGCGAGTGGCTAGTGGCAAGTAGCTGCTGCCTGGTGACTGGCGACTGGCGAATGGCGACTGCTGCCTGGTGGCTGTTGGCTTGTAGCTGATGGCTCGTGCTGACCAACGGAGTGGCTTCAGTTGCAGCACTTGGCTAAGTTGCAGTCGGTGGCCGGTGGCCCATAGTTTATGCTGTTATGCGCCGCAAAGTATGCCACGAGCAGGGCTCGAGTAGAAGTACTTTATTAAATTTACTTTTATTGTTGTGGGGCATTAAGTGGCCAAAGCCAAGGCGCTTGGGGAATGCCACTAAAGCCAACTAAGGCAGACGAGGCAACTGCAGGCAGTTGCCACTATGATGACTATGATGACGATGATGCTGATGCTGCTGATGATGATGATGATGATGATGATGATGATGATGACGATGACGTTGCGCTGCCTGCATGGACTGCCTTTTTTTATTGGCCACCAAAGGCAGTCGAGTGACCAAAAGCAGCCACAAAGCAGCCACCCACAACAACAGGCTTGAAGTTTATTGTTTCGCTTTGTTTGATGATGATGCCGCGGTATGATTTTGCGTTAATAACAAGCCATTTATTGAAAACAAATGAGTCTAGTCTAGTCTAGATGAGATTAGTATCAAATTGAACAGCAACTTGAGTTAAGGCAATTGCAGCTGATTTGCGCTGCTGAAGCTTTGAGAGCAGCAGATGTGGTTGGAATAGAATTTTGAAGTTAAGAGCTAAATTTTATTAATTAAAGACAGAAAGTTGAGACAGAAAGAAAAAGAGATCTTAGTCACATCAACGGCATTGAAAATATATATAAATATAAAATATTCTTTTTGCTGTCCTGTAGTATTTTAATACAATTTGTTGATTTCTTTACAAAATCCACTGAAAACAATTTTTTATTTACTTTTTCCTTTCACTATCGTTAGAAAATGAAGCAAGATTTTTAATGAATAATTAATATACAGATTTTCGATTCCAACTCAAATTTTCTGCTGAGCTACTTTTGACTTAATAATAAATAAAAGAAATTAATATATATTAGTAGTTAACATAGTGCAAAACTTTTCTTTTTTATATAAACTCTCAAGCATATTGGAATTATATTTGGTATTCAGCTGACAAGAAGGGATGTTATTCCAAATATAATAAATATAAATACAAATTGTAAGGCATTTACAAATCATTTTTATACTCAGATATCTTTTGCTGCGGCAATTAAAACTAATAATCTGTAGGCTTGTCACTCTGTGCCTCTCTCTCTCTCTCTTTTTTTTCCTTTCTCTAACCCTTTCACACGAATTTGCTTGTTTCTGAGGTGTCTTCGGGTAGTGTTCTGGTGGCGGCTCAATTACGAATGCCCACCCATTGCCCATTACCAATTTGGATACGCCCAGGCAGTGAGCGTTACGCGTCATTAAGCGTCAACGGTTAACCGTTAATTACTTAGGCGTACGCGCCCAATGTAAACACTTTATAAAATAACAATTTGCATGAGCCGGGCCAGAGTCTTAGAGTCATGGGCCGTCTTAGCCTCTTCGCCGGGGACAACGTGCAATGTTGGAGCAACCTTCAAGCAATAATCAATTAAAAGTTGCAAATTAACGTTGGGGCAACTAATAAAATGGCAAGGATAAAACAGACGCCAGGACAGCGTGGCCATGGAATGCGCTGGCAATTTTATAAATTAAATAACTTCAAGCGTCAGTTTCATTTGCAGTGTGGTTGGGTTGAGGGCGAGCGACGGGTCCGGAAGGGAAGGGTCGGGACGGGACGGGTGGTTGTGTATGTCAGGTGGCGCATGCATCAATCAAGTGAGAATTGGATTGCGAATGGAGCCGCCTCTGGCCGGCAGGCTAGAGGAAAAGGGGTCAATGGCTGTTTGACATGCAAAGCACGACAAAGCAGACGCTAGCAGAAAAAGGGGGCTTGGCGCATGACCGAAAAGGATTAAATTATAAAAGAGTTGTTGGAAAAGTAGCTGCAGCAGAACGGAACAGAAGTGAAACCAAAACGAACCGAACCGAACCGAACCAAAGCGGCAATAGCTTGAAGCTGAGAGTTTAATTGAAAAAGCTAGTACGTCTAGTGCGAATAGTAATAGGAGTGAGAGATTCTAGGCGCAACTCACCTTCCGCTGTTTGCAGGCCAATCAGCTCCGAGTATTCACCCTCGCCAGCGCTGTTGAAGGCCTTCACGCGCGCATTGTACATGGAGTTGAAGTGGAGACCGTCAACGGTGCAAATTGTTTCCTTGCCGCAATAAACTTCCTGTAAAATGTCGATTGTTGAATACCCATTAAAGTTGCACTCGGTATGCCCGGCCAGAAGAGTTGAGCCTACTCACCCTAAACTCGCCGCCGCTGCCATCATCCAGTTCTAGAACATATCCCTCGACAAAGCAGTGATTCGGTGGCTGCCACGCAACAGTAACTGAATTATTCTCCGCTGAGCAATCGGCTGGCAAAATTTTCGGCGTCGAGGGTGCTATGTGGGACGGACGGGGGGAAACGACAAATCAGTTTGATATATATATATATATAAATATATATAAATTGCCAAATGTAACTGTTTGTGTGTGCGAGTATGTGTGTGTGTTAGTAGACAAAATTATATTTTAAATAACTGTGTTACAAGTCAAGGTTAAGCAAATATAGTTTCCACCAAAAACAAAGTGTTAACAATTAAAGAGAAAACTCTTTTTATAAATATAAATATATAATTGTATTTAGTATTCATCAACTAATTATTCAAAGAAACAAAAATTAAATTATCCCATGTATTTAGTATTCCTCAACTGATTAGTAGAAGAACCAGAAATTAAATTGTTAAAATAAATTAAAAGCTTAACTATATATTCCATAAGAAACTAATTCAATTCAGAAACACCTCAAAACCAAAGTAATTTGAGTAAAACAAGGACAAGCACAAGTAGTTAGATGATATTTGAGATGTGAATAGGCATATTTTTTGTAAACATAAATTATTTAGGTGTCCTCCAACCCATTTCAATGGACATGACACAAAACAAAGAAACGTTTGCATGAAATACAAATGAAAAAGAAGAAGAAAAAGATAACTCAGTTTCAGCAAACTTTAAAGCAATACCAAGTTTTAGATGTTACCACAATTTGATGGGAGAGAGTTTCATGCACATTAATACACGTTATGTCATATATAATAATATGATATAATCATGATGTTTAATATTAATGATATTCTCACAAAACTTGTTGCAGCTCTTTGTATGAAGGCGTTTTAAATCAGCGATAAAAATAATATTTAAAAACAAAATCAAATATGAATCAATGAATATGCAAAGCTTTTTATTTAATTGCTGTCTAAGGCTGTTGAAAAATTCATTAAAACTAAAAAGCATAAAAACAAATAAATCGAATATCAAATAAATACTAAAAAAACTATATCTATATAAAAATGGACAGCATTAAAATTGATAAACTGTAAACTGAATTTCAATTGACAAATCGACCAAGTTGTCAAATGAAAATAAATAAAAGAGAGTTGAGTAAAGTGAGCAATGCAAAGAGCTGCGCACTTCGGCAACCCTAGCCACGCCCATGCCCAAGTATACTTAACAAAAATTTGTCCCATTTGGGCACTTAAACTGCCAAAGCTTTATGCATGCATTAAGTATGTATAAATACTAATTGAGCCGCTGCCAGCAGGCAGGCAACAAAAGCGCGACAATAAAACTTTATGGCGCGCAAAACAGAGGTGAGCGAGGGCGTGGAGCGAAGGCGCCCCAAAGCATGCCACAAGAAACTGGCGCAAATTAAGCAGGCGCCAAGCTGTCAAATGTCAGAGTGAAAGCAGGTAAAAAGTTTTGCATTCGAAATTTATTGGCGAACCTGAAGCAGTGAAAAGGATATGGCCAAGTGTCTGGGGATGAAGCCGATGCTAAGCGCTCGCCCGGGGCGAGTCACTCGAACGCAAAAATGTCAAAGCTAGAAAAAAATCGAGAACACAAAAATAAAAGCCAAAGCGTAAAATAATAAAGCTGTGGCAAAAACCGACAAAAATATCAAATAAAAAATATATATGTATATATAAAATAAATGTGCGTAAAAAAAGCAGAAAAAAGCGAAAAATGAAGAACTCAAATTATGTCACTTGGAGCTTGGCCTCGCTGACAGTTTGCGGTGGAGCGCAGCGGAAGTGAAAATATTTTGACAGCATTTTCAGTTCTCTGTTCCTTTCTTTTTTCATATATTATTTTATTTTTTGCCGCTTTTGTTGAAATGAAAATGTGAAAATTATTATGCGTAGGCGCGTACACAGAGAAACAATAGCAAAAGCCCATGAAAAAACAAAATGGCCGACAATGAAAATCGCAATGCGTGTGAGTGTGTGTGAGAGAGACTGCACGTGTGTGTGTGTGTGTGTGTGATAGCTGTAGCACCAAGGAGGAAATTGTTGAGTTTTTATGTTTGTTTTATTTGAACGCAACCAACAAATGTTTGTTTAATTCTCAGAAAATATTTCTTTCGTGAAAAAAAAAAGTTAAAAAAAACAGTTAGAAATTGTTGGGTTTGTTTGATGTTGTTTTTGTTGTTGTTGGTTGCATTAGTTGCTCACCTGCCGGACATCTTTCATCCTCATCTTTGACTGCTTATGTTTGATTTTTGTTTTCGTTTTGTTTTTGTTTTTATATATATTTTTATGAGAGCAAGCGGCACATAGAAATGTTTTTTTTTTTTTAATATGTGGAGCAGGCGCGCGATAAAAGAGAAGCACAAAAAGTTAAAGACGTTTAAAACATATCCAGATACATAAGTATATATATATATATATTCATATTAGCTATATCATAAAACATAAATTTCACATCTATAGCATTATTATTGTTGTCTGTGTGTATGTTTTTATATGCTCATAAATTAGACACAATCAACAGGAAAAATGTCTCAAATTTCAACACTTTCCTTTGTTATTTTAGGTGCGCCTGTGCGTGTGTGTGTGTGAGTGTGTTTGGGTGGGCCTTTCACTGGAAATTTGTCAGTCTAAAGAAATGGAACTACGTCTCGTTTCACTTTACACTTGGCACTTTGTTACCCTTGCCCGTTTTCTATATTTAAAGTGCCAGAGCCACGAAGCTTGCCTCTAGGGAATACCCCTAACTATCTCAACTATTTTTATGCGCGTCTCTGGAGCGCACTTTTCAATGGCACTTAATGAGCGCTCACGCTATTGTTTCAACACTTTCGAGCATGTAGAGAGTGAGAGAGTGCAGAGTGTGTGTTGAGTGCATGTTGTTAGGTATGAGAGTTTATTGATATTGTGTGATTCAATTTTACCTCTGCATGTGACAATTAGTTAGAAAATTTATGTTACGAGCTAGCTGTATAATTTGGTTACCTAAATTTATGCCAAAAGGGCTGTGAAACAAATGGTTATTAGACATCTATTGAACACTAAAGTCAAAGTGCTGGTAAAAGTTTTCTAGTAGCTGATTTTAACTTAAAAACTTGCTATAGACAAATATCTTGCTAGGAATAAGACTGCAACAGAATTTTAGCTAGTTTGGCAGCAAGTTCTAAACAGTTTTATGAATGTACAGAAAATATTGCTGGAGGTTTCAAGTTTTATAGTTATTTCTTTAGCTTTCTATGAGCCTTCTCTACTTTAATCAATAAACAAACTTGTGAATTATATTTGCCTTAAGTTCTGCTAGGTAAATATATATTTAGCAACAATTTCTTTTATAACTACAGAAGTGTAACAAAGCCAAGGCGCAGCACTAATCGATAATCATAATGTGCTGATGGTAGACTGAGAGGTTCGAGAAGTTGCTGTACAAACAATGATAGAATTGGTAGGTTCTTCAAGCAGCTACACAGACAACAAGCCACTTCTTATGTGTTGATTTTTATGTTATTACTGAATAATAATGAACAAATATATGATTTTAAGCCGTTTAAAAATTACAATAAATTTCTCTATGCATATTTCTATTTTTTATGAGTGAACTTCTGGCAATTGTGTAAAGCTAAAACGAGCTCGTAGCTATATAAAGCTATGCTTATTCATATTTAAACTATAAACAACTCAGTTTTCATATGAATAAACACAGCTGTATATAGCTATAACTAATTCTCAGTAATCTGAATGTCCGCCTGCTGTATGTGTTGATATAACATTAAATTTTTAACTATTTCTTATTATATGAATATCCAAACGATGTTTGAATTGCTATACCGAAACATCAAGCACACACAGAGAATTGAATGGAACATTCCTGAAATTTCATCTTAGAGCTCTCAGCTAATTTAAGTCTGGTTTAAATATATTCCAACTTCTTATTTCCATTTGCAACTTTTGCTACATTTACTTTCTTTATATTTTATAAGTGTTTTCTTTTGCTTGTGTAGTGAGTTTTAGCTAGAATTTCTACTGCAAACTTTTGTTTAATGCCGTCATTAGTAATACACTTTTGCAAAACTAATGCTCATAGCTAAACTGATTAGTATCAACTCTTGGATTATTTACTTGCAATAGTATTTCAAATCATCAACTTAACAGTTCTAAGATGTCTTTACGCACCTTTCATTTGTATAAAATTCAAATTGTCTATGGCTCGTGTGAGAGCTGCATCGTCCAGAGTCAAGTCAACAATGGGCGAGACGCGTGGCGCAGCATTGGTGACCTCCTGATGCCAGGTCATGTCTGTGTTGGCCACGCGATTGATTAACATGGAGCCGACCTGAACGTCAAGATAAATATATATTAACATAAATATCTATACATATTTAATTCAATTTTCTTTAGCTTAACACACCTGCAAGAAGGCAGCGCTGTCCGTCTCCTTCAATGCCTCAATGCAGAATTGAATGAGTCCCGTTGTCTGCTGTAGTTTGCCCGTGCAATTTGACTGTTGATCCTGTTAAGGGAAACCAGGAATTGCATACGTAAGCTGAAGCCAGAGATTGCAGAGGATTGCTGCAGCAGCAGCTACTCACCTTTAGTATTCTGATTTTGGTATCCTTGTCCATGCGAATGGCCTCGAGCAGATATTCGCGTCGGTCGTGTATGGCCTGAATGAGCGCCTCGCACTGGGCGTGCACAAGACGCTCAAACTCAATGCAGGATTCCTGTGCGCAAGTAATTAAAATCAACAATTTTTCCTTGAAAATATTCACGTTCTCAACTCACGGTTACTTTGTCGCTCATGCCTTTGAGCCGCTGTATGAATTCGGTTGTGGAACGTGCCTTCTCCGACAATTGTTGCAGATTGTGTGAGAGTTCCGTCTGCAAAAAGAGAATACAAAAGGATGACATCAGTGACGAGCGACAGCCACAGCCAAAGCCAAAAAATAAAAAAAAAAGTAAAATAAAAGGGAAGAAAATGCAATGGAATATTGTGAGAGTCGTAAAATGTTACGACTTTTTTATGAAGTGCCATGCGGCGGACTTTAGTCACGCCTGCGGCAGCGACTTTTTTTTTTATAACAGACTATATATATACATATATATATATATATATATATATATATATATATATATATATATATGATATATATATTTTTAATAGTTTTTCAGCTCGTGTCATAGTCAAGGAGTGTGGCTCACTGAAAATGAATTACATGCCCGCCGGGCAGCAAACACATTTCCAATTCCAGTCTCACCAAATGTTACAAAATTCCGCAAGAGTACAAAACCTCATTTGTACTTTCCGATAGCAGCAATGAGAGATTATTGTTGCGGCGGCTGCAACATTTGCACTTGACATTGACATGCAACAACAACGGCAACAACAACAACGACAACAACGGCATTTGGGCTCAATTTACATTCATTTACAATTACATTGCGCATACGCCAGGCGTTGCACGGCCTGCCGCTCAACAATTTCAATTCATTAGCATTAAAATTGTTTTAGCTACAGCACTCGTTTCCTCTTCCTGCCCCTAGGTAATGAGCCCTGTCGCCTGCTTTGCTCCCATTGTTGTCCATTGCTGCGTCGTGTTGCCCCGCGGCCTATTGCCAGTGAAACGTGTGGCCCGCCCAGTGCCTGTGCTGCGTGACATCAGCTCCCACAATTATTTTAGCTTCCTGCGACACGAGAACGACTCCAAGCCCAAGCACAAGCACATTGTCCAGCTGCTCAAGTGCCTGCCAGACGAGCCCTTTTGCCACACTCCCACGCTCCAGTCGAACATAATGCTCGCCTGAAGCATTTGGATGCTTTTCACTTTCCTGCTGCCACCCTAACGGCTGACTGCTGTATCTTGTTTTGTCAGACGTGGCGTATACTCATTACCTTATTTGTTGCATCTTGTTTGTTGATTATTTTATTCTATTTGCCAGTCGTCGCTTTTCTATTTGCCTTTGCCCCATCTACGTTTGTCTTCACAATTAACTCTCGCATGGCATTCGGCACTCAGAACAAACCCATTTCATGTCGACAATTTGCAGACGATCTTTAAATTTTGCCTAATTTGCAAGCTTGCTTGAGCTTCCATAAATTTATTTTCAAATTTTGATTTCTCCCAAGACGTGAAAGCTCTTAATTCAGGCACAAACAGTTCTGCAGAGTTATGTAAATGTGAGATTAGCTGAAGCTGAGTCAAAATACACACCCGATTCTCAGTATTGCAGAGAGCAGGTAAAAATTATGTTTTCTTTACAAATATTTACACATTGATATTGAGCGCAGTTAAGGCGCTGATAACAAACAGACACGACGGGTCGTAGCTCTGCTTGCATATACATTTATACAACGAAATTAGCATACAACAGATTAACAATATACATTTAATTCAAATTTGCCTTAAGATAAGCTTTTAGCTAACTTCCATCGATAACTGAAGCAGCTGCTAAAACATAGCTATCGGAAATAGTATCACTCTTGTGAAGTCTCTCTTTTTTTATGAATTTTTGATTTTAAAACTTTTTTTAAAAAAATATTTATTTATTTTTTATATTTAATTTAATTATTTTCTTTTATAGATTATAATATTTAAATAATATCTTATATATGATTCTAAAAAGACAAAACCTTCTATTCATTTTCTATATTAAATTTCTGTTATAAATATATATATATATATATATATATATATATATATATATATATATTATTATAATATTAAAACAACAACATTTGCTACTAAATGAATAAATGAATAATAAAATAAATTATAATTTGTATGTATTTATAAAATATATAAAAATCACGCTTTAATCAGCTCCGAATAAAAGCTCGCCAGAATTTAAGCTAGAGTTCCCCCCAAGTCCAATTCAAAGCCAACAAAAACTCTTTGGCCATAATTCCCCCTAGCAAAACCATTTTCTATAAACCAACGCAGTTTCATTTTATTAGCTAACGTAAAAGTGTTTTAAATAATAAATGCATATTACATGCTTTTATAAGTTCCATAGCAGAGGAAAAACAAATTTTCAGGAACCCAATTACAAGCAAATATTTTGTAGACAGCCAACTCTCATTAGAAGCGCTTGGCAAATACTTGTCTACACTTTTGCCCCAGCCCCCCTCCTGAGAGAAACAAGGCAGCTTATGGCGATTACATTCATTAACTGAATGCCAGACCCATTTCCAATCCCAGACGCAGAGACAGACAGACAGACAGGCAGTTGAAAGAGCGCTGAAAAGTCGGCAGTGGAAAATCTGCTGCTGTTGCTGCTGCAGCGTTTAAAGTGGATGTCTGGCCAGTGGTGGAGCGGTGGTTGGGTGGCTGGGTGCTGCTGCATTGAAGCTAGCTAAAGTGCTGGCCAAGAATGCGCAGCGCGCGCGGCAAAGCTGTTGAAATTTAATCCCTCAAGGGTTGCTTCAACGCGCCGTGGACAATGCAGCAGATGGTAGGCGTACTGTGAGGGGGGGCGTGGCGTGGCGTGATTTTGAATATGAAGTAAAAGCTGAAAGCCAGTTGCCAGCTAATGCCTAGCGTCTGTTTTGCATTGATAAGCTGTCGCCACGCCCCTCAACCATACCCAACCTCCCCCAACTCGTGCCATCTATTCAAATATTACTGTGCCACTCGCCTTTTGCCGCTTCTTCCTGTTGCTCTTTTATGACGCATCATCATAAAAAGAAAAAAAAACGGAAAGCGAAAAAAATGAGACGAGTATCAAGTGCGCAGTTGGACGGACCACGGCCACGGCTGACTGGCTCTTGGCCATGGCTTTTAGCAGACAGTAAAAATAATATGACATGTTTATGCGCCGCAGACACGACGCCACGCGAAGACATTCGCAGTTGCCACGCATGCAAATCATGTGGATGATGTATGCAAATAATTAAAGAGCCTCCAGTTCCAAAAGCCCGGTAGGGCCCGACAGGCCCGTCACACATGTGACAGAGCCAGCAGCAGCCAGCGCAGCAAATAAATTATTAAGTTGTTAACCTGCCCAAATAAAAACAACAATATCAACAACAACAAACAATTGCCGTCATCTGAATGCAGCTTTAGACACGACACAGAAAATAATGTCATGACAAAATTTGAATACGTTATGAGTTATATTTGAAAGAGGTTAGTATATGATTGTATTATCGTACAGTAGTTCGATTGTTATGAACTTTCGTTTATTAGGAAACTCTTAAAAATTTATAAAACATATCTTGAGCTCGAAAAAGATTTAGTACATGGTTCGGCATTCGAAATGCAGGCTTAGCAAATGTTTATAATCAAATTAATTTGAATTTATTATACTCAAAATAATCTAAACCTCAGAAGCAATTCACTTTGACTCGATATGACCGTCTTTAGCCTTGACTCTGACTTTGAGACGCTCTGGAAACGCACCGCAAGCTGCACCGATTGTGATTTGCCAGTATTTAGGTCCAGTCACGGATAATGAGTGAATTATCCATTGGATATTGCATGAAGTTAGTTACACTTCAATAATATAATATAAATGTGTTATATAATTATACTAATGTATAATGTATAAAATAATTATATATAATAAATAATATATATTTAAATAAATCTTTTTAAATTACTTTAGCTACGCAAATTCCTTCCTTTCTTTTCGATACATAAAATAGACTTTCAAACTTTTTACTGTGACAATTTAGAAGAGTTTTAGTCAGGGTATAGCTACCATAGTACGATTCAAAATGTTATTTCACATATACAATTAGTTAAGCATTGCCATATGTGACTGGCAATCTGATCGATACGTGTTGCTATGCATTAAGTATTTATCCAAACACTATTCATATTCATTGCTTTTAAAATTGATTCTATATTTTTAAGACAATTATGTCTTAAAACTTTTTATCCATCAATGCAAACAAAGCCATGCCTGAAGCTTAAGCTCAATTCGCAATAATTAATTTTCAACATTTAAATAATTAAATTTGAACGAAATAAACATGAATTGCAGGCATAATAATCTGATTAGAATACATGGTATAAATTACAAAACAAATTATATATAAAAATGATCTAGCAACATATCCAAAAATTAAAACTATAATATTTCTACAACAGTGGAATTAAAATAGTTCAAGTTGATGCCAAATAAGATAATCTTGTGCAATCAGGACTCTGTCGTTGTGGCAAATGAAATGCAAATGCAGCAAGTTGCACATGGCAGGGCACAATTTGTAGGCAACAGGCAGGCCACAGAGCAGAGCAGAGCACAGCAGAGCAGAGCAGAGCAGTAATAACAACGACAGCGGCAACGGACAACGACAACGACAACGACAACGACAACTGGTGGCAACACGCACGATAAGCTGCTTGCCGCACAGATAAAAATCGCAGACTTTGTGTCGTCTGCAACGTCGTTGTCGTCGTGCAACAGCAACATCAACAGAAAATTGGCTGGCGCCAGAGCAACAGTTGCTGTTGTTGCTGTTCTAAGCTGCGATTATCAACATAATGTGGCCAATAATTTAGTTGCTCCCAGAGCTGTCTATAAATAAGACACGCGAAAATGTCGTGCCCAGTGGGCAGCTCATTAAGTGCGTTGCTGCGGCCAATAAACGAAACGAATTAACATTCTAAATATGCATTGCACATTAAGAACCAGTCAAAGTTCAGATCATGTTGCAAGCTTGATTTAGATGGACATACATATATGATGCATAGCTGAGCCAAGCTGAGCTAAGCTGAGCAGTGTTTGAGGAGACGTGACAACGACTTGAGCGCCTGCCGAACAGGTGGCCAGCTCGCGCTTGAAATATAACGCATTGCGGCCATAAAGCCAGCTGATATATGAGCCGACTTTAAGTAGCTCGCATTTGCGGCCGTTCGCTGGCCATAAAGTGCGCAATTGGAGCCATCTGGCTCTACTGAAGGTGTTGAAGCGTTCGCGTCGCGCACCACATAAATATTATTAACAACAATTTCGTGCCACATGCAACACGTGGCTGGCAATTGAGTTGTTGTTGCTTGTTACTGAGGCCGTCTAAATGGCCAAAGATTTGGCAGGCCATGAAAATAATGTACTGCAGCTGTACGCATCAGGGTGACTCACTAAACGAATCACATTAAAACCTATATACATATATGGTCGAAACAGATATTGGTCATTAAAAAGCTCATTAACTGGCCAACAAGTGAACTGCAATGTGTGCAAGTAATGAAAAAAGTTGAAACAAAATATGGCAAGTACTTTGTTTGTGAGAATGGAAATGAGTTTATGTTATTACTGTACTTTGAAACCTTTTCATTTACTCACCATATATCTAGTCTCTTATCGAGATTTGTTTCCTTTAACATTATAATAAAGAACAGCATTTGGAACATATCAAAAGTTAAGCTACTTGATCTTATTTTGCTTAAGCTTTAGCTAGTATTTGAGTGAATTATGAATTTGTAAGAGCGAGCGCAGTAGAGCACTTTCCTATCAGAGGCACTCAGAGAGAGAAGAAGTCATTAGCAATATGTTTCCTTGTACATATACTGTATACAAATAATTTATATTTCCTTTTGTTGATATCAGTTAAGCTGTGGCATTTTCTGTAACTTTTGTAAAACTTAATAGAGAACTGACTCAATTTGTAAGCTATTTTCTTGCGCAGTGAAACACCCTAATGCCAACTCACAATGCTCACACTTCATTCAAATGGAAGCAATAGAAGCGCCAGCTCTAGTCGAAACCAACCAAGCTCCGCTGTCCAGGGCAGTTAATGCCCTGCCTCTGCACCCTTCCCAGCTGCTCTTCAGTTGTCAGGTAATTCCAAGTCTGGCTCATTGGTGGCTTCATTCACATCTCTCTTTTTTTTGGCCTGGGCTCACGCGCCGGTCGACCAACTGCAGTCGTTTCTCGTGTATTTTTTTTTTGAAAGACGATAAAAAGCTTAAAATATAACTTACATTCTGACAAGATATGAATTTTAAATGAATTTCGCAGCGAGCGCTGATTTATGTCAATGGAAGGAAGCGACGTCGATGGTTTTTTAAATTGGATTATGCCAGAACGAGTGTCTGTCGATCTTTCGGCTCTGATTTGCATGCGAAGTGTCGTTGTCGTTGTTGTAGTTGTTGTACTTGATATTGCGATTAAAAATGAGTCGAACGCAACTTTAGACAGTTCGATGTCTAATTAATTAGCAACTCGACAGAGTTTTACATTATGGCGGAGTTTTGCAGCCACTGTGCTGGCACAGTTTGGGGGTTGCACAACCGCAGACGAACAAACAAACAACAGTCGATTGATTGGGGTACAACGATTCCCCCTTGTCGCTGCTCAACTATTTCTTTGTCATAGACATGTCGGCAGAGACAGAGGAAAAACCGCAGAATCTAATTTAGAAAACGCATATGGAGCATGTGGCAACAGTGAAGTCAGAGCCAAACGGAACAACTGTTATAAAATAATAATAATAATAATAATAATAATAACAATAGGAATAATAAACAAGAGAGATGCAGAGCACGAAGCAGTAGCAGAAGCTGAAGTGGAAGCAATCAAAATATTTTCATGACAAATTTAAAATAACAGAACCATGAAGTGGAACACGTTGCAGTCGTGTCCAACAAATGGTCAAAAAGAACTCTATATATGTGAGTGGAAAGGAAATGGAAGAAAACAAGAAATGAGAAGTGAGCACCCTAAACGCCGAAGCTGATATACTCTTGCAGAACAATTTGTGAACCACGTAATAAATGATAAATAATAATTATCTTTTGCATATAGAAATATAATATGAATCAAATTTTAATTGCTTCAAGTATATGTCGGCAATGTAAACCAAACATGTAATGAAAAATATGACTAAATCTGTTTTACAACTTTAAAATTTTATAGTAAATTTAATATACACATTTCTAACAGATTCTAGACTATAGGCAAGCAAACACGGAAACAGCTTTATAATACAATATATATATTTTATATCTTAAAATTCAGCTCACTCAACATACCCTTAGCAAGGGCATATATAATAAAAAGAACAGTTGTAGGAAATTGGTTAGGGGCGAGAAAACCTTGTAACAAGTTTGCAGCGTGCAATGAAGCGCAATGAGCTAACGCACCGAATGTGGGAAGCTAAAGTTGGGGGAATACACTTATGTATGGATAAATACATATATATACACATGCATATATACATACGTATCGAGTAGTGTGAAGAGTTGTGCACGAGTTAGTAGCAGACGCATCAGCTGTGGAAGGAAAGTCAAGTGCTGGAGCAAATCTACTTAGCTTAGCTTAAATCGTGACTCATACAGTGATGCCCGTTCGCAGACACGTGGCTGCGTTTACAATTCATTATGAGCGCTTGAACGGTAATATCAATGGATCAAAATGATTGCGTAAGCCCCGTTTGCGAGACGACTTTCGCTGACCAAAGCCAATTTGAGTTGAGTTCGGTTGCACGTTGTCAACCCCAAACGTTTGCCATTGTCTACCACGTTCAGAATGCATAACGGCAGCTTGGCAGCTTGGCAACTTGGCAACTTGGCAACTTGGTGGCTTGCAACACGCTTCGGCAAATGTAAGCCACTTAATCTTAGCGTCGAGCCCGAAAGAAAGGCCAAAGGCAACAACTGAGACAGAAATGCATTAAGCCACGAGCAACAGTCTGAGCAGAGCAACGGGCGTCTGCATCATGCGGCTGCTTCATCATTATTTGCGCATAAATTAGGATTAAGGCAACAAAGCGCAGGGAGCGCTTGGGGACTGCGACCAGCCAACAGACACTTCCCAAGAAATCATAACCAAACTGTGCAGAGTTGGTTTCATTTTATTTTTCTCTTTGCCTTCTCGCAATTTTGACCTTATTTGGCCGTTTGAATGGAATGCGCCGGCCATATAAGGAGGCGCTGCAATTGCTGAGAAATTGGCATCTTTGCAACTTGCTAACTAAAGAGCACATTAAGCTTAGGGCTGACTTTTTTTCAAATAGTCGCAACGACAGTAGGTAAAAGTTGTTTTTAAAATTTATTATATTAGTAGTCTAAAAAAATTGCAAAAAATATAAAAACAATTAAAATTGAATAAAGAATATTCATAGGCAAATTTCTTGCGCTTAGCATTTTCGTTTTAGCTCAATTAAATATGAAATTTATTTACTTTGTTCAAAAGCCTTCGCATTTCCTTCCTTTATTTTTAAACAACTATCAGTGTATCATGTACAAAATATATCTCAAATTCTTTTCAATTACTCAACTTAATAACATTAAATATCAGAATCTGTCCGGATTCGCAACCCTCATGGTACTTTTCGTAGTTTAAGCAGCATTTCTGTCACTTTTCTGCCAAATAATGCTACAAATTGATGTTAAAACTCTTAAAAAAAAAATAACAAAAATGATATAAAGACATAAAGTTATGCATTTGTCGAGATACACAAAATTCGCATTCGTTTCGCAGACATTTCCTGTCAAATTAATGACATTCAGTTGTCGTAAAAGTGCGCAAATTGTTGGACAGATGTGAAGCAGCAACTTGCTAAGCTAGGGGACATAGCACTTGCATGTTTTTTTTTTAGGGGATCGCTACAAACGACAGATGCTTAAAAGCAAACACGTTCGATGATAATAGGGCAATCAAATACAAACAACTTCATGTGGGAGCTTGCGTAAGCGAACAGTTGCAATACTTAACAATATTAATGGGGTCAGAGATGAAAGTTTGCCAAGTTATTTCTGGTACATATGTTTTCATGTTTATCAGCTAATATTATATCAATACTTTATATATATTATAGATAGATATATATATTTTAAAGGTATAATAATATTTGAAAGAATTCGAGAGACAATTCAAAAATAAAAGCACTAAAAACTTATATTCTTATAACTAAAATTTAATCTTATAAAATTTATAACATAAAAAATTGTCAAAAATTGTTTCAAACACACGATTTTTGTTTTGGTAAACACATTTGAAAAACAAAAATATTTTATCTGCCCGCTAATAAATCTTTTGTGTGTGCTATGCAAAGTCAGTTTTGAAATTTAGATTGACTAAATGGCCATGACAACTCTCGATCCGACTCAATCTGCTTGTGGCATGTGTCTGACTGACTTCAACATGTGACCAGCATTTTGCAGCACGAATTTTTCTAATCTTTAAAATATGCGAAAACAAAAGCTGAAAAACAAATTCCTTGCTTATTTTTTGTTGCGTTATCAAAAGTAAAATAAAAAAAAATGGTTTAAAAACTTTTCCTGTCTCTTTTCTCACTCTCTCTCTCTCTCTCTCTATCTGAATGACAGTTGCAAACATTTGGATTTTTGTATTTTTGTTTCGCTTCGGTTTTTTGGGTTATTTGAATTATTTTTATTTTGATTGTCACAACAGCAACAGCAGCAGCAGCAGCAGCCGCAGCCGCAGCCGCAGCAACAACAATAGAAGTCGCTGCATTGCCCAACCAGTTCTCATTCTGTTTGTTATTGTTGCCATTGTTGGTGTTGCTGTTATTGTTGTTGTTGTTGTTGTCATGCGCATTGTTGTTGCGGTAGTCCTTCTGTTAAACATGTTTGACACGGACTCTCATGGGGTTCCCCCAGGCCCGGGCCCGGGCCCAGGCCCAAGCCCAAGCCCAAACCAAGCCGCATATCCCTCTGCAGTCGCATGTTTATAAATAAGTTTGACTCGACGCGACCCGCAGTTTGCCCATCCATCTCGACAAGCTGCCAACAACAACAACAGAGACTCTACATACTTCCCCTCTCAGCGCTGTTTACGAATTGGTTGCTTGACGAGACGAGCCACTGGGCTGGCACTGACAAGCCGCATACCGAAAACACACAACTCGCTCTCTGGCTCAGCACACAGCCGAAAGCAAACAAACAAACGTTGACAGGCCTGACAAAGCCCCAAACGTAGGGTACGCTGAGGCAGGCCATCTGAGAGAGATAGAGAGAGAGAGAGAAAGAGAGGTAGGAATCTGCAGCCAGCACTCTTGATTCGTTTTAATAATTTAATTTGTATAAATTTACCAAATATGTCAGCGCCTCAATCAATTTTAGGCCAATTTGGCATTTTGTTCAATGCTAATTAGCCAACGTTGCACCATTCCACGCACTTTCGTTGCCACCCAGTTGCCAGCGCATTCCAGTTCCATTTCGCCTTAAAAATTAATATTTATTTCGATTTCTCAGCTCGCCTTTATGGCTCCATAATTTGCCTGCTCGCATTTAATGCTAAATGCTTTACAAAGTGGCTGCCGGACAAGTCGCAGTGCGTCTATATGGGGCTTTAAGTGTTATGGGTTCGGGCAGGCGCCCATTTCCAACAGACGGTTTAAGTGCTGCTTCCCACATGACCCCACCTTGCCCCGCTGCAGTCTGACTAACTGCATCACTCAGAGCTTGCCGAGCTTGGATTTGAATTGCTTGTTTTACATTTGGCCACACGCTCATAAACTGAGTGAACATGTTAATTGAACTTTGATTTTATGGGGCGTGGCTAGCAGTGCAGGTGGCGAGAGGCGAGAGAGAGTGGAGCAGGCCGTTGTAAACTAAGGAAGAAAACATGTCAACAGCATGAATTATACTAAGGCAACACAAGTTGAAATCAGGAAATAGATTTTGTATGGTCACAGAGCTTGGTCAGAGACAAAATTTGGATTAATCAGAATTTAATCAAAACTTCATTATTAGTATTATTAGTTTTTGATTACTTCTGTTACATATTTTCTCGCAGCCTAGTTAAAGCTGCATTTGAAATTAACTTTATTCACCTTCCATATTCTTAATGCCTAAGTTCTTTTAGAAATTTATGATTAAATTATGATAAGTCAAATTCATCTCTCTGGCCAAACTCTGTAAGCATACGAAAACTCTTTCCTGATTTCAACTTTCCCCATGACTCACGGCCACAAGTTCTGATACTTTTCTTACACTCCGCCCTGTCTCTTTTAGTCGCGCTCCAACTTTATTGCATGTGATTCAGCTCTAGAGATGCCGCTCAGAACGGCATCGACGCAACAGCAGCAGTTTTGCATGCTGATGACAAACTCTCAACTTTGGTGGCAATTCCAGCGAAATCGAAGCAACAAAATATTTGCGTAGCAAATTATATTACAGCTCTCGTATTGGCAGAGTCAAACTGTTGTATTAATGCCTGAAAAGGATTTGTGTTGTTGCAACAACAATAGCAACAGCAACAACAGCAACAACAACATCAACAACAACAACTTGTTGCCTGCTGTTTGTTATCTCGTTGTTGTTGGCACTCGAACAAATTCGTAGTCGTTGGCACGAAATACGTGAAATTTTTCACTGCCACTTGAACATTTTGTTGTTGTAGTTGTTGTTGTTATTGTTGGTATTCTGTTGTCAAGTGTACACTAAGCTGCAAACTTGCTGCTGGTAGCAACACCAACGCCAACACCACCAACGGCAGCGGCAGCTCTTTGCAATTGGAGCCAACCTAAACGGCCACTTGACATCTTGCCAAATTAGTTGCGCCTCGATTTTCAATGTTTGCCAAGTGTCTGCTGTGTGTAATGTGTGTGTGTGTTTGTGTGTGTGTGGCTGTCATGGACTCAATTGTGTTGTGGCGTGGGTAGCACAGTGTACAGAACAGCGAGTGTGGGTGATGTATCAATTTTCCCAGTTTCAGGAGGACGATGTCAAGGACGGGGATTAAGGTGAAGTGTAACAGATATACAAATTATAGCCAAGTGAAGTGTTAGCGAGTTGGAGTTTGGTTAAAAACATCAGAGTGTTGGCTTACATATGTATATGTATACATATATATATATATGTATTTATTGAAAAGTAAGAGAGAAAAGCTCTTAGGATTTACTATTAATAAAAATATATTTTTACGAAAATAAATATAATTAGTTTGAAGAAGATGAATGAGTGAGAAAGTCAGAGGGAGTGAGAGAGACGCAGAGATACAGAGAGAGAGGGAGGGGGGGGAGAAAGTGTGTGTGAGACAGAAGGAGAGAGTAAGTGGCAGAGAGAGCTATAAATAATGGCCGTGAAACATAGAGAAAGTGTGAGAGACAGAGAGGGAGCGCAAGATAGACAAACAGAAAGAGAGAGATATAGACACAGAGAACTTGAAGGAGAAGGTGAGACAGAGAAAAATATAAAGAGACAAAGGGACAGGGAGGGAGACAGGGACAGAGAAATAAAGAGATAATGATAGAGAGATAGTGACAGAGATATAGTGACAGAGAGAAAGGCAGAGACAGAGAGAGAAAAACTGAGAGAAACACTGAGAGAGAACCAGAGAGAGAATGAGAGAAAATGATAATAGGACATCGAGATCGAAGCAAAGAGATATATGGACAGACAGAGAAAGAGAGAGAGAGATAAAATGTAATCAGATCATGAGAACGCGAGAGCCATATTTGAATGCATAAGAATCGAGAAGAGCACCAAGTTCAATTTCCATCACATTCACATACAAATATTCATACAACGACGCATAACGCAGGACAACTGAAGAATGCAGGAAACTAATTAGTATCATGAGTTATGGTCGCGACAATGCTTTAAAGCCGCAGCTGAACTGAAGAGAATTGCATACTTTGTGTGCGAATCTCATGATATTCCTTGGCATTCGTGGCACAACCAAGATACATATGTAAAACTAGTTTACATAACTACTTAGCGCTCAGGAAATCACAAAGGAAGAACCAGAGAGAAATGCAAAGGTAAGTAGCTATGCAGAAGGTCTTTGACTCTGGAAGTCTTTCAGCGGCGACAAGGACTGACTTGAGCCTTGTGCTGAATGCAAATGCAACAAATGCAGCTGCTGCAGCAACAATAAACAAACATCTTCAAGCCGCAGCTCCGAGCTTATACATATGACAAAAGATAATGATGGGTCTGTGCTGAAGACGTGTCGACGCATCGCCATGCCATGCCACGCCATGCTATGCCAAGCCGTGCTATGCATTTGCCACGGATGATTTCCCTCTTGTGCCACATCATAAATTAAAAAGTAGCGCAAATTAAAAGTAACTTTAGCTACGCCCCTCACACCATCCGCCCACCCTCTGGCCACAACAGAAGTTGAGACAACGATTCGTCTGCGGCTCGTTTAACTTGCACACGTGCTGGTTCCGCTGGGGCTGGACGAAAGTGGATGTTGGGAGGTGAGAGGACACCTATGGGAATCCATGTGAAGGCATGCCAAAGTCAAGCAAAGATTTTTTGGTCGATGCTGGGGCGCTGCAATGCAGCCAAGTAAACATTTTTAATTGCATTTAAATACGACATTTATTTGCATGTAAAATTAACGCGCATGCAAATTACTTTGTGCCAACGCGGCGGCAGCAGGCAGGCAGCATAAATATTGCCAGCAGAGCAGAGCCGTGAGAGACGGGAGCGTATAGAGGGTAACGAGTTGAGTAGAGGGAGCATAGACAGACAGACCAGCTGCTGCTGCTGCTGCTGCTACTGCATGGGGACTGCACAAGGAGCTGAGGGTCTCTGTGCCAACGATTTAATGTTTTCATTGCGGTTGCGTGGGCAATGGAAGAGGATAAAAGTAGTGTATAAACTAAGAGATACTCTATTATTGAAATGTCGAATTTTTATAAAACATATCGAAGCAGCCTTGTGGAATTGAGCCTTTTGTTTATAGTTGAATTTGCAGCTTTCGAACTAATCTCCCTAGGACACACATAAAACACGACCGATCACCTCTGGCTTCAATTTCAAAGTGTTATGATTCTGTTACTTTCAATGTATGTGTGATTTTTCGTAGGTATTTGTAGTGTATCATGTTTTATGATCTCTAAATTATTAGCTATGAATATAATTCAAACGTTTTCAATTGTAATTTTCATGTCTTAAGAGACAGAAACAAAATGTTTTCTAGTCTTTAAATTACATTTAATAAATAATTTAATAATATAAATATAATATATAAAAAAATATAGGAAATTATTTAAGTTTAACTTATAAATTTTTTAATTTCTTTCTCTTTTCTTTCATGGCTTCAATCAAAATAACATAAGTGCATAATGCTTTGTATACAAATTGAATGGAAATCATATGCTTATGCATAGACAATATAAAATTTTACTTTTAAGTAAAAGCTGTCGTATTTTTGTGGAGAGTGGAATGGACAATATGAATATGATGAATGTGAATTTTAAATTAATCCCAATTTCTGATCTACGCTCTGGATATATTATATATATAAATGTATTAATACTGTTTGAAGCTGTGGACAGCTGATAATATAAAAAGTTTTATAATTTATCAATCGCACTCAAAGTAAGAAACTGAATTAATTTTAAGCATGCATTCCCTGCATTTAGCATACCCTCTACACATAATGATTGCTGAGGGTATCTACAGCAACATTTTGTGCGGTTTTTCGGTTTGCTGTTTTTAGCGCCCGCAGGAATTGTGGGCAGCTTTGTTGTGTTCTCTATTTCGGATTTTCTATTTTACTTCACTTTGTGTCACATATACGTATATATATATAAATCTTGATGTTTTCGTGACATTGAATTCGTTTTGGCTGGCAGCGTGGGAAAGCTGTGCTAGCTAATTGAGCAACGTCTTGGCCAAGCACAAGCTGGAGCTGAGCCGCTGGCAAAGCGGGTTAAAAGTGTTGGATGACAAATTGTGTGCAATGTTGTCCATGGCAACAAGGCCTCTGGGCTGATGGGTCTATCTAGTTAAGTGAATGTCGAGCAAATGCAATTTAATAGCCATAAATTAGCAGCCAAGCGTTGAAATGAAGACAACAAACGCACGTTCTCAGTTCGCAGAAGTGTGCCAACTACTCTGGCCACATAGCATGTGAGAGTGTGAGTGTGTGTGTGTGTGTGTGTAATTAATTGAAATTTGCAATGTGTCAAAATAGCATCAGACAGTTGCCTGGCAATTATATAATAATTATTACTTGATCTGGCAATGACTGACAGCTGTCTGACAGCAGCGGCAGCGGCAACGGCTGAGGCAACGGCAACGGCTGAGGCAACGGCAGAGGCACGGCAAAAGCTTGCCTGCAACCAAATGTTGCACTCGCTCATTATTGTCTGCCAATTTGCTGCTGCTGCTGCTGCAGTTGCTGCTGTTGGGTTTTAATTAAAACTTTTGCACGCATCGTCAGACAGCAACAAGAATCAGCTGTCAAACAGAAAACCAACAAGAAATTTGGCTTAAAACCAGGAAACGAGCAGCTGATGAAACTGTCAAGAAACTGTTTATGGCCCACTGCGCGATCCCCCTATAAATGGCGTTCGAGCCTTCGACTGAACATGTTTATGTTTATCTGGGCGCCTACAGCTGACATTTGGGTGTGTGTGTGTGTGTGTGTGTCTGTGTGTGTGTTGGCCTGTCGCAATTTTCCATGCCTGACTGTAACTGCACCCGCTGTGAAAAAGGTGAGGACGTGACCCGCTTGTACCTGATTTGGCTGCTGAGGGCGCGTGTTGCAGTCAATGGCCAGATTTATGGCCAGCAATTTTCGCGAATGTCTGCAATCAAAACGAGCTCGGTTTGCCTTCCGATGGGGGGCAGATGCTGCTGCTACAAAAGGTCAGTTATATAAGCTAGTTTAAACAAATCTATTGAGAATTGAAATGGGGTAAGCATAAGCAGAGATCACAGACTATGATTTAATGATTAACAACTTTTAACAGAAAACAATATTTTATAATGTATTTTAACTCGATGTCTGATAAATCAAATGCCTCAAGTGTAAACTGAATATTTGTATTTAAAATATAAAAAAATATTGCAACAGTTTATTTTTAAATATTAAATTGAAAACTTAAAATTTCAGGTCAGTTTTTTAAATATTTAATTAAAATTTAGTTATATTTTAATCATTATTGTATTTATATTTAACATTTTTGTTATTATTTTTTACAGCAGCAGCAGTTCTTTATTGTATCAGGCACTCCTTATATATCTATATTCCATATCTATAACTGTACTCCATTCACCACTTAAAATTTCCGTTCAGCCTGACAGCCTGGACAGCCTTAACTAATTGCTGCAACATACCTCAAACACATTCATATCGCACTCAGCAATTTTTCACAATTAACTAAAACATAAAAAAAAATAAACGAAAAATGAAGGGAAAAATACAAATTCAAATGAAAAACTTCTGATACAAAAATATTTTCATTCTGTTTCTTTTTTTTTTTTTTTTTGTTTTTCTTGGGCGCCGTCACATAAATTCAACTAATTGAAAATTTTCACGAGCATAAAATTATTTTGCCGGGCTGCCAGTCAGGCCTCATTAAGCATTTCATAACAAGAAGGCAGTGAAATTATTTACCTAGGCCAGATAACGCAGGAATATAGTATATAATATGAAATATTATTTTTAAAACAACCCTCGTGCGGCGTAATCGAAGTGTTAATGAGACACACAGCGCGCATTCACTGGAGAATTATGGAGAAACTAAAAATCTTGAATGCACAGCGAAACAGGGGGGAGGAAGCGTTGAAAAATGTGCGCGTCAGACGGGATGTCAGCAGCAACCCTGAGACTCAGTTTTCAGCTGCTGGCGACGGAGGGAGCGTCCTGGTACACATCTGGGAATCGTTGACGACGTGTGCATTACAAAATGGGATAATGTGCAGCAGCCGACGCTGGCAGCGACGCGTGCGCGCTGCAGTAGCTGCTTATCCTGATCCAGGACGCGACAGATGTTTACCAAATTGATTAGAATTGAAGCTGAGCGAAATCTATTGAATCGGGCATTGAGTGCCCATTATGGACATGGCCAGGGGTGGCTGAGCCAAAATGGGGGAACCAACTGCACTTTTGCCAGTCTTAGTGTTCAGTTAACGATATATGTGAAAAGATTAATGAGATTGGCAAAAGCTAAAGTCTTATTTATAGTTTATTAAACCAAATTTTAATGTTCAGCAAAGCAATTGCGGTTAGTGCTGCCTTAAGCAAACGCAACATAGACGACTTACAGCAACGAGTCGTAGCTGGCAAACAATATGACAAATGTGTCTAGCCACGCGGGCTTAAAGAAACTCACGTAAGCAGCTACGAAACATATGACAACGCTCCAGATAGCGGCATTCAGTTGCAGCCTTTGCGGGAATGAAATACTTTTCACAACTTTTTATACAAAATAGAAGAGAGAAAAGAAAAACAAAATGCATATTAGAAGAACTCCCTCCATTCGCCCGCTTATGAGTTGGAGAAGCGCTTTCCTTACTTTTCGTTTCCTGTCGGGGTTTTCTCTGTGTGATAAAGCGCACGTGTGTTTAAGTACCTTTCCCCCCCCCCCTCTCTCACACACATTCTCTGTGTTTTTCCCTATCTCTTTTGAGCACATATATATATATATATATATTATTTCAGTCGGGGATTTTCTCTCACAGTCTGTTGTTGTTGTTATTAAAAACGAATTATGAATTATTCGTTGTTCATAATTTTGTGTTGTTGTCTATTGTCGTGGCCTGGAGTGTGGCAAAGAGATTATTTTTATTCCACGTGCTTGTTGCAAGCAAATCTAAAACACAAAGATAAGGCACATTTGTTGTGGATTATGTGGCCACTGAAGGTTGTCATGTAAGAGAAAGGAATATTTAAAGAACGAGACTCAAAGAGTTGTCAGGCTGTGATTCGAGTAAGCCAAGGTAAGCATGCTGTAAGGCGGCCTATTGGTAGATTGCTTAAAATGCTTTGTTAAGTGTTAGATGATATGAAGCTTTCACAATACAATAATTTGCAATGTATATATATTATATCATTTTGAGTTAAAGATAAGGCAGAAAACAAAATATAGTATTTTATAATACTTAATAATAATAATATAGCTTTAATGAAAACCTAAGTTCTAGAGCATTGTCTATAACTTTCCAAATATAGAAGCCATGTGCAGTACGGCAAATTCTTCAGTCAAACTCTAAATACTCAAAATTTCTATAATTTATTACGTACTGTTCCCCATTTGTTTCCCACACTGCTGCCAAGCCATGTTGATTATCAATTGAAGTTCAATGGTGTTTATCGAGTCCTCATCATCTCATATCTAGCTCAGTTTGCCTTGGCTGGGCAACCACGTTTAAACTCGTTGCGCTTGGGCATAACAAAAGCCATTAAAGTGATTTAATAGATGATAAACTTAACACACACTGAGAACAATATGCTGACCTCAAAAGCTACGCACAACAATAGAGCACACACTTCAGAAAGAAAGAGAGAGGGAGAGAGGGAAAACCGAACACAATTACGAATGCATTGTTCGCTTTTGTCCCTTCGCACTCATTACGCGTGAAAGAAAACCAGAGCGAAACAGAAAAAAAAAACCATATACCAACTGACACTCAAGTGCTTTTCAACACTATATTTTAGCGAATGCTTCAGAGTGAGGGTAGAATTGGATAGAGTAGGACAGGGTTGCGGTTAGTGCAATTAGGCAGCCGGTGACAAGGACACAAAAGCGCGACAAAGCGCGTTTAAATTGCGGGGCAACCCTGCCGCCTGTGAGGTAGTGCCAAACGGCATACAGGAAGCGGTAGACAGCGTTTAACAAGCGTCCTTTGTTACAGAGCTCTACGGACTAAACTGAACTGTGCATGCGAATGCGCGCGGCAAATCAATCGAAATCGCATTGAAAACTCACTGCAAATGTTTACAAATTTTTACATATTTGCATATTTGACCAGACATCGAGGCAACGAGTCAACGCGTAAACAAACAGAGCCAAAAATAAAATGGTTATCAAGGGTATACAGAAGTTGATATACACTTTAGAATATTTCGAGAAATTATAGAAAAATAATAGAAAATATATATAGAAAAAACTATATTCTAATATATTCTTTTTGTTTATAATATATTAGTGCACAATTAATGGAATTTCTCCTATATTTAGACAGCTTCTTAAGCTCCTTTTAATAGAGAATTTGATTTAAAATTCTCTACACAAAACGTTTTATATAAAAAAATAGTTTTAGCCTGATGTTTCCTATGGAAACTAGAGACTATACGACATTCTTTTTGATTCTCCATATTCTTCATAGATTTTATAGCATTTTATTAGTTAGCAAATTGCTATAAAGATATATAGTAGCCTGGGAATTTCTCTCTAGTCGGTTCAATATTCCCACAAAAACCCGTCTAATATTCTCTACAAAGCGTATAAAGTGTAAAAGCTGGCAACAGCACACGTGAATTCTACAACTTTGATTGATGAACATGTGCGGCGCATTTTGTTGCCTGTTATTTTTGTTTTTGGTACACATTGAATTTTTTAGTTGGGCCAACAAAATAAGCAGCAAAAAATCGCTTCAGTTGACATTTTTTGGAACTCGAAAAAATGGAAAAGAAAAACAAAAACGTGGAGAGTGCAAAGGGTTAAAACATGCGACAGACCAGAATTTTGATTACTTTCAACTTTGACCAGCACACAGATGTTGTGTCTGTGTTTGTTTGTGTGTGTGTGTGTGTGTGTGTTTGCCATTTCAAATAGTTGCAACGTTTAGTTGATTAATAGCCAAAAGCCCAAACGAGCTGGCCATGAACAGGGGAGCTCATAGTTTAAGCCAACTGCGAAGGCTTTTAGCAATTTAACGCACAGCTTAACAGCTTGCTAGCCCCAAAGTGGATTCAGTGCGGATTGGATGGCAGCTTCCATTGGTTTTCTGTCATATGTTTGCTTACGAGAGTGTGCATGTGTGTGTGTGTGCGCGTGTGTGTAAATATTGGTATTGCAGGTGATTCGGTTCGTGTGGACAGGTCAAAGTGTCTGGCACTTACATTCCATCCTGGCTAAGAGGCCCAGACGTGCAATAGGCGTGAGCTGCCTACCCCAAAAAGGGTTCAAGCGACCTTTTCTAATTTGAATAACATACCTGCAAAGAAACCAAAAAAGATGTTCCCAAAGTTAATATTGTATTTAAAGTTTAAGCTTAAATGTGGATAATTAAGGAAATGGCATATGAGATAAGAAGAAAAGTTGATGTGAGATAGATTAAAAGTCTTAATGAAAGAAATGAATTTTCTTTCAATTTTTGTATCAGATACAGAGTTTTGCTTATGAAAGCAGCTTTCAGCTAAATATCAGCAAATGTTACTTTGATCATAATGGTAATTATATTAATGGCCATTCACATTTTTATTTTATAGTTATATTATATTCAAAACTCTATTAAGCTTTTTCATTATGGAATATTTCATTTGGTAGTAAAAATTAATTTTTGTTATTAAAAAATCTTTGAAATATAAAATAAAAAATATTAAATATATTTATATTTAGTAAAGTACTTTTATATTTTTTTTTTTAATTTTTTTTTAAATTTGTTTTTAGTACTGAAAGAAAAATATAAATATTAAAAATTATTATAAAAATATATACACACAATATCTTTTATATATAATTTTTGTAAATATCTTTGAATTAATTTTGTGATTTTATTCAATTTTATATATATTTAATTAATTTGATCATAAAATAAACCCATATTATCCCAAACACTATCTCCCACTTCCTTATAGCTACGCTTCCCACAGCCTTAACTAATCTAATAAAAATTCCTGCGTCACACTTTGCATCACTCTCAGCTTTTCATTAGACTCTAAATTGTTAAGGGGGGAAGCTCGCTCTTCCAATTACATCATTTGCCAAGCCAGGCCAGTCGGAAGGCCTTCATTTCAATTAACTTCTGGCTGCGACTGTGTGTCACAGCATCTGCATATCTCAGAGTTTACACAGTATTATTAAATGCTTTGCCCACCCACGGCCGGCAGCTGGCAGCCGCTGACAGCAGCCAAAAAGTTCATTAAACCTTGAAAAAAAAAACTACTGGATGCCCACTATAGCGAATGTGCACTGTGTGCCAGGGCCCGCATCTGTTAGTGCAGCCACTCCCAGGGCGCAAATCCCGACGCACTTAATCGCTAAACTATGCCAGAAATCACGTATCCTTCCATTAATCAACGCGAGTCATAAAAAAAAAGAAGAGAACGAAATAGTCATCGTCTGGCTGGCTGTGTTCTATTAACTGGCATTTCCGCACCAGACCTTGGCTGAATGCTAAATGCAACATTAGTCAAATCGTTGGAGGCGTCTCCGATAAGCGCACGCTGCATTTTGTCTTGAGGCCAGTTCATTTAATTATTTTGACAGCCACTTGTAGATAGCTTGAATGATTTTTCATATTCATAAAAGATTTAAAGTGCATGTGTGACAGGGCGCGGCGCGTGGCTGACGCCGCCGCAACAGCAGCAGCAGCAGCAGCAGCAGCCACAAAGTGACATTATGAGCACACGAAGCAACCAAGTGCTGACGACTAAGCCTAGAGGGGAGACTGACTGCCTGACTGCCTGACTGCTGGCGTCTGCAGTTGAAAATTGAAGTGCTAGTCAAGCAGCGCCAAAGCCAATTTAGTCCCGCATCTTGTCTGGCTGCCTGCACCACCTCCCCCGCCAACCGTCTCACTCCCCCTCCCCCACCCTCCATTCTACTCGCTTCTCACGCAGCGCGTAATCAAGAGAAATTAGTTTTGGACGTGCTCGATTGGACGCTGTAGCGCATCTTCTCAATCGCGTCTGGCTCATCGTGTTGGCTAATTTTTGAAAAATTGTTCAACAAAGTGGCTGCTACGTTTAAAGTTCTGCCACTTGAAGTGCCTGGCCAAGTGTTGCTGCCAGCTTTTCTTACATTTTCCTGCTTACAGTGTCTTGCCCAATTGTTGTGCCTGTCTGTGTGTGTGTGTTTTGATTAATGCCTACGATTTTCGGCTGTTGATTTTCCGAGTGCATTTTGACATTTGATGAATTGCATTGCCTCTTTAGCCACTCCATCGCCTTGCCCGCCAGAGCTTGCTCTCTAACCATGCTCATTTCCATCTGTTTCCCATTGCCTTTTCGCATTTTCCTCTGCACCATTATAATGAGGTTTCAATAACTTCATTTGTCTCTGTCGCTGCCACACTTGCCTTGTGCCCCACAAATTGTTTGACGTGCTTTTCGTGGAGGGCAGAAAGTTTTTCTAGTTCTGCATAGAGTGTAACAGCTGGCTGAAAAAATTGCATCGAACTGAATGAGACAAATTGAATTGAAAGCATAAGATAAGTACATGAAATGCTGATACTACTGCTGCGACAGACTTCTCTATTTCTTTTGCATTTCGTTCAATTTTCATAATTATTTTTGTTTTTTCTGCAGTACAAAACGCAAAAGAAAACTCATCAATTTATTCAATTTAATGTATGCGATGGGAAAAGCAATTAAGGAATGCTGGAATGAAACAGTTTGAAGGCGTTTAGATTGCATATTTGTATAACGTTTGCATCACTTTTTTCTATGTAGAAATGTATGTAGTTTATGAAATCAGAATTTCTATAAAGAAACATTGAAAACCGGCCGTTCATAGAAATAGTAGTGCTGGGTGTAAGAAGTTGAAAAAAATAAATAATTTATATATATATTCATTCATCATGTTATATATCAAATACTTCATCAGTAAATGATGTACAATATTTAACAGTTTTATAAATTTTCTAAAAATTTTCAATATTTTCTCCAATATATCAGCTAATATTCCATAAAGCTCAGCTGTCGCATTGTGTGTAGAGTGTTACATCACAAACAACGGACAAACAAATTGTTATGCTTGTTATGCGCCCACATCCTTCAAAATACACAAATGCCGCACACACATCCCCACACACACACAATTTGCGCTGTGGTGCTGCGCCAAGCACTTGACATTATAAATGGCAACACATTTTGTCTACAACGGAAACGGATATTAGTTGCAGTCAACAACAACAAAAACAACAACAACAGCAACAACAACTAAACGCGACATTTCGATATGTATGCAATGGGCAGCTGAAGATTGTTGTTGTTGCTGTTTGTATTGCCAGTGGCAGGACAACACAAACGTTTGTCATTCGACGGATATGTAGGCAACACCAAAGCCATATTGCAATTTGGCAACAGAGGGCGCCACATGTCGTCTCACTTTAATGGAGCATTGATAAACGAGCAGCCGAAGCGAACTTTCCAATAATAAAAGACGCACGAATATAAAAGAACTGCACATACGCCGCCAAGGCAGACTGATAAATGAAGTAATAGTTGCACACATGCATATATACATATACATATGATCCTTAAAAGTCGGCTTGCAATTGCTGACAAGTGGCGAGGCGGCAGTGGAGTGCTTAATTTATATGGCTGGCAAATGACCAACTGAGGGCGCCACCACACACTTTGGGCAGGCACCCAAAAATGGCAACGAGCATTAAGCAAATTATTTTATTGGGCGTAATGTTTTTATAGCCAAAAATGGACAACAATGAGACACCAAATGGCCAAGTGACACGCCCAGCATTAAAGCGAGCCAAGCGCGAAATATTTACGCACATTGCGGAGCATATTTAAAATGAAAACGACTTTGCAATAAAAAAAAAGAAAGAAAACATTTACATAAAAAACTGTGGCTTAAAATGCAAATGATGATCATTTGATGGCATCTTCCTCTACTCTCCCTGTCTTCTCTCTCTCTCTCTCTCTCTCTCTCTCTTCCTCTCCACTGTATCTCCCTCTGTGTGTGCTTTCCTCTGACCTAATTGACATTTTGACTGCTAGAGCAACACCATTTGAACCAAAATCAATTGATTGCCACGCACACAGCATTCTCTAATTTGTGTTTAGTAGCATGTGGCATGTTTGTCAATTACTTGCCACAAACGTTGAGCCACCCACTTGGCCCATTGATGCTGCATTGCCTGTTGGCCAACATGTTTGCCTATAATTTTCGTAGCAACTCACAGTGCGTATGTGTATTATTTCCGGTTTCTCTCCCTCTCTCGCTCTATCTGTAAATGCTACGTGCCAGCAGCTTGGCCAAATTTTCAGGCACTACTACGTGTGCGACATTTTCGAATAGCCGAATTGTAATTATATTGATTACAAGAGAGAAGACTCTGCGCCTCTATCTTTCTGTAACTAAAAGAGAAATTAATTCTTTATATTTTCTTTTCCCGTCTGGGCAACGACTCAGCGTCCAGTTTTGTGTGTGCCTAGCATTTTAAGTGAGAAAATTGGGGTTCGAAATTGTCTTGAACTAAGTAGGCATCGAAGAATTAACTGTGGCAACGATAGGCTGCATGTTTAAGCAGTTTTTTTTTTTTTTTTTTTTTTTTTTGGGCCAAGCTGAAGGCCGAGCAGGATATTTTTTGATGCATAACAACTGAATATCCGAAATAACGTTACTATTAGCTGTTATTGAATAAAGTGAACTTTCTTGGGCTCAAGTTAAAGTATTTACTATATAAGTATTAAAGAAAGCACTACTATTTTTATGAACACGCCTGAGTTGATGGACAGCACTACTATTTTTATGAACATCACTGAATTGTTCTACAGCACTACTATTTTTATGAACACAGCTGTATATTTATATACCCAGTATATATACGCCAACCTAATCACCTGAATCATCTCAATTACTCCTTAAAAATATAAAAATCCTTTTAAGCCAACTTTTAGCCATTTAAGGCGCTTATCTAATCGATGGCAACATAAAACTTTCAATCGAATTCCTCTCGCATACATGGAGAGCTGCACTTTTCACTTTCCATTTCGGTCTCAGCTCACCTGTCAGCTGCCAAAAGAAAACTGCCAGACAGCATCTAGCCCATGCCCATGCCCATGCCCCGAAACAAAATCACATTTATCCAGTTGTCGACGACAAAGACCCTCAGCTGAGCTCGTCAAATGGCATTTGTGTAGCTGGCTAATAAATTTTCCACAACATTATTTACAAACTTAAGCGACGTGATGCGATTTTTTAATATCAATATTTGATATAGGCGGAGACGGAGACGGAGGCGTGGCAACATTTTCGACTTTTTGCAAAAGTATCAAATAAGCACAAAATAAATGTCGAACAATTTTCAGTTAAGAACTCAAGAGCCCAAAGCCAATTTAGTTCGTCTGCCTGTGAGTGTGTGTGTGTGTGTTGGTGTATTTGATTAAGCCCTGTTAGTAGGCCTGCGCAGCAGGGGCGTGGCAAGGCGCTGCGACAAAGACGCAGTCGGCATTACAAATGAAGAATGACTTGACTCGACTCAACTCGTCTCGACTTTGACTTTGACGTTGCCGCCGAATCAGAATCGAACGGCGCCCAAATGTATCCACAGAAATAGCAGCAACAACAACAACAACAACGCACATGTGGCGCTTGTGTTTTTCTACCGTGGAACATTTTTCCATTCCGTCGCCAACTGTTTGTTGTCAAAAGTGTCGCGGGCTTCCCTCCGTTTTTTTTTTCTTTTTTCTTCCTGTATATTGCGTTTACTTTGCACGTTTCGCTTTTCCATTTCCATTTCCATTCCCATTGATTCATTCATTCAGCTTCTATTTTGTTCGTGCGGCATTCAGTTCCGCTTTGGCTTTTCGGCTATTGCTCGATTTTTATTTCATTTGCAGACATCCCGGACCGAACGTCTGAACTTTGGGTCATTTATCAAATTTTCAAAGTCACATTTGGCGTTGTCACGCTTTCGTATTGTTGTTGCCGCTGTTCCCAGCGGTTCCATCCCGAAATAAAATGGGCAAACGCAATCGAAAAAGGGCTTCTTCCGAAGGCATTGCGACATTGCGTGTGGATTTCAATAAAAAGGCTAACAAAAAATTGAGACGTAATGCTAAGGAAAGGAAAATATGGTGAAGGCGGTGGACACTGGGCGGGTCACAAAATGAGTCTTAAATTCTGGCTAAAGGTAAATGGGCGTGGGTACAGGGAAAAATCTAAAAATAGCCAAGGGATAAACAATGGATTAGAAACCAATTGCGGAAAATTCGTTGACGTTTCCTAGTCACGAAATATCGAAGTTAAAAGAAAATAAACCCTTTAAATCAGAGGTGGAACAGCGGAACGAAACAAAATGTTAATGGAACGTTGGAAATGGGCTTTCCAATAGTGTTTAATTAAACAGTAAAGAAAAGAAACATGAAGCTGGTGAGAGTGAAACAATGGAATGGAATAGAACAACCTGGTAATAGAACAGTAGTTAAATGAAACAAAATGGTTATAGAACAGCGAAACACTAGAATTGGACTCCTCGATACTGTTTTATACATCAGTAAGACACATATGGCTTAAATTGTGGGGAACATCTGAGAATGGATGATTGAGGAACAGTTGAAACGGATAACTAGAATGCAATGAAAAGTTGAAATATATAGATGAGAGATAATCTTTAGGGAACTCTATGTCAGTCAAGACTATTACACAGCAGTTACTATGGCATGTGAAACAGTGGAAATGAAACAAGCATTCTTTATTTTATTATAGCCTGCAATTAAGCCTTATCTTTAGCCCTATAACTTTACCATAAACATAAAAATATTTAGACCCCACCGAAATCTCTCTGCCCACATTTTGGCGTGGCCAACTGCCTCTTCTTCTTCTTCTGCTAACTGCACATGCCTTTGCATTAATTTTAATAACCCGAAGAGCTTCCCTGATGGCGCTACAATGAATAATGGAGCCCGGCAATGGCCAACTTTATCACCTGTGCACAGCATTTACATAAAGTGAGCAACAAACAACAAAAATGAGGCAAAATTATATGGAATATATAAAATTGAGCAACACTGAACAAAAGCGGCGGCCACATTAAAAATAGAAGCAGAAGAGGAAGAGGGTAAAAACAAAGTATCGCAATAATTTTTAATTTATTGCAGAAATTTCATAAAAATGACAACAACAACAACAACAAGCTGAGCCAACACGGACAGGATGGCACAAGGAACCTTCTACAAATTATGTTCGCGTGTCGCCCGGCGTGGCATTTTTATGAGCTGCTCTTCCTCGCTGTCACGCATAAATGACACGCGTTAATTACCTGTACGCGCACGGCACAGGGTACTGAGGTACTGGGGTGCTGGGCCTGTTGGGGTGGCACCGACTGCAGGCGGCTGGCGGCTGGCGGCTGGCGACAGGAGACAAAGCGCGGCAACAGGAAGATGTCCGCGCTGATGAGCACGGATGGACATAATATTGTAATTAGTTGACAAGTCACGTAATTGTTTTGCGCTAATTTTTATACCGCCATTTCTTCTTCTTATTATTTTTCATATTGTAGGCTGCGTTACGATTTTTATGAGTGATATTCGCGACGGGTGGCACGACAGGTGACTAAGGTGTATGTGGTTAGGTAAAAGCATAGGTAAGAATGTGAATTTCTCTTAAATATTGTTGATATTTTAACATTTTACTAGAGCTTTACATGTTTCCTTTTGTTAACATTCCTTCTGTTAAGCTCATAGCAATTACATATTTGAGTTTCAAACACAACCCACAACATTTCCACATCTGTTAACCGTCAGTTCATTTATTCATGTTAACAATATTAACAGAAGAGCTTTTGATCAGCTTAGCTACTGGCCAGCGATCTTTACAGTAGCAATGCAGAGCTTAACATGTTTACTTCTGTTAACTTGCACTTTAACAGCGACACCTAAGAGCTTAGTATGATTACTCATGTTAACATACTCTTCTCAGTCAGTAACATTAACAGACTTCTGGACTATGGACTTTCATTGATCTAGTTATATGCAGAAGATGCATCGATGAACTTTCGACATTTAAGTTAAATTAAATCGAAAAAAACTAAACTAAACTAAACTTATTGTTACCATGCCGTGCCAACCCACTTCGTTCCGCTTTTTAATTAATTAGCTACAATAATTTCTAAAACTTAATTAGCTAATTGCATTGGAAACTCAGCCAAATACAGTTTTTTTTTTAACAACTTCTAACTTTCATTCAACTAATAAAACTCTCTTCCACTGACAATCATCAATCATCAAAACTGCAGCAACTGCAAGATAATCACATTTCAGCCCGGCTGCATTCAGCAGCTCATCAAATAACCCATTAAAAGCTGCCTCCTCCTCCTCCTCGCTCGGTCAGCAAACATTTGTTGTGCGCCCTAGTATATATAAAACATATATCATAACCACGATAACAAAAAAAAGAGCTGCACTCAAACACTCGAAGCTGATGGACGCGCGTATTTGGCTTTCAACTACTACAATGCATCAGTCAGGCAGTCAGGCAGTCAGCCAGTCTGTCATTCCCTCAGTCAGCCAGTCATGCTCACGCTGGAGTCTTGTGTCAATATTGACGCACAAAATCCTTTTAATTTTTGGAAAATATTCAGATTTTTCAGCAAAGCTTGCGCTACGCGTTTTCATCTAATGAAACGCTGAGCAAATAGCCAACTTGGGGTTGGAATTGGTAAATGTTTTATGGAGTTCGAGCAAAGTCTAAGCCTCTAAACTGATTAAGTTTTGATTGCAATTTGCAATTCGATTTTCGTAACGGAAAAGTTTGCTTTGCTCGCTCGTCTACTCTGCCAGCCGGCTACAAGTTTTTAATAATAATGTTGGATCATTAATATTTCAATAATACCGTCTGGCTTTGGCAGTCTCTATTTAAAGTAGAAGCAGCACTCTGTCACGCCCCCACACTCCACTACCACATCCCCCCTATTGCTGCCTTTGCAGCTTGCTTGTTGCATAATTGACTTTGTCGCTTGCTTTTTCACTTTGGGCTTTGGGCTTTTGGCTTTAGCTGCTATTTGCCATTATTTCTCATTTTGCGCTCTATATATATTTATATGTATATATATATATATATATATTTTACTAGCTTTTTATGAACATTCGAATGTCCTTTATGCGCTGCCATTGCAGACAGGGCAGCTATGATTTATTATGCGGCTTTTCTTTTCTCTTTTTTTTCTATTAGCCACGTTTTATGCGGCTGCTGCAGAGCCGTTTTTTTCATTTTCTTTTCCTTCTTTGCTTTTTTTTTGTACTTGTGGTCCTAAACGCTTAACTTGTCCTTTTCAATTTCGCTAGCAACGGCTGCTGCTGCGTTTTTTCTTAGTGTTTCTCGCTTTTCCTTCAACTAGCCAGCCGCACGTGCTCAGGCCACGAACAACTATGCTTTAGCCAGGCTTTCCCTTCCTGTTTCCTATTCACTTTGCCGCATCATAAATATTTGTTGTTATTCTTGTTCTGATTTGATGTTTTGCGCGCTCTTATTTATTGTAAATATTATTATATCTTGTTATTAAAAACAAGAAAGGAAAGAAACAAAAAAAAGACTCCACAAGCAGCTGCTGTGTTCTACGCTTTCCTCCTTTGTGTTCGTCTCTGCCTGCTTCTTATGCACTTTATGGCAAATATTGACAGTCATAAATAATTCAATCCATCTTCTTGACAATGCAAAGCCTTTTTGCTCATAGCAGGACTTATGAATAAATCTAATTGTTTGAGCATTCTACCCACTGGGGCCTTCTAAATTGTTTGCGTTAGAAATCAAGTGAGATTTTCGAAGGAAACGTTTAAAGGAAATATAGTAAAGTTATTTAAAATATTGATAACTATTTACTTAAATTTTAAAAAATTTATTAAAATACATAAATAAATGTGTTAAAAGGCATCATTTTTTTCATTGAGTTTTTAGCAATATCTTTATCATACAACACTTACAAAGAAAACCATAATCTATTTAATTTTGAAAATTATTTTTACTTTGCTTTTTACATTATTAAATTATGTGATGTATGCAATATCTTTTTATAAACAAACTTTTTTAAATTTTTTTTTATTTTTTTTTTTTTTTTTTTTTTATGGAAAAAATAAATAATGAAATAATTTAATTGATAACAATATGGTCATAAAAATAAAAAAATATATGAGTTTAATGCAATTTAATTTTAATTATATTTGCATTAAAATTTTTATATTTTTTTTATTTGTTTATTTACTTAGCATATCTGATTTCGCTATGATCTAAGCTGAGAAAAACTAACAAACTATTATATTTAAGATAATTTTTACTATTTCTGTTCTAAAAAGTGTTTTTAATGTATTATTTATTTTAATAAAAATGAAAACTATAAATTAAAGCATACTCCAAGCTCAATATTTTTTGCTTTTACGTATAAATGTTTTTATACATTTCTAGCTTAAAACTTTTTGTAAATTTTCATAAAGTTACTTTTATAAATATTTGCTCATTTTTCCCCATTCCTTGAATACCATAGAGTTTGACTACAATGACTGTAAGCAATCTAAGTTTTCATTTAAAGTTTAATGCATTTTATGTATTCATTTATTTCACACGCTTGGCCCTTTAAATATTAATTTATTTCTAACTAAAATTTATAGAATTTGTTGTTTGCAATTCCTTTAACCCACAACAGACACTTGCGACCAGAGCAACCACAAGATCTGGCCACAAATTAGTTGCAAGCCACAACAACAACGACAAGAGAAAAGGTTTACAAATAATTAAGTGCAACTTTTTTGCACCTTAATGCATATAAAATGTAATTGCAATTGAATATGGCCCAAAACAGAAGCCCAAAGCCAGTAGCAGCAGCAGCTGCAGCCGCAGCCAATGAATCAGTCGAGCCAAGAGACCACATAATGAATAAATGATTAGCATGTATAGTCGAGGAGTAAGAGAAAACCAACAGACAGAGGAATAACTTTAATACAGTCAAAAAAAATATGTATAGAAAAACTGCAACAGAAACTGAATAATAAAACTGCCTGAAAAACTCACAGAAAATAACATAGATGAAGACGTAGAGAAGAGAGCGAAAGTTTGTCTGGAATTGAATATGCAATTGTAAGAATTTTGCTTTTATTGCCGGACTTCAGTTTTTCCACAAACACATTTGGCCGCCATTAATTAAATGGCCAACTCGGCGTGTGCGTAACACCAAAAAAATGATTAAGAGCGAGAGGGCGGACGAGTGTGAAAAAGACAAACAATCGAGTGCATTTTTTTCGCGCTTCAATTAAATTTAATTGCATTTTGAAGGGTCATAAATCTCAAACAGCAGCCAAAATCCAACAAAAACCAAAAAAAAAGCTACGCAGCAAGTGAAATTGTTGTTGTTGTTGTTGTTGCCGCTGTGCAGCGCAACGAATTGCAATATGCAAAGCGAGACAAAACGGGCTGCCATTGATTAATGGGGTTAAACGCACAACAACTCAAATGAAGACCCCCAACAACAACAACAGCAACAACAACAGCAACAGCAACAACAACGGCAACAGTAAAGAAAATCCAATGAAAAGCCAAAATCAATCAAGCAACAAATTACAACGCTCGAATCTTTATTGAACAACAGACAACAAATTTTTGATACCGAAAAAAAAATACAAACACAAATTGTAGCTCATAGAGCTTATTAAGGTTGCCGCCTTATGGCTTCCATAACATAAAACCGATTAGCTGTCAAAAATTTTCCATTCATCTTTTCTTTCACATTATCCACATCATTATGATGCCTGGGCGTTAATTTATTTATTGCTTCGACTGTGCGGCTATCAAAATATTTTTAGAGATATATTTCAAGCTCATCCATTTCGAATAGACTCCACCTCTCCCTCTCTCTCTGCCTCTTGCTCGCTGTTGTGGCTTGCTGACTTTAAAAAGCAATAATGTGAAATGCTTTCGTCTGTTTAAGGAAAAACTTTACGCAATTCATTTTAATTATTCACGCGACGCCATTGTTAGATTTTACACACATACACACACACACACACACACGCGCGCGTACACACTCTACCCATATCAACAGCAACAACAATGGAGAAGGGCATCTTTGGATAAGTGGGGTTTGGCTGCACGGCGCTTGCCACTTGATTTATGGCCAAGTCTTTTGCTATCTATGGGCTTCTGTATTATGTGATAAGAACATCGAATTGTTATTTATTGCTCTGTTGGTGTAATTTCGAAATTTTTAGATTGAAATTAATTTAAAGCGTACAAGACTAGCCAAGAACTTTAAGAAACTTGTAGATAAAAGTTAGGCGTTGCGCGTTAAGAGTTGAATTTATGAAGAGTACAGAAAGTAAAAGGGGAGAAATGAGAGAGCTGAATGGCTAAATTTAGATAAATAAATATAGATAAATAAATATATATAAGTAAATATAGATAAATAAATATAGATAAATAAATATAGATATCTAAATAGAGATCAATAAATATAATTAAATGAATATATATCCATAAATATAGATAAATAGTAAGCTAAGTTTCAATATTAATGAAGTAAAGAAAACTTCAGATTTTTTTAAAGGAAAGAAACATTTATCAATATATTTTAAAAATATACACATAATAAAATATATATTATAAAATTTATTATAATTTATTTAATGCTACCAAGAGTATATTTGAATAGCAGAAGGTAGTAGAAAGACCCAACAGCTACAGTGCATAAAAACATAAACTGAAGCATTGACATATTCGAATTGTCCCTGAATTCATTGTAACTTTTTCCTAATTAACTTCTCTTCTTCAAGGCTACGCTCCATATATTTCATTCCTACTATCTCACAAGTCTCTATTCGTCTGTATTCGTTGAGTTTCTAGCAGTTGAACAATCTGGTATAGCATTATCTGTCATTCACAATATTTAACAATAGAAAATAGTTCTCAATTGCCGTTTACATTCACATTTTCCAACTGACTTTCTTTGGCTGAGAGGCGGACATTTGCGATGATGCAGCCAGCTCAATTGCATAATGGAGCCGAATAACTGAACAGTAAGTGAACATATTGCAATTGCTACTGTCAATAATATGTGCATATCGATATATCAATAGAGTTCTCATTTCCACACACACATTAAAATTGCTGCAGCTTTTACTCATAAATCTTGCACAGCTGCCGAAGGGCTGGGAGCAGGAGGGGCAAGCCAAGGATGGTGTCATGCCAAACAAATGGCAAAATGTTTTTGGCAAACTGCAATTTACTGCTGCACATCGATGCGATTCTCATCGCTCGTCTCTTGTGCTCGTTGATATTTGCATATTATTCCACTCAAAAGCCAATTGAAATGGAAATGGGAATGGAAATCATTGAGTGCAGCAGCAGCAGTAAAAGGGCGAACAACAGCAAAAAAATACTGTTGCAAAACTACATATTCGGTTATTTATTTACTGACTTTTTTATCTTTAAATAAACCAAAGCTGCAAAACAATGCCAAAAACATCAGAAAAAAAAAAACGTTTCTCTAGATGAATGTGCTGCTCATGATTGTGCAGTTTCTCTAATGATTGCGCAATCATGCAACTGATTCATGCTGACCCACAAAAATCACCAACTGGAACTGCAATTCGCTTATCTATAGTAAAAAGTAAAAAGATGAAGTTATAGGTGATAGTTAGCCACTACAAGATACCCTGTAAACTTCGTTAAATGAATTTTATTCTTTATTAAATAACTTTTTGTGAAAATACTTTTTGATTTGGCGTTTATATTTACTTTAAAACAAAGTTTCAAGCAGCTTAGCTGACTTTAAGGCAGTGAAAATATAAACGAATTGCATACGAGCCCCCATTGACTGTTCAACTTTACAGAGTATAAACCAAAAAAAAAAAAGGAAAAAAAAGAGAAAAACTTGCCACAATAGGTAAAATCGAATTTATGGACTGCGATTATTTAGGCAAAGTGTTGCATTGAACTGGACATGAGGCATGAGGAGATGGAGTAACAAGCGCTCAGCTTTGCCAGAGCTTTGTCTGCTGCTAGGTGTGTCCAGCTCTTCAGTAGCGTCAACTGCAGACTGTGTGGCTGCCACTTAGGAGACGCACGCATGACTGGCAAGTTGCCACGCTGCTGCTGCAGCAACTGCCGCTGCAACGGCCGATCGATGGCACCCACACCCACACCCACACCCAAGCTCGAAGTGTTGCAGGCTATTGTGTCGATACTCTTGTCGGGGAAATGTCATTAAAATTGCTCTTCATAAATCACTGGCAAGTCGAAAAGAAACATGTTACACAGCAAAGAGGCAAACCCAGAGGCAGCAGCCGCCGAGCATAACCTCATTTTATGGTCCATGAACTATGACGCTGCCAGCTCCAACAAGGGCAACAAATGCGTCTACTGCGTTTGCATTCAGCAACAGCTACAAAGCGTCGTTTCTGAGGTTTTTGTGTCCACCTTCCAACCCTTCCCCGCACCCAAATCGCAAACAGTTCTACAGCACTCGCTGAAGTGTAGTTTGATTGGAATCTGAGCACACTGAGTGCATTATGATTTCTGAACCGTCTGCAGATTATGTGCACAGACAAAATGTGAATGGAGCTGACACAAGCCCGAACTTCACTCTGTTTGAGCTCGGCGAAAAGTCTGTGCCTAATGTGCCAACAACAACAAAGGATATTGAAAATGTTTCAAGCAATTAAATGAATCAAGAGGCAATTAAATCCAGCTCATCAATAAAGTGTGAAAATAACAATAATGACAGCCACTGTGTTTGGCTTAGGCAAAGAGGCAATCGTCTTCATCTTTCAGCAGAGCAAATTTGACTTAAGTCGGGACTTGTATGAATACATTCGTATAAGAAAATATCAATGAAAGGAGTTTAACAGTTGTTTAAGAGTGGAAGTCATGAGTGCTTAGTTTGAAGCATTGAAGTTAGTAAATAGCTTGAAGTTGCTATTAGTTTGAGCGTCTGAGTTAACTGAGTAGCACAGCCAAGATTCTGGAATAATTAAGATTTTGTACTTATGCAATGAATATTTATTTATGCCATTCAGCTATTTGTATATAGAAATTGAATCTTTCTTCTTATCAAAACTCATATATTTCTTGAATATATTGCATTCACTTATGAGTATATATGTTTATTTGTTTCTAAAAATTTTTCTCACTTTTTTCATGCAGTTTTTTTTCTCCATAAAGCTATCTAATCATTTTTCCTATCACTCAAAATCATACTTTTATATTTTTCCAATTTTTGTTATTCAGGAAGCAGTACAGAAATAGAAGTTTAATCTTTCTTCTCATCACCCAAAGTTAAATTTATTTTTCCCATATTTTATATTCAGATAAAACCATTTGGAATTATAATCATCCCAAAATTCCATTTTATTTTGCTTCAGCTAATTGCTTATAGAAGCATATTCATTCTAATAACTATTTTATCAAGCAAAAGTTTAACTTCAGCAACTTTTCGCCACATTGCAGCATAAGTTAAATGCGTTTAGCTTAAACTTAAATAAGCTCTATAAGACTAGTTTAAGCACACGTATCTCACACCGGCAAGCCCAAAAAAAAAAAGCCGAAAAAAATTGTTTAACCAAGTTGTGGATGTGCACGTTTCGCTGGAGCTCATCAAAAATGCATCACTCGAAGCACATCGGCAACACCTTCCTCGCATGTGCTACATATTTTCTTTTATTGCCGTGCAGTGGCAGCCGAAAATGTTGGCATAAATGCGAGTAGCTAGCTCGAAATTAAATTCAAATGAGCAAAATGCTAGAAAAAATACTGTGTGAAGCTCACTTGAAAGGAAAGTTTATACGGATGTTTAGAATAGCAGGCAAAAATGCTGAGAGAAACTGCATCAATCTGTGCACTGAGCGAATTAGCGTGCCAAAAAGAAAAGAAAAGAACTCAACAGAACTGAGAAAAAATCGAAGAAGTGTAGAACAACAAACATTGTAGGGACAGATGCGACGAGCTGGCTTCGATTTGGCCAAATGGCATGTGTGCAAATTGTCTAATGGGCCAGCCATGGTTCGATCCAGCACGCCCATTACTGTTCCCCCAACCGCCCCTTGCGCCATGTTATTCATGAAGTGCAAATTGGCAAAAACGTAAGCAAAGAAAATGTTGTTGCAAAAGAAATTGCTGCGAGTCGACACGAACTGAAGATTTGTGTGGCAAGTCTGGGCATTTGCTAGAGATACTCTGATACATATTGTATCGAGAGAGAGAGAGAGAGAGAGACAGAGGTGCTTGGTGTGAAACATGCGGAAATAACACGAATTTAAGTGAATTTAGTGAAAGAACACATCAGCAACAAATCAACAGCCAAAGAGATAGAAAGAGAGAGAAATGAGAACAAAAATAAAACAACTTGGGAAAATTGTCTCGGGCGGGACCTTCACTTAGTTCGGGGTTAATGTTTGCACATCGATGTTGATGTTATTTCACCATTTGTTGTTGTTGCTGCTAGTTCTCTCTCTAGTTCTCTCTGCGGATGGCTTACATGTGGCAGGAAATGGCAAATATAAATCGTCGCGAACACAGCCACGCCAGCTGCGACCATAAACTCTTTGACATTGGACACATTCGAGGCGGGGAGAATTTGGTTATTCCACACTGAACTTTGTCATTGAATGCCGCAAAGCTTAGCTCTTGACAAATTGTCCAGCTGTTGCAGTCCAGCGACTTGGAAATCATCCGTTTTCAGATTATGATAAGCAATTAGCAATGATTTGCATTCAATTTGAATACGAGTAATCGCAGCTCAAAATAAAATTAAATTTAATTTGATATAAAAGCTATATGTACACAATAGGAAAGCATATCTAGAGTTTATTCATTGAATACAAATAAGATTTAAAATAGATTGTTGTGGGTATTAAATTTCCATAAATTCTGTGCTGCCTTCAATTCTGCTGAGTTCAATTCTTAAATAATTTTCAAAGCTTCAAGCAGCTTAAATACTCTAGTGTTAATCTCAGGCTTCGTGTTCATTTATGGCATGTTGCATGCCACGGCATGAATGCTGCTGCACTTGAGCCGCGACTTCATTAACTGCTCGCAATGCGTCTGGTCAAAAGCATTGCGATTAAAATGCAATTGGGCAACAGACGATGCACAGCTGCCCCGAAATATGCGACCAGTAATGCAGTTTTGGCTTTCGGTTGCTGCCCAAAAACGCAAACAGCAGGAGAATGCCACAACAGCAACAACAGCAGCAGGAGGAGGAGGCAAACTGATACAATCGGTACAAACGTTGGCAATCGCAATCCGCCTTTGGGCGTCCAAATGAGCTCTATGGATGAGCAAGTGAGCAGCTGCTATCTATTCTATGGACATCCCCTTCAACTTCTGCCCTATTTGAATTCATTTGTGTAATAAACGCATAATTATGCTGAATAATTGCATTAGCAAATATGTATGTTGCAGCAGGAGCAGCAGCAGCAACAGTAGCAGCAGCCGTAGCCGTAGCTCGAAGGCCCTAGACCCATAATTATGTACATAATTTTCGGTAATTGCTGCTGCAAATATCAGAGAGCATAAACTAATGCAGCAATAGAAATGCGAAATCTTTGCCTTGAGCTCAATTGATTAGAGGCGTCAACCTAACTAATGAATAAGCCGTATCAAATGCTGGCTAGCACACATATCTTTGGCCAAGTGGAAGCCGAAGTGTGTGAATTTACTGTTGCTACGGCAGCACGTTTCAGGCTCAGCTGCTGTTGCTGCATTTGCAGGATAAGTGAACAACATTAAATAAACAAACAGACAACAACAGTTGCAGCAGCAGCAGCAGCAGCAGCAGCAGCAACAATCACATGAACAACAATAGTAACAACAACAGCAACAAAACTGATGCAGTGCGCAGAAATCAACACAATAAAAATGTGTAAAGAATTGAGAAAAAAATATATATAAAATACTCAAATCAGAGCAGCTAAAAGCTTAAATACTCTTCTGTTTATAGATCAATGCTAAGGAAGTTGGAGAGAGGGTAAAGCTTAAAATTTGTTTTTATAATTACCCATATATTTATTATTTATATATATGTATATTTATAGATATACTTATAAAGAATAAGAATACTATTTCAAATCTTACCAAGTAAACACCTAAACGTACTCTCAAAAAAGTTTATGTCTGGGCAATACTCATTTCAGTTAGAGTATATAGAAGAAATGGAATCAAAGGCAAAGTGAAATGCTGTAGTGTTCGCTTTTGTTGTGTGGACTGTTTGTTATTTGGTTTTTGTGTGTTTCTCTCGCTCTATGTGTGTGTGTGTGTGAGTGTCAGTGTGTGTGCCTGTGTTATTGTGTTTGCCGTGCTGTGCCCGAAGTCTGATGCATTTGATAAGCGGCACGTACAGCACGCCAAAAAGTATGCTACACAATTGCTCGTTCGCCTGGCTAAGCCAAGCGGAGGAGAGCAGCTCAACGCAAACGATTCCGACGACTACTTTATTATCTTACATATAGTAAATGCATGAGAGGTAAGCCCAAGCATAGTATATAATGCATTTGTTTGCCACTTTCACACACAGACACACAATCGCACTGAAACTCAAACTTGTTGGAACAGGCAGCAGAAACAGAAACAAAATGGCGGCTGGTACATACCTGCAATGGAAAAGCGAGAAAAATGTTGAAACATTAGTATAGAAATCCTTTTGCTGTTGGCCAGCAATTGCATTAGAATTTAAGATAAGTTTTGGGTCTGGGCAAGCCTGCGCATTGTGTGTATTGTGTTTCCATTTTGAGTTGCCGTGTATGGGCCCCAAACTTGTTTACCAAAAACTTTATTACAACTTGGCAAACAGTCATCGCCTTTGTAGTTGCCGACAGAGCGGCAGAGACGCAACTCTGTTTGGCATGTTCGGTTACAATCAGTTTACTGTTTATTGCCAGGTGTAGTAGTAGTACTACTATCTGCCTCCAGTTGCTGGCACACATGTTACAATGCTCATTGTACATTGCATTGTGCAACTGGCGACTGGCAACTGGCAACTGGCAACAAGGCAAAAGCAAGTGTAGACTTTGTAGTTTCGATCAAAATACATCTCAAAGTAAGTGCGATTGACATAGGAGGGCCCCAACTGCAAGTTGTTCGACTAGAAGTTATACTAAGTAGTTGGGCAATGATTGCAGTTGCAAACTTTTAACGAGAGCAATACATTAAGAGCGGACCGTGCTGTAGCTAGAGATTGCATTAAGATAGTTAATAACTTTCTACTGAAATGAGACTACATAGTAAGGCGTTGTAGAGCATCTAAGATAAATTGAATTTGCTAAAAGTTATTTAAGTGCAGTTATAGATTTGATAGATTGGCATTCAGTTGAAGCTTTTCAGCTTAAATTAATTAAATCTTAACAAGTAAAAAGAAAATAAAGTACAAAAATTAATATTTTTTAAAAAATTGCTAGGAATTCTTTTTATTTATTTAACAAATAAATTAAAATTTGTTTTTGCCTTAAAAATTATTAAATAAGACCTAAGGAAAACTCTAGAAAATCAATAAAGTGAGCCGACCTATTCACGCTTGGTCACTTTGCCTTAACTCGCAATAATTTTAAGCTTTATATTACATTTTTATTATTTTTCTTCTTTTGTGCAATCTTTAAGCTGTGCATCCGCTTTGTCGAGTCATTATCTAACCCGAAAAATTGCTGAACCATAAAAAATCAATAGATCGAAAATGTCAAAAGTGATTTCCGGCTACCGGTTGTCGAAGCGATTCATTCCATTCGAGCGTAAAATAATTTCGAAAAATATTTACACACTTCGTGACGAAAGAAGCAGAAAAAAAAGTGAAGAAAAAAAAGAGCTAATGGGCTAGCCATGTTTTTAGGTCTGGTTGAATGAAGAATATATATATAGATATATACATAGATGTATATGTGAGACGCCCACACACAGAAAATGGCGTACATCAATGTCAGCTTAGGGTCTCGCCAAGCATTTGCTGGCCAGGCTAAGTCACACAGATCACATACACATATAAATATATATATATATATATATATATATATATGTATAGCTGCTAAGAGGTAGCATAAATTCCAGACGCCGTCGACGCCCTGGTGATTTGTGTGTTGCATACGCGTAGACCACATCAAAGCTGTTGCGAGGTGTGAGCGTAAGGCGCCCAAGGAGCCAGGGGGCCCAAGTGTAGGCGGCTTAAGCACACTTGAAGTATGCGCACGCTTCGCAAAAGGTTAAGGAAAAGGATTTGCTATGTCCCACTGTCAGCGACAGGGATCACGCTTCACGCCTGCAAAAGACGAGAGTTGTGAAGCTACTCCAGCAGCTGAGCAAAACTCGTTGCAAATATGAAAAGTCGCCTGCCAAGTCATTTTCACATTTGAGTCGGGTTAGCCGACAGAGCTGAGCTTGTGGTTTACAGCGCGGCTAGCGGGTGGGTGTGTGGTGGTGGTGGTGCTGTGGTGTTGTGTTGTGTGGTTGTGGTAGCTGAGTATTCGTCGCATTAGACAGCTGCTGCTGCTGCTGCTGTTGCTGCTGCCTGTTTTTTATTCTTCCATTTTTATTTTGTTCTGCGTGCGGTTTTTCACTTGTGACAGCCACGTGTAATGCAATTATATTGAGGCAGGTTTTATGTGGCAACTTTTTCACTTTCCTCCCCCCCACACACACACACACGCGTGGTGCACTCTATGAAATTGATGGCGGATGTGACTCGATATGATGGCCATGTGGTGTCTTTACTTAGCCGTAGACAGCTTTTCAGCTCGACTATTGATGACCCAAAAACTTGTCAAAGTGTGAGAGAAAACGACAATCAGCAGATGAAATATTTCTACCTTAAGCTGTAAAGTTTCGGTCTTACTAGGAGAGAAGTTCTACTGGTAATCTAAGAAGAGTTGTTTATAAATTTCTCTACTTAACCATACCTACAACAAGAATCTTGATTAAAACTTAAAGTCTTACTCTTAAATTCCATTTTGCGCCCTTTCCGAGTCGTCTAACCGCAATTACAACGAAGGACAAAGATGCCTTGTCTAAAACACACTTATCGGCTGAGCAGACACAACCCATCCACCCACACACACACACAAACACACACACACAGGCACTGCAAAAAGTACAGCAACAGGCAGCAAAGATAATTGCCAAACTTTATTAACGGATACAAAACGAGGCAGTAAGAGGATCCGACTCCCGTCTGAAAGCAGCAAAAAAGGAGTTTCAAATTGCGCGCCCATGAATATGAAATGAAGTCGACTTCTGGACAAAAACATTGCGGCTGCCCAGAGCCCCATTCTGTCTCAGAGTGCTCGGAGTGCTCGGAGTGCAGCGTCTGGATTTGCTGATGGTCCCCAGGTATCTCTAGCCCTTTGGGGGTTTGGGAAGCGCCATAAACAACAATTTATGTGCTTTAATGAAAATTGGTCGAGAGGCGGCTGGCGACTAGCGCTGGGCGCTTGGCGTTTTTAGACGGGGCGCAAATAAATTAACTCGCCTTATTTCGAGGGTTGGTCCAGCCCGAATGCAAATGGTAGGCATGTCGGACATGTTAACACCTCGCCGCCAAGCTGGACAAATCCCCAGCTTGGCAAACACAAATCCCCCAAAAAAAAATAAAGAACTTAAAATACAAATTTTATGCGACTCGCGCGAGACTTGAAAAACGCGCAAATAATTTCAAGAGCTCATAAATTTTCGAGAGCGACACGTGAAATTTGTCAGTCAGGCGGCAATTTTTATGCAAATAGTAAAAGCGAAAAATGAGCGAAAGCGAAATGAGCGCAGATCCCATGCCGTCCTGGCCGGGCTGGCTGGGCTGGGCTGGGCTGGGCTGGGCTAGGCCTGGCCTGGCTAACAGGCAGGATAACAAAAACGCATATGGAAATTTTATGCAAATTTTTCACTGTTGCCGCAATTTGTAACAAATTTCAACGTGAAATTGTTTGAAAACGTCACACGCACACACACACCCACACACACACACACACACACACACACACACACTCGTGCATAAGTACAACAGACATCTTTTAGTCTGCTTTGGCCGCGGGCACAAAAACAGAGCATACTTTTTGCGGGTGGCCAGCAAACTGAACAAATTTAATTTGCTGTGCGGCACAAAATCAAATTGCATAAATGTCAATTTCGGTTAACGCGCAAGCCACCATGGCACAAATTAGCATATTTGTGTGCAAAAAAAATCAAGACAAATAAATAAAAAGTTGTCAACTGTAAAACTTATATATGAGCAGACTTAAAGTTCTAAGTTTATGTAATAGCAGAAAATATTTAGCTTATATATGTTAATGATATAAAACAATGTCTTTAAGTATGCTTGATAACTGTTAGGCAAGATCTGTTAAGTGTCTATAAGCTAGCTCTAACCTATATTCCAGTTAAGTACAGAAAATGTGTGCCGAACTGCTACAGTTACGCTATCGAAATCATAAAATCTACCCACTGTGCAGTACCAATAGTAATAGAACAGAGAAGGAGCCCCCTCACTATGGGCATCGACTGCTATAAAGTGCAAAGTGGCGTCTAATATTCGAAATGCCTGCGAGCGGAGCTGTACTTAAAGTTGTTGGTATCGTTTAAGTAGCGAACGTTTGAGCTGGAGCCACTTTCAACTCAATTTCCGTGGCCAACTAGTGGAAAAGCGCTTTTAAAGCGAGCACACACAAAAAGCGAAGATACTGAGCACGCGAAACGTTTCGGTTGCCAGTGCTAAACTGCAGCTGGAGCTGACAAAATATTTTGATTACTTTTGCACATTGGCAACACTTCAAAGTGTGCGAAGATAGCAAAAGGAGACGCGCTCGAGCATATTTTCAAAATAAATATTATTGTAGTAAAGTTGTCGGCGAATTTGTCGCAAATGATAAGGACACACACACAGACACACAGAGAGACAGAGCCAAAGTCAGCAGAGAGACAACGGCCAGGAGTCGTGGGGCCAGTCAGAGCCACAATGTCAGTGCTTGTCGTTGTCGCTGCTGGCTGCCTGTTGGCTCCCTTGTCAAGTGCGGAAGTGCAGCCCCGGCGAGTGCCTGCCTGTTGATGACACTTTGATGTTTTGGTCAAAAAACTTGGCCGAAAAACAAGCAGTCGTTGCAACTTGGACTTCAGCTTAAATTAATATGCATGCTGGCTGTGTGTGCGCCTAAGAGCTGGCCATAAACAGCAGCTGCCCGAACTAGGATTCTATAATATACAGCTCTTAAGAGCTCAGCGCACACACCATAATCAACAGTGCAAGGCGAACGAACATCATTTGCTATCATAAAACTTGGCCAAAATGTTTGCCTCTCCCAGTCCCATTCCCAGTCCCACTCCCAGTCCGGTTTTCCCAAAAATTGCGAGCTGTCTGCACTTAATGGAAAATGTCAGTTTGCCTGCAGCGTCAAACGTTTTATTGAAGTTTCCACTGAAGCGTCCAAGTTGCAAGTGGCCCCGCAGCCGCCGCTGACTACCTTCAGCGACTCTCATATCCTTTTCCATTTTTTCACTCTCTCTCTCTCTCTCTCCTTTGTGGCCAGCAGAGCGCAGAGCTTCGCCCGTTAAATTTAACGAACCGGAAGCGCTAAAAGTGAAGCAGCTCCAAATGGCTTGAGCTGACAACAGACGAAGACAGAGATATGCGGAACGAGAGAGAGAGAGAGAGAGAGAGCGAGAGCGCGAGAGAGATAGCATCTGTGGAACTACTTGCTTGAACTCTTACAAGTGCGGAAATCTGATGATCTGATGAGCAAATTGCACTCACCAAACAGTCAGATGAAATATTATGTATTTTTAATGCGGCATTCAATTGTGTTTGAATTGTTGCTATGCGGGCAAAACATCAAGTTTGCCACCCAAAAGTCATTCAAGGATATTAACAGCAAGCGGAAAATGAAAATTGACAGCACCCAGCTACCTGGGCAGATTATATAAGCTCTTTGTGATTAAAGTGTAGGAGTTTAAATAGGCAGTAAGACATGGCAGTGCGGCATAAAACTTGTCTTCAATTCTGATAACAGCTAAAAAAAAACCAGCGAATCGCCTACATTTTTTTAATATGTTAAACTTGCTAAGCAATGAACAAACTTTACTTTTATTCCTCATAAATTTGTTATCTGTTTGACGAGGCACCTTACTATATTCGCATTAAAATACAAATTCCTGATAATAAAGAGGGGGCCCTGGCACACAAGTAACACCCACGTTTTCACAGGAAACATATTTATAATTAATGAAAGCGCTGCTGCAAAAAAAATAAAACTTCTTGCTGCGTGGCAAATTAAAAATAGCTTAAGATATTTATAAAAAATTCATTAATATTTTTCAAAGACTTTTTCCATATTAAAAACCTGGCTTAGCATATAAAATATATATTATAGCAGGCTTAAAGAAACTTGTCAGAATATTTAAGAAAAAACAAACTTTAGGCAGCAACGTTTCGTCGAGCATTTGTTCATTCCTGTAAGATTCTCTGGCCGAATCGAAACAAATTAAACTGAAGTGAAGCATTTCTTAAACATTTATATCTTGTTAAATTTAATTATATAAATTTTTAAAATTTTTATTTTGTTTAAATAATGAATACCAAAATTAAGCAATCGAAAGAAGTTGTGTCAAAATCACCCACTGAAATAATACCCCAAAGAATGGAGCCCCAGAAAAGGGTTTTTAGCTCAATGTTTGAGATCTATGGCCGCGTGCAGGGTAAGTATTATTTTTTATAATATAAAAATCTTAATACATATATTTATTCTCCCCATCTTAGGTGTTTATTTTCGCAAGGTAAGTAAGAGTTTAATTAGTAGGTTGAGCTGATACTGTAAGCAGTTTCTTCTGGCTTGAAGCACACGCAATTGAAGGCCAAACAGCTGGGACTCAATGGCTGGTGCATGAATACCCAAGAAGGCACCGTTAAGGGAATTATGGAGGGACCTCAAGACATGCTATCCGAAATGTGAGCGGTGGCTGCCATAATTCAGAATTCTGATCTTTTAATTAATTTTCATTACCTTTGACAGGCGCTTGTGGTTGCAGCACAAGGGCAGTCCACGTTCCGTAATTGAAAAAGCCGTCTTCACGCCTTTCGAGCCCATTCCCAGTCACAATTATCACACTTTTTCAATAAAGCGTTAAGCATTAGCTCAACCTATTTCCACTAAATAAAGACAAACTAAATATTACTAAATCATATATATATATATATGGCTATGTCTGCCTTAGGAGGCAAGTAACACATGTCGTATGCGCAGTGTACGTGCTATCACGTCTTCTCTTCCGCACACATCTCTTTGCTGGGGCGTGTCAAGCAACTTTTGTTGCCGCCATAATATGTCCCAGTATATGTGCAATTGCCAAGCCACAAAATGGCCAAAGTTAGCTAACAACAAAAACAACTGGAAAAAAATATGAAAAAGTTTTTGGATACGCAACAGCAGCTTGGGGAATTGCCTCGACAATATTGGCACGTGTCGCAGCTCGTACAGCGCGCCATTTGTCGTCCAATTAGCCAGCTGTAGCTATTCGAAATAATAAAACGTATTTTTGTTCTAAACATTTTCCACAGCATTTGTAAAAATAAAAAAAAAATATATATTTATATAAACGCAACGAAAATTGTCGCAACAATTTCAATTTATTTGTCGCGGCCATCAAAAGATTTTTTTTTGTTTTTTGGCCTCGTCATCTCTCGACTAAAGCTGGTCAAAAGTTTACGCCACTTTTGCCAATTTAGCAGCAAATATTGTTGTAGCACGCCCCCAGCTGCCCGCCCCTGCTGCACAAAAGCAAAAACAAAATTTGCATAAATAAATAAAAGTTGCAGACTTTGAAATGTAACAGTTGGCGCTTGACTGCAATTAAAATCGGCCGCGCGGCATTTGAAAGCCTCTGAACTCCCCTCGGGTTTGTTTTTATAGCAGCGAATATTGCCATGACTTCAGTTGTAGTTGTTTTTTGCTTTTGCTGTTGCTGTTGCCCGTTTGGCTGGCTAACTGGCACTTTATAATAAACTGTTAAAACCGCAAAAATTGCAACAAAAGCGCTGGCCAGTTGACCAGACTGCTGCAGCGGCTGACAAGCGGCAGTAGCCTGCGTGCCACAACAAAACAAATTCGCATAAATTTCGGGAAAAACTACATTTTATAGGAATATTCGTAGCACTTTTTTGATGACAACAGCATTAAACGGATGTATGGCATTTTATACATTTTTCAATAAGTACTATATATGAAAAATTATTGTTAATAAATTATTAAATTATCTATAATATTTAGTTATTACTTCGATTAAAAGTTTTCTGCCAATAACCAACAAATTCTGTAAAATATAATTTTAATGCAATATATAATATGTATTTATATATATTTTTAAAAAATGTACAAAAACTGTAAAACTAAATCAAATCAATTTGTTGATACCCGAAAACAAACCACTGTGGCATAAATTATTATTCATTTTTATTATTATTTATTTATTTTATTTTTCATATTTCACTGTATTGTCGTTTACAATTCTTTTAAATATTTATTTATTTTTATTTATATATTTTTATTGAGTTTCATGCAGCTTTTTAGTGCACAAAATTCAAATTTATCTAAAATGTTTATATATCCCAAAAATATTTTCATGACTAACAAATTAAATGCAACTATTTTCAGTGGCAAGAAATTGTGCAGTGTTTCTAGTAATTTTATACCAATGAATTGGCAAAAAGAATTATAATTGAAATACAAACAATTTCGATTTAAATTTGTCGATTATAATATTTATTATGTACCAAAAAACTGATGAAATTGAAAAACTTGAAAACGGAAGTCGGAAAACCGCCGAATATTTGCTAATCCGCTCTTTAGAAGTAAAACCACAGAGGCTACGGATATTATTGGGTTTAGAATTCGGATACTTGCTGTTGACTCCGATGGCGAAAGCTAACGACATTTCGAGGCCTCAGATCCCTATCGATCTCACGTTGTAGCAGCTGCTTGAATAGCAACATTTTGCGTTTCGTTTCTTTGCTGCCCGCAGCGGAGCTGAACTGTAGAGTCGTGTTCTTGGCTTTAGACCTTTGAGCAGTTGAAATATTTATATGTATATTTATATGGCTTCTACTCTAGTTGCTTGGCGGACTTACTGGTTTTCGTTGGGCATCTTGAGAGCCTCGAATCTGTATATTTGTTTTTAAATTTTCCAAATTTCCTCCAGGCTGAGTTGACTTGCTTTAATTTTGTATAAAAACTGACTGCTTGGCCTAGCCAAAGCCAAGCAAACGCTGACTTCAAACATTTTTTTCACAGTCTACTCTAGCATTATCTCGCCTAAGCAGCATATAAACATGCCACAGCAATTATCGCAAATACACCCTAATCGCGCCACGTTCCTATGCACTCAATTAAATAACCTTTGACCTCGTTACGTGAATTTCCCAAACACGTCACGGGCATTTTAAAGGGTAAGCTGCATACAAATGAAATAGACTGCGAAATACCTTATAAACTGGTTGGGATTTGGCTAGTTATATTATATTTAAATTATCATGATATCATGGATTACCAATAATTAGAAATTTATTAATGAAATGTATTTATCAATATAATTTTACTTTAATATTTTTAACTTTTTTCTTTTCTTATGCCAATTTATGCAGCGACATCTTCACAATTCCATCGATTTTCGACAATCCTTATTTAAAACTGCGTTTTTCACTTTCCAATCATATTAAATTGTATCTTGTATTTTTGAAAAATGTGAAATGTGCACAGGGTATCGAGGCTCAAAATGAAGTCATTAAATTTCGTAATTTGTATTTGGAATTCAAAACAGGCAAACGGCAACGCGGCACGCAAACAGATAAAACGCAGCCGACAAACCTGCGGCCGGCAATGGCTTCTAATATATTTATATATATATATACAGAATAGGGCAAAATATAGTGTCGATAATCAATTCCGTTTTCCGGCTGATGCTTGATTTGTTCCTGTTTGTTGTTCTTGTTGTTGCTGTTGTTGCCGTTGCGTGCGTGACCCAAAATATGTATGCATCGATATATTCAAAAAACAAAATATCCATAAAATTATTGTAATCATATTGTGGTAGAGTGAAGGCGCGGATTAGCTGCCGCACAGGAGGCAGATGGGCGTGCCAGCGCATGCATGGCATGCACGGCTATTGACTGAAAAGTTGTTCCCTGCTTTTACTTTATTTTTGAATGCTCGCGTGCACGTCGCTTGCATGCGGCATGCCAAAAAGTTCCATTAGCGCGCTGATAACGAGTTCATTGGCACATTGATTCCTATTGATTATCGAAACACCCAAATAGCGGTTAATGTGTCGCCCTCAATTAAACGTTGAAATTTTTCTAATCATTAGTTGGAGTTTAGGCGACGGGATAACGGATTTAGATGGAATATTCAATTGAATAATGACATCGAATTGTATCTAGTTGGGTCAACTATATTAATGAATATTTATGTTGGCTGGTGTACATTGTTTCGATAATAAGACAGCTTTATTAACATATAGGCATTTGAATATAGTTAGAATATAATTCAATATTATTGACAATGTGGTGATCACGAAATAGAGAAATGCGTTGCAGAGAGAGAGAGAGAGAGAATTGAGATAACTAAAATATTATGAAATTTAGTGTGCTTTAGAATCTACTTAAGTAAAGACCAAGGAGTTTGACTTGTATAAATCGAATCTGAAACTAGAATAAGTTAACAGCGAATTTTGTTCACGAGGGCTACGTTGAGATCCTACAGCATCAAGATATAAAATACTTTCATCTAGACGAATATTATATTTATTTAAAAATTATTTAAATTCAAATATTGAAAAACCTTCGGAAAAGTAAAGCCTGATTTATGTTTACTGCATTATATTGAGTCGCATAATTAACAGACTCAATTCGATTCGATTTAATTGAAATTTGTCGATTTTTAATCCATCAATTATTAAAAATAAAATCATATACTATATAATTTATGGTCTGCCGCCGAAAAATACATCAATTTTGCAGGTGTAAAAAATTTGTGGCAAAATTTCCTGTCTAAAATGTGCAACAAAAAACTTGTCACAGACAAAGCCCGTAATTAAAATATAAATTTTTAATAACATTATTTTTGTATTCAGCTTTAAAGCCAAAAACAATGACATGCTCGGAAATAAAAGTTTGTCAATGTGCAAGCTGAAACAATTTTAAATGAAAAACAATTCAAAAATATATAAAATATATATAATAACAATCGATATGGCCAGATTACAATATTTTTTATATGCTTTCATATTTTGTACTCACACATTTTTATGCGATTTAATAGGGTTAAAAAAAACTATAAAATCTGATGGACATTTCAATGTGCTTTAAAAAAGGTTAAAGTCGACTGAATATGCACTGAATGCAAAACAAATTTGTATGGTTAAATTTTTTGTGTAGAACATTTGTCAAAAATAATAAATAAATATTATGCATACGTTTTTATGTATCAATCACAGGCTGGAATTGTCACCAAAAAACCACTGTTAAATTGTGAACTTAAAGTAAAGTCACAAATATTGCGGCTTATTCGCCCGATTGTCTCAAGGCTCAATAAAAGAAAGTAGCATAGTCTCAGACCCTATCTAGCAGCTTATTACAAATGCAGACCATGTTCGTCGCGCAATGCCGAGCGGAGCAAAGCCGTGCAGACTGCAACCAAATCTCAGTCTAAGGCACTTGCCAAAGCTTTGACTTTTCCGGCATTGGCCACAGCTGCGCTGGTCTGAGACGAGAGCACAGGCTCTATGGAGTCTAGACGCAAATCCATTTGGCCACAACTGTCGAAATTGGCTTCAGCAAAAATGTTGCATGATGAACTCTGCCAAAAATATACAGAAATACATATATGTACGACTATATATGTGTATATACATATATATATAATTCCAACAAATTTCTATACACTATAAAGCGCTAATTTGGCATGCATGCAACAAGCAACACGTTTGCCTATGTGCCACGCCCACATCGTTCGCGCATGCAACGTGCATGTTTATTCGCCATGTTGCGTGCCAATTTGATAAATGTCGCATTTGATTAGCGGCCTTAAAAAACCTTCAACTCCAGCCACGCTCAGCCGCACTTCGCTCGCAACGAGCGCTTTGCATGCGGCAATTGAGAAATTTACACAACGCAAACTTTAGCAAACTTTGCATAGTAAATAAGCGTGCGATAAGAATACATTGAAACGCGGAAAATCTTGTTTTGTTTAACAGTTTATGGCGGCATACCTAAAGGCGCGCTAACGGAATGCGAACCGTACAAAACTTTGGTTTTGCTGCGGCCCTTAGAAACTTGTTACGGCCAAATACTTTTCGAATTTTATTTGCCAGCTTTGATTTGTTCGCGCTGAGTGTGAGACGTTAACCCAAATGCCAAAGGCCAAAAGGCAAAAGGGCAAAGTGGCCAAAAAGTTTTGTGGCTTTGAAGATTTGAAGTTGGCAGCTCGTTGGGTCTTTGCCTTAACATACATACATCAAATGCCACTTGCATGCCGCGCTCTTTAATTTGTTGTTCGGGCTGCTTTTAAGTAGCTCCTAATTGGTCAGGGGATAGTATTTAATAATTGGAATGCCTAACATGACACTGAACACCCATTCAAAAGCATGAATGTGAGCGGTGGACAAGATGTAAGCACACACAAAAAGGAAAACGGTTTGTATGTGACATCTTGTTAAGGAAGTTCTCTTTGTTGCCTAAAGAGTCCACAGCGCCTGCAGCTGCCTTTCAAATTTTGTGTTTCTTTAAGTGAGGTATAAATTTTAAAAGAATTATTGAAAGGTTACAAAAATTATCAATCAGATATTAATTTTAAAAGAGTTCTCAATTAACTATATAGATTATCAAACAGATATACATTTTTTAAAAATTATTTATAAATCATATACAATATATAGTCCAGATTATATCACGAAAAATATATATATTTTGTCTTTTTTTTGGGTTTTCCTGAAATGTTCACAGATACTAACACTCCCTCTAGGCTATTAAATCCAAACAAAAATAAGCAAAAGAAATGCAAACAAAACGGAAGAGTGTTCCAATTAGTTCATAAGCCCAAATTCAAGTCTGGTTTAGTAATAGATTGAAGAAAGGTAGAAAAAACCAAAATCGTTAGCAAAGATATCTGCGTTCTGTATTGGTTGCCTACAGCTTGAATAATCTTCAGCATATGCTTCAATTCAATTCAATTCAATTCAATAAAAAGAGAAAGATTTTATTCGATGGAATAAGATAATGAAATGAGTGAATTAAAATAATTTTTTGTATACAAGAAAATATATTCAAAATTTCATGCATCTTAATGCTTCTCCAATATTATCCGCACTAAACTTTGTATTATTTCTCAATAGTTTGCAGCAACTGCAGCAACAGAAGCCAAACTTCAGCAACAAGCCAATACCAAGCAAACAAAGCATAATTTCTTAACAACTCGTATAGCAGCCAGCCGAGCAGAAGGCAACTTAAAGCAAACCAGACCAAGTTGAGATATTACCAAAAACAGAAAACAATGAAATTTTACTACAACAGGCGCAGGCTAAAAGACAATGCAAAACTTGGTCAGCTAAATTAGCCGGCAAATAAAGTACACAAAAAAAAAATAAAATAAGACTCAATTAGTTATGCGCACTTTTTGTGGCAAGTCGTTGCTGCTGCTGCCACTGTTACCTGCTGCTGTTGTTATAGTCTCATTAATATTAACAGGATGCGCCATGTCCAAGTGCAAAGCACTTTTATTTTAATTTTAATGAAGCTGCAACAACAACAACAGCAACAACAACAACAACAAAGCAATACGCCCAATGGTATGCAACAGTGTTCTTGGTTTAAATTTGTGCCACTTCTGTTTTGCATGTTGCCACCCACACAGCTGCTGACCCAAATACCTGCCCAGTCGAGTACACTCGTCCTGAATATATTTATATATATATATACATTTTTTATTGTTTCGGCCTTATAATTTATGCCGAATGGCGGAATGGCAGCAGCGAGAAGACAAAGCGAAGGCAGCCAAGTGCACATAGATTCCACTTTTTCAAGTTTCAACTTACATAAATAACGTTTGCTGAGTTTCCAATAAAATTTAAATAAAAAATTTATTGGAAATACAACGAAAAGTTGGGCTAACTTTAAAAGAAAGATATTTATTTGGCACAGAAAAATTTACTTACAAAAGTTTAAGATATGCTGCGAGGGTCCTTCTTGTCTCGCAAATAAATAAGGTAAATTTTCCTTTAGGAATAATTTTATTTTAAATAAAAAATATATTTTTATAGGTTTGTTTATTTTTGTATTGTTTATTTTGGTTTATGTATTTTTTATTTTGTGTATTTTTTATTTATTTTAAATTTATTATTATTTTAGTAGTTATTTTCATTATTAATTTTTGATTTATTTATTTTATTATTTATTTTATTTTTTATTTTATTTTTTTTATTTTATTCACAAGTTTTCTTTGTCTGTTTCAACAATATATTTTTTGCTTTTTGCCGTAATCCTTCTAGTCAACTCACAAGTTCCAATTTCCTAAGCTTCACTAAAAAGCTCCTTAAAATGTATCTTTTCTAGCTGCAAAAACAACATTTTCCTTTTAGTACAACAAAAACCTTTGCTAACATAAAGAAGCCCTTTCACTTACTTTTGTTTTCGCAAGGAAACTCAGCGCACAATTGTTTTCCTTTGTTACCTTTAGATTTTCGTTATATTTATAGTCACTTGCAGCCTTCAGGCCCATAAAATTTTAAAGTAAATTCAAGCTAAATCATGTTGATAATCATCTGCAGCTTCATCAACAGGAGTGCTGACTGCTCCATGCTGTCTAATCCTGTTAAAGCTGCCAAAAATCCACGACAAGGCTCAACGCGTCGATTGAATGCCAAAAAAAAAAAAAAAAAAAAAAAAAAAAAATGCCCAAAACCTGAGCAGCAATTGAAGGCGAAGGAAAATGAAGGGGGAAAGCGCTTAGCCCTGCCGTCGCAACGAGACGGGCCCAAAAACTGACAAAGCTACAAGCCTAAGCTGCCACGCCCCGTCGGCACCCTGCAGCGCTTCACACAACAAAGCAAAACGGTAAATAAAGCCGAGCGATGACAGCGGGCGATGAATGAATGAAAATCAAAGCAAATCAATGCGCAGCTTTTGTCCACACAGCTGTTGCTGCTGCTGCTGCTGCTGTCGCTGCCCTCACTTAAATCTGATGAAAATTGGAAAAATTTACTTTGGCAATTTTCGTTGCCTTTTGCCGACAGTGAAATATGTCAATTTCAATTATGCCGACAAGCCACGCCCTCCACCCAGCCCGCTCAACCAACGCCCCCGAACGCACTAGGCCGCAGGCAATTGAAATGTCAGACGAAAAAGGCAAATGCAGAGCTCAAACCGCCCGCAGCAAGCGAACGGAATTTATTGCGACAATGCGACAGATCGACAAATGTGTCAATTTTATGTAAAATAAAAATCTGAATTTGCATCGATTACAGCTCTGATAACGGTTAACAGCTCTCGCCTAGAATTAAGTTCTTATCGAAGTGCTATTGGGGTTTGAGCTAGACTGGGGAGAGCGGGGGCGAGCGAGCATTGTCAACTGCCTCTGTCAACTGGGTAATTAGAGTTGTTTTGGGCGTGTCAGATGTAAATTGCTGACAGTTGCGCAATGCCCGAGGCAACGATTCTGAATTGCGTAATATTGGGTAAAGGGGAAGTGAATAACCGGGTAAAAAGTTTTTTGCTACAATAAATCGAAGATGGGAATTTGACTAATGTATTGACAGTTGATGCCCATACTCTAGAAGAGTGTAAAACTATATGGAAACGGCTAATTGGTATGCACCGGATATGAATCGGCTATATGACGGGTATGCAATAGGTATTTACCAAGTATATAGAGGGTACTTAACGGGTTAGACTTTAGTATGAATCGGGTATATATTAAGTATACATCGGTGATGTATCAGGTACGTAACAGTCATGTATGTATTAAGTAATAACCGGGTAAGCATTGGGTATGTATCAGGTATATATCGGGTATATATCGCGTATTCACCGGGTGGGTCTTGAATAGGTGTATATCTGTTATGTACCGCGAAGGTAGCGCGTATGTATCGATTATATATCGTGTGATTACAGGGTATATTCTGTAAAATTTACTTAAAAAAATCGCTTAAATACTAAAAATTTGTTATAAATCGTCAAGAAATTTTCTTGATTTACAACGATACTTAACACATGTCTAACATATATAACTTTTCTCCTTTGCATATGCAAAAACATGCAATTGAGGCCCAGACATGGACAGTTACATTTATGAAGCTAGAAGATAACAATAAATGTTAAAGCTATAAGAAGTTAATGGGAAAGTCTTGAGCACTTGGCAGGCGTGATTTCCTGGCTAAGTATTGAACTATCAAGAAATCAATTGAAGGGCCATAAAACTGGCAACTGCGTCTAGTATTTTGCACAGGAAATACAACGTCTGGGTCTGTGTCTTGCAGTGAACTCGCCGGTCATTTAACAATGCGAATATCTTGTAAAGTCCATAGACAGACGCACTGGCTAGCTGGCTAGCTGGCTGGCTGACTGACTGACTGATTGAGTGATTGATTTGCAATGAGCGACGGGCAACTGGCAACTGGCAGCTGGCAACTGGAACTGAAACTGAACTTGAAAAGTGCATGCACGCAGACACAACACTCTCACGATAACAACAACAGAACAACAAAAGCGACAACAACAAAGAAGGCGACTAGGAAAAATGTCATGTCGAAGACTTCAGGCAGCGCATATCAGCGATATGATCTCTTCAGTGACGGCAGTCGTTGGCATTGACAGAGAGAGAGGGAGAGAGAGAGAGAGAGAGAGGAGGAGAAGTTTGGTATTTGGTGGCGTCTGCAGCTCCGGCTGTGGGCGACACTTTGATGTGAAATTGATGATGATTGAAAGTTGCATTTATATGGTGCGACTGTGTGAGGAGCTTTTGGGGGATATTCGTACTTGGCAGTTTGTCTGGCATTACACATTCCCTGCCTGATGACATTATGCAATGTTTATTTTTGCTGTTGCTCGCATACAAATTAAACAATTAAAGGAAATACAAGAAAATAAAGCAGCAGAGAGTATGCTGCACTAAAGTATACCCTGTAGATATTTGGCTTAAGTTAGAGTTAAGTAAAAGCTTAGAATATGACAGCTCAGAATGAATATAGAGTTTTTCCAGTCTACAAAACAGTTTTATGCGTTTATATATAATAGATGAAATGAAGAAAGTTTACATAAAGATTTTTCAGGGTTTGTTTAGAGTATGCACATATATAAAATATCTTAAAATCTAGCACAACGTCTTCTATACTTTCTAGGGTATAGCAAGCCTAGCCGCCTGCAACTCCCCAGTTTGTTGTCTTGGTCTGCGGTTGAGGTTTTATTTGCCCGCCCTGGCATGTGCTCTAGATATACATACATATGTGTCAAAACTACTTTGGTGCCATCGTAAATTTAATTCTTAAGCGTCTGCGTCAGCAGCTGATGATTGTCATCATCAGCAGCAGCAACAGCATCGCTATCATCATGATTATGAAGGCGAACGAATGCTCATTGCATTTTTATCACTTACGCGAAATTGGTTTTTATGTGTCGGAGCCTCATGTGCGCCTATTAAATTAAAACGTTGCGCCTTCCTTAGGCACTCGACATCAATTCCCCCACACTAGACACAAACTCCAGAATCAGAACCAGAACCAGAGCCAGAACCAACTATGGCCAGCCCGTGCGTAGAGACAGCCGAGGCAGTTAAATAAAATGCCCAGACGCCGTTTATGCAATGACAATCAGCCAAATAGCCCAGTGATATATCTTGGTCATACTTATACGAATATAATGAAAGAGCAGCCAGCCAGCCACTTAAGGGAGCTGCTAGCAGTATGACTATGAGTCTGCGATACGTCTGTAAGTACTGTAGTTTCTCTTTTGTCGCCAGCATTGTTTATTGATTTATAGGCTTAGCTCTATATACATACATACACACACACACACACACATGCAGACTTGCCAACAGGCTGATTGCAATGTATGTCCGCAAAATATACGTATTTAGTGGGCGTCACTCTCACTGGAACACTTAACACTGTGTATACAATATATCGACTTACTCGATTATCATCAGAGGTGGGTTAGTGTGTGGTCGTAATATATGAATGATAATTTACCTGAAATTAAAAGTAAGAAAATATTTAAGATTTAATATGGATTTTATTAAATATAATGCGTAATTTAATAACTAAAGTTTTATATTATTATTTATATTGAATTTTCATACAATAGTTTTTAAAAGTGGTTAAAAAAGAAACGAATTATATTTAACTGTTTTCCCTGAGAATTTATATATGAGTTCTAGGCTCATAAGTTCAAAAAGCCAATTCAGAATATTCATTTTTATTTATTTTATATTTATTTATAATTTTATTTAGTGATTTCTGTTTATTTTTTTAAAAAAAAATTTTAGAAACTATATATTTATTTATTATTTTTTTTATTTTTTTACTTATATTTATTATTTTTAGTTTATTTTTTATTTTATTTATTTTTATAAAATAGTAGAAGACTGTATTCATATTATCTATTTATTTATACGTATATTTGTTGAGTTTTATTTATTTTTATACATTTATTTATCAATTATATTCTCAGATAACAAACATTTTAAAATTATTTGTTCATTAGAAAAAACCAATAAGCTTTTGACTTTTATTTCTTTTTAATTATTTTGTCAATTTCTTATAGTTTTTTTTATATTTTATTTAATCATGTTTTGTTTCTTTTCATTAAATAAATCTAAAAAAAAGTTAATAATTTAGAATTTAATTTTAACGTTGTTACTACTATTCCTTATAATTCAAACTTATTTATTTAGTATTTATGTACAGTAGCCCAACTGCTTACAAAAGCAATTACTTGCATTGTGAATGCTAGAATGTAAGTGCAACTACTTTTATTTTGTTAAATGCATTTAGATAATAAAATTTAGTCTCTCAGACAAGCTGACGCTTTGTGTGCAACTTTTTGTATACGTAAACACATCTTTGGCAATTTGGGAATTTAGTTTGAAGCCAATATCCGCAAAGGCAGCCACAATGACACCTGTGCCTGGCCAATCTCAATGCACTTCAGACTAAATCAAATGATATACAATTAATTCCCACTGCCTATCTGCATACTGTGCATGGCCAAGCCTGGCAAACAAACAGGCCAAGCTAACCAGCAAAGCAAACCAAACCAGCAACCGACCAACCACTGGCTCGGGCCAATGAAAAATCTGTCAAGCTCAGTAAACTGACAAGTTAATGCCACAGCAGCGTTCAGAGGCAGGGCACAGTGAAGCCAATGACTTGGCCAAAAAGCACCCAAAGGCAAGCTCGATTGGGTGGGTCAGCGAGCGAGCAACCGAGCGAGCGAGCAACCGAGCGAGCGAGCGAGCGAGCGAGTGAGTGTGAGAGAGTGTCTGGTCTCTGTGGTAAAATTTAATTTAACATACAATTCAAATGCTGTACGACAAATTCTTTGCACACACACACACACATTGGCAACCAGACCTCAGACCACAAAATACACAGAACGTTGCCTGGACACAAAAGGCCAGGATGAGAGAGTTTTTGTGTGGCGCATAACTTGGGCTCAAGGCTCAAGCCCTTAATTATATTGAGTGTATGAAATCCTTTAGCCACACAATGCAGCCCATCCACACACACACACACACATAGACAAATCCGGGGAAACAGGAAGTGAAAGTGGTCTGGACAACAGGCAACAATGTCCATGTCCTTGAACAGCGCATAATCCAAGCAATTTGCAATTTTTGGTAATTTAACTTGACAAAACTTTTTAATGGCCAATGCCAATGCCAATGCCAAAGCCAATGGCAGGCTGTTCAGCATCCAAATGGCTTCCCTCTTATAAAACTCAATACGTAATGGACGCCATTTGTGGCGATTGGTTGCGCAACTGTTGCAACTCGACTTTCGATTTTTGGCCGGGTTGGAGTCCGAAAACCCAATTCCCAATCTAAAAGAGAAGAAAAGGAAACCCCTTTGTTCCGTCATAAAACCATAATTTTTGATTGTTATGTACTTTAAGCGGATTTTCGCTGAGCGCAACGGCCAAAGAGATTTCATTTATATATTTACATACATATATATATATATATATATATGTGTTCTCATTTTTTCTTCTTCTTTGTTGTTGTTGCATGCAAATTTTTGTAGCTTTTCCCATTTTCAATTTCATTTCAGTTTGTTGTCCTTCGGTCTATTATACTCGATGATTTATGGTCTTATGCGCAGCTTGGCCATTAACTGGGCTTAAGGCGTTAATATCCTTAGCGCAGGATTCGACAAAATAAAGAGTTGGGCAATTTATGCGTTGATTTGATTTTAATCTTTTGCGCGAACCGCTGGGAATACACAGCGGAGTTTAAGCTATTGTTTCGCACAGATCTGTTAATGTGAGCAGATTTGTGGGCGTATATTTTTGGTTGCAATGAGCTTAGCGCGGTTGAGCATAGAGGCGAAAATTGTTGAAGAGGGCTGCTTTTTTTTTTTTGGAAAGACGGTGAAGGTTTTTGTGTGTGAATATGCTTACAGAGAATGCAGTTCTCACTTGAGCATACAATGAAATAAATTTGAAATGTTCAGATAATCTTTTTAGCTGTCATAATATATAATGAAACTCCCAGTTGATGTAGGAAATTTAAAATCCAGCAATGAAGTTTCGAATCTTGATTTGAAGTATTTGTATTACGTATGCATTATGCATTATTTATGTATTTTTTTTTTTATAGAAAGCCCAATAAAAATAATAGATTTACTCCTCAAACATTTATTTCGAAGCTTTAAATAGTAAATAGTAAATAATAATAAAAAGAAAAATATTTGTAAAAATTTATATATAGAAATAGATGACTATATATTTAATAAATATTAAAATATTATTATTTCAAAACTTAAAGAAGTAAATAATAAAATAAAATTATTGATAATAAAAAAAGTATATAAATATTCAAAACATAAAATGTTTTAAATGGTTGCTTATTTGTAATGGATAAATAAGAATATATGTCTGACATTAATTTTTACTTTGTCTAAAAGTAACTTATCTCTTTATGAATTATCTAAATTCAATACAAACTTTTCACAAATTACAAAAAATAATATAATTTGAAAACATTTCGTTCTGCCTGCTGCTGTTCCTGTTTTGTTATTTTACAGCTTTAATTATTTATATTATTTACTATGTCAGTTCTTGGCTTTTAATCTTCTTCCGCTCGTAACAAAGTGTAGTTCATATTAACTACCAACTCAAGTAAACTCAACAGAAAGCCACTTAGAACTAAAGTTGTTTTGCTTTAATCAAAATTATTTGAAACTCGATCTAACATTTAACTTTCCAAGTTGTATATCAAATTTGCTCTCCTCCCAGCCTAAACAAAATTTGACAACTTTTCCCCTAGCCTCAAAAACAACACCAACAATATTTATAGCTCTAATTACAAACAACAGCAGCTCACACAGACAACAAGAACAGCAGTCACGCCGCACTGGGAGTATCAGAAGAGCGCAATATCAACTGCGCAGCCAGGAAAAAAAAAATAGTAGAGACAGAGAGTGAGAGTAGGATAAACCGGGGACGTAATACTGCGACCATAAGCCACAATTTCAGCGACGCCGAAAAACAGTTTAACTGTCAAAAATGACAAATAGCTCGCTGAGGATTTAATTTTAAATGCAGTTGCGCTTCAGTTTTGCATTGCAGTGGAAATTAACTAAGAGTGCGCAAAAACGTTAGCGGGGAAAATTGCGACTAGCTACCGTTAGATGGAAAAACCCACCCCCATTCCCCTCCTCCCCCTCGCCAAGCCCAACTAACCATGGCAACAAACATCAGCATCAGCAGCAGCATCAGCAGCAACAACCACCGAAAATCTTGGCAAAAGTAACGAAACGGAAGTGGAATTAAAAACGCGCAGGGAACACCTTGCTGCAAGGGGCATTTTAAAGGGGATAGAGGGGGTGGCTTTGGCAGGGAGGGGTGCGTCTGTGACAGGCAAAAGGGGTGCAATGCGCTTTACGGCCTTTGGTCACATAGCAATGCGGCCTTTCATCTACGTACGGAAAATTACGATTGCACAATAAAGAAAAATATAAATGGAAGGGAAAAAGGATTTCTCAGCACGAACTAACAGAGGTGGATCGCACACACACACACACACACACACACACAGACACACATACACACATATATGTATATATATAAATTAATCGTATACTCAATGTTCAGTCAGACGTTTTATTGCAATTTCAAATATGTCCATGGACATGTCCACAACGCACGTGCCCCGCGTGCAACACAGCCTGCGGGGGAGTTTTGGGCGCATCTATCCGCTTATTAAAAATATTTGTTTATGTTTGCGTTTCTATCTGTCGGTTGCCATTGTCTTGCCTAATGATGTTTACGACTCGCTCGGCCATATAATTACATTTTTAGACATCCACATTTTTCAACATCAACGCACATTAAACACACATGCCAAGAGCTTTGCGGAGTTGGAGATACATAGAACTGGAGAGGTGAATAAAGCTGGGTTTGGCTTGCACACATGAGTTAAGCTAAGGTGGGTCATGGTGTAACAACTTAGAGCAAAATTTAATACATAATATATTTTTATATATTTTTTTTTATTTTTTATTTATGAAACCTAACTTATGCTATGATTAACCTTTCGATAAATTTCCCCTATAGCCACGCATTTTTTTTTCAATTATCTCCAGCTAACGATTTGTATTGAAATGCATTCCTCAACTATTGATTAGCCGCCTTAACGATTTTCTAACTGTTCATTAGCGTCGCTATTCGGGCTCTAATAGCAACGGCTTAGTGGCACCTCTCTATGCGCTTCTCACACGCAGCTGTTTCTCGTACGTCTGTGCGCCATGTAATTGCAAATCCAATTAATTTACGAACTAGTCGAAGCAAATGTGCTACTAACTGAGACATAAATAGCACAAGACTAGACACGAGACACGAGTATCTACCAACAGATACTCAAATGCCCGCCCCTCTCCGTGCTCCACTCTCTCTCACTCACACTCTCTCTCTCTCTCTCTTTCATTCGCTTACACTGTTCAGTGTCTGTCTCGCCAATGCCTTTTATAGCCCATGTTGTGTCTACGTGTGTTCCTGAATTTAAAGTGCTTGTGGTTTGAGAGACTGACGCTGGAGTGTTGACAACGTCTCTCTGTGTGTGTGTGTGTGTGTGTGTGTGTGTATCTCTGATTGACAAATGTACAACAATTAAGTGAGAAGTTTTGGGGACGCGACTGATGCTGATGCTGATGCTGATGATGCTGCCTTGAGGTTGTCAAGGAAATTGAAAAGTGAAACCTGCAGCGCACCAAAAACTTTGGTCGGATTTATGTCACAAGTTTACTTGGAAACTAACGCAAAGACCCCACAAAACCGAGACCCATATCAACATCAATTTCACTTTAATGTTTCCCGTGCATAAAAACGTAAAAACAAAAAACTTGAAGAAGAGAAATTATGCTAATAAATCGCAGCGACACGTGTCGTCGTACTCTCAACCTAATGGACATGCGCCACGAAATATGCATTGAATATTTTTTACAACATCGCCCAGGCCCAGGCACAGGCCCAGCTGCCCTGCCGGAGTGCTGCACATTCCGGGCGCGGATTATGGACTGCACGTGGTGTTTACACATCATTTACATAAAACGAGCAACAATTTTTTTTCTTTTTTTTTTTTGCAATTTCTTGACAAAAACCAGCGCAGCAGAGCGCTGAGTATGGGCTGGAAAAACCTGCACAACAAAGTTGTTAATTATACTTGACTGGACGACAACTCCAACCCAGCCCAAGCCAAGGCAAGCCCAACCCCGCTTTGCCCAGTCAAGCGCTGATAATAAAGCGCCCAAGCGGCCCTGAGGGCTTTGAGTAAGGAACTGGAACTAGGAACCTGCCCGCTTATGCCCGTTTATGACGTGCCCGAAGTAAAAGAAACCATTAATCAGCGCCTTGGTTAGACCGGGCTGCTCTTACCTCAACACGTATATATATATGTATTTTTTGTTTCATTCCTTTCTATGCGATTCTCATAGTTTTCTGCCGGTCGCGTGCGTAACATTAAGCAATACAATACGAAACCAGCGAACGATTTTCAGATAAAAACCATTTAAGTGCATAGAGAAAACAACTTGTATTATAACTAATTGCAGTAATTAATGAGTTTAGTTTACATTTTTGATGAGCCATAATTGAATGATGGAATGAGAGCGTGCGTTGATTGATAGCCTGTGTAATGTGATAGAAGTTGCTGTACAGCAAAAGTTTGAGTCACTATGCTAGAGAGATAGATGTTTTTCAGTTCTAGAATGCGCTAAATATGAGCAGCAGGAAAAGAAATTGCATGAAAGCAAAATAAGAGTTATTACAGTGTTTCTCGTTTCATTGCAAAGCTATGTCTATTACACAGTCAAATGGGCAACTTTGAACTTGGTTCAATATGTACTTTGATATTCCCACAATAATGTTCAACCGAATCTCTGTTTCTTTTGGTTAAATATTGATTGTTTTCTACACTTCGTACTAAGCTCAGGCTAACTTTTGGTTTAAGAACCAAAATAGTATGTATTTATGCTCAACGAATTGTCTAAAGCCATTGGACTTAGTTCATATTTATATTGTTTATTATTTTACTTTTTTATATTTATTTTTGTTATTTTTATTTCTCCAATTTTTTACCTTTTTTTGTATTTGTTAATTTAAATTTAGAATTTTCTTTTATTTTATTTTTGTTTCTTTTTTATTTTCTTATTTTAATATTCTTTTTTTTTAATATTAAAATTTAAGTTTTAAATTTCAATTTTCATTAAAAACTTAAGACGATTCATCATCAAATAGCAAAGCTTGTTATATTTATGATCAAATAGCAAAAAATCTTTGTCAATAGCTTCAAGTTTACGAAAATTAGGCAGCTGCCGTAATATAGTTATCGAAAAGAGTAACACCATGTTATCAGCTTAACTCATTATTTAGATAACGACTTTAGTTAATTAAAAATAATATTAATTATTAAGCTCTACAGCAAAATTTAGCTACTTGAGATAATAGAAAGACTTAAGCATTTTAAGTGAAACAAACTATTTAATAAACCGGCTCGAATAAATAACTCAAAATAGCTGAATTGATGTACTATATTTACACAGTTTAATCAACAACTAATAAATTGACTACTTGATTGGAAAATACTCGAGAATACATGCCCTCCATTGAGTAAGTAAACAAATTTTAAAGAAACAACCCATAAATTGTGTAAATGCTAAATAGGAAATTCATTTGGCATTCAGTTCAAGTAATTGCAGCGACCATTAAACTAATTGCATACAATACACATTTGATGGCAGGCATTGCTGAAAATGCCAAAATGTTTAATATGCATATAAGAATAAATGGTCATAGATCCAGCCATTGCCCAACGCCCAACTCCAAAGAGCTGTAGAAGGAGCGGCAGGCAGGCCACTCGCACACACTGAATGAATGCCATTTAACCTGAGCCCCGAATAACATATGGAAAATCAAAAGCGGCAAAAAGCGAAAGCAAATTGCTTAGAGGCTCGCTGACAAACCACCTGTGCAGCAGGCAGCACCGCCAGCATGCTCCACACACACACACACACACACACACACACTCACACACAAAGAGCAATCAAACCACCCGCCAGGGCAAAGGCAAAGCAAATTTCATACGAAATTAAATTAGAATTTTCGGTAGTTGTTTGTCTATTTCTGTCTGTCTGTATGTCTCTTGCTCTATGGCTTCCTCCCATCTCCCTCTCTCTCTCTCTCTCTCTCCCTCCCTCTGTGCCTCTCACTCTCTATTGCTCAATTTAAATGAATGGCAAAAGGAAATTGCAGCACGCACGCACATGAAACTCGCTTTCAATTAAAAAAAAAATACGTAAAAAATAAAATAGGATCGATTTGCGAATATCCTGTATTCAGAGTGAATCTAAAAAAAATTATAAAAATATATATATATATATTGATAAAAATAATAAAAATTATTTAAAAAATATTTTAGATTGCAAAAGTTTAATTCTTATACCACGCCAAACTCAGTATGCAGAAATTTAGTTTAGAAACAAATATAGGCGATGCTTCACTCTTCCCAGTCATACAAAAGGCTCATTTTCATGCGTTTTCCAGGGTATACAAATATTGAAATTACATCGCCCAAAAACATTAAAGTCAAAAATATATATATGTATTCACACATAACTGTGGGACAGTTGTAGGCGAGCAATAGGGAAGGAAATAGTAAGTGGCAGGAGTTGGCTGTCTGGCGCAGACAGGCGCACAGAGAAATGAACAAATGACCGCAGGCAGGCAGGCAGGCAGCAGCAGCAGCAGCAGTAGCATTCACATTTGCACGAATGAATGCGTGAGTGTTTGTGAGTGTATTTCTGAGTGTTTTGTGGCGGTTGGGTCAAACGGATTGCACGAATGCTCAAATGCCTACGCAACTGCTCGCATTTTCAATTAAAATTTTCCGTTTTTAATCACCTTCACAAGTTGCATATTTGCAGCGATATGAAACACATCTCCGATTTTTTATATACTATAAATTTTTATATGTATAAATTTTCATACGTATATTCAATTTTTTTTTTTTATAATTTTTAATGATAATCCAGAATTTTGTCTGCGGTTTGGCTCGTTAGCGGCTTAGAACATAATTTAAACCATCTGCAATGATGGTTAGATCGCTATCTGTGCTATCGGCCTTGTAGTGGGTGTTGTGCCACACATATTCCATTTGCATGGGAATGCTGATGGAGATGCCACCGGCGGAGGAGGTAGCCATGGATCTGGCACCGGAGCCGGAGACGGAATCAGAGCTTGAGCTGGCACACAGCGTCTCGGTGTCCTCAGAATCCACATTGCCCGATTCAAGCCAAGGCTCGTAATGCACCAGCTCGGTGCTGGGATCGTCTTTGTCATAGGGCACCAGAGCTAGGAAATTTTCCGTAGTGCTCGTCTCATCATCACCCTGCCTGGCCTCATCATGCTTATCATCATTTGTCATCAGGTTATCGTCGCTCAACGACGACGATAATAGCGATGACAGCGATGACAACGATGGCCGCAAATGTGCGCAGAACTGATATTCGTCTTGCGACGTTGAGCCCGCCTGATCTGTAGCCGTATTGCCGCCGGCTTTGAAGCGCACCATATGGGACGCCTCCTGATGTACATTGAATTGATTTTGAAGTAGCACATGCTTCAGCGCAACAAAGGATTCGCGCATATCCCGTAGCTGCGCCTCGCTGTACTTCGCCCATAGCGGCGATTCGGCCACCGACAGCGCATTGATCAAGAAGTCCAAGTCTTTGTCCATGAATATCGTTCAAGGTCAACGGGCGAAACTTTTTCAAATTCCTATTCAAATGCTTAAACTACAATTTTAATAATCTCTACAATTTGACACACTGAATCCAGATATGTGTGATTAAGTTTCTGTGAAATATTTTCAACTTTAAAAATACCAAAAAAAAAACCCTTTTTGAGTTTATTTTAACAATTTATTTTGCAGAAAACGTCTCAAAGCACAAATTGAACAACTGGCATGCAAAGTAGTTTACGTAAGCCACTTGCATAAAGCACTCGGCCTGCCTACAGGTCTCTCAAGTGGTTGTGTCATATGGACAGCAAAGTGCACAACTAAACTAAGAACAACATCAGCATCTGGAAGATGAAGACCAACGGCAAACTAAACGAGCAGCAGTTTATATACAACGAGTCTCTAAAATAATACAATTTTCCTCTAAATTTGGTCAAAGATGCCGCAAAAATAAACTTAGAGGCGCATGGCCTCAATGTCTTATAGCAATGCAAATGCCCTGTCGCATGGATTCATCACAAAACATTGTCCTTCGAGCCACCAGCGGCGTTTGTTGTTTCTTAGTTAAAGCGAGCCCAAGCTACGACTCAAGTGTGTCTGGCTGCCTGGCTGTTTGGCTGACTGTCTGTCTGTGTGAGTGTGTGTTTGAGTGTTTAAGAGTGTGTGTGTGTGTGTGTGTGCGTGTGCTTGAGTGTGTGGCATTAGTTGCCTCAATGGTGAACACTTATGACCAGCTAACAAGCAGGCAAACGATATAGAGATGGCCCCAAGTCGTGCAATAGAATATAAAACGAGTATTATACTTTAAATATATAATATTATTTTTTATCTAAATATATATTTTAATTGTTGTTCATAAATTTTTAGCTGTACAGATTAAAAAAATAGTAATATAAAAAAGTTATATATTTAAATAAAGTTTAAAACAAATATAGATTTATAAATATATATTTATTTATACATGATTATATAAATATATATTTTAAATAAACTTATATTTTTTTATCTATACGCACTATCGAGCTTTCTCTCTCTCTCTATTTAAGCCATCTAAGTACACACTCTCTCCCTCTCTTCTTCTAAACCATCTAAACTCTCTCTCTCTCTCTCTCTCTCTTTTCCCTTCCCTCTCCTCTTCAGCCATCTTCTACTTCCATTTTCATATCGCATTACACTTCAGCTTGCAGCACGTGCCCATCTCTAATGTCGAGCCTCTGCTCATAGTCAAGTATATGATGCCAGCACAGATCCTTCATGCTCCTGAGTTGTGTGCTTGCTTGTTTATTTGTTTACTTTTTGCCATTTGGCTGTGTGCAAGTTTTCTTCTAGCTTTCTTTCATGTCTGTCTGTCTGTGTTGCTGTTGTTGTTGTTTTTGTTGTTGCTGTTTCTTTTTCTTCCCTTTTTACGCCAAGCATTTTTATTTTATTTTCTTTGCTTTTTTCTGACACTGTCATGAATATTTTCGTATATTCATATTTTCATCTTTGCTGCATGTGAATTTTCTGCTCTATACTGGCAATTGGGCGCAAAACTTTTGGCTCTTTGGCTCGTTGCTCTGGCTGCTGCTGCTGTTGCTGCTGCTGCTGCTGCTGCTGCTGCTGCTGCTGTTAAGAAGGACGCATGTGTAAGACCCATGTTATTTAATAGGCTTTTGTGTCTTGGCCAATGCTGTTCACTTCAAGTGGCTACCATGCCCCAAACCCTCCAGCTTGCCCTATGTTTGTGTTGCGTTGTCTGTCTGGCCGAGCTGCCTTTGAGTCACATTTGGTTGGCTCTGCGCTTTGTATGCACAGTGGCTGCCTTCTCTTTGCTTTTTTTTTGTAATGCGTTTAGATTATTAAACATATTTGAATGGTCTACTTGATGGAAGGCATGTCTGCTTTTTGCTAGAATATATTGAAACTTGCTGAAGTTTCGACTTTTTGGTTTGTGCAATTTAAGTTTCTGGATAGAAATAAATATATTTTAGTATATATATGAAGCTCTTCATTTATGACTATTCACTGTATTCTTTCATATATATAGCGTCTTTAAGTTGCCTATGAAAGCAACTTCTGCTCTTAAAGTGTTTAGTAAAAACGCACAGGCAATGCTTCTAAGTAGGTCAAGCCATTAAAATTGCTACTAAATACACACTCCCACACACACTCATACACACACATACGCACACATTCTAGCTCCAACTCACTGAGTGCAGATTTATGTATTGTGGTTGGAGTTTTCGCTCTTATATGGTTTTTCCTGTCGTTGTTTAATCGTTAAAGGACTTGTTTTGTTGCCATTGCTTTTAGTTAAAGTTCCGGGCAATGCGTTGACATTACAAGCAAGCAAGGGGAGTTAACACACAACACCAAACCACCCACCCACCCACCAACCACACACACGCACACACACATATGAAGCCATAACAACAGAGGGCGCCACCTGCTACGTGGCAGTTGCTTTAGTTTGACTTTGTTCCCCCCACGCACAGTTTGTACAACGCAAAAGTTGCCTGCTAAATGCTTTCTGATTGTTATTTCTCGTGTTTTCGCCGAGCGCCACTGTTGCCACATCCAAATTACAATTATTACATGCCACTGGTTCCACAACCTCCCTCAGTTTCTCTCAGTTTCTCTCGGTCTCTCTCTCTCTCTCTCGCCTTCCTCTAGCTACTTTTGCAGTTTACTTCAGCCTCAGCCTGCGCTTTCTACGAAGAAAACTTTCCATTTTAAGTTTGGCTGTGTTTTGCCTTCTGATTCTACGAATGCAAAATCTGGCAAATATAGGCGTGTTTAACATAAACTTAAGCTGTTTGTAATGACTTCGTAGCGTTTTTTCTAGCTACCAAGTCCCTTTGGGGTTTGCTTGGCGTTGCCTTTAAGCCAAGCCAAAATGTAATGAAAAAACTTTATGACTCAGAGACTGCTTGGGATTACAATTAAATGCTGGTCAAGTAAAAGAGTTTTCAACATTTTTATAAACGCCAGCAAAAGTGTTGAACAATACAAGCTGCTAAGATAATGCGTGCAGCAAAAGTAAGTTGAAAGCGAAAAAATTTGTGAAAGGATTTTTTAAAGTTTCTTAAAAACATTTTTTAATGAATAAAATAGTTTTGAATAGAGAAATAAAGGGTTTAGTTTGAAGAGAATTATTACAGAAAATAAATGATATCAGAAAGAGACAAAGATATAGCAAAACCTCATTCATATCACATAAATATTCAATGCCTTTTATATATTATATTTCCATTGTTGACTAAATGTTGACTAAATTGTCTGTTTTCATATAAATTTAATTTAAAATTCTAGAAAATAAATAAACAATCAACTAAATTGTTAGCTAGTTAAGAAAAGTCCACATACTTCAGCTTTTAGGCTTCCGCAGCTGCTGCCTACATACTCAATTACTTTTAATTTAGCCAATTTTTCTCAAGGCTATCTTGGAGCAGTGTTTGCGCCAAAAACCAGGCCCTTAGCATTTGCTGTTCATTAGCGATAACAGCGTTGAGAAATAAAGCCAAATCGTATCATTAACTCTGCAAAAAGAGAGCAAAAAGAATACCTTTTGGCCGGATAAGCAGCTCATTACTCAAATGCAGGCTGACGAATACATAAAGGCCAGCAAAAAAAAGGGAAAATGTCAGGTCAAAAATGGACAGGCTCTGTGTGTGTGTGTAAGTGTGTGTTTGTGTGTGTGTGTGTGTGTGTGTGTGTGTCTGATTTGCTTGTGATTTACAGCGCCCGGGGCAAGTGAGCAAGCGAAATTGCTGGGCTCAGCAAATGGCAGGCTCACAATAAAACATAATAATAATTTGTTATAAAAAGCAAAGCGCACAGAGATAAACAAAATAAATGACAAAGGCATGTCAGCACAAAAGGGAAAAACCAAAGAAAACCGAAATGAGAAAAGAAAACTCCAATTCGCTCCACAAAGAAAAACAAACTAAAGACAATTTTTGGGTTACCCTCGGCGACTTGTGCAACCCTCAGCAGTTTTTTTCCATTTTTTTTTTTTTTACGCAGCTCCTACTAGAGACATTTGCATAAATTATCATTTGTTTAACATGCCCAGCAGCCCGCCCTGCTCGAAACAAAAAAAAAAAATATATATATATATATATAAATTTATATATGTATAGATATAGAGTAGATGTAGAAGTCTCAGGGCAGATACCTTGAAATGGAAATGGAATCAACGCGGACTCTGCGTCGCTGTCTAAAGGCAAATTGGTAATAAAAGCCAAATGCATAAAATAACATAAAACAAGAATTTATGTGCACAGCAGCAACAACAACAGCAGCAAAAGCAACAACAGCAACAACAACTGGCAACAAACATCAAGCAAATTGCAATAAAATGCAAATTTAAAAGCTAAAAACGAATTGAAATGCGCCTTAAAGTCGACTATGGACCACGTTCTAGTTGAAGTTTTTAATATTTTATGCTTAATTTTGTTGAAATTTAACAGCAAATAAAACAAGAATTTGTAACGCCGCCGACCGCAAGAAGGGTTAAGATTTTTACCTAGCCGAATATTAAATACACTTGCAGAGGGCGCAATAAAATGAAAATTTTTATAAAAAAAAAAAACATATTAAATTATTTAATAATAAAATATAAATTATAAAACAAAGTGCACAAAATAAGTTGAAAAGGCTGAGCTAAGCTCCTCCTGAGAGTTGTTTCAAAATATATTAAAATTTGGGTAGTAAACCAAATAATTATAATTTACTATAAGAATCCAAGCTGATATATGTGTATGTATCTAAAAAGTTGTATATTTAAATCAAAATAATATATATATATATATACTTATTAAATTATATATATCTTTAAATCACGCCAGATTAAGAAAATGTCTGAAAAAAATTTAGTATTACAATATTTTATATTACATTAAATTATATATTTATTTATATATTTATATTTATTTATAAGTAGTTATATTTATTTTAATAAAAATTAAAAGTATGAAACAAGTTTATTGGGATATATCATCCACTTTGTACTTCAACTGTCATCAATCAATAATATATATAAAACTATATATAAAGACAAACACACTCTATAATATATAGAAATATATATAAAAGACAAACTGCTCTCAACTTTTCAAGCTAACAGAAATATATTCATTTATTAATGCTCCCACTGCCTCGCCAACTACACAACAAAGTCCAGACACTCTCTAGCAGTGTATCCAATGGAGTAAGGAAGGCAGCGCACGCTACAGGCTGGCTGTTTATTTTGACAAGGGCCAGAGGATGGAGTGGAGTTTGAGGTTGGCTGGCGTCGCTCGTTCGCTGGGCCTACGCCGTCCCCCCCAGCTCCTAATAAAATGTCTCTCTCGCCTCTTTATGTTGCGGTTGCTGTTCTTCTTGTTCTTGTGCGCTGCCGTTTCCAAGCAGCTGAGCACAGCTGTGTAGCGCAAACATTTCCTTACATTTTAATACACTTTTTGCCAGCCACGCCACGCCTTCGCCCTCGCCCCCGAACCGACCAACAAAAACAGGCAACAGCCCGCCGGCAGGTGAAGTTTTTCTTTTTCATTTCTTGCGCCCCAACCCCAACGCCAACGACAACACCAACCGCTTTTGCTCAACAACTTTTTCTGCACAATGAATTTTTGCGCATTTTCCACCTGTATGAGCTGCTTCCCTTACAGCCACGCCCCCTTGCGCTCACTCCCCATTCCAATTGCTGCACACTGCAGGAAATCGATTCGTTGTGGTTGTCGCTCTCTCTAATGATAGAACGGCCAGCGAAAATTTCCATTTTCCATTTTTTCTTTTTTTTGTATTTTTTTTTTGTATTTTCCAACTTGTGTTGTAGCTGCGCCAAAAGTCACAGAAAGCTCTTTGCCGGTAACTATGCAAATTCAAAGTAAATACCAGGGCTTAGTCATTGGCAAATTACCAAAGGGCACAACTGCACAGGTGGCGAAAGAGCACAGACCTGTGGAAGAATTCTGGCATAGCTCGCAGTACCTCGCCATGAGCCAGCATCTATTAGCCGTGGCTCAACACAAACAAACACACACACACACACACACACACACACACACACACACACACACACACACACAAAATGAGCACAAATCTCAGTTAATTAAAGTCAACAGGGAGCATCATTTGAAATGGAAATGTCAAAGTGCACAAAAAGTATGGATGGGTAGGGAGAGCTGTGGCTTTTTTTAGAAAGGTAGCTCAACAAAAGGCGGAACGCAAAAGGCTTAGAAATTAAAATTCTTAAAACAAATAAGAAATTGTAGTTGCAAAATATTTTATATTTTTAATATATATAAATATAAATAATAATAAAAAACTGTAAAAAGCAGGTAATTCTCTTTATCAACGTCAAAAGTGCTGCATACAGTTGAAAGCTAAACTAATTTTCGTAAATGATAATCAAATACAAAAATATTTGCTGTTATTAAACTACATTGAGGTAAGTAATTTAAATTGAAAAAGTAATTTGAAAATATTAATAATACTTAAAATAATTATGTGTGCACAAAAAACTTCTGCAATAAATATTAAAATTTATTATTTATATTTACAATTTATTCTTTTATTTTTTTAATTAAATTTAAGACTGAAGAATATATATTTTACAAGATTTTATAATATATATATTTTTATAAAAGAAAAATTATTAGCTTTAATATTTGTCACTTAAAATATACGCTTCAAGTTATATGAATATCTTTCTTTTTATGTGTAATGAATAAATTCTCTTGAGTTTTCCATTCCCTTCAAAACTGTCCCAATGCATGACAACAAAAGCATTTGCCCCTCTGAGCATATGGAAAAGGCCCGCACTTTATGTCAAGCAGCCAAAGAAGGCTAATGAAAATTTAAAAACTCGAAATCTGTGATGTGGGTAATTATTGGCAGACTCTGAAGTAAAAGGGTTTTCTAATTGTTCTGTCACAAGGGCAGAAAAACGACGAGGGAAATGGAAATTGAAATCACCACTTCTCTAGCTCCTTCTTTGGCCGTGTCGTTTGTCATATAGCACAGAATTTCAATTAAAAATTAGCACTTGGTCGTTAATATAAAATATTGCTAATTAGATTGGTAGACGAGAGGAACGGTGGCGTTAACTGCCGCCGCCTGCTGACTCTATTGCATTGATTTTAACACGGTCATGAATATTAAATTACCGTTACACACACACACACACACACAGCCACACACAGCCACACACACACACACACACGGTGTTTAAGATAGAAGAGTGTGTCGTCTTTTTCGCTCTGTGTATTATTTGCTTTGGTCGTGGCAAAAGTTTGTCTGCCATAAATTAAAATCCAAACACGCCCACACACCAGGCCGGAGCACAGTGCCACTCGTCCGCCCTTGGCCCATCCGAGCGGCCCCAATCCCACCCAACCCCGCGCCAATTCGCCTGCCACTCAGAATGTTGACGGTAATTAACTTTTAGGCATTTCCTATACATATTTATAGGGGGCGGTTGGCGTTTGTTGCTTGCATAATATTAACATATATAGCAAAGAGAGAGAGAGAGAGAAAGTGAGAGAGAAGAGAGAGTGGTGGGAGAGCGCGTGTTAGCTAAAAGCTGAGCTGCAACGTGCTCTCACTCTTGACAGATGATGCGTACAAGGCCGAGGACCGAACATCACAATTTTTTCCTCAATATTTTCTGCCCACACACACACACACACACAGACATACAATTTTATTTTTTTGTGGGCGTGGTCTGTCCTATTACATCTTTAACGCATTTGCTGGCTATTTGAAAACTCATTTTTGCTGTTGGTTGGCATCTGCTTTTGTCATAAATAAATAATGAATTAATCATCAGTTTAGCTAAGCATTTTTTAAGAGTTTTTCTGAATGGCTTTCCACAACGCATTTTCACTTGTGCATTGAACTGAAAAATGCTTAGCAGATTTTATTTTTATGTGGACTACAAATTCATTCAATCATAAATTATTAATGATATATTAAAAGGTCGTTTCCTCTGATATATTTTTTTCCTTTTCTTTTTTTATTTCTTTAAATAAATATATTTCCCATTCATTCACGGGACGCAACTGTCAAAGCCAGTTGAGACTGGCACTCAACAACTGTTGACAGTTGATGGCAAAGCAATTAGGAGGTGATATTTCGCACGGAGTCACACTGCTTAAAGGGAAGTAAGTGTTAGGTAAAGTCAAGAGTTTGTTTAAGATAGATACAGATACAGATATAGATATAGTTATAGATATGGATATAAGACTCGATTAATTCAAGCTTAGGCTCTTACTTTCTTAAGCATAATCCAAAGATTTTAAACACTAAACACGCCAAGTCTTTTATTTAGCTTCTACTCCTTATATTTATAAGAAATGATTTAGCTTTTATTAAATATTCCCATTATATAATCCCATTATAATATCATTTTCATTGCATAATCTCACAACATTTTGAGCCATTTCTTCTTTACCTCCATAAGCATCGAGCACACGCATTATTTTGCCATTTTTGTGACGCTCCTAATTGATCAGCAAACTTAACTTAATTATTTTTTGCTTACATCCTGCTGGCCTGGTCGAGCATACAAATTGAATTTTTCCCTACAGGCAAATTGTCTATGTATGTAGCGTTCAATTACCTAGGGCACAACCGAACCCAGCTCTAACGAACGTTTCACTTTAACTTTGAATTTTAATTGGAAAAATGGCAACAACAGCAGCAACAACAGCAGCAACAACAAGTGGGACAGAAGAAGAAGAAAAAAACAACAGATGCAACAATATTGGCATAAAACTACACTTAAAACTCAATCAACTGCGTCTAACAATATTAAAAGAGGCTGCATGGCAAGACAGATAGAGAGTGAGAGAGAGAGAGAGAGAGAGAGAGAGAGAGAGAGAGCGAGAGAGAGAGAGCGAGAAAGGCAGAAATATAAAACACGCATACGCCATGTGCTGCAGCGAGTACGTTGAAATAAAGAATGCAATCAATTTGTCAACGTCTCTTTGACTGTCGCCTTGTATGTTTTAGTTATTATTGTTGTTGTTGCTATCGCTATACCCTGGGTCCATTAAAAATAATGGGCCATAGCAGGGTTAACTGAAGAGCTATAAATGTTACGCTGGAGTTTCTTTTATGGCTATACTCAGTATTGATCTGTTTGAGAAATTGGTATAGAACCAAACTTTAAACTGTTATACAGAAGTTTTTTATATGAATATATGTAGTTTTGTTTGACAGATTCCATACATACAGCTGTGGCCATAAAAATAGTAGTGCGGCTAAATTTGGTGTTATATATTATATTTTGAAAGCTGCTTTACTGATATCTCTATCAGTTTCGACACATGGTGTATGATGTAAGATGAATTTACATGGTAATTGGTAAGTACAATACAAAAATAAGCTAAGCAAAAATAATCTTAAACTGAAAGGACTACGATTTTTACGAGTATTTCATAGTCGAACATGATCGACTCTAGCGCTGCTCTTGTTGTTGCTGCTACAACAGCTACTGCCGCTTGTCTGTTTTGTAGCTCTAGCCCCATGTCCGTTGCGTTGTCATCAAACACGTATGCCGGCAATTTATGTTGTCGTCTGCGTCTCGGCTGGTTTTTTGTGCCGCACGACAGCGGCGGCGACGACGATGACGACGACGACGTCGACTGCCAGCAGTGTAGTAAATAAATTTAAAAGCGTTTCAAATGGGCGGCACAGGGGCGTGGCTAGGCCGCGTGCCTGCCTCAAGCAATTTGCCTTGTCGAGGTGACTCGGCAACATTTTGCATGCGTTTGCTGCACTAACCCATGTCCATGCCCCATCTCCGCTCTACTCGCCCCTTTGCCAGTTGATGATGACATTCAAATTTACTGTGACACTAGTAAATTCAATTAAAATGCTGTGCACTGCTTGAAGCACAGAGAACCGCCATCACTCACTCACACACATGCACATATGCCATGCCATGCCTGGCCTACGAGCCGTATGCGTAACCACATTACTTTTTTGGCCTAGAAGTTGAAGCTTGTTGCCTTAAATCAATTCAGTTGCCCAGGACACGCGCAGCTGCTGGCACTTAAGTGCAGTGCAGCCTAATGACGGTGCGACCACACATACATACATGTACAACAATTGCTGTTGTTGCTTAGAGCTGGTTTTACTTGAGCCGCAAGAATTAAATCCTTAATCACATAACACAGACGCTCAAGTGAGAGACAAGCAGGCAAAAGGATATGCGACGGCAGCTTCTGTGGCAGCCTGAGAGAGAAAACAAAAAAACACCTACAACAGACGTGTTGTTGTTGCTGAGCTTATGATATTATTGCACTTGTCACACACAGAGACAGAGAGAGAGAGAGAGAGGGAGAGAAAGCGAGAGATGGCCATAAAGTATGCAAAGTTTTATGCCAGCGCAAATGAAAACAGCAAACAACACACAAGAGCTGCTGCAAGGGCTGTTTGTGAAGGGATTGAGCTTGGGGTGTTAGAACAACACGTGAATGGAGCGACGGCGAAGTCTTAAAAGGGCAAATGCAAGTGGTGGCATGTGCATATGCAGGTGCCTCCATAAAGGCATGCCAATGCAGCTCAACTGAGCTTAGCGCTGCACTGTGAGAAAATATGTCAGCTGCGGTTCGCATGGCGTATGCGTTATATTTCAGTGTGTTTCTCTGGCTGTGTGTGTGCGTGTGTGTGTGTGTGTGTGTTTGTGACCTGCCTTCAGCTCAAATCAAATTTGCACATGCATTGAAATGTTAGAGCCAAGTGTTATGGCATGCATAACACACACACACAGAGAGAGAGAGACAGTACGGAAGAGACGAGCAACCCTTAACGAATGCACGCAAGTCCTGGCATTGTCCTGTCATCGTTATTGCTTTTGGGAATATGAACGGCATGCGCCGCACCTCCGTTTCCATTTCCAGTTCCATTTGCATGATTCGCACCACATCTCTCCCTTTCTCTCTCTCTCTCTCACTCTTGCACTGTGTTTTATACATTTTAATTTGAAAGAGCGACTCCTTGTCTAGGGGTTGCTGAACAGCCTCCAAGCCAGACCACAGCTTGACTGACTGCCTGACTGCCTGACGGGCCTGACGAGCCCGACATTTGTTTTCATGCGGCGCACATCTATTTTTTATAAGCAGACGCAATTGTTTCGAAAATGAAAGGTTAAATGTTAAATGTGACTTTGAAAACAATGGCAGTGCAGCAGCAGAACACCCAACTCTACTCTCTCTTTCTCTGTATTCCTTCCCCCTATTTTGGGCTAAAGGGGTTTGTTGCTTGTATCAACAACCAGGAAATGTTGTCATTGTGCGCCTTGGCCCTGGCCCTTGGAGAGATCTGCCAAAAGGAAACATTGTCAATGAACTTTCGCTCTGTGCATGTGTGTTTGTCTGTCTGCCTGTGTGCGCGTGTGTGTGTATATATCTGTGTGTGTGTTTACAAGTTGCAAAAGAGTTTTGGGAATAGCTTTTGGCAACGATTGAGAGTGCAGCAAACTCAAAGTGAACTAAATGAGAACCGAAACTAAGTGCTTAAGATAAGCATGTGCTGGCTGCTTGGATAAAAGTGTGCTTTAGATAAGCCAGTGAAGAGCAACAGATCGAATGAAAAGTACCTAATGCTACTAAGGGATAACTGCATACGACTTGAATAGAAATTTTAGGAATATTTGAAATGTTTCTTTATAAAAATATTCAATAACAGAAAAATATCGAAATTCTTCTGCGTAAACTAGCTTCAACATTGATTTTATAATTTCAAAAATACATAATATTATTTTTTATATATTTTTAAAATTTTGTATATCTTTTTATAATTTTTTTATACATTTTTATAATTTCTTAAATATTTTTATGTTGTATATATTATTAATAATATTGTATGTATTTTGTATAATTTGTTATGCATTTTTATATATTATTTTTAATTTTATTATGTTTTTTTATATATTCCTATATGATATATATATACCAAATCTTTTTTAAGAACTTCTTAGTCTTTCCCCCCCCCCCCCCCCCCCCCTTCAAATCACTTTTCACCGCACATGCGGAACAATTTGCCAAACAATTTTGCTGACTTGCTTTTCGCGCAACTTTTGCTTGGCCAAACAAACTGGAGTCGAACAATTGTGGCCGAAAAACTTTCGAGTGGGTAAATGCAAATGAATGCGAATAACTAACATGATCATGATTTAAGTATCTCGTGGCTAGTGTAGCAGGTTGGGGGAGCGGGCAGGGTTTTAGTCAGTAAGCGCCACGTGGCAATTCAATTCAATTAAAAACTGCTGACGCAGCGCTCGACAAGCCGACAAGATAAAGTCCTTCAAAGTGCGCTGCTGATGTGGCAGTAACAGGACCTGCGACCTCTAACTAATTACAGTAAAACTAGACTAGAGGAACTAGAGACAGTGAGACAGAGTGAGGGAGAGAAAGAGTGGGAGAACCATAACAACAAATTACACAAATGACATGCTGATTAGGACGGACAAATATCCTGGTACTAGTGCTTGCTAGTCCTTGCCTTGATTATGCAATTTTAATTAAAGACACAAACAAAAGCCATTTCTCAGCAAGCGAGCAAGCAAGACAGGAGAGAGAGAGAGAGAGAGAGAGAGCGAAGCAAAAGAAAAGAATTGTCAACACACGCTGCGCATCAATGTTGATGTTTATGATTTTTTTCTTCATTTTTCCGCGCCTTTTTTCCTTTCGTGGTCTTGGGCACTTTTAATTCAATTACGTCTTGTGTTATCAGGCTGGCAGCTAGAAATTAATGAGCGCTAAATTAGTGCAGATTATGCCATTAGGGGTTGCTACCCCTACCAGACGTTCCCTCTCTGTTCTCAGTGTCTGTCTCTCTGTCTGTCTGTCTGTCTGTCCGTCTGTCTGTCCGTCTGTCCTTATCTATATTATTGCTAGCCATCTTGTGTTCACAGCCTAGTCGGCTAGCTGCTCATCAACTCTCGGCATTGTCTTGATGATTTTTATTGTTTACTTGACCTAATTTCATTGTTGGGCTGCCTATTTCCCAGGCACCCCTAATGTCTTAGCCCGCCCTAGTCAGCATCGTTCACTCTCTGTTGCCCTCGCTCTCTCTCCCTCTCACTTTCTTTCTTTCTTTGCCACACACGAGCACACAAAAATGCGCTCATAAGTTAGCAAAGGCACTTTTGGCATGCTTTGTGGCTCGTCTCCCTAATGGCCATCAGAATTTATATGAAAAACATCCATAGCCACAGCACCAGCTACAGCACCAGCCACAGCCACAGCCTTAACTATAGCAATTGCCGTAGAAGTCATGCAGGTAGCAGCAGCTGCATTGCTCCTGCTGCGCAACTATTTTAATATGCATTTTTGAGCAATGCCAATTGAAATTTATGAAACGTTCAAATCTGCAATTTGTGCTAAAGGAATTCGCCCAAGCGAAAAGTTAAATAAAATTTAACTAAAATATTATATAAAATACGTACCAAAGGCATTTTTGAGCAGGGTTTTACGCAACAAAAGAAATATATATAATACATAATCTTTATTATATATGTACATATATCAACGTTATAAAACATATAGCTTAAATTTCGTTATATATTTTTAAGCAATCTAAATAAATCGTTGTCGACAAGCTATAGACACTTACAGCTTTTCATTTCTGTTCTTCTCGTTTTTTGTGCTCAGCTGCTTGTGGGTCAGTTTATGGCCCAAAGATAAGCAATAAGTAGCCAGACGATAAGGAAAATAAACAAAAAATAAACAAAAAAGAAAAAATGTCAAATAATTTAATAAAGAAAATGTGCCCAGAAGTCAGCGACCCAGTGACCTTTTCTTCTACTCTCTTTTTGGCTGAGGAAAAATGGTCAGCATAAATAAAAAATGTTACTACATTTTGGCACATTACACAAAATAAACGACACAAGGCGAAAAGGAAACGAAAGAACAACGAGTAAGGGGAAATTCAGCCAGTGTTAAGCGAGCAGTGCTGGCCAACCACTGATAACAAAAAAAAAAAAGAAAAAAACCAACTGAAAAAGAACTGTGAAAAACTGTCGAAATGTGTTGAGCAATTTTCGAAGGAGTTCACACAACTGGGACAAAAGGTTATGCTCGTAATCAATTCGGGGCGGCCCAGCGTTTAAGGGCCAAAAGCATTTTTCAGTTCGAAACGTGGCTGTGGCTTAATTAGCTGCCACGTAGCCAGCATAACTCCGCAAGGTTGGCCTATTAATCTAAATGATTTCGTGGCCCGAGCAAGCAAATTAAAAAAATAAAAAAATAAATGTTGACCGGAAACCAACGAAAAAGTCAACAAATTAAAAAATGTTGTTTGGCTAGCAAGGGTCGAGGGCTCGACAGGTGTCGCAAAAGGACACGACCGAGTGCCTGACAAAAGTCAACCTGAATCAATGGCTTTATTAAGCACAAACCTCTCTGACATGGCCAAAAAAAAAAAAAGGAACGATGCTCAATACGGCAACTCACATAAAAGAGGAGATGAGATGGCCCCCCACACACACACAGAGTGAGATGAAATGATATAAATTCATATCTCTCTAGCGCACGTCACAATATTTATCAACAATGCCCGACGGGCGTTTATTGATTAAAAAATTTTCACAAGTCGGCGTCTGGGGAAGTTTTTGATGGTAGTTTGGGTTGGGGCCACAGAGACAGACAGACAGGCAGAGTGGGCGAGAGAGGGTGAGGCGGTGGCACTTGTTGACAGCCCCAATGACCGGGGGCTACAATTTCAGCTAAGAGGTCGCCATTTTGTGGCCAAGAAAAACTTTTTTTTGTGGCAACGTAATTTTAAGCTGCTTTCGTTACGCTCAAAATTTAATTAATAAGCATTAATGTAATATCATTTTCATTTTTTTTTTGAGGTTTCAACACGTATTGAAAGTCTGAATTTGATACATTTTGCAGCGCTTTGATTCTCATTTTCGTAAACAAATAAACCGAAATGCCGCAGGCCAAAAGGACTTACATTACGTGACAGCAATCACAGGCAAAAGCAAGTGCAGAGCGTTTTACATACCTGAAAAGAGCCAAGAAGAGAAAAAGAGACCATAAATAAATGAAATTCCAATTCAAGTTATTTTTAGAATTTATATTAGGTAGAAAATAAATGTAAAAAATAATCTATTTTTGTCATGAATTTAATAATATAAGTAGATTTAAGCAGGGCTCAGTCAGGCGAATATGCTTCATTCAAATTCTATAATAGAGAGCCCAAGGGCTTAAATATTTATATTATAATACTATACACTGCACGTCATCAGGTTAGCGCCCCCCTTTACATTCATTTTCTTTTGCTTTTTTCTCTTTGCCTATTGCACGCAACATCTTAGTTTTTGTTTTGATTTTGTTATCATCATATGAGATCTCTCTCATAATAAAATAAAGCGCGAGAGCAGAACCGTTGTTTTATTTTCTATTCTGCTTTATTTTCGCAAAGAATGCGTACACTTATATTCTATATTGAACTACTATTTTAGGTACCTTAAATTTATTTAAATTGAATTAAAAGTTTATTATTTTAAAGAAATATATAAATAATATAAATAAATATAATTTTTTTTTTTAATTTTAAAATATTTATATTTAATATTTATTGTTTCTATTTTATTTATTAAATACAAATTTCTATTAAAAAAAATGGAAAAAATAATAAAAATAAATTATAATTAAAATAAAAAAAAAATACAGCTACACTTTGACTTTGTGAAATTTTCAATTTAAAAATAAGTTATCTTCTTTGTTCTGCTAGGGTTCTCATAAAAAATATTTATGGTCAATTGATCTCAAATATAAATTAAAAAAATTGATGCTCACATAGAACTTAAACTTATTCATTACCAAATCTTACCCTTACTTTAGATAAACAAAAACGGAAGTAAAATATGTAAACATTTAATATATGATTTACTTAATTAAAAAACAATTTGTATTGCAAAATTGCACTAAAGTTATTTTTGATAAGCAGAAACGGAAATAGGCAAACGAACTCAACTATATTGTGCTCGCCCGTTGATAATGATCAATATTTATATATATATAGAAAAACCCGATAGGAAAGTATACTTAAGATAGCAAGTATTGATTTCTTTATGGACAGCAATGGGCTCTCAACGAATGATACTCTAATAATGTTGCAGCTCGATTTATACATTACTTGTGTATGAATGATACCACAAGAGATAACATTACTGCTTGCTAGATTTCTGTATATAGTTGTTGAAATCGAACAGATTTTATTCGAATAAAAACTACTTCAAGAGAACTATGCTCTCTTTCTTTTCAAAATAGTAATTCATGCTCTTGTAAATGCATCCATGCACTTGTCTAGTGTAAGCAATAGCACCTAATCCCTAGCCTCAATTGTCGCCCAGTAGCTATTATCAGATCGGTTGCAAGACCCCTTCAGCTACTATCAAACGCGCAGACATATCAAAACGCAATTACATGCAGCACGTAGCACATAAAACCGAATTGAAAAAAAAAGAATGAAAAAATGTAGCTGCACAGCTATGTTGTTGCCTTTTGATACTTAGCACTGATTGACTGAATGAACTGAATGAGTGACTCGTTGACTGCTTGACTGACTGACGGACTGACAGATGCTTATCAGCAACATGCATTTTATAGCATTTCAACAGAAATCACACTATAAAATTGATAAAGCGTCAACAGGCATGCCACACTTGCCGTTCGCTATGGTTGAGTTAAGAGTTCAACGCTGTCAATACATAAATATATCAGACTCTGAGCTGAGTTCACGTAGAAAACTCTTTAAAATGTAAACGAACTTAAATTCCACTTAACTTATATCAACAAATACGACAAATATCTGTTACCTGATTATGATTATATTACGTTCAAAATTAATTCAAAACACGTCACGTTTTTCATGAGCCTGAGAACTTGAGCAACTCTTGGAGCTGCACATCAAAATGTCAATCGATATATGTGTGTGTGTGTGTGTGTGTGTGCAGAGACAGACAATAGGACATGGAAGGTATAGCTCCATACGATTGCCTGTCTAAGGGCTGACAACAACAACAGCTTGTAGTGTCATTTGTCGCTCAGTAACAACAACAACAACAACAACAACAACAACAACAACAACAACAATAGAAGCAAGCACTACAACTAAGTGACAACTTCATGAACTATTCAAAGCGTTTGCCTGCGCACAGGTGCATGGCGTAGCGAGCAGCCGGTCTTTCCACATCCTGTTCCTGGCTCTGGTCCTGGCAGTTGCTGTGGTCAGCGTTTAAAGTGCTCCAGCTACGGCTACGATTACGGCTACGGTTACGGCTCTGGCTATGGTTAGCTGCGTGGCACTGCTTGTCGCTCGACCGTTGCTTTTGCGGCTTGTCAGCTGTCAGCGTTTTGTTGACAGACCCTGGACATTGGGCTGACCATAACCCAAGCAGAGCGCATAGAGTTTGGCTGGGGCTTAGCTTTGCTGCGGCCGTTGAAAGCAACGCGTTAAATAATTGATTAACTCTGTTTCAGAATGCAATAAACAAGCTGATTTATTTTTGAGATAGTTTAGGACAGAAATAACAATTCAATGAACTGATTAGACGCACGGATTGTTGCAGTTAGATTGACAACAGATTGTGACAGAGAGAGTTTATGTTCAGAGTTTATACCTAATTGACAGTGATAGCACATTTTGGGGCATATGACTTAATTGGACGGACATATAATCATTATTTAATGTGATCAATTATTCAACAAGACAAATAATGTGAGATATCTATGTACAATATATATGCAATTACATCAGCGCGAAAGCGGTTTAATACGCTATGCAAAATGATATATTTTTGCATAATTTTTCATTTACCCAAATTATATATAAAAATTTTATTTTATTAGTTTACAGTGTATTCAATACATAGTTGATTAGAAAATAAGAAATGCACAGCAAAATACTTCTAGGAACTCGTATGACACACATATCAAACAAGTCTTTCAAATGCCGTAAAATTAATCTGACAAAAAAGTAGTTCCCCTTTCAATAATCTATATTTTTTTCAAGCGTCATGCTTTCAACTTATAAATAAACTCTAATTGACCTTATATATATATATATATATATAAATATATGTATATATATTTAAGGAATCTTAAAGTCCAATGTTTTATATTTAAAATATTTAGATTGTATCCTTTGTTATGACATTTATTATACATATATTTTGTCAAGGTCCGTTTAAATATGTTTTTAATTGGAAAACTGAAATATTTTGTAAACGCTGATATTTAAAAGCAATTACTGTAGACTTAACTTTAGGTACACAAAATTATACATTGTTTAGTTTTTTTTAACAAACTTTTTTTTTTAATTTCTTATTTATATATAATGCAATTAATATTATAATTTATATATAATTGGCGCCTTAAAAACTTAAAAAATTCTTTGTATACAATATTTATTATAAATAAAATATAAAAAAAATAAATTTTATTAAATTTTTGTTTTTAATATTCATAATTTAATTACTTAAAAAAAAAATGATTTGTATGCAATACTCCTTTGATACATTTTTATTTTTTAAAACTAACAACCAGCGCATTGTTGAAACACTAAATGAATTTCATGCGCCCAACTAGATTTGGCGGCAATCGCATTTACGTATTTTAAATTCAATTAGAAGGCTTCGCCGGATTGCCGCATTATGTACGCAGTCGGACATGAAGTCTGGCTGTCAGGCATAAAAATCAAAAAAAAAAAAAAAACATTAACAAATTTACAACTGATTTAACAATAAAATCGCGCAAAATTCTGCTGCAGTGCGAAATAAATGGAAATAATTTTCGAAATAATTTACGCAAAATCAAATTGTTCTTAATTATGCGTACAAATAAAGTGCTGAAGAGAATCAAAAAAAGATATATATGTATATTTATATATATATATATATGCAGATATTTACTTTTTGCATGAAGGGCGTGAAAAACATTTATCGGAAGTTTTTAATTTACATGAATATGCAAATTTTTGGTGAACTAAATGAACGCATGGAAAGCCCGCACATGTTTAATAATGAACTGAGCTGAACTTTAATGAAAATTCAATGGAAATTTTGCTGCAGTGGGAAAAGTTTAATCAAATTTGAAATGCAGTTATCGGCGCCTTCTTTAAATGCGTTTAATGACTTTTAGCATTTCATTTAAGGGCTAGTCATGACAGCTGGGGCAAAGGGATGGTGGGCTGGACTAGTGGCAGTTGGTGGGGGGTGTCAGATTTTTATGACTGTTAAACGTTTGACGCGCCGAATGAGTTTCATGTGCGTGCCGGACAATAAAAACCATTCGCTGCTTTTATTTTCTCTGTTTTCTTTTTTTTGATACACACACTGAACCCATTAGGGTCAATGGGGTATATTGGATTTGTGAGAGTTTGTGTAACAGGCTAAGTGATTAAAATGAACTTCGCTTTCGATAGCTAATGAACACAATGCAGGTAGTCAGGGTATCTCCTAGTCGAATACTTTCAATACTTAGTAAATATACAATTTAAATAATATATACACTCTTTAACTTAAGCATAACTCTTATGACATGAGAGCTAGAGACTTCCTCAACAATGCACAATGAAGGTAGTCAGGGTATCTCCTAGTCGAATACTTTCAATACTCAGTATATATACCTTTTGAAAAATATATACACTCTTTTACTTAAGCATAACTCTTATGCCCTAGGTACATCCTCAACAGTGCACAATGAAGGTAGTCAGGGTATCACCTGGTCGTTGCCTTCCGCCGCACTTACATCAATTTTACTTTTCTTTTTTTTTTTTTGGTTTATTTTTTAATTAGCCACCACATAAAAAGTCACCCCACACTGCGGTTGCAATGAGCCGGGCAAGCCAGAAAGTCAGCAAGCCAGCAAGCCGGCAAGCCAACAGCCAGCATGTCGCACATGTGGCAAGAGCGGCGTGGCACGAGGCAACAACACAGCAGCTGCCAATGTTGTCGCAGTTGTAAGGTGTCTTTCAGCTACAGCCACCATTACATACAGTTTTTTTTTTTTATAGATATGTTGCACGTACAATTTAATGTCCTGCACAGCGCCAACTGTCAACGAGCTCGTTGACGTTTTAAATTTCTTTGCCAGCCACGTGTGATACGGCGGGCAAGCGATGTCTATCGCTGGATTGTGATACCACGGTCAAGTGCCAAGAGCTAAAAGCTGTGCAGGGATTAACATAGCTGGGAGTAGAGCAATTAGAAAGTTGTCTCATGGCAGAGGCTTTTGAAATAGAGAATCTTAGCTATATTTGCAATTGAGTAAAGTTAAATCTATGAAAACTCATATACTCGTAAATTCTTAATTCATATTTCCTTAGGAGAATCAATTAGAGCATTGATAACCTTTGAACCATTCCAATTTGTATTGCGCATAGAAATTAATCAAATCTAAGGTCATTTACTTTCTGATTTACGCCGCCTTCGACTTTTCGCAAGTCAAAGTTTATCAAGTAGCAATTAGGCAAAGGCATAGAACACACGCAAATACAACATAGTTGCTATCAGCTGCGCTGCTCGCTCTTCGCTGATAAGCTCTCGCAGGTTTGCCCTTGCTATTCGCATTCATGTTCTTGTGTCTGTTCGCTGTCTGTTTGTCTGTCTGTCTGTTGATTGTCAGTTGCTCGCTCTGTTTGCTTACGACTTTTGCGCTTTACTTGCTTTGGCTTTTCGATTGCATATGCTCAGCTGCCATTTGTTGATTGATTTCGTTGCGATTCAAGAAAAATGCTCAATTTTTCGGGCTTAAGTTGTCTTTAAAAGCAATTTTTAGACCTTTTCTTAATTGGCATTCGAGTGTAATTACAAATTCATTTCCATTTTGCAAGGCTGAAGCGGTATTTAATATTTACAGCACAGGTTTTATAATCAACAAAGTATAATTATGAGTAATACATGAGCTAGACTGATAGAAATTTGTCTAAAACATACGGAAGTCTTATATATGCATATTTAAACATAGATATATATGTATATAATAGCTGATATATCATCTTATTCGCTACGTTCCACCTGCCATGGCAACATTCTTCAACACTTTGGACAGTGCATAAAAATCAATTAATAACACTTGCGTGCCTCTGCTTGTGGCACTCTCATTAATTGTGCAAATATTTTGAAAATAATAATAACTTTCTATATTGCGGCAATAAACAACAAAGTGGCAACATATTGCACACTCGAACAGCTTCATAAATAAAGTCCAATTGAGAAAAAAAAAGAAAAAAAAAATAGTTTAAACCAAATGCAGCTGCATTTAATTTATGCAAATGCCGTGTGAGCAGCACTAAATGCTTTTAAATGCAAACAAAATAAAAATGAAATTAAAATAAATAAACGCAAGCAAATTGCCAGCGTTTAGTGCATGGCATTCCATGCGCATATAAAGTTTATATATAAAAAAGTTTTTTAATTTATTTATTATTCAAATGACAAATAAATAAATAATAGCACAAAGTGTTGGCATTGCTGTGGTCGCTGTGCCATGAATTCCATTTAGCTGCCATTTCTACGGACAGCTGATGCGACATTTTATACCAAAATTGTTGTGTTAATAATATTAATTTACGCTCTTTTACTCTAGTTGCCACATGACTGCGCGTTAGACAAAATTATAATAAACAAATAAAAAAAGTAAAAGGTATTTGCATAAAATTTTAGAATTAAACTTTAATTCTGTGATTTGTCGGGCAAAATATAAATGCGAAAATTAAGTGAGTGCAAAAATTAACAGCAAAAAAAAACGCGTGGCTAAATAATTATTTAAAAAAAAAAATATTATTCGAATGCCGCTCAGTTTGCTTAGTACATAATAAATAAATTAAAACCACAGGCAACAGATCCAAACAATTAAATACAATGAATTAATTTATGAACATGAACTAAGCCATGAAAAAAAGAAACAATATTTGCATTGCTATATAAATTCATAACTTTTTATGAATATTATATATATATTTACATAGAGAATATGTTGAGTATTTAAGTAATTGATATTTGTACAATAAATTGTTGATGAAGAGACAAATATGCTTCCAATTTCAAAAGAAATTCTTTATTAATTTTTAAAAATATTTTTTTTCTTCAGAGTTTTGCAATATAATTGCTCCAGTGCTTTCACCCTATTCAATTGTCTTCACTATATATATATCTATATATCTGTGTAAGTTGTTGATGAAGAGACGAATATGCTTCCAATTTTATTACAAATTCTTTAATAATTTAATAAAAATATTTTTCTTTAGAATTTTGCAATATAATTGTTCACCCTATTCAATTTTCTTAACTTTATATCTGTGCTCAGCAGCCTCTCAACTGTGAATAATACGCCCATCATCTAGGCTATCAGGAATTGTTTTAGTTTAGTTACAATAATATTTCGAGTAACTTGTCTTGGAAAAGTCTTGCGTGCAGCTACCCTACACATGTATACGTTATATAAAAGACTTAACCAAAGAATGCAACATATTGTGTGTTTTAATGAAACAAAAAAAATTTAAAAAAAATATAAAAAATATATATAAAAACATCAAGACTCCTTTAAGCATTAGTAAACAGTTTTATATAAAGAAAAGCGCTCTGTGCCTTCAATATTTGCCAAAGCAAACTGAATACCAAGTTTGCACTTATTAACTCTTGCTGTCAAGATTTTTCCGCTTTCTTATTAGGGAAGCAACACAGCGGAAGTGCCTTTGTGACCCACATGAAACAATAGAGAAGATTGATGTACACCATTCTCTAAAACTACTTTAAAGTAAGCCAAGGCATTTGATTTTAAACACAAGTAAGAGCTGTACAAAATTCATTAAATCAAAAGCCATAAAAACACTAAAACACTTAAAGAGTAAATAAAGCAGAAATAAATATGCAATAAATCTACATTAGCAGCTAAGTCAATTACAATAACAATTTTAGGGCACTCAAAAGTCGAGCTAAATCAAATATTTTATTTGATTCTTTCAAGTAAAAAGCTGAAACTCAACAAAAAAAATAAATAAATAAAATACAAACACAACAAATGCGTTTAACACATGCCACGCCCAGCTCTTAGCTGTAGCACACACACACACACACACACACACACACACACACACACACACACACACACACACACACACACACACACAATCAGAGAGACAAAATGCAATCAAGAAAGAAAAACAATAAAAGCAGTTTGAAAATTTTCACACAAACTACAAGTAGCCATAAAATTTTAATAACTTTTTGTGGGTTCACTGGGCGAGGTCAGGCGGGCCCTTATCGAACAGAAATCGAAAATAAATGTCGTTAAATTTTCAACACACAAATCAAAACAAAATAAAACCCGACAAAAAAAAAAACGGAAAAAATATATAAACTAAAACGCAGACAGCAAACAAAGATGGGCAATCAGTGGGCATGGTCAGCGGGCAGCGGGCAACGAAAACTAATTAAATTAAATCAATAATAGGGGCGATAGTCCGGGTTTACGACTGCGGCCCCTACAATTAAAACTTGCACCACCATCGTCCGAAACAGTTGACAAACAAAAAGGACAAACTTTTCAAAATTTTTGGCGCAATTTTCGCAGCCTATGGCGGCAGATGAGAGGGAGCTAGGGTGACGGGCGACCTAGCACATCAACAAAAGTAATTATAGCACAAAGCATTTATAATTTTGCCTTACTTTCGGGTGCAAAAAGCCTTGACAATTGCCTTGAAACATGCAAAACGCGCATAAATTACCGCAGCCAAAGGAAAGCAGAGAGAAAAGCGAGAAAAGCATTTTCCCAGCACTTGGCAGCCAAAATATAATTTTGCACTTAGCGCCAAAAAGACGCACAAGAAAAAACCAAAAAAAAAAAAAAAAAAAAACAGGATAAATAAAAGGAAAACTAATTCCCAGATAAGCCAGCGAAAAAAAATAAGATTACACAACAATTTGCCACGCCCACACGGCCGACGCGTCGCCCACCCGCAGCTGATTTGACATTTATGGTGGAAATAATTAGAAGCTTTCCCAACAAGCGTGAAAGTGTCGTGGCAATGTTAATGGAAATTGCAGAACGAAATGAATGAAAACAACATGAAAAACAAGAGGAAAATGAACTTGGACTGTGAAAAGATGTAAAGAAATGGGGGAAAAAGGGCAGAAAAAAAGGCGGAAAAACCAACAAAATATGAAAATAAATTGTGGCTGGAAATTAACTTGAAAAACATTTAAAATAAATGTTTACAAAAATAATTCTATTTAAACGGTTAATTGACTTCCATTTTGGTTAAAGTTTATATGTTTAATAATTACATAAATATTTTTATTCATTTTTTATTAAACTGTGAAACATGGCCAAACTGCTGTACGGATTAAGTATTAAGGCAAATGGGAAAACAAAGATTTCTTTTATTATTTAATGAAAGATTTCATTGTATTTGAACGAATGTTACGCACTTTGTTGCGCCTGAGAGCGCCAGCTTCTTGCTTGCTTTACATATAAAGAAAACTTTAAAATGCAAGCTTGATATTTAGTAAACATAAATATTATATTAAATAAATAAATAATTTATATAAGCTGGTCTTACGTACGTAGAAAATAGAGATTCGTAACAATTATATAAATAAAGTTTCAGGTTTGCTATTATTGGCTACAAAGGCAAGGCAACTTGAGGTTAAACTCATCTGGGGAATGCTAATCTCTGGTAATTTAAATTAATACACAGCCTGCACGATTGGCCATTCGTTCAATTGTGAACTAATTAGAATAAAAAAAAGTAGTACGATATGACTGATTGACTATGACTTCAGTATGCAGGAGTGACAGCGCTTCGTTCTTCTGCTGCGAAAGGTGGACAGAAGTAAAGACCGGGCTGCCAGAAGCCATCAATGAAGTCAAAGGAGAGACGAGAACAGAGCAAACGTGTAAAGACAAAGATGCTTGGAAAAGACTCTGTGAATTTACCAAAACGTGATTGTGGCGGTAAAAAGAGGCAGCAAAACCGAGCGCCGTGCGCAGTTAGAGCTCTTAAAAGGGCTCCACTTTGAAGGTTGATGCCTGGCTTCAATGTGGTAGGCAAATCAAGCGAGTGGACGTTTCTTAGCAGGCAAGCAGCAAATGAAGTCAGACACGCCGGACTGGCAGTGCTTAAAGCATTTGAAAACAAAAATATTATCTGAACAATAAAGATAAATGCAATATTGATAAGCTATTCACATTAATATATAGATATATGCACTTCAAATTAAATATTTCAACTAATTAAGCAATTCTTACTCAATTTCCTCTAAAACTAAACAACCCCTAATTTGCTGTCTATATAATATACTCATTCAACTGTTTCTAAAACTCCTCCTTAAATACTTATTCAAAATAAATGCTTTTTTAATAATATAAATAACATAAATATTATTCCTACGTAATTAAGCCCATTCCAAAGCCACATTTAAAATTCACTTATTTACGGCTGCAAATGTATTCCCATCTTGGCCATATCTCAGCGTTTCTTTTTTTTTTTTGTTTCTTATCGAACTTCCCATTTGACTGTGTGGCCCCAGCCTTAGCCCAATTCTTAATTCTAATGTATTTGCGCATTTAATTCTTAATAAGTCGGCACCTGGCTTTAAGGACTTCCGCATTGGAGTTAGACTTCCTGTGTTTTAGGCCAACACTTGGCTAATTACGGCCCAATTACAGAGTGTATTCACTTTTATGTGCGGCAACTCGGCGGCGGCAGGTCCCAATATAATTACGCAGAAAAATGAATTACATAATTAATAAACAAATTCTGCGCAGTGCTAATTAACTGCCTAGAAACAGGCGAATGGAACACGACGGGGGCGTGGGCGCGTGGGAGGTGATTCTCTGGAACAGTGGGAATGGATCCGAGTGGGAATTAAAGCAGCATAAGCCTAAAGTCAATGCCCAAAATGAAAGGCGGCTCAGAACACACCCACAAAAACACCAGTACACACCCACGCATAAACACACATAAATACACACACACACACACACACAGACACACACGCACACACACACACACACACAAGGAGAGAGGATAACGCATGTAAGCAAATGGCAAATGGAAGAAGGCAAAAAGCATATCGACTTAATTGCTGACAGCGAAGCATTAGGGAGGCAGATGGGTAGAAAGAGAGAAAGAAAGGGAGAGAGAGAGAGAGAGAGAGAGAGAGAGAGAGATGTAGAGAGGCAAGCAGAGCAGAGATAGCATTAGAGTTAGAGTTATGAGTGTGTTCACAGCGCAAGGAGTGAGCAGCTATATGTGCGCTTGCTGCTGTTTACATAGCCAATGCTGGAAAGAGGAAGTACTCAGCCAGCTAATACCCTGTACTTTATAGTAGAATGTTTTCATAATAGACTGATGAATCGTTGATACTCAAAGACCGAGCACAATTAGTATGAGTACAAATAATCAGCACAAATTCCTTTGAGGTTAGCGATATACTGAAGTAAATACTGAGGTAATAATAATATGATTTTATAAGTAAAAAATCAATTTTACATAATTCTTAGTTCGAATCGAGCCAAAAATCGGACTTTCTATTTCAACACAGATCATTATCATTATATATATACAAAATTATTATATTTGTAGTATCTTGACTGACTGATGAGCTCAACAAGCAATTAATTCATATTCAAAATGAAATAAGTAATGAAAAAACTATTACAAATTATTTGAATTTTTTATTATTCATTTATATTAAAAGCATTTCAATTTACTGAAACAGTATTTTAGCGAATTTCAACTATATTTTAATATATTTAAATATTATTTTAATAAATAAAAAAATATTTTAACACATTTTCATATAAAATTAATAACTTAATATATTTATATATTATATTTATATATTTAGAAATTTTTTTGTATATTTATAAAATATTTGTATATATTTATATGCTTATTTTATTTATATTACTTTTTGTTTTAATTTTAAATTAAGTGAAATAAAAATAGTCCAATATATTTTATACAAAGTTATTTTATTTCATTTAATTTTGTAGACAAATTTTCCCATTTTTTTCAAATATTTAATTTTTTTTGTAAATAATGGATTTATTTTTGTTATATAACCTAATAAATAAATTTGATAATTAATAAACTCTCCGCTTTTCACTCAGCACATAGGGTACAATCCTAAAAGTTGTGCAATAAAATGAAAATTAAACAAAAATTGCGACACAATGAAAATCCCTTTGATAAAGGCGACACAAAGAGCAAAAACAAAACGAAAACACCAAGCGCCAGCCCTGGAGTGTATACAAAAGGATATGCCATATAGACTGAGCCCAAGGAGCAGGGGTTCGACTGTGTGTGTGTGTGTGTGTGTGTGTGTGTGTGTGTATTTGTGCTTAATTCAAATAAAATTGCTCGCTTTTTGCCATTTGTTTGCCGACTTTTGCTCTGTGGAAATTATTTTGTCACGAAAAATTTTAACATTTGCCTGTTCACAAATAATAAACTAAGGACCCCAAACCCGCCTAGGAAGGTGCTTAAAAAGCTCGTGCTATAATTTACCTGGTTTTTTTTATGTGTATCATTGTTTGCCTGGCATTTTCCCAGGTGCATAATTTGCAGGCATTCGTAAAACTTTCATTTGGCTTGCCTGGATAACTGGCCCTCGTATAATTCTTTTATTTGATGTCAAAGTGCAGAAGGCAAAGCTGCCACAAAAGCAGCTAAGTGGCAGTTTATGCTGCCAAAATATGGACAGACATATGCAGCGGCTACTTGGCGACACAGGTATATGTGTGTCGCTCTCTCTCTCTCTCTCTCTCTCTCTTACTCGCCCCCTCAAGCAGCAGCAGCTGACCCTTTGGAGCATTTCAAAGCAGCAATCCCCAGGGTCTCATGTTTGAGCAGTGACCGGCACATTGCTGTATTGCGTAGCGTGGCTCGACAGTGATGCATGCTCGTAAACATTTTAATTGGCACGCATTCGTCGTACAGTTGCGGAGATGTGTCCAGATAAGGTAATGGTAATTGATTAGACTGAAGCGCACGGTTCGGCTCTAATGAAAGCATATTCTTAACACTAACTCGAACAACTACAACTACTGCCGTAAAGCTGGCCATAACAGTTAAAGTAATAGTAGAAGTTAACAGTGGCTATCAAGAATAACAGTGCCAGTCAAATTAACAATGGCAGAGAGCATGACATAAACCGTTATTGTAACTATTACACTTTCAGTTTATGTTAAAGCTCACTAAGCTGTTAAGTAAATTAAAAGCATTAACAGTGAGAGTGGAAGTGTCAGTATGATAAGTTTTAACAGCAATGGCAGCAGTAGTGGCACTGTTTACAGATTTAGGATTGCTCAATTGCCTATAAGTAGTAGATGTATTAACAGCAAGAGTAGTGGGAGTTGAAGCATTAACAGTGACAGCCGTTGTAGTAGATGCTTTAACAGTAACAGCTTTAGCAATAGATTCATTTGCATTTCACCCTTAGCCGCAACAGCATCAGTAGCTAACAGCAACATTCGTAGCAGGCGAAGCATTATCAGTGACATTACTAATATCTCAAGTGTTAACAGTAAGAAGACTAGCATTGAAATCATTGACAGTAAAAGCAGTCGTAACAGTAGCATAACCCCTAACAGCAGCAGCAGTAGTAGTAAAAATATTAACAGTAACAGCAGTAGTAGAAGAAGCATTAACAGTAAAAGAAGTAATAGTCTAATGTAACATTAAAAGTTTAAGTTTAATCATGAACAGTAAAAGTAATATCTGATGTCTACACAGTAACTAAAGTAGTAGTAAAAGCATTAACAGTAACATCACTGGTAGCTGAAACTTTAACATGAACAATTGTAGTTATAAAACCATTAACAGCAGCAGTAACACAAGCTATATATTGATATTACAAGTTATATATATACATATATATCAGTGTCATATAGTAGCAGAGAATTCGCAAGAGAATTCGTTATCAAAAGATATGAAAAGGGAAGAAAGCTACAATAACTGGCGATCATATATCACAGCTAAATAGTTATTGTTGGAAAATGCCGATGTAAACTCGGGGGTTGATGGAGTTTACAAAAGAATGCGACCATGTTAAATGGAACAAATGGGAGACGCAAAGCAAGCTACAAGGGGGTTGGGTACTAGGGCACACGGCAACAGGACGCGGACGAACAGCTGGCCTGGAACTTCTTCAGTTCCTCCGCCTGCTACTGGTGGTGGTTAATAACACAAAACATGTTGCAAAATGTTTCGTGAAATGCTTGGAGAACTAAAAGTAACAAAAAAAATGAAAAACTGCAGTCTGATGGCGTCATAAATCCCCGACCCGAAATGGGCACACTCGAGCGACACTGGCTGGGGTCTTGGCCTGGCAATCGCCAGGATAACAAGCAAACGTACGTAGCGCATAATAAACTCAAAATTAATGATTTGTTCGCGAGAACTGGAGAACAAGTGGGAAAGTACGCGATGACTGGGCGAGTGCACAGAAAATAACTATATATGATATGCCATTGTGAACTGGGCGCTTGGGTTACCTGCTGCTGTTGCTGCTTACCTGCGGAAGGGCCAGGTAGCAGCTATCAGCATGTCTAACCCGGCGACAACAACGTGTTCTGAGGTGTGAAAAATGGCAAAGCGACAAAAACAGAAAGTAAGCTAAAATATGAAAAGTGGGTGTAGCTGACTGCATTGATACTCGCTGCCAGTTTGGAAGTTTTTCAGGTTTCATTTTGGATTTTTTCTTTTTTTTTTGTAAGTTTTAAAGTTAAAAATATGTAAAAAGTGAAGCCAATAAACTCTTTCAACATGATGAGCGGGCATAAAAAATAGAACATTGCGCAAAAAAAAAACAAAGTAAAAAGAATCACCAAAAGAGAGAATGAGAGCGAGAAAGAGATAGGGAAAACTGCGTGACACAGAGACAGCGCTGGTCTAATGAGTCTTGGCCCGGCTCTGATTCAGCAGCGCGTGCCCGCGCCCCCGCATTCACTTATCTTATCAGCAGAGGCGCGCATTGTGTGCGGGCCAGGCCTAAAAGTTGATTGAGGCATGCGTTGTTCGATTGCCTCTGTGTCATAGCCATCATCATCATCATCATCATCAGCAGCAGAGCCAGCAGCAGCAGCAGGGTAGGTGCTGGGGCAGCGTGCCACAACACCTTGGCAATAAGGCCAGCCAATGCAGCTGCCGTTTTTTCTTTAAATTTTATTTTGACTCAGCTGCCGCTGCCACAGATTTCATGTTATTTTGGCCATTGTTTCGAAATCGCAATCTGACCGACATCAGCTGCTCAGGATGCAACATGACTTAGTCAGCAATTACGACCGGAAATGCCTGGATTATTCATCTCCTACAGACATCCAGTGGAATCGATGAATGGAATTGTAGTAGAATATGATAGAACTCGTATCAGTCTGTTATCATATCAGTTGACTGACGTTTTTTTTTTTTGGACTGGCTTGACATAGTTATAATAACTAGGCGAAGATAGTAGCAGATATGGTAACAGTTCTGGGCAATTGTTTGTTGAGTTAGAGAAAGTGAACACAAAACTCGTTTGCAGTTATTAAATATAATAAATTTTATTCAATTGACAAATCATATTCGAAGTTTCAATTTCAATGATTTCTGCTTTTATTTAATTTCAATTGTTTAAGCCACAATAGAAGCATGGAATATGTGGCCTATATAAAACATAGTTTTCTATATCAATTTTTTACATATTTTCCGATTATAATACACATTTTCCTAGGCTGGCAAAAATACCCAATAATGTTAGATAAATAATTTCATATCTAGAAAAACTATGAAATATTGATGATTTCGCAATGCACAAAAAATACACATTGATAAGGCTATTAATTATTTTTATATATTTATAAATAATTTGCGGCAATTTGTCTTTTCAAATTAATTGTAAGAATTGCAATAATTAGAAATATTTCTATTTTTTTTATCAATTATTTTGCTTTATTTAGCTTTTATATAATATATATGAAAATTGTTGTTAATATGTTAAATCAATAATAAATTAGCAAATATTTGCAATATTCACTAACTTATTATTCAATTGCAGTTTTAGTTGATGTAAAAACCATTCAATAGTTTAACAACAGAAACTGCATATTCCCATGCAAAAAGACAAGTTTCGTGCGTTTGCAACTTTTTGATATACCCTGAAGAGAATATACCCCAAAGAGAGTACTTCAAAATTTGAGGTCAAAGAGTAAATATGAGAGCAAAGAGAAGCACAGCAAGGAGAAAACTCAATGATGTTCTTAAAAAGTTATACACATTACTATATTATATTTTATATATAAATTATACTATACAAATTTGAGTTATAGAGTTAAGTTTAAGCGATTTGAGAATTAAATCAAATATATCTAATTCTAATAAATTATTTTTATTTTATTATTTTTTATTATTTTTTTTTTTTTAAATTTATTTATTTTTAAACATTTCTTGCTGCCTAATATTTCTTATATATTTCTTCAAAAATTGTTCTAATATTTATTTTCAATATCTACACCTACTTTTTTGTATTAGACAATCAATATTTGCTGCCAGAGTATTAAATCTTCGTCTGCATCATGTTTGCTTTGCTTTCTTGCTCTGTTGCTTTCCTTTGTCTGGTTCCGAAAATTGATGGCCCTTCGTTTGTCCGTCTGAGCGCCTCGCACATTTTTCATGCAAAATTGTTTTCGCCTACCGCCCACGGACCACCGCCCACGGACCACCGCCCACCGCCCACCGCCCGCCGCCCGCCCGCAAAAAGAAAGCATTTCTCACGTTAAGCCACCCAAGCGCCAAACCACGTTTCATAACCAGCTCCACTGCCAACCGACAGCAACCAGCCACCAGCCACCAGCCACCACCACCACCACTGCCACGCCCCCATTTGTCTGTTGCAGGAGTTGTTTGTTCTGGACTTTGGCAAGTGTCGCAATCTAAGAACTTTGGCACGCTAATTTAGCGATAAGTTTTTTGAGTAGGGCTCCCACTCACTCCCATACTACTCCTTCTCTCTCTCCCTCTCTCCCGCTCTCGCTCTCTCTCTCTCTCTCTCTCTCGTTGTTTAAAGTTCCAGCTCTATCTTTAAAGAATTTCATTTTGATTGCATTTGCCGCTGGCTCAACTACAGGCAGGTGCACAATTACTGAAATTCCTCAGGTGCCTCAGACGTATCACTGAAATGTCAGCGACAAACAATTTTAATATGTCGCCAGCTTCGAGTGTCGCGTTCTATTGCCAAACAGGAACCAACGACAGACAGACAGGCAGACAGAGAGACAAACAGGACGACAGTGAAAAGGACAAGCCAAGTGCGAAAAGTGACAAATTGCAGCAGCTCAAAACAAAAGAGAGAGAAACGGGAGAGAAAAAAAACGTCAGCTAAGCACGCGACAGGTCAAGAGGGGAAAAGCAGCACAAGTACGGGTAACAGGTAACAGGTAAGAGGTAACTCTGCTCTATGAATAGCAAAAGTCAGCTATAGAAATGAAAGCGAAACAAACAAAAAAAATATGGTTAAATAATTCACAGTTGCTTGGCCACAGCGCAAGTTGGCTATAAATAAAATGTTAGGAATTGGAACAACATGAAATGGAACACGAGAAGTGGCAACACTTTATATATATATATATGTACATATAGAAAATAAATTCCAGAAATAATAGAAAAACGAATGTGAGCAACGGTACTTTTGCCTATTTAATAACAGAAATTCTAAATGAAACTTTGAGTTGGAAATAAAGAAAAAAAACTGAATTTAATATATATAAAATATTTTATCAGCATTTGTATGTAGTAATGCAAGAATATATAGAACAAGAATTAAAATATCTATATGTATTATAAAATATGAAAATATACGCATATAAAAAGAAGAAATTGTTTTTACATAAAAAAATATTATTATTATTATTTTTCTGCAGCACGAAAAAATGTAAAAAAAATTTTTATGTTTTACATACAAATTTCTTTTTTTTTTGTGTGAAAATATGCCAAAATTTTTAAAATAAAAATAATTTAACACATAAATTTATTTTTAAATTTCATTATATTAGCAAAAAAAAAAATTATAAATTTTACCTATTTTCACAAGCAAAAATTATTTGTATTCAAAAAAATTTTTGTTTTTAATTTTACTCATATTTTCATATTTATTATAAAAATTTGTTCGTAATATTAAAAATTCTCATATGACTTTTATATTTATTAAAATTAAATTATATTTATTTATTTATTATTTCTGAATATTTTTGTAAGCTGATTTTCTCATAATTATTTGACGCATTTGTTTCACTTTTTTTTAATAAAAACTAAACTGTGCGATCAAATTTTAATATTTAATATCCAATTGTTATTAATTTTCTATAACTATAATAAAATTGATCGATCACATTTGGCTTTATATATAGAACTAATTTCTTATTCACAGCTTGCATATATGTTTTTCTTATGGCATTCTTAATTTTTATTATGCGAAATATTTATTTGCACTATTTATTTGATTAATTTTCATATATAAACAATATAATCGAGTTTCTATGCACTGAATGGCGCCTACACAGCAGCAATAATATTTATTTTATTTTGCTCAACTCTCCAATGTCAGAAATGATTTCAAGCTCAAATGAAAATGGCCAAACAAAAAACAAACAAAAAAAATGTTGCTCAAATGACGAATGCGCAAAACAAAACCAATTGCTCAGGTAACTGAGTGAGGAGAGAATATAAATGCTCTATGAGCGACGGGGTTTCTATAGAACTTTTCAAATAAATAACAGACAAATGGAAATTTTTATGTTGCATACCTCAAATTTTAAAATAAATTGGGGAAATTTAAGAAATTATGAAATTAATTATAAATATTAAATAAATTAGAAATATTAAAATATTAAAAAACATTATATTTACATAAAATATTAATATTTTAATTAAAAAATATTTTATTTATATAAAATATTAGTTTCATTTAGTTGCGAAATAGATAGAATGCTATCAATAATATGTAATTATAATAAAAATAATCATAATAATTATGCAATTAATTATATCAAACATATTTTTGTTTATCTGTATTTCATATATAATATAAAAGAATCTCTACAACTTTCAGTTTGTCTGAAGATTATTGATAAGGAAACATGCCCATAGTAAGTGATATTGTATATATGTATATAATATAAATATATATATATATAACTGATAATTGATAAGATATTATTGGGAATTGTTTTAGACACGTCTAAGATATCTACGATAGGAAATATGAGAAATTGTTTAGCTTTTATCATGAGAATTCGCTTCAACTACTTTAATTAAAACCAATAATTGATATAAAAATATATATAATTATATATACAGCTGCGTTCATAAAAATAGTAGTGCAACTATACAATTTTTTAATTTAAAAAAAAAAAAACATTTTAAAACAAGTATTAAAATTAATATATATATTTAAAAATATATATGCAAATTGTTCTTTAAATATTACATTAAACACAAAATTTTGCTATTGCACTACTATTTTTATGAACACAATTGTATATACATAAATACATATGTATGTATGTATGTATGTATGTATGTATGTATGTATGTATGTATGTATGTATGTATATATGTATATACATTTCATATACATATCCATTAACATTTCGACTCACCTTTTGTGCCTTGCATGTAACATTGATGGACTGCACCTCGTGCGTCTGATGGCGCTGCTCCCCGATGCACTGGCCGCAGGCGGGCATCTTGCAGCTGAGACAGTATTGGGAGAGCGTCTCCTCGTGCTCGCCGCACACGGATTCACGCTGCTGGGCGGCACCGCGTGGCTTGACCAGCGTGTGCTTGGCCAGTGGGCCGCGTGCCGGATGACAAAGCTCGCGGCAGGCATCGCAGTAGCGTATCTCGCACTGCTCGCAGATCAGCGAGGCGACCTTCGGGTCTGTTTCGCACATTTGGCAGCGCAGCGCCTCGCGGGCGCAGAAGCGATCGACAATGGCCTCCATGGCGCGATAGGTGGGCAGATTGCGTACGCCGCCGTCGTCGAAGAAGACCAGCTTCCTGCACAGCGGGCAGGTGAGACAGTAGGCGGCGCCAGGTGGCGCTACAACGCTGCCTTGCAGCAGACCCTGCAGCTGGTGCCCGGTGCCGGCATATGAGACCGGACGAGATGTGTTCGAGCAGCACACTACGCCGGAGTCGGCCTCACTGAAGATGCTCACCTTGTCCGACTGATCCTGATCGGAGGTGACGCTTTCGCTGCCCGTGGCCGAGCTGGCGGTGCTCGCCGCCGAGCTGTGTGAGCTGTGCCTGGTGCCCGGACCCGGACCCGGACCGGCTGAGGCACCCACAGCTGCTGCTCCGCCAGCCGCATGTTGTCCATTGTGGGCGACAGCTGTGGTGCCGTTGCTAGCGCCAACGCCGACGCCGGCAGCGTTATTGGCCGCAGCGGCGGCAGCTGTTAGCCCGGCGCCCGGTGTATAGGGCGTCTGTATATCCAAGGCGCAGCCCAGGCAGAGCGCATGGAAGCAGGGCAGCAGCACGGGATTCGCATACAGCTGCTTGCAGGTGGGACAACGCAATTCGTCCTCCATTTTGAAATTGTTTTGCACGTTTAGTTTGACTTTGGCTTGATTTGTTTGCTTGCACTCCAATTGGAATTGGTCTCGGCTAACGGTTTTATTTTCGCTGCGTGTTTACAAATTTAACCGTTGATCGCTCATTTTATCGCACTCACTTCGTTTACCGTTGTTATGCCACTCACTTAACACTGTTGTTATTGTTGTGCTGCCTGTTATTGTTACAAGCAATTGTTTCAACAATTTGCCACACACAATCAATTTTTCGATTCGCACACAATTCGCAACGGTAAATGCACAAAAACTCGCGCGTTTTTAATCGCTTACACGTCGTCGTCTGATGAAGCGCTCTGCACGTCCGCTCACCGTTCAACTTCGTCAAAGACTGAACTAACGGCGCTCGTCCAACAAAGTCGGTGCAAGAATTCGCGGTTCACTTACAGTGCCAACCGCAACTGTTGACGAAACTTAACGATACGACAACAGCGCAACAACAGCGTTGCGCACATTAACAGCCGGCGGACGGTTGAGTTCAAAAGTTCTTATCAGCTGTTTATGGTAGGTGATAAGAAACGTAAGTGACTTATAAAATAAAAGCAATTTATATAAAAGTAATTAACAAATATAAAACTGTATAATAAATGTTTGAAATGTGATTAAATAAAGGAAAAAAAATTTAAAATTTTTATTTTTTAATTTATTTAATATTTTATTTTAGATATGTTAAAAAATAATTAGTTCAATTAATATTAACAATTTAAATAGGAATAAACATCATTTTAAGTGCATTAAATAGTAAAGCTTAAAGCATTAAAATGCACGCACTGCATGCTGTTAACTTTAACATGCCGCTGTTATTCGCTTCCGTGTTTAACATGTTCGCACTCGAACATGTTGGAACTAAATGTTTGTTGCACGAGCCAAAAACTTTACATTTTTTTGTTGCTTAGAAATTCGTTAGAAGTTTGAAATGCGATCGGCAGCCGCGAAATGTTAACGCTGCATTTGTGGGCCACAAGTGCAGCCAGCACCTTCTGCTTTATTGCTGTTGGCCAAACTGCCCAAATATTTATCAAACCAAAAGGAAAAAGAAGCAGAAATTTATGAGCAATGCCCCAACTGATAACAACAGGAATAACAAGAGTCAATCGACGCAGCGATATCGATACGTAGACAAATAAACATGTGTACGGTGCACAGGTATGCAGCACACACACACACACACACACACACACACACACACACAGGTAACACGACAGGTAAGCTGATAAGCGTTCGCAGCCAAAGACTCTTAGTCCATATGGAGCTAATACAACAACATCAACAAACAAATATGATTCGAACATTTGTTTGCCATCGCCTGTTCGTTTATTTAGACATCAAATCAGGCAATGAACGCCAGCTCCACGGGCCAATGGCTCGCTGCAGCGACTCGGTGCGGCACGTCGCATCGGGCAGCGAGAGCTGAGGCCAAATCCGCAGACAAATAAAAACAGATTTGAAGACGAACTGCTCCAAATGAGAAGCGACAGCGACAGCGACAACAGCAGCAACAGCGACTGGGGATAAGGCAAATGAGGAATGAGATTCGAGAATACCCTGTAATTGGAGTTTATTGTTGATGAAATAGATATGAAGCAATTTTGTTTATAGAAACGTATATACCCTGTACATGCGTTGATCTATGCTTGAATATACCCTGTAAATGAGTATGCCTACATACCCTATAAATTAGTATACCTATACTTGAGTACACCCTGTAAATGAATATACCTAGACTTAAGTATACCCTATAAATGAGTACACCAATGTTTGTATATACCCTGTAAATGAGTATACCTATACTGAAATATACCCTGTAAATTAGTATACTTGGAAATACCCTGTAAATGATTACACATATTCTTTAATATATATTTTACACATAGATATACCCTGTAATTGAGTAAATCATATGCTCTGTTTATGTGTATAGCTATGTTTGAATATACCCTGTAAATGAGCATACCCATACTTGTATATACCCTGTAAGTGAGTATACCTAGACTGGACTAAATCGAAATCGACCTATGTATGCATATACGATGTAAATGAATACCCTGTCTTCAATACCCTGTAATTGCAGTTGAATTGATCAAACAGTTGATTTTTTTTTTATTTATCGAAATACTTTTGTTTGCACTTATGTGTTACACACATACGTACCAGCACAAGATACCCCATTTGAGCGTACTCAACTTCCAGGGCATAGAAAACGTGCGTAATCCGTTTGACTTAATAAGCCACGCTCTCAAATTGGGTTTCCAATCGCGCTAGGTGTTTTTGGGGACAAACCAAGTGTTTTGACAGCTCACGCTGCTGCGGTTCAATTGGAAAACGGCATCTGTTGCCACTTTCAGGTATTTCTTACCCAAATCCCCAACTCACGGCTCGCACCTCTACCGCTGCCCCAGCCCCCGCCCCCGCCTCTGCCACTGCTTCTGACCTGGCCTATGCAAATATTGACATGCAACGCATTTCGTATGCGTAATTTGCCTCAATTTATTGTTGGGCAAATGTTTGCCTCTGTATTTGTTTTTGTTTCTGTTTTTTTTTTCCCCCAACAATTTCCACGCTTTTCCACTCACTTTTCACGCTGCTGGTAATAAATCAACGAATCGTAATGCCAGCCGAGGCGCCTAATTGCATGTATTTGTCTACGTATCGATTTTAACAGATTTTCTCGCTTAAGGTCGAAGTTAAGAGGCGGAATTAGAGGAGATTGTAATTTGAGCTACTTTGGTGTGTGATACACGTTTATTTGTTAAATTGGTGGGATTTATGTGAGTTCCATAGAATTGTAAGCATGTTGAAGAGAAGCGTAAATTGCAAACAAAAAAAATGTGGCAAGTTAAGGGGGATTGGAGACGTCTAGACATAGAAGTAATAACTCTGAATATTTATTTATCTTTGAATAGGTTCACATATTTTGAATATTTTGAATTTGTAAAATAATTAAAGGCACAAATAAAATAAATGCAAGTTAAGCTTGAGCTCAAACAAGAAAATTAAAAACAAAAAAAAAATTATAATAATTTTAATTTTAAGCGACGAAACTATTTATTCTATCTCAGCATATTTCAATATGACAATTTTCATAATATAAACTAAAAATATATTTATAGATACGCTTAGAGCCAAGCTAATTCTTGAAGAGAATCTTACTTTAATACGAGTATTCACAGTTTCAGTTTTTTGTACATTTCAGCTTTTTTCTTACAATATTTATATATAAAGAAAATAATTAAAATTCTAGAAAATAATTTATAAAAATAATTTCACAAAATATATTTAACATATAGAATAAAAATTGATAAATTGAGAAAATATATATATAATAATACGTACAGTGGCTCCAATGCCAAATCGGACAAGACTTTTTAATTTTTGGAAGTTGTGTTTTCTTAAGCAGTAAGGTACTAGTTTTAAGTTTTAACATTTTTTCTTAAATCTATAATGAATTATCTTTCTAAAACAACAACAAAAACTTTAAACTTTAAGCGGTAACATTTTTTTTATTTTACAAAACTGATAACATGTCAGATTTTGAGCCTCAACGCCAAATCGGACAAAAGAAAACTGCAAGAAGAGATTTACAGCTATATAAAATAAATCAGTTAAACTTATATCAAAAATAATAGCATAAATAAAATAAATAAAATAAAATATATAAAAATTTGTAAAATTTAAAATGTATAATTTATAATTTATTGAAATATTCAAAAAAAAAAGTGTATATTAAAATTTAAATAAAATTAAAAATAAAAAATATAAATATAAAAAAATTAAAAAATATTGTTGAATGTACATGAATTTCATCACATAATTAAATCTCTAGCAGTTATGTTGCATTCATCAAGTTGAATTTATCTGCAACATGATGAAATTAATAAACTGCAATGCAAAGGCAATGTCGAACGCATGAACACAGAAAAGTTGCTGACAGTAACAGCTTCGCTGGAGCCCAAATATTATTTATAGAACTAATTACCGTTTGTATTCGGTAGTGTAAAGTTGGTGTGCTGCGCTAAGAATATAAATTAATAAACATATACATATATAACGAGCATAGAACAAGGACAAAATGTTAAAGGTGTTTTTATTTCTTTATCCAGCTTGGAATTGACAGCAAATATATTAAATGTATAATTTATAAAAATATTCAAAATTATAATTTAAATTAAAATCAATAATTAAGTGTTATTAAGTATTTAAGGTGTGTAGGTTTCATAAAGATTAAAATTCAAATAAAAAAATAAATCAAATTTTTCATTTTGACAGATATTAATATTTAATATTAAAAAATGATAAATTTAAAAAAAAAACTATATAAATTTAAAAAATATTTAAGATTAACATTAAGCAAAATTCAAATTAAAAAATAAATCAAATTTATCATTTTTACAGATATTAATATTTAACATTGAAAAATGATAAATTAAAAAAAAAAGTATATAAATTTAAAAAATATTTAAGATTTTATTAAAAGTTATATATAAAAATTAATAATTTTCACTAATAATAAAATTTAAAATAAAAAATATAGAAAATATAGAAAATTGTTAATCTTCACATATTTTATAGCCAGCTAAAGCTCTTTGAAATCATAGCCAAACACAAATTGATTTCATTACTGTTGCCTTATGCCATGCTAATATTCATATTATATGCAATATTCACATTCTTCTTCTTCTTCGTAACTTATTTAACATATTTTCCGATGCACACAGCGAATATTTTTAAATATTTTATGCAGCAATTTCTCACTTGCCTTCAATGAACTTCGCTCTAAATAGTTGAAATAAAGCAAAGGCTCAACCGCTGGCCATAATTCACTTTTGATATAGTTGAAAAATATTTAAAAACTTTTTAGCACATTTACAGGCACTAAGACCGCCAAATCCAAGCCGCACTTTGACACGCTGCACCACCACTGCACCACCGCCGCCCGCCCCAACCGCGCACCGGCGACATTTTCTTTTTTTTTTTTTTTGGCCCGCTTTAAGAGCATATATCATGTCCTGTTACCAGTTACCATGGCCAAGGACATTCACAATATGCGCGCATGCATAAAAACGCAATAATAACAGCCAAAATCACACACGCACACACACACACACAATCACACACACACACACACACACACACACACAGGCACATACATGTACACAAGTTTCTTGTTGTGGAGGCAAAAATACTTTGGTCACCGCGGGTGCGAAATTTTTTTTGCTTTTCCCTTCACTTTGGCCAAGCGTTAAAAAAAAGAACTTTTTTTTCGGCTGCTGTGTGTGTGTGTGTATGTGTGTGTGCGCGTGTGTGTGTGATATGGAGCCATGCCCCACGCCCATTTCATTCCTTTTTTTCGTTTCGTTTTCCATGTGGCAACTGCGGCTGCAGCAGACGCGCAGCAAGCAAACAACAGCAACAAAAGCAGAAAAGCTCAACTATAATAACTAAAAGAGTGCTGAATAGCTTACACATGATGGACTAGCAGAATACCCTTTAGCAATATATATTTGAAAATTATTTCATGAAACTAAACTGTTTATTTTTTAAGTGTGCTTTTATAGGCAAATGTTAAGCACTTGAAAAGCAGCTGAAATAATAGTAGATCTGTATGACTAATAGAATACCCTGTAAAATTAATTTGTTAGCTATAAAGTCATTAATATTAATTTCATTAAAAAACCAAAGTAAAGTAAAGTAAAGTAAATAAATATAAATAAATTTGGATGCCTTTAGTAGACAACATTAACAGGGTATATTCATAAGAGAGCTTGTATAAAGATAATAAACAAAGTTCTAATATGTTATAAACTATGCCCTTTGTACACAAAAACTCTAGGGTATATTCAAAAAATAAAATATAAAAATATTTTAAATAAGTTTTTATTAAAAAACTAAAAAAAAAACAAAGAATTTTCAAAATATTGTGTATATACAGTATACCCTGGAAAACAGCACAATACTAGGGTATTTTAAGCATGGTGGCACTGGGTGGTAGGGGGCACCAACTGCACTTGGGGAATCGGTGGCCAACAATATGTAAAAAGTTTAAGCCGAAAAATGTAAAATGGAGTTGCCTTGTTTTTGTATACATTACAATGTCGACTAAAGGGGCTACTGCCAAGGGGCGTGGCACACACACCGACACACACCAACACACACAGATCTACATCTACATCTATATGTATAATAGAAACTCCTTTTTGGCCCCAAGCACAGTTGTTGCTCCAGTGGATGCTGTTGTTGTCTGCTTGGCGGGCAGGATAACATCGCCAAATGAGATTAGGAAGGACATTCGCGTATTTAACACACACAGACAGACACACACACACATAACGCACACATACACATAAAGCTGGCATGGAGCAGTGGCAACCAGTAGGATATCCTGGCTGCCTGTTATGTCGAGCACGACCACAGGCGGTCCAATTGGGCAGCTGGACAGTTGGGTAGCTGGCTCCGCACTGTGCGCTGTGGCTTCTGCAACGCTTGAGCAGCCGTTTGATGGCCGCTGGACAGTGGGCGGGGGCGTGGCAACTGTTTGTCTGTCTGCTAATATTGGGCCCCAAGTTTAGCGCCTCTGTTGTCAGTACAGTGCAGGAAGTTGCAACAGTTTGAGGCACTGTAATTGCTTTTTTGTTTGTCGCTGCGAGCGTTTCACTGTGAGCAGGGGAGGGCACAAATTTTTCGGGGGTTCACCATGCAGCTGCGCTGCAAATTTTTAATTAGATTTTTTTTTATCCCTTTTTATTTTTGTAATTTTTGTTAAGTTCCTCCTTTTTTTTTGGTTTTTGCTGCGCCCGAGGTTTATTTTGTATTGCCAGCAAATGACACTCGCGTTAAATTGGGAAGATGTGTTTTTTTTTGGGGGGGTTTTGGTTTTCTGATGGCTTTTCTGATGGCCTAACGAGTTGAAATGGGGCTGCGAGTGGAAGTTATGAGGCGTGACAAATTGCCAGGCGGCTAACTAAATCTAAAGCTGAGTTGCTTTTTCGAGAACTTTTAATGGGCGGGTGGATAAACTTTGGCCAGGTAAAACAAAATAGCATATAAGATATTTTTTATCTCAAAACATGATTTTCTTAACTTTTTGTCTCAAATTTATATTAAAGTAAAAGCTAATTGGCATATTTGATTTCTTTCGATTAAAAGTAAGCTGAAAACTTAAGAATTTTAATTTCTTGTTATATTCAAAAAATGAAAGCCTTGCTTTTCAGCTAAATCTTCACTACTTGAATATACGACTATTATTTTTTTTTTCTTATAGAACAACTAAGTTTTCTAAAAACACTATTCTTCTACTATAAAATACTCTTTAAACTTTTGAAAAATCTTTTTTTATCACGGAGATATCGGTTGTTGCATCAGCGACCTCTGGCCGCCTTCTATACACTTAATGCTCTCTTGGCGTAAGCCTCTTTGAGCAAACAATATCTCGGTTACCAAAAGAGATTTTTAAAGTGTCAAAAAGGCGTTTGAAAGAAAAGAAAGATTACTAACAGAAACTGCAGTGTTCTTTAAACAAAACATTTCTTTTATGATTGCACAAAGAGTCAATATGACTGAAAACCGATTGGTGGCAATGCTAAATGACTTCTGGGTTCGGTTTCTTCAATGTAATATCTGGCAAGCTGCCTAGTTTTTGACACTAGAACAGTGGCCTTAACTCAACAAATTCAATTCGCAATGCGTTGCTAGAATAAAAAGTAAAGAATAAAGGATCTATCTAGCTGCGATAGAGTTGATCTAGTTTCAGACTCCGATTTGGCAAGTCAACAAAACTGTTCAAAAGTATAATCTGATTTTGATATACTACATATCATTAAAAGCTATATTTGGAACACAATTTTCTTGGCTTGATTAATTCATTTCAAAATATTAAAAGTAAAAAACAAAAAAAAAAATAAATTAAAAATATGAATACAAATAAAAAAATTACAATTTTAAAATTCTGATTTCTTCATTTTTCCAGATTTTTGCCTTGAGTTGAAGTTACATCATTCTCCAATTTGCAAGTGCATAAATCAATTTATAAATTTCACATTATTCTAGCTAATTAAACTTGTCTTCAGATTTCAGCAACATTGCTCAAGAGTTATTAATATATATTAAAATAAGTCAAAAACTTAATTAAAGCAAAAGCCAAGATCTGCACATAAATTCCCACATGTCCAATTCTAATTGAAAATGTGCTGCATTTTATGCTGCTTCTTCTACTTGTGCAACTGTGCTAAGCTTAATAAGAACAAAAGCATGAGAAATAAGAACAGCAGAGCGAGAGCTGTAGAGAGAAAAGAGAGAGAGAGAGAGAGAGGGAGCTGAAACGGAAGTGAAGGCAAAAACAGCATCAATTATAAATGCACTCGATAAATTATTTTCAAGTATTAACACGGGCTTTCAGGCACATCAGCCAGCATGCTTGCGGCCACATTGAACAGGTAAAACACACACATAAACACACACACACACACACACACACATGCACGTACGATACTTGCTGTATATATTTGCACAAAACTATTTTCGTTTACTTAGCCAGAGATCGAGTTATTCGTAAGTTTTCTAGCTTAGCTTTTTATAGTTTGGCAAAGAGTATTGCAAATTTGACATGGGATATGTAATGCAAAAAGGTAAAAGAACAGAAATAACTTGAGATGTGTATAAATTAAATATATATTTATATAACTTATTATTGATCTTATTATATATCAAGACTAAATTCAAAAATCGAATCTATTCATCATCACGCATTTCCGCATCTTTAACTTAAGGCTATGAAACTTTGTATGGATTATATTTCTAACTACAGCTAGCTGATAGCTTAAGAGTGGTTTTTCAAACGTATCGATTCACCTTTTTTTTATAAATATTACTGAAAACTTTAATTGAAATTAAAGTTCAATTTCAATTTAAACAAATTTCTGCTTTAAACTATTTTTTTTTCTTCTTAAAAATGTTTTCTTAAACAAATTTCACATACATATACATAATATATTTTCCAGCTTAAGCTTAAGTTTAACAAAAGACTTAAACTTTGCCTTTTGCAGTCTTCAATTTTAACGCAGCAAATTTTATTGTATTTTTGTTTATAATTTTGTATTAATAATGAAATATTTAATATAAAATCTTTGTTCACGTAAAATAACAATAATAATATAAGCTTTAATTTAAAATTAATATCAATATTGGTTTTGTCAACGCAAAGCGATAAAGGACAAGCCTCAGCTACATCATCATATCATTCTATCATATACCATAGGAAATATATCAAGATTATATATCAGACATGTTTGTCTTTTAGTCTTTTATATTCTTTGCCTAGTTTTCTCAAATATCTATTTTTTTCATCATATTTTTTAACTAATATATTATTTATGTGTATCACAGAGTCAATCAGTTGAAATTGAAGTTTATGTTTCAAGTACTTTCTAAGTGTATTCAATATTCAACTCAGTATTTTCCTTTTATTTAATATTTTGCTTGGCCACGCTTTTGTTTTCACTTTACCGTTATTAAACCAAGAAATGTGTGTGCTCTCAGGTGTGTGTGTGTGTGTGTGTGTGTGTGTATTGGTGTTGGTGCTAAGCACTTCCGCTTGGCTGCTTGGCTGACATGCATTGCACGTTGGCAGCTGTCGTGGCCCGAACCTGCTCGCCCTCCCGCTGCAGCCTCATTGCACCTTTTGGCCTCTGACAACAAATATACACACTCAACACACACACACACTCAACACACACACACATGCAATGCACAACAGAAACTGGGTTTGATTTTTCATTAAGTTTTTCAGTTGAAGCGAAGCGTTCGCCATTTTTTGTATCGTTAGCTAAAATTATTTTCAATTAGCAGCCAACATGACGTCCGAGCACAGAAGCTGCTGCAGATATGGGGCAATGCGGCAGCAATCGATGAAGTCCATGTGACCCATCACAAGGAAGGAGAAACAGAGCAAGGGAGAGAGAGATCGAAAGAGTGAACTGATGGTTGCGTGCTTATTCGATTGAATTAAGCAGCGTTTGCTATTGGCTATTGCTTATGATACACTCTGTATTTTTGTAGCTTATTTGTGGGTAGATTCAGCAATTGCTGGAAATATAAATGAATTAATATAGTTGTTAGAATATATCTAAAATAATATAATATAGCCAAATAATATAGAACTTTTATGTAGAATTCGCAGAGACTCCAGAGTCCAATACTTTACACTTTAGAACTATCCTTGTTTTCTAGAGTGTAGCCTAAGGTTAAAATCTTTACATTTATTTCAGTTATAGTTGAAAACTCAATCTCAAAGAGTCATTATCATAATAATGATAATGTGAAGCTATTGCTCATGATATATAGAAAGTATGATTATGATTATGATTGTAGAAAGTTTCCTTTTAATAAATAATTAAATTTGAATTTCCAATAATATATATTTTATATTAATATATTATATATTAATTTATTATATATTAATATATTATATATTAATATATAAAAGTTTTTCTTATGAATTTTAAGTACATAAAGCAAGCTAGATGCTAGAAGCCTAGATGCTTTATCAACTCAATATATAGTTTGCTATGACTAGCTGCTCGGTTTATGATAATAATATTAAATAGTTGCCATTGATATGCTATTTCTCTACTCTACATGTCTCAACTATAATCTGAGGTTAGAGGAGAAGGTGTCCAATACGAAATATTCAAAATCTGTGTCTACAGTTACAGCAGCTTACACAGTAGATATGAAAATGATTGCTTTTGTGGTCCGTAACTTTAGTCTTAAAGCCAAATCAAATGATAAACTCTAATTTAATAATAAGCAAAACAAATGAGTTATCGCAAAAAATAAATAAATCTTACAGCATTTGATATACAAGAATATACAGTAAACTTTTCAAGTCTCTGACGGGCGGACAATCAATCGGCCAGACGAGTAAACGGACATGTCTAGATCGATTCAACTTGATCAAGAATATGTCAAATTTGCTTTATTGGGCCTGCCACAGCTCCTACTGACTGTTACATACATTTTCACCAAACCTTTTATCCTATTATGACCCATCTTCATTGGGTTCATGGTACGCAAATTAGAGAGTGATTGCATTAGACAAAAATATGAGAAAAAGTCCATCTGGACTCTCTTGCTTAACCAAAAGAAAACCTGGCTAACAACTGCTTTACCGCCATTTATTTAATAAAAAATTTTATTTTTAATTCATCCAAACTAAAGTTTTGCATATTATTTCTACGACCAAAGCAAAATGCCTTAAACTTAACGAAAATATTTATTTGTTGGCGAATTCCAGCGAAATCATTTGAAAGGCATTTTGGCGTCTTCGCCACAAAGTTGTAGCCGCAATCAAGATGATATGTTTGTGTGCTGTGCAGTGCAAATAGTAATAATAATAACGAAGAATAAAGTAACGTAATTAAATGTTTTTGCGGTCTGGCCATGTGAGATAGATGCCGGGCATTTGGTTGCATCCATTGTTTTGGGGGTAACGCAAAGCAAGCAGCAAACAGGACACGCGCCACACACTTTGGGGCACGAGGGGCTGCCACAGAATGGAACCAGTTGCAATTATGAAATTTTAGACATTTTGATGTACTCAAGCCGCATGTAAAACTCTGTGAAGCCTGCAGATGTGCCACTGCCACTGCCACCCGAGCTACGTCCGCCCTAAGGTCTGCTCTAGCTAACAACAAGAGACAGAGAGAGAGAGAGAGTGAGAAAGAGAGAGAGGGTGGGAGAAGGGGGACAGAGTGGGGGAGTGCGCTGCTGATGTGGGAATAGATATAAAGGACTAGACGTAAAAATTCGTAGTGCGGGGCAAATGGAGCCTTTGTTTCGCAATTTTTCGGGGTGTTTTCTAGTCGAGCTTTAATTAAATTGTGGCCAAATCAAATTGCGCTTTTGATTATGAAATCAAATACTTTACACACAGCAGTTGGACAACTACTTTTTGGCTGAGGGGTTGTTGACTGGGCAGCTCGCGCAATGCTATCGCATATTAAAGTTAAAATGGAAGCAATAACAAATTTTATGCCCTTTACTTGAAAGGTATTCAAAGTAACTCAAAAGTCATAAAAGAACTTAAGTAAGTATTTATAATAAAATTCTTAAGAATTCTTTTTAAGATTTTTCTGTTTTTTTTTTTTTAAATTTCATTATTGTTTTTGTTTACCTTTAAATTTTAAACATTCGCTTAACTTAAAAGGTATTTTTATTATAGACTTTGAACAAAAAGAAAAATTATATTTAGACAAAAAATGGATGTTACTTTCTGTTAATATTAAAAGTTAATAAGTTTTTTTTTTATTTGTTTATTTTATTTTTTTTTAATGTAACTAAGCTAAAAATCGCTGATTAAATATTTTTTACTTATTATTATTTTTTGTATACAATAAAATGTAATTTAATTAAATTTATTTATATATATTTTCTTTGTTATTTAATGAAATATAAATAATTCCAAGAACTTTGTATGTTAAATACGCAAAATTAACATAAATATTTTTTAAATCTTCGTCATAAAATATATTTATTAATTTCAAATAAATCATTCAAATAAAAAATATAAACAAATTAAATATCACATACTTTTTGGAGTAAACTACAAGAAAAAATTTAAAAACAATTTCTCTAACGACCAAAATAAAATAAAATAAAATATAAAACATAAAATATATAAAACATACATCAGCAAAAATTATTAAGACTTTATTCAACTGATTCAGCAAAAATCTTTAATAATATATTTGACTGTAAAATCCCTTTTTAATTAAGATTTTGCTTTAAAAACCTATAGTTTTTCGGAAAAGCTAATCCTCAGACTTAGACTTAGACTAAATAATCTTAGGACACAGTTTGTGGTATTCAAAAAATATGGAATACGAAATATGAGCTCTGCTATTAAACAAAGAACATTTCAAATTCTCAATTGTTGCCGGCTGATAGCCAAAAAACTTTTATAGTTTGTTGTAGTTGTTGTAATTGTTGTTGTTGTTGTTGTTGTTGTTGTTGTGGTTGCTGTGCTGGCAAGCAAACAAATAGAAAACAATAGATCCGCACAACCAAGAACCCTATACGAACGAGCACTTGAGCTAAGCCACAAACAACAGAGAACAACAAGCTAGAATGTTGTAGGTACTGAAGTGACTGACTTGCAAATACCCTGTAGACAAATCGAAATGAAAAGCAGGAAAAAAAGAAGTTCAAAGAGGAAACAGTTTAAAGTAAACTGAAGAAGAAAAACTATTTTAGCTTATTTTAAAAACTTTTCAAGAGACTTCAGAACATGTCAAAGTCTTTATCAACCGGAGTCAATCATGAGCATTTAAGATAAAGAATAAAATCAAATATTATTTTTATTATTTTCTGCACTTATTCAACTATATTTTTGCTTTGTCTTTTTCTAGGGCATTTAAAAAAAAAAAAAAAAAACTAAACGCAAACTTGGCCACTTCCCATTTTGCATTCAAATGCAAATCCGTACGCAAAATCTTGAACTGACTTCGATTGGTTTTGCTGCTGTTGGCTTTCTGGTTGGAAAGCGGCTTTTGTTCGAGCATCAAATTTTAGTTAGTTGCCCCGGGTGTCGCCTTTATCACTTGCCATGCAGCACAGGCACACACGCCAAGAGGGTGGCCAAACAAACAAACAGGCTTTCGGCAACCATCCTGAACACTACAAATCGAGAACAGGCCAACATGTAAATGCCTGAGACAAAAGGTGACCAAAAGGATTTTAACGAATTTCATTCACAACAGCATATTGGTGGCATGTTGTTTCCAGCTGCTAAAGACGAGGCAGCAAAATTACGAGAAAGTTCCCAAAAATCAGGCGACAGGCGACAGCATGGAACAAAACTCGATTTCCGCTTGGTCAAGTGACATGATTGATATGTCACAGTGTGCAGTGGCCGGTGTCTCGAGTCTATTACGACGACTCAGCCTTAACCGCAACAACAACAGCAACATAAGCTGTAGCAAAGCTGAGCCCTTGACAACGATATTTAGTAGACGACGTGTTGCAAGCACTGAGCAAATGTTGTTTAAATATAAAATACATCAACAGGCGCAAGGAATTAAAAAGAGAAATGAAACTCGATTCCTAAACAGAATTGCAATTTTTCCTTTGCTGTAAATCAAAATTGTAGTTAAAGTAGTTATGAAAGGAAGACGCAAGAAGAAGTAAAGATTACAAAGTTGAACTTTAATAAAGCTAATTTTTACTGAATATTTTATTAAAGTAACAAAACAAAGTTAGAACAGTTAGTCAAATTTCTTTAACTATATTTGAATAGAATTTTTTAAAATATGATTCAATTATTTATTTATATTTATTTTTAAGAGTAAAGTTAAATTATTGAATTAAATTGTTATTTAGTTATTTTTATTTAATAATTAAATTATTAATTTATTAAACTTATACAATAAGTCAATTTTATATATTATATTATTATATTTTATATTATTTTTAATATATGTCGCATATTATTAATTTATTTCAATATGTACTTTTTTTTGCTTTATTTTAATTATTTGAGTGTGTAATTTCTTGAATAGTAGATTATATTAGATTGTGGAATTTTTTCAAGCGACATATTTAATGCTTGTATAATTTTACATTTTAATATAATTTAGTGACCAAGAAAAGGTTTCTAAATGCTCCAAAATATTCTAGATAACATTAGCATTAAAATAACAAATAATAATATTTTTACATGCGCTCGATTAGTTAGCGTTCAGTGCCACGCCGCCAGCTCTTTAATGTGTTTCGTACAATTTATTCACATATTAAAAAAAAAAAAGAAATAACATAAGAAATATAAAAAGATCAATTAAGAATTTGGGCTGGGCAGCTTTGTTTGGTTTTATGGTCGAACTGCAGACTGCAAATGATTAAGTTTGCATTTATAAAATGTCACTTTTATTTTCTTGTGGTTGCCGACAAAGCAAACACACACACACGCACACACACACACACACGCTCGCACACCCATGCCAATGCCAAATTTTTGTGTTATTTTTTGGCAGCTTTTTGCATTTGTCATTGAGCATTTCTTGGCCCCACGTTTCTCTGCTCTTCACATCCTCCACTGTCAGCGTCAGCATGGAAAGCATTTAAATAAAATGTACTTGCAATAAATTTTCCACAGTTATAGAGAGCTTTTACACACACACACATAGAGAGAGAGAGAGAGGAACACACACATGTGAGAGCCATGTACATGTACTTTTGGCTAGCCACAGGCTGCTCTACGATTTAAATATTTAATCTGATTTTCCATTTCAATGCCTCATAGAAAATTACAATAATTGTGTGCGATGCAAAGTGCATTTAGAATATATTTATATATATATTTAATATATATATATATATATGTATATATATATATATATGTATATATATATATATATATATATATATATATATATATATATATATATATATATATTTGTATAGTTGAGTGTCTGTTTTAAGTGGCTTTCCGGACACTTCAGTTGGCGCAATTTATGCCGCATTTAATTGCACTTAGCTACTTGCAACACATTTGCCGCAAAATGCAAAATTTGTTAACATATTATCGAATTATGGCAAAAGCAAATTTTGAATAGCTTCATCCATGCTTGAAATAATTCCATCGTTTAGGCACTGAATTTATTGAAGCACTAAACGAAGCACAGCAATCGTTGACTTGTCGAAATTTCAATGCTCTTAAATGTTATGGAAGCTGCTGCTGCTGCAGCTGTTGTTGCTGCTGCTATGGCAACTTTTCCATTTATTCATGTTAATTGTTTAGTCTACTTATGTGTGCTTCATTCATTAAGTGAAAGTTTGAACGATGTTATTAATTATTAGAATGGATAATATATTCTTAATACATTTATTAATAACTTAATGATTTTTACACATTTTAATTTATTATAGATATTACTTGAAGAATAATTATTAATACTTATTTTGCTATTAAATCTAAAAAAATATTTCTATGCCTTTATTTTAAAATAATAATTTTAAAAAATATAAATATGGTTAGATACACATATGTGGCTGGTTTAGCTGCCAGCATGTCCAGCATAAAAATAAATAAATAAATTATTTTAATATTTTTCTACTGTTAAAGGCCGCTTTGCTCAAAGTTTTTAATTCTACACTTCTGCAGCAACTGACTTGACCACTCAGCTTACTAGAACATCAATAAATATATCCATTACATTTCAACATGCTTTGATATTTAAAGTTTAGAAAACCAATTATAAATTCTTTTAAATAATAAGAGAAAAAGTATTTTTTCGCAGCTTAAAGTTGAATGACATCCTTATACACACAAACTAAAAGTATAACTAGTTTAATACCAATTGATACCTTTAAATAATACCTACTGATCTTAAGTACGTATAAGTTTTTTATTCAATTTTGTGAATATAAAATTTATAGCATTTACAGTTAATTTTTAACTGTATTTTTATTACATAGGAATGTTATTTAAATTAATTTTCTATATTAAAAATAAAAACTATATAAACTATATTTTCGTATAACTTGTTAACAAAACAAATATATATAATGCATCATTTGTTTTTTATATTTATGACATAAAACACACAGAAAAAACTTTTTATAGAACATAAAAAACATCAACTGCAACTAAATGTATATTTGGATATAATTCTTAAAAAAGTATTTGAAATCAATTTTATTTTTCTCCGTTTTTAATGACGCTAAGAACAATTTATGGCTGAGGCAGATAAGTGTCATTTAAAACTTTATATATATATACATATCTTAACTTTAATTCTGATTTCAATTCTTACGTAAACTGCATTTCTTTTCTAATTACAGCTCTCCATTGTCGACCTTTTCCATAACCCGAAACATGCTGTTGTAGAGCAATTCTACCACATCGATGGCAGTTAGGAAATCGACATGATTGAACTTCTTGTAGGCCAATTTCTCATCATGAACGACATTTGGCAGCTGCGTGCGCAGGCGCTGCACATCTTTGACAGCCGAGAGTAAATCATTTTGGCCATAGTACAAGGCGACTTTGCAATCGATGTTGGCCAACTTGTACGCCGGCGGCCTGGTGGTGCCATAATATAGCCGATTCACATAGGAAATCTCGTAGTCATACTTGTAGAAGCCACCGCTTATAACCTGCTGACCATAGTGGCCAAGCGACTTGATCGAAGTGCCAGCCGGATATTGGCCCAGAATTATTGGCAGCAGTGTGCTATTCACCTGCTCCAGATCCATACCAACAATTTGCATTATGATGTTGGTGCACGTGTTGCGAAAGGCAAAACTGCATAATTTATAGCTGACTTCACGCCACGATTCACTTTCCGGTGGTATTTCATTAATTCCCAGAGTTTGTGCTATACGCTGTAAAATATGTAAGAAATTTTTTCGTTAGTATATGAGAATTTCTAGAGAAATAGAAACTTTAAACAATAATTAAATTATTTAAATCTAAAAAATAAATATTTGTTTTGTAAATATATATTTATATGCATGGAATATATGGAAATTATGGACTGACTATTCATGCTGCTGGTAATCTTAGTTTTAATATAAGTTCATACTCTGCTGTTCATATTTTAGTCAATTTTCTATATTAGCCCAGTAATTTCACAATGATCAATTGATCATTTGGTAGACCTGAATATGCAATTTGGATATCCCACAATCATTTTTTACAGGTGCATCATCAAATCCTTGGCAGACATCGAGACGCTATTCCCGGCATAACAGAGTTCATATTGAACGAAGTTATCTAAAACTAAACCTTATACTGAAAGTACTACCAGCAAAACCGAATTGGCAATTTAAATAATATGATATTGTTTACATAATGATAACCTTAGATATAAGGCTGTTTGCTTGCCTACAATTTATTTTAATATGATTCCTATCTGATCACCCTGTATTTTTTATTGTAATGATTAAAGCATAGAACTTCATTGTAAGCTACGACTCAGTCATAATAGTTTGCCAAGTTTTTTTTGTTTCAAAATCCCTTACTATTTTCGTATTTACTTCAACTTACCACAATCGTTGACATATATGGAGCCAGTGATCGAAGCAGCGGCTGTTGAACATTGGCGAAATATGCAACTGGAGCGAGGGCCTGCAATAGCTTGATCTTTTTCATATAGGCTGGTTTCTCGGCGCCCAGCACAAAGGCCGCCGTGGTGCCCTGCGAGTGGCCCACATAGTGCAGCTGATCGTGACCCTGGCTGTGGTCCAGCACATAGTCAATGACCGCGGGCAGATCATAAAGGCCAATCTCATGGAACGAAAAGTTCCAGAACTCACGTTGAAATATATGAAATTTGCGATGCTCGCGCGAGTAGCGATTGCCGCGGCAATTTATCAGCCAGACATCATAGCCGCGGTCACTAAGCAGATAGCCCAAGCCTCGGCCAGGACCCGTCATCACCCAAGCCGACGAGCTGTCCTGCAGACCGTGCACCAGCAGCACAGGCTGCGCCCCAGGCTTGGGTATGCGATGCAATGTCAAACGAAACCCGTCTATGGTATCAACTTTATGCTCCTCAAAGTTGTAGCCATACTTCTTGATCAAACCGGGCTGCAAATCGAAAGAGAGAGAGAGAGAGAGAGAGTATTATTATATTATATATAAAAATATTAGATAAGACTTACGGTTCGCAAATGCGCATCTTCTAAAATAGCTGGATCGTATTGCAAAATATCCGCCAGCAGCCAATTAGCATTGAGGCACAGACTGATCAGGCAGTAATATAAGCACCTCATATTAACTATTATTAAAAAACTAGTTATTGTCGCTTTCAAGCATCAGTTATCTAGCGCTATATCCGCTTGACACACTAAGCTGCAGAATGCAAACAAGCCAATAAATATTATGTTACAAAAAGTCATTGAATCGTAATTTAATTAATAAATTGCATGTCTAGTTCAAGTTCAATGCCACACAGATTGTACAAAAGCTAACGTCTATGTAACTGCAACTATTTGTCGCAAAGTGCGATAAGCAGATAAAGCTAGTTTAGATGGCTGCACTTTTAAATACCCTGTACATGTATACATTCGACAAGGCTTTTGGTTTGTAAAGCTGAGCAGAGAATGAGGTTTGCTTATAGTTCAAGAATTGTTTTTTTTTTTCTATAACTTGATTGTAAATTTTAGTAGAGATTGACCCATGGTAAACAAATTTTTTTATGTAAAAGCTGAGTGTTTAGGAAATTTCTTTAAGATGAATCCAGAAACAAAATATGATGGAGTTAAAAAAAATATTAAGTATTACAGTTTCTCTAAGTTTCTCAAATGAAATTTAAAGCAATTTTTATATATATTTAATTTAGACAGACAGATTGTAAATATATTTATTTACATATATAAAAATAAAAATATTTATACTTCTTTTCCCTATTAAATTATTATAATCATTAAATATTATAAATAATATTATATAAAAAAAAACTCATTTAATACTTATTCGCTTATTTGGCTTATCATCAATTTAATTAAAATAAAATAACACATTTGCTGCATCAATGAAGGCAATCTGGAATAAAAACGCCAATTGATGACCTCTGCGACAGCCAATAATATAGATTTGAAAAGCAATCTAAATGTATTTCTATGCCATATGTTGCAAATGCAAATGCTCAAAGCTCGTATTACCTTAGCTTAATGACAAATAATGAATGGAAAATGATTTAAATAGTATATTTTACTACGAGCGCTAGCTGTCTGAATGAATCAAAAACTATTGCGAGGGAAGACTAGAAATTTTAAAAAGTATTTGTCGCTTGTCTTCTACTAGCCAGGCTGCCAACGAACCAAGCAAAAAATCTGGGCACGTTAAATGAGAAAATTAAATCTTTCACACCTGAGAGATGGAAAAAATTCAAAATTTTACGGCCTATCTTATATATTTGTAAATATATATATATATATAGATGTCTTCAGGCTTCGAAAAGAGCATTTCGCAGTTGATATCACTTTTTTCTTGAATTATTTTCTAAATTTTTGTTTGATTGTGCTTTAAGTCATAGGAAGGATCTGGCCTCGTTGCACTTTATACATAAGATTTTGAACTCTTTTCATTTTTCTACATTTAAAAAAAAATAGAATCTGATGCAAAGAGCAATATTAAATTATATATTCCACAAATTTCATAATTTTCTTCTTAAAAAGCCCACTGAATCACACTTTCAATCCAATCACTTGGCGCGACCTAAGTTGTCAGAATTAAAACACATTTGCCAAGCTTTCGCGCATACTTACGTTAATAACAATTATTAAGCAGCATCAAAATCACGCATCACACATTAAATGCTTAAAACTTAATCTTAAGACGATTCAGTTCAGACTCTCAGCTAATTTAAAACAGACTTTGGCAAATATGTGACATTTCAATTGGTGAGTTTTATAAGCAGCGTAAAACACTATTTTTGTTCCATTTTAAATTCATCTTTCACGCATTTTAATACTGCGAGTTAGTCTTGGCTCGTAATGCTGTTTTAGGTTCTGGTTATTTTCTTTATCCGTCTATAGCTAATTCCCAGGAACTGTTAGTTGTTGAACTGTTCGCAACGCTCGATGCGCTCTCACTGAACTATTCGCTAAGTGAGGTGCTTGACATAAGTAGCCGATAGCTAGTTAGAGTCCCACAATGCTTATTATTAGTTGATCAAGTTCAATGGCAGCTGCGAAACACACACGCGACTGCAATTTACTCTTTACGAATGTTAAATAATTCAAAATATTTATCGGAGAAAACAATTCTTACATTATCAATCTCCTGGGGCAATGCCAAACGAGTTCCATAGTTCACAATTAGCTGATTCTCAGCTCGTGTTTGACATTCAGTTAACTTAACTATTTAGCATATTTATTAATAGCAACTTTTATAAAAACAATTATAGTTTGTTGATCTTCATTACAGGCTTTCAACTAGGGCACCTGTTGAGGAACAATTTTATTTCATTGTATAAATATTAATATTTAATATTAATATTTTATAACTAAACCAAATTTTTCATAAATCTTAATTTTCTTTCGTATTTATACATATATTTATGCATATTATTCTTTCGGTTTCTCGCTTATTTTTCTGAGTCCTGTAAAGAGAAAATCTCAAAAATACTTAAAAACGTTAAGATTTGGATTTTAGTAGCAATTTAATGTAGCAATGTCATAAATATCTTTAATTATCTAGGTGACTATTGAGCTCACTAGTTCATGTCGACCTAGGCAATATAACCATGAATATTAACTAGGTCACTATATATAAATATAAATACAAATACATTTACTTACATTATGTTTATTAACTAAGCCTCAGTTTACAATTATTCCATTGGAGAGTCTTAAATATGTTCCATTAGTCATAAGGAAACGATGTGTTATATAAAAATCGCAAGTGACAAATTTATTTAGTACATACTTAAGAATGTATATAAAAATTGTTTTTATAAGAAACTAACACATAAGCTTGACTAAGTTGACTAATTTTATTTATTTTAAGTTACCTCTGATCGCCAATAATCGCTATGTACTCAGCAAATGTTTAGAGAACGGCGTGAGAATGTGTCAACGAGTTGTGGCTTGCCTATTGCACAAAATGTTCTTATAGAAATCTATTCTGGCGCTCGATGTTATCGATAGTTCGTTAAATTTACTATTTTTTTAAGCCGATCTCATTTAAAATGGAATTGAAATGTGGATTAAATAGGCGGAAGCACACGTGGTAGACAGCATTGAGTATATATATATTCGAGATGAGGCTGACGAGTTGAGTCAATCTTGCACTGTCCACCCGTCCTATCGTTCATCTGTCCGTAAGAGCTAGATAAATCGTCAATTGAATTAAGTTTGTTTACAGTTTTCTATAAGTCGATTGAAACCTTTATCAACTTCAGTTATTAAATCATATCTCTTGCGTTGCCTGAAAGAAGTAATTTCACAAAGTATTGAGTTGATAGAAAAATAAATATAAGAATGGATATATCCGATTGAATACCATTGCTCATTAAAATCATCCAAAGCTTTACTTTGCTTTACAACTAACATTTATGAGATAGATTTATGATGCATTTATAAGAGAAAGATTGCTTAAATCAGCACAAGGTTCAGAGTATCTCTTAGTTGAAAGCTGCCGACTAAAGCTGTCTAACTTGTTAAATTTTGTATTTTTTTATTATTAAGTATTTATTTATTATTAAATATTTATTTATTATTAAATATTTATTTATTATTAAATATTTCAAGTTCCCCAATGGTCATTAAATGGCTTTTTTCTTCTGCTTTGGCACAGGCTATACAAATTTTTATTTCATTTTCAACATTTCTTCAACTTATTTAAAAAATAAAATTTTGAAAAATTCCTAACAATTCAGCACGAACTTGATACATCCATGTTCTTTCTCTTAAGGCTGGTTGTGATTCAGATATTTTTAATTTGTTAATAAGTTGAATAAATTAATAATGTTTATAATTTTGAAACTGTTTAGTAAATGCCAAACCCATAAAGGAACTTTAGGCTTTTCAGATTTTTCAAAGTTACTAATTTGATATTTCAAAATATTTATAATTTCTTATCAGGCATGACTAGACACTCAATATGAATATATTTTATAAAATTAATCACCAAATAATTAATTTATATATACATTATATTTTTCATATCATTTAACCTTTATTTAATTTGAAACTTTTTTCATTTTTCATAAAATATTCTTCCTTTTTTTTAGCATATTAAATGAAAATAGTTAAATTCTTATTCATTTATCCGCAACCTCTGGATCTTTATCGGCTGCCTCTTCAAAATAACGCATACTGCTAAACATGCGGTCATAGAGCAGCGTGGGCGCATCTATGCCCCACGTGAAGTCCAAGTGATTGAATCTGGGATAGTCCACCAGATATTTGATGACCACATTGGGCAGTGCGAAATAGAGCCTGGTCACATCTTCGGGCTGGCCCAACAGATCGTTTTGGCCATAATATAAGATCACCTTGGCCGTGACACTGGTCAAGTTATATTTGGGCGGCAAGGGACTCGAATAACGTTGGATATTCTGCAAAAGGCCATAATCATATTTTCGAAAATCATTCAATGATCTCATCTGGCCAAAGTGCATTATCTGCTTGGTCGAGGCACCAGCCGGATCATGGCCAAGTATCACTGGCAACATGGTCTCGTTCATTTGAGCTGGACTGAAGCCAGCAAATAAGAAGAGCGCATTCTTGCAGACCTTCAGGCCAATTTTAGAGGAACTACATAATGCCTGCGAAAACATATCGACGAAATTGTCGGACGGCAAAAATTCATTTGGGCCCAGCAATTGCATAATGAGCTAACCAAAGAAAAATATAATCAGTAAGCATGCAAGCAATATAATAAATAAATTGTGTACTTACATTCGTGGTCAAGTCAGCTGCACCTAGGAAAATCATGGGCGCACTCTTGCAATACTCGAAGAAGGCAATGGGCGCCAGGGCCTGCATAAGCAAGATTTTCTCCATATATTCGGGTCGTTCGCTGCCCAAAATCCAGAACGTAGTTGTGCCCTGCGAGTGGCCAATGTAGTGTAGATTCGTGTAGTTGGTCTCATGCAGCACATAGTCTATGCTGGCTGGTAGATCGAAGATGGCCATTTCATGGAATGAGAAATCCCAAAACTTCTGCTGATCCGTTGTGTAGCTGACATGATGCCTGCAATACGTATTGCCACGTGAATTCCCCATCCAGACATCGTAGCCCCGCTCATAGAGTAAATATCCTGAACAAAGAGTGAGAGAGGGAAAGTCCGCAAGTATTAATAATGCATATTTAACTGAGCTGTAGCATCTTTACCCAAGCCCTTTTTGGGACCCATCAATACAAAAGCTGCTGAGCTATCCATTAGGCCATGCATTAGAAACACAGGCCTGGCTCCGGGTCTTGGTATCCTATGTAAGGTTAGTATATAACCATCCTCAGTAACTACGGTATGATTTTCGCCCGGGTAGCCATATTTCTCGATCAGACCGAGCTGTAAGAATTTTAAGAGTTTTATATAAGTTCACATCTGAGTAAATTCACGTTTGAGGCAGTTTAAACAGAGAAAAAAGTCCATTTGAGTTTATATAAACTAATGAAGAGCAAAGAATAATTTAAATACATTTATAATATTACCGTCAGCAGGTTAGTGTCTTCTTCAACGGAATCAGACAAAGCGAGAACTGTACTCAAGCAAAGCCAAATAAGTAAGACAATTCGTTGAGTCATGTTGGTAATGAAAAGTGTGCCTAAAATATACAATAAAATATACAATATAAGTAAATTAGATTATATTTGTTTTTATTTTCAACACAAATTTTAATATATTATATAGCAGCGTGAATGACAATTGAACCCATTGAAGAGTTCTAGGTTAATACTCTTGGGTTTTACGAGTATCAAACCAGAACAAACTATTTTTGATATATTTGTAAACGATCGTAGATGGCGCAAGGTATATATATTCTTAAATGGGATCAGTTACTGGATGTTCTTTTCTGTGCTCTTTACCCTTATAAGAAAAAGACAGGTTACATTTTACACGCTTGCATATATAAAGTTAGTTTTTATTTACATGCAATTTCATGAAAAACTATCGTCTATCTGCGTACGCTTAAAGAGATATTGTTATTAAGCTAATACATATCCTATAGTGCACACATGAAACGAACAATGTCCACATCTTGTATATAATGCTTAAGCTAGCTACTAAGGGCTAAAGAGTATGTATTAGTCAAGCTGCCCAGACTCGAACAGAGGCCGACAGGTTTGTTTGTTGTTATTTTTTTGTTCTTGCTAATTATACGAAATTATCAAACTTATGAATAAATACTAGACAGCAATAAATACTCATATAATATACATATTATTATTATTATTACTCTACTCGATACACTAATCACACTTGAATGATCGTTTTACTGAACCACTTCGATTCACTCTTGCTGGCTCGTTCTATGTTATTTCCTTGAATATTCTTCTGGAAGATTTATTAAATTTTTTTTTATTTTTGGTTTAATATATCCTTGAGGTATCTGAAATATTTTCCACTTTATGCACTGGTATCCAAACTCATCACCTTTATAACTGCAGTTAAAGAACACTTCAAAATTTTGTATTACACTGAGCCAAATTTTGATTCGGCAAGCACTTATATAGCAAATTTTACACTGCAATTCGATGCACATAAAAATATATATTTTTATTACTTTAAAATTTGAATTTAACATGTCAATGCTCTTCCAAACTATTGACTACCTATTTAGTTAAGCGCTGTCTGTATAGGCAACGTTATATGCCCATAAAAAAAGGGCATTTAGTCTTCGGCAACCCTCGGCACATTTGCCAGTACTTCAATTTTAACTCTGCTAGCTACGTAATCCATCAGAATTGAGCAATGAACTCTGCCATAAAGAAGTTAAAAACAAATATTTAAATAAATTAAAAATTAAAAAAAAACGAAGAGTATTATAAAATATATATACATATATAATCAAAACCATATCGTAAAGAATTTGCTATAATTAAAATGAACTTGAGACCGAAAAATTATAGGCTTAAATGGTTAAGAGTCTATTTTATTTTTTGGTTTTATCATAATATAATTTTTATCATTGATTTAACTTTCCCCACAGCAATCAGATGCACTCCATTACTAAATTCACAACTTATGCTGACTGAAAATTATTTAAATAATTCATTAAGAAGGGCTTAAAATTTTATAATTCGACTTTAAAATGTGCCCTAAATTATGCTATATTTCTATATCGTCAGCTTCAAAGTTGTCAACCATGTGGCAACGTGCAAGCGGATCATTCCAAGCTGTGAATTTGAAATTAAATATATTAGCCACAATTTATTTTAAATATTAAAACATTCTATAAACAATCTGAGCAGTGTATAATATAATAATTATAAAAAAATTATAATAATGTTTAAATCAAATAATTAATAAGCACATCAGTAGAGTAGATCAACAGCGAAGTGCCTACAAATCTTGATAATGCTAGCTTTAAGAGTGGAGCAGATATAGTTTAATCTAATCAACCCCGCCACGCCATGGCCATAGCTATATTCATTATATATAAACTCTAATATATATAGCTAGCCTAAGTCTCTAGGTAATATAATAATTTATCATTGTGAACAATTTGAACACGCTCTATATTGCCAGCTTGTAAACAAATACCAAGCCGAACATTGCTCATTGTTCACTTATCGAACACATATAGAAATATATATGTATACCTAAAAATCTAGTTCAATTCCCACACTTAATCACAAATAAGAAACTATCTGCTAGTATTTACTATATGTTCAACAAATTGTTATTGACAGACACATGCGGATACGTCAACTCAGGCTGATTGAGAATTTATATATAAATACATATATGTATGTACGTATATTTATACATATAAATACATTTATACAATACATAAAAATAATTTCAATAAGTAAAGTAAAAGTATACTTTTATTAATTTACTTTTGATATTTATTGTTTAAATTTCGTTCAGGCAGCACTACTATTTTTATGAACGACCGATTTTTATATCTGTGAGATAGTCAAAATCTAATGAATTCTGACTGAAAGTAATGGGACTTTTCGCAATTCTCTTCTTTTCCTTCTTTTCTAAATAAAAAGTAGACTTCGTTTTATTCTTTAATGGAAATAGCAACATTTAAGTAGTTTAAGTTTCGTATAACGCAGCACTATTATTTTCATGAACACAGCTGGAAATATGCAAATAGTTACATATGTCTATGCAAGCTTCTCAACATGTGTATATTCAGCCAACGGCAAATATTTACATAAATTTCTAGCTCAGCTACTTCACAGTTTTTCTCACTAATTTGAACCAATTTGAACAATATGCAACAAAATTTACATTAACAGCTTCCCCTTTAAAGCTAGACAACTTGTAATTACTGTTTATTACACTAGGCTTTGATCGATTAATAAATATTTAATATATGTACAACAAATAATGGCCAATTGCTTTTGTATTGAGCTCATACTGTAAGTATAGATAGGACTTAGACTAAATCGATATTAATTATAGTTCTTAGGCTAATCAATTCGTCGTATCTATGTTATTATCTATCTCGTAGGCGCGCATTTGCTGCAGCATAGCATCCCAGAGTAGAGCACGAGCATCGACGCCCCAGATGAAGTCAAGATGATTAAACTCTGGATAATCGACCAGATAATGATGGACCACATTGGGCAGCCTGTGGCGCAGAGACTGCACATCGGCTGGCTGGGCCAGCCAATCGTTTTGGCTATAGTACAGAGCGACCTTGGCCTTAACATTCTCCAGCTTATATGCAGGTGGAGTGATGCTATTGTAGCGCCAATGATTCCTCAGCCAGCCATAGTCGAACTGCCGGAATTCACCTGACCTGCGCACCTGGCCAAAGTGCTGCATCTGCTTGGTAGAGGCACCAGCCGGTGCATGGCCCACCACAACGGGCAACATTGTTTCATTCAGCTGCAGCTTATCGAAGCCAGTGGTCAAAAAGATCACATTCGAACAGATCTCTTTGGTTATGGTCGTCTCATCGCAGATCAGCTGATTAAACATCACAATGAATTCGTTCTTGGGCAAAAACTCATGAACACCAATCAGTCTGAGCACAATCTGTAAGGAATGAAAAGTTCCACTATAAGTAACCGCAGTGAGAATCGCAGAAAACAACTTACGCTCACCGACGCATGAAACTCGGCTAGGAAATTGACGACCGGACTCTTGCAGTGCTTCAGGTAGGCAACTGGCGCCAGAGCCTGCATAACGATGATCTTATCCATATACTCGGGTCGTTCACTGCCCATGATCCAGAAGACAACGGTGCCCTGCGAGTGGCCAATGTAATGCAGCTGCTTAAAGCCCGTCGTATCCAGTATATAATCAATTGTCTTGGGTATATCATGCACGCCCATTTCATGGAATGTAAAGTCCCAGTACTTGGCTTGCAAATGCGTGTACTTAATATGCTTTCTCGAATACGTATTGCCGCGCACATTGGCCATCCAGACATCATAGCCCTGCTCGTAAAGCAAATAGCCTATTGAGGTGGGTTTAGGATGGAAATATATTAGAATTGGTTTTACAATTTTATATAGTAATATAATATACCTAGACCCTTGTTGGGACCCATCATCACCCATGTGGCAGAGCTGTCCAAGAGCCCATGAACGAGCAGAACTGGCGTGGCTCCAGGCCTGGCAATGCGATGCAGTGTTAAAATATAACCATCATCAGTTGTCACACTATGGTTCTCAGCCGGATAACCATATTTCTTAATAAGACTATACTGTGAAGGGGAAAGAAAACAGATTTAAGTAACATACGGAATTCGTTTCGAACTGTTCAGAAAACGAAATATTTAGAGGTATGTAAAGCTATTTCAATGATATATTATAATAATAAAGAAAATAATCTAACGTATAATTTTTTTTAATTTTTTTTTTTAATTTAAAAAAATGTGTAGAAATTAATTTGGTTTAAAAAAAAAAAAAGATAATATAAATGAGTTTTTTTATATATTTTTTATATCCAAACTAGAAGAAACTTAACTTTTTTTAAACATTCATTTATTTATTTTTATTAATGAAAAAAACTCATGAGCAATATAAAAAAACTCCAAAATTCTCGTATAATAAAGTAATAAAAAAATGTGCAAACAAATTGTTAAGTTTAAATTACAGTTAAGCGTGAATATCATCAGTTATGCACGGTTTATTATATGCGTTATTATGAGTAATTAATGATAATTAAATAACCTGACAATCAGCTTTTATCAATTAACTGTAAGCTGAGTAAAAATATATAAAAAAATCTACTAAACGGGTTTTATTTTCTTTTCGTTATAAATATTGTTTTATGTCTTATATATTATTTAATAACTGTATATATTATATATTATTGATTATTAATTATATAAACTTAAAATTTTAAACAAAATTGATTCAATCGCATATATTTATACATTAAATTACTTTTAGAGACATTTTTATACCTTTTGCTATGTTTGCTTCTTGCCATAACTTTAGTTTGTTTTCATTTACACTTACCGTATTCAAATGTGAATCCTCCTGTATATTGGGATCCACATTGCTATCAATTTGCACATTGCTGTTTACAGTTATGGAGCGACCCAACAATGTTGGCGTCTTGAAGTTCAAATTGAATAGCGAAATATTGCCGAAGAGAAATGATAAATCCGCTTGGCTCTCCAGAGGAGCCAGACACAGGCAAACGGCACATAACAGCAGCGGCTTTAATAGCATCTTTGCTATATATAAATATATATATAAATATAGTAAATTTGGTATATAGTATGATTGCTAATTGCTGTGATCACTGCGAGGCACAAAAGACGACTGCCGATGCCAATGAAACTTTCGTCGCGTTCAAATGTAAACTGTAAAATAAATGCGATTGTGTCGATTACGAAGTGTGTTTATCAATGTGTGTGTGTGTGTGTGTGTGTACTAATTTCAATTGATTCACGCCAAACGTATAACAACAACAAAACAAAAAATAAACCAAATATTGGTCAAGTTCGATGATAACCCGCGGCTTCGTCAGCCACTGATAGGCAAACAAGTCCGGCTTCAGATTAAAGTTGCCTTCACTTCACAGCATCTAGAATGCTATATATATATATATATATTTATGTATGCACATGTGTACATGTTTACAGATGTTTGAAGTCTTGACTTTGACTTGGACTAACGCACGCGACTTGTAGGCCGGTTTATGTGAAAATACATTGACCAGCGAGTTGCTGCTGAACTCTTGAGCTCTGTGTTCAACCGCTTGTAAATCGCAACTGCGTCATTCGTCGACGACGAGAGGCAACACCTTCCTGTTGTCATGTTGCCAGGCCAATTGCTCGAGCGAGTAGCAGCATAAATAAATAAATATTAATAATACTTCCCCCTTAGCTACCTCTTTGTACTCGAACACAAATCACAAAATAAAAGAAAAATATATTTACTTGTTTTTTTTTCTTTTTTTCTTCGAATTGTTGGTGCGATTCGTTCCGTCGACGATTTGTGACTGAATCGTGTTGGCTTGCTTCTCTTGCCTTGATTTGAACTTTGTCGCAGCATTTACTATATTAATTACTAGTTTCCGACCCACACACTTTGTATCTGTGCCCAACCAGTCCCAAGAAGACAACACAAATGCTCATCTGTGAACTTCATAGTAAACTCGTATATCTCGTCGCATCGCGTCTCACAGTGATTGCTTAGCTACCTTTTTTCCCCCATTTATTTTTCTTTGGCTATTTTTACATAGCTTTATTTGTTGTATACTTAATTATCATATTGAACAGTACGTCATAGCTATGACGTTTTTATGTGTGTTGTCTACCTCGAAACCAGTTTACAAACCTGACCCAATAATCGAATCACTCGATTGCCGATAAGGCAATATTTTAGTTTTATTTTTATTTTAAGTTCGCGTCTGTTTTGAAAGCAAAGTCTAAGTCTAACAACGTCAATGCGCACTTGTATAATTTATAATTATTATTAGTAATTGTTGCTGACTTCCGAATGAGCTACACATATACTATACAATACCTGATAACAATAAATGTTTTTTTTCGTTTTATAACTGTTGTTACACCCTAAATCCATAGGTCAACAGGGTATACTCTTGTGAATGTAGGAGGCAGAAGAAGCCATGACTGATCCCTTAAGATATGTACATTCTTAATCAGTTGTAACAGCCGAAACTATTTAGGCAAATGCCTCAGAGTGTCTTGGCATATCTCGACGTATCAATAGCTAAATTGCTAAATTTTATAAATCGTCTTAATAATAGAAAAGCATCCTTTTGGCTCCATCCATTCCCCTAAAATACTTTTTCAAAAGCTACCGCACGAGCTTCCGGGTATATCACAGTCGTGTTCTCCTGATTATTCTTATTGACTCACTGTCTCACTATTCAATTGACCTATAGCATAAGCTATTAACTGATTTTCTGACAGATTGATGGGGTGATTGCTGATTGATTGATTCACAGACAGATTACTGATAAACTCATTTACCAACTGATTGACAGGCTGACATATTGACTGTTTGATAGACTGATTGCCGATTGACTACTAGATTGATCGACTGATTTCTGATTCTGATTGGCTGATTGACTAATTCACAGACTGATTCCTGACTGCCCCCGAATGACTGTCTGATTGAAAGACTGAAACTGTTTTACAGATTATTTGCTGATTGACTGCCCGATTGACAAGCTGATTGCTGACTAGCCCAATGACTGACTGACGGACAGACTGCCGGTTTACGGAATAGCTAACTGACTTTCTTTATGATTAGCGAGCAGACTGCATATTTGATTGATTGACAGAGTGACTTACTGGCCAACATACTGGCTAACAACTGATTGATTGATAATAAAACAAAATCATGACTGACAAACCGACTAATTTACTTATTATCTTCTTGATGGACTGAACTGATGTACTAGCTGTACGAATGTTCGATTGACTGATTGGATGTTAAAGGAAGAACGCTGGGAATCTGAAAAGTACCCAAACGCCTTTTGAGTAGTACGAACCAAGAAACTAAGTCGCAAATTAAAATTTTATACATTACTTTCTACATTATATACAATATATTAAAAGAAAAACAATTCTGATAACTATAAAAAATGATGATTCGCTCATAGTTGGACTAAAAACCATTTGCCTAATATACTCACCAAGCAAATGAAAACAAACAACTGCTGATTAATTGTGAATCATTTTAATAGATATGGATTACGACTTCACACGACTGCGAGCCAGTGGAAAACAATTAACTTTTATTATTGGCCCGGCCAAAGTGCAATTAAATATTTCAGTTAAGCACAATGTTTGGGCGATTATTGTTTTTCAATTGGTCACGAACTGTTGCTGATAAGCCAGCATCAAATTATCAGATGACCCGCTTTGAGGGCTATACAGAAGCCACACAAAATTAAAATTAGAATTAGTCTATTTACAGCACTCAACAAACACACACAGCAGACAGAGGCTAAAATAACAAACATCGAAAATGGAACTGTTTGACGAGTTCAATGAGTAAATTATGCGAACTCGAATAATACATTGCTGAATGCCTGCTTATCAGAGTGCGCACACACTCACTCACACTGAGTTGAATGTTATTGAATAATGAAATATAGCTTATTTTGCATTAATGCAGCAAACAGTTACAGCTGACTCAGCTACAAACGACACAAACTCACACAGCACACGAATACAAAATGTAAATATATTTATAAATATATATATACATATATAATAATGTAAGTATATATACTCGACATTGTTCAGTTCATTAATTCAAGCAGCTCATAAATTTATGCATGTTATTTCTGTGCTTGTTATGATTATGGCTGTTAAAGCTTGACTTCTGATAGCAGGAGGCAATCAAAGCTCAGCAGCGCTGTCAACATTTGTTGCTAACGCCAAATGTTTCCAAGGCAATAATTGTTGTCCGAATTGTTTGTAACGCAATAATGATCAAATTGAAAAATATAGCTCAAGAATTAAGGAATTAAAGTTCTATTTGTACTATTCCTAGTAAATAAATTTATTTACAGAGGCCATCTGCAACAAAATGATAAAATTTCCAGTTTGCCAGGCAAACATCAAGATATACATAAGTATATAAAATCTTTATTTGGCACTTCCAAATCGCGTACAAAATGCAGTCAACATGTTGCCAAGCCAATTGTTGCGTAGCTATGCTTTTCATAAATCTTTAACCACACAGTTTGTAGCTAAATTTCATTGTTTTCAACCGATTGATTGTGCTTTTTGCGTTATTTACTTTGTGGTTGAGCATTTGAAAATTGCAAATATCCAAACAGCTCGAACCAAATCAAAGCGCTGCAAAAAGCCACTCGATTTCATGACATTTTGCATTTTTAATTTGACCCATGGGATTGACAGCAGCAGAAACAGCAACAGCAGCAGCCGCATCAGCAGCCGCTGCCGCCACCGCAAGCCACAAACAATTGTTGGCAAATAGAGCCATTCCCATTCCCATCCCATTCCCCCCTCCCTATGCCAGCCATTCATGTCCACGCCCATGGCGATATGTCGACCCAACAAACAAATGACAACTCACAAAATGCTTACTAGAAATTGACTTAGTTACAAAGTTTTTGCTACTTTTTTGTTGACAGTGCAAAGAGTTGAGCTGAGTTGATAAAATGTCCTGAAGACTTACGCAAAAAAAAAAAGAACCTATCGACTAAAACTCTTGGCGTTTTATTTGTCAATGAAAGTTTCAGAAATTAACTTAAACTGTGCATTTTATCAAAGTGGTAAAAATAAAAACCTGTTGACCTAGTTTTACTTGACTCAAAAGTTTGGTTTCCTGGCGTTTTCCTAACTTGAAAAGGCTTACAAATTTGTCATGAAGTTAATGTGTTTTTCGAAATTGTTGCAAAGAAAGTAAAGAGAGGTAGACTAGAAAAGCTGGAAGAATATACATATGATATAATTATAATTTAAAATAGACTGGGTCAATAAAAGTAAATAATAATAAACTGGAAAATAGAGATATGTAGCAATGCATCCTCATTTTTATTCGCCTTTAAAGGCATTTATTCGCTAAATGGTCTTTTACTACAATTTTTTGTTTTAATGGCAAACTTTTGTTCTGCTTGAGAAAACTGTTTGATGAATCCATTAGAATTTGTTCCATCCAGTCGAGAACATGATATCGGCCAAGTGGCCGCCGCCAGAGTGGATGACAATACGGGCCCATTTTATGACATTTTCCGTCACTCCAGCCAGAACTTGGAGTTACAGTTTCCTGCATTCCTGGTGAATCTTCTCCTGAAGGGTTTCAAGAGTCTAAAGCTTGCTGACGCAAATCCGCGAATTCAAAAAATCCCATAAAAATAATTCAGGAACGTTTAAATCGGGTAATCTGCCCGACCTGAAGCAAGAGATTAGGCGACCAGGAAAGGCTTCCTTCATTCATTATTCCGCGTTCTTACGGCGTAAACCAATTCACGGCTTGACGATTTGTATTCTGCGTTTCTTTACTTCACCATTTGCAAAAGTTCAAGCGTTCTCCAATGGATTAATTACTTTTGCTCCACCCTGTAAATAATAATATTAATTTTAAGGTAATATTTTTAATAATTTTAATATTGTTTAAAATTAAGAATATATTTATTATTAAAGCATAAAATATATAAATAAATATTATCAGGCAACTTTAGTAGCAACTCAGTTGGCTGATTGGAAAAATCTACCACTCTAACATTAACTGCTTACCTTGAAAAACCCACGAATGTTTATCATTATTTTTTAATGATATCTAGGAAATTCTATTGTGACATGGATTTGCTCAGCAATAATAGCTGACGCAGTTGTCAGATGAACGATTGAACCCTTCAGCACTGGCAACATATGCGCCTATTTATACAAATAATTAACTGTCAACTGCAGAAGCCGAAAAAAATGCTAGGCAGGCAGGCAACACACACAATCACACACACCTTGACACACACACACAAACATAAAATTATAGGCAATTTTTACTGTCGCTAGGAGCAAATGCGAAAAGTGAAAAATGAAAAATATAAATAAAATGTGGCTGAAGAGGGCTGTAAAAAATGTGCGAGAAAAATGATTTTTGCACGCCTCGACGACATTGGCAGCGGGACAGAAGGGAAGGGTGCCAAGGGTAGGCGGCGGGAGAACCGTATGACGACTCCAGCTGCCAGTGTCATTAACTCGACAAACCGCTCGACGGCACTGCGCACTGCGAGTTATGCGTATAAGTGGAGCGGAAGTGCACACGCTAAGGGGTCGAGGGGGTTATGCAGGAGCAACCACTCAAAAAAAAAATAAAAAATAATAACAAAAGTAAAAGAGAAAATAGGTGAAGACTCAGTGATACCTTGTAATACTCTGAGATCAACAAGCGTAAATAAATGACAAGAAAAACTTACAGATGAACAGACAGGCGACTACCTCTACTAATGCAGAAGGAAAATGTTTGCATGTAGTCATAAAGAAATTTATGGCAAACCATCATACCCCATTTAAACAAATTCATAATGGCTACAGGGTACAAAAAGCGATGTTAAGGCATTCGTTATGTCAACAAGCAACAATGAGTGACAGAAATATAGAGCACTGGCAGCCAGGCGCAGCGTGCAGCGGGCAGGCAGGCAGGCAGCAGGGAATCCCGTTATGCGCATTACATCACTCATTTTGAGTTCTTTCTTTTTGCGCGTTTTGTATTTGTAATTGCAGGAGTCATAAGTCGCCTAACGGCGAAGTTACCGCTACATTCACCACCAGCCGCGCTCATCGCTCTCCCCTCTCTTCCCGCTGCCCACGTTCTGTTGTTAATGAAGTGCAGCTCCACAGAGCTGCTGCCAACCGCTCTCACCATCTCCCGCTCCTTCTCTCTCTCTGTCTCTCTCGCCCTTCCTTTGCCAAACTGCAGTCAAACGACAAATGTTCCGTTTTCTTGTGGGCAAAGTCACGGAGTACTTTGAGCTCACGTTGGTACGAGGGGATAGAGAGGAGCAAACTCTCTGCTCTCTAACCTTTTGTGCTTTGTGGCACGTTTTGCCTTTGGGACTCCCGCTCCTCCCTGTTGCTCTCGCTCTCGCTTTCTTTAAAGCTTACAAATTTTGCGCTTGGGTGAATTTTAAGTGGCAAATGCGTTAATTGGGCATTAAATGTAACAAAGGTTTGTTTTTTTTTCTCCTCCTGATTGTGTTTAAGTAGTTAAAGACATTGTAGTAATGCATGTTTGCAGACAGCTTGGAACATAGTACATATAAAAGTAAAACATGCCATATATGTATATGTACATACATACATATACATACATACATAAATGCATATGTATAATGAATTACTGAAATTAATTGGCCACGTGGCTTTTTGTTAATGTCATTAACAGCTGTTTTGTTGGACTTTTGGCAGACTTAGCGCTAAAAAATACCAAATTTCCCATGGCGTTTTTTAGCAAATGTTTCTTGTGCCCAGCACTAAGATTTCTAGAACAATCCATAGACCATGCAAAAACAACAATTGTTTCTTATTTAAATACATTTGTAAACTATTTAATATAAGAATGTTGACTGTTTCAGCTTAAATGTCAATAATCAACTCATTTCATGGGTCATTTGTATTAATATAGCACATTTCTGTTGTAATTAGCTAAAGGGAAATTTTTATTTGGTATTTAATACTGAAATTCCCTTTAAATGGGACATTTGAAAAAAATTCCTTTTTATTGCTTCGCAGTAGGCTTTTAGTCGATGCGAGGTTTCTTTTGAGATAAGCGAAATTCAATAATTCACATTTATTCCGGCTCTTGCCGTGGACACAACATCTTTTTAGTCTTAAAAAGAAATATTTTCGCTGTTGTGTTCTGAATAAATATTTATTTTTTTCTTTTTTTTTTTTTTTTTTTTTTTTATATATATTATTGGTGATTGGCTTTGCCTTGTAAATCACTTGGAACTCTTTTTTGAGTTCTCACAGAGCTCGGAGGCTTATATAATAAGTCTTTTGCTCTGGTGCGTTTAATAAACGCGGCATTTACTTTTTTTTTTTTGTAACCCTATTTTGGGTTACGCTTGTAAATGCCATGGAACATCCTGCTTGAGCGCTTTAGGAAAAGCGCTGCCAACAAAGCTGCACATTAGTTGTTTGTGCGAAGCAGCTACTCTACTCAGTGTGTCAATGTGCCACTGTGCCGCATCTTGATTCTTGAATCCTTCAAGATCATGGAAGGGGGTGCTGCAATAGCAGCATCCGCTTTGCCGCCGTCATCAGCACACGTATGAGTCTCAATTTCATGAGATTTATGCGCTCAGCAAAAAGGGCATAAAATATTTATTGTTTTATGTTGCTTGTTGCCACTGATAAGGGCCGCGCCAAGGGGTGGCGACGGTCGAAGCGCAACAGCTGAGCATTTGATACCGGATACGGGATGTGTGCGCTCGCATGTAATGCGATACGTTGGGGATAACGTTGGCGCACACACACGTAACGTATTGAACGTTACATAAAATATTACCTTAAAGGTTGGATTTATTGGCATGGCACATTCGAAATTTTAATATTTCGAATACGAATTACCAGCAAATTTTTTTTTTTTTTGCTGTTTGTCATGCCCGTAATTAATTTCTAATCTTGTAAGGTAATGGCCGTATTGTGGCTACTTTTTTTTACCCAAAACTGGGTGCTTTTTTTTAATTAACATTTTTTTTACTTGCTGCTGTTTTGGCAGATATTCTTGGCCTTAAACACGTCGTGGTTGCATTTGTCTATCAAGTAGCGCTTAGACGCTCCCGCAGCGGGACAGACTCTTGCTCGCCACGTTTATATTGAAACTTCAACTCGATTAGGTACATGAAGTTTCAATTTGAGAGCCAATTGATATCTGCTGTGCCGTGTCAACTATTCGGTAGACACAAATTTTGGGCACCAAACAGCAGCGTGCCTGCCAGCCTGCCTGGCTGCCAGCCTGCCTGGCTGCCAGCCTGCCTGGCTGCCAGCCACCCACCTGCCTGCCACCCACCTGCCTGCCTGCCATGGCTTCAACTGTGCGTGCTGCTGCTCTTCCATCAAGTATTAAACTGAGAGCTGATGTACGCGCTCAAAAGTGATTATTGATTTAATTACACATCAAAGCGATGGCAAATGAAAACAAAGGCTAGACGTTTGACGTCTTCTGTCGGTGGCTGGCTGGCTGGCTGGCTGGCTGGCTGCGTCCCTGAGTCGACGCAATAAAATGCTAATGAATTAATTTTCGCAAGAACTTGGCAATAAAGTGCGAAGCAAACTCAACCATCTCAACTCACTTTGGCCATTGTGTCGTTGGCACGAGGTGGTCGTAGGCTGCATTTCAATTTAATGAAGCAAATGAATTACTTCATATTATTAAATTCCACTGATAAAGCAGCAACAACTGCGATGGACGTGGATGGAGTTTGTGTTGCTGCCAAGCAGCACAGCTAATTGAACTAATATGCAGAAATGCTGCTGAAAATGAATTTTGTTTTCATTTTTATTGTTGCTAGTACAGAAAACTTGTGTGGTAACTAAACAGTTATCTTTTCTATTTGAGGAATATAAAAATGTATATTTTTAAAACTTAAAAATATTCCTCACAAAAATCTGATCATGTCAAAGTTTTCAACGTATAAAGTCAAATATTTGAACTTGGCTTTCCACTTTGACTGCAAAGCATATACCATGAAAATCTGATAAATTTGCAAATTTTGGCAAATTCCAATTTTTTAAAATTGGTTCTGATTGGCGTATTTTCCGTCTTGTGCGGATCTCAAGGTTACTGTTAATGTTGGATCGATATCGTATTTTTTTTTTGTGTATATCTGTTCAATTAAGAACACTTTTGATGACATTGACTGTATATGTTTGTGTGACTCGAAATAGTGGAATAAAAGGTGAAATTTAATGTGGGCTTTGTGAATCGAGCATTCTGCTGCTTGTAGTTTCCTTAATTAACAAGGAACGGCCCTTCACCAAATCGGCTGTCAGACAGCCAGTCCACTTGTCTGTCTTCTGTCTTGTCCTGTGTCAATGACCGTGTATGTATTTCTCTAAATTAACAATTTTATTCGCTTGCATATTCTAATTGTTGCTAATAGACCATTGGCATCTAGGTTAATGGGGTTGAAGTTTCCAGCTTTGAGAAAAAAAAAATTTTTTTTCAGTCGGTCCTGAGTAGACTGTTGAAATTTCTGTTCCTCAGTTTCATTCGCAAAGAGAGGTAGTTGTCCACATTTAAATGGGAATCGCGAACATATCAGATGAGCCGATTTTTCGGGGCTTTTGACGTATTGTATGTTGTGAATGTTATATACTCATTTTTTTTTTTTTTTTTTTGTGGTTTATTACTCGTAAATTTCTTACAATTGGCTTGTATTTTGCATGAGGTCGGGGAACGCAATTTGCAGCTCACTGAATGCTTGTCATTCGCTTCAGTTGGTAGATTGGGCCTCGTTCCATTCCATGTATGTATATACATTTAGCTGGAGTGAATGCAGTCAACTTATATGATTGGCCGCATTCGACGCATCATCGTGGCGTCCTTTGGACATCTGTGTGTGATGTTCGTTCCTTAACAGTTCAGTTAAGTTGATGTTAATGCACTTTAGGTGCCTTTGGCTCTGTTTGTGCGACCAGTCGGCAAACGAATTGTATGTTGTCATATCTTGTATATCTCAAAAGACAATTTGCCTAATGCTGATCGAATGCTCGCTTCAGCTGCTGTTCGACGCCTGGTTGTGCCGTAAAAATCAAAGAGCTCTTGGCTAATATAAACGAAATAAGGAATTTCCACCGACCACAAAAGCAAACTTTGCCCGATTTATACGGCAATATTTGGCTTTGAAATTGTCTGCCAAGCAAGACGGCACAACCTGTGGCTGCTGGCTCCCCATTTGGTGGGGGCAAGCTTGCGCTTCTGTTTACGTTTCGACGCTTGAACGCACTTCCGTGTCACGGGACCTTTGCGAATTGATTTTTATTCGCATTTTGCGTTGCTGCGCCGTCGGAGCTGGATACGTATTGTATATCTACTATTTTTTTTTTTTTTTTTTTTTATATTTAATACGATTGCGTTTGCCTTTGGCCGCAGGTCAGACTGCAGCAACAACAAGGGCTTGGTCACAAAGAAAGTTGGCCAACAAATGCGCGCCTCACTGGATTTCCATTTGCTGTTAAAACGAAAGATGAAAAGTAAGCGAAAGTGTAAAGCAGAGCAAAACTGTGCGCAGCTCAACGGTTCTATGGCGCAATATCGTTTGATAAAGGGCGCATACATCTGGCCAAACATAATATTTGGCTAAGAATATTGCGCTGCTTGTATCTGCTTTTCTTTTTGGCAGAATATTATTAAAATATTCTTATCGAAATATATTTTATTATTTCGAAAAACAAGCCACTGCTCTGCTTATGAGATGCTTTGAAGGTTTTGAATTTTATTTCAAAACTATTACGGCTGGCACGCAAAGTAAAATGTATTAAAATGCTTTGCGATTGAAACTCTTCAGGGTTTATTTCTTCTGCGTTTGATTTGCTTAACGGATTCTACATCATTTGTGTATTTAAAATTTTCAATTGTTTTTTGTTTTTTTTGTCAAAATATATTGTTACAACTGAAGTGTTGGAAGTATTGGTCCTTTTGGACCTAGATCAGGCTTCGTGTTTGTTTTTCTGGTTCGTGTCCATAGTTGCAAGTTGTATGACTTGAATCTATGTATTTGTACACCGCGGTCGATCTGATGAAGATTGTGCAAAGGCACTAACTTCGTCTCGCTAACTATATTGAATCCATATATATATATATATATAGTTGTGTTCGCGAGCGATGTGACGAGGTATTTGTATACCGTTTCGCTTCATCAGCTTCGGCCCTATTTATCGGTGTCGTACCATGTAATTCGTTTGTTTTTTGTCTTGTATTTTATTCCTGTGTTATGTTTCGAGCTCACTGCCGTTTTTGGCATTGTGTGGCTCGTTGTTTGTCGTGATTGACCAAGTTTGTTGGATGCTCCTGATGGAGACATCACAGTGCAGTGACTGTTTCGACTTGAGTTGGCGTAACAGCAGTCGATGTGTTTTCACGTCTTGTTTTTATAGTGTTGTTGGTGTTATGGATGTCATTTTTGAGTATGTGTCAGTTTTAAGTTCAACTCTTTCATCTATAATTAATACATTTTTTTGTTTGTTGCTCGTTATGCCTTTCAATTCTTTAACGTGCGCACATCTTGCAAATTACTTTCCAGATTGCAATTCATATCGCATTGTGTTATTATGGTTTTTGCGTATGGCGGTTTGTTTTGTCGAATACCGTGTTGGCACTGGACTGTGGCATTAATGCGCCGATCTATTACTACTGAATTGAATGTGATCGTATTGCGACTCCGTGCGGTGCGCCGGGCCGGATGTCCTCGAGAGCCACGGCTGCCTCAGGTGCCATGGGTACATTGGTTGTGCTGAGCCATTTTTGCTTTTTGATTTGGAGGTTTTTTTTTCTTTGTGTCGCTTAACTTTCGCCGCTTGATCTAGAGCATGCCAGTAGTTGATGTTGAGCATTTCAGTCAGCCATTACTTTAAATGGGCTGTCCAATGTAATGTGTAAAGGCAATAGAACTTTGGCCTATTTTGTTTGCTTTGTTTCTCCCTGTTCGCTTCACATTTAGTGCGTATATTGTGTTTGTCCACAATTGTGATACGTTTGTTCCATTGGCGTTGAAAAGAAACCTCGGCAAAGACATGTGACTGACTTCTCACTGCAAGACGGAAAAAGACAATGTGTCGTCTTCTCGTTGTCGGTAGTCTTCTTTTTCTTTGCCTTTGTCTTCCATATTATTTGGGTATCTTTGTTGTCCTATCTGTCAATTGAGTGGCTTCCATATTCCCACGGAAGCCCAAGAACGATCGGAGTTTATTACTCATTTTTTACCGATTTGGTTTCCTTTTGGTGTCTAAATTCGTGCAGTTAATACGAATGTTGTTATTATTGAAGTTTTTTTTTTTTTAAATGTAAATGTCTTTCCTTAAGTTTTCTAAATAAGTCGTATCAGGAATTTATGTACTAACCAGCGTCGGTAATAACTTCCGATGATGGCTTGAAAGCTTGCGCAGTCGCAGCGTTGGTTGGAGTGACGGCATGATAGGGAGGCCGATCAGTGTCTTCGACAATCGAACGGCTTTTGGCGTCAATTTGACGGCAAGGGTGGCGGTGCTGTAGCATGAGCATCAGTTTGGCTAATGACCATTTCCCTTCATCTGATTAGGCTCGAGTGTTTAAACTTGGCTTCCTCATGGAGCAGTTGACATTGTTATTTTCGATTTTCTTCTGGCTCTCGTTTTAAATAGAGCAGCCGATTTGCCTGTAGCTCATGTTTGTAGATCAAATAAAAGTGTGCTGTCAGTTTCGTATACAGCATAGTGTTTCTAGTGGCTTTGACTTATTCATGTAGCATTTTTATCTATCTTGTCTTTATCTTTCTTTAATATTCATCTGTCGACGACGATGTGGATGTATAGATCCGATAAGCTCTATTGGGGTTTTTGTTTGTTGCGCCGCTCTTTTTGTAGTTTTTATTTTAATTGCACTCTTTTTCCTAGCTATGCACTCGTTTTCCTAGCTATGCACTCGTTTTCCTAGCTATGCACTCATTTTCCTAGCTAAACACTCATTTTCCTAGCTAAATGCGTATCTGAAACCGGAAAATGTCTTTTTTTGCTGCTGAATATATTTTATATATGTATTTTTTTTTCTAATATTTTTGGGAATGTCTAAATGTTTCCTCTCCTATTGTTCAATTTCTAGAATCTGAAAACTAGAAAAAAAAAAATCAGTTTCTGATCAATTTTGCTCGAATGAAGAGTAGCAAAATGACGACGCCCAAGCAAAACAGCTGAAATCGTATGAGCTGTTTTGTTTCTTGGCTGCAAACACTTGGTTGTAGATTCTGATTGCAGATATATATTGTATATATTTAAATATAATATATAGTGCATAGTGTATTTTTAAAGCACAAAAAACAGCGCTGCCAAAGGATGTAGATCAGAAATGCCATAGCAAATTTTGTTTTCATGTAACTGGTATTTCTGCACTATGGACGAGCTTTACAGGGTCGTCCTATTGGCATACTTCGCTACAAACTTCTTGCTAGTTCTCACTTCTTTTTTTTTTTTTGTGAGGGTGACTCATAATTTGTTGGCAGTGCGGTGCGCACACCACCCGAAAGTGAAGTTATTTGTCGTCTTGCAACAATTTGCTTGCTGGCCGCCTGCTAATAAAATTTGATAAGCCAAAGTGGAGCGCGCCCAGACGCCAAAAGCAGCCAGCCGAGCATAAAATGTTGGCACGCTGCACGCAAATTGGGGATAAATTTAATGCTGGCGGAGGCGGGAGTGACTGTGCCAGTGCCCGTGCCCGTGCCACACAGACATATTCCAACCCCGTATCTATTGGAAAGTTAATTTGTGCCCGAAGCATGCATAAAAATTGTGGCCAAGCCGCCAGCACACTGCGTCTTTCTTCTGGCAGCTAAAGCGGCTCCTGCTGCTGGCGCTACACGTTCATTAGCCATAAAAATGTGTGTGTTTGCCTCGTCGCGTTAGCCATCAGACTGCGCAGATTTTTCTACTCCTATTTGGCACTCGCTCTCTTTGATTTATTCGCTGTGTTTTGATTTGCGCCGCCATTTCATTCTATTCCATTTGATGGTCGAGCCCCCCCCCCTCATGCCAAAAGCTTGCGCGCCTTTTGGCCATTTGCTGCATGCGAAATGCATTTTTGATGACAGTTAATGGAGTTTTTACTGCCTTTGAAGCGCAGTTTATGGGGCAGGGACAGAGCTGGCCGGAGCAGTTCAATTCCCCTGCCAACAACCTCAGCTGACTTGGCATCTTTTTGTTCCACTTTTTTTTGGGGGAACTGCCAAGCTGTGCAAATGATTGAGGGTTGGCTTATTTTATTAAGCGCAGACAGACACTTTTTGGATATATACATACGTATATATAATTTTTTTTTTTTTTTGGCATTAACTTGACTATATAAAACGATATTTTTTCGTTTTTATAGCTATAAACGTAAATTTTGTATATTTTATGAAAATTTATGATGCTTATGCCAGAAATTGTCTAATTTGGTTTATATTGAAAGGTAATTGGAAGTCTTGAAATATGTTCAAGTCTTAACTTGCTCATTAGGGATTCGGTTTAGTTTTGTAAAGCATTCGTTAAATTATTCAATTTTTAAAAGTCTACTTTCTTCTTAGTGGTGTGTCGCGTCACCAATGTTTTGAAATGTTGTTGCTAACGTGGCACGTTGCTAGCGTAAATGTTGTAAATGGTCGGGCGGCACCTGCTCGGATCAGTCTTTCTGTGTAATTGTTTTCTGTCTTGTTCTCTATCCATGTCACTCCCCTCTAAGTATAATTGTTCCAAATGTAAAATGTCAACATTGTTTTGGTACAATATTTCTGGGTTTTTTTTTGGCCTTTCTGCCAGACTGTCAAGTTCCTGGTTATGGTTGTTCCAATATATCATCTTCTGTGCGGAAACGCAATCGATGTTCTGGAATCAGTGTTGGTTTGTATGAGGCTGTACTGTCAAAAGCTTTGTCTTTCATTGTAAAGCAATTGTCTTTACTTTTTTTTTGGTAGTGCTTTGATTGTCCTTCGTCAATTTAAACAGACGAAGTTTGTTCTGGCTCCAGTGATTTGAATTTGTGTACAGATTCTTCTAGAGTAATACGTGAAGTTGTTTCGGTTTGTGTAGTGTGACGTCTTGTAATTGCTGTTTGTTGTATATAATATTGGGAAGATACGTATTTCTAAGGTTTTTTGCGAATATTTCATTTTCTTTATCTGATTTTTGTTTGAATGATATTTCTATGCTTCAGATATATCGGCATTCTTTTCAAAGGTTGTGTGAGAGTTAGGGCAAGAGCTCTGGAGCGTATTATGACTCTTTGTCTTGCTTTGGCTTTGTGTCCCTTTTGTCTGATTTTTGTTGCAAGTCTGGTGAGGGGTAGTCATCTTACCCCTAATAATAAGTATCTCTTCTGTGTGAGTTTTGAGTTCAGTGTTGTGGTTCTCCTGTTATTGAAATGACGTGCCAAGGGATTCCTTGATATAATCCAAAATCTAGTGCATTTGGCACCAAACATTATCTTCCTCAACAAAGATCGCAATTTCAGTGGACCACGAGTCTTGAGTATTTGATTGAATTGAGCAATTCTGTAAGCTACTGTAATTGCTGAGATTAAACGAAGGGTAAGGTGTGACATATTGGTGATCTACAATTTATGTGAGCTTTTGCTAAACAAGATTTATATCAATATCCTCGTATCTCATCTGTAATGTGTGTGAAGTCCAATGAAAGTTGTCCAGCCAAATATTGATTTGGCTTGTAATTTGTTTGAGTTTTGTCCAACGATTCTGGAATCTCGTACTTTTTTTATCTTATGTATCTTATGTATTGTTTTTCTCGATTTTATATGTGATATGTGTGATTCGTTGAAATGTTAGTTGTTAGCTTCTTTGGAAGTTGATTGGTGATTGATTTTGGATAGAGTTCATTGTTACATCTTTTTAAGTTGCGTTACTGCGTTACGTGTGGAGGTTTTGGTGAAGTATTTCTGGCTTTTTCTTCTTTGTAATTTAATGACGCATTTCGTTTTCTATAATCCTTAGTTGCACTTGCATCCTTGGTGGCAACAAGTCCAGCGTATGTTCATATATTTCTGTAGTATGGTGTAGTTGGCTTTAAGGTTTATTGGCTCTATTTCAATTGAGCGTGCGCATAGTTTTGTAATGCTAAACACGGCTGCTAACATAGCTGCTTCAGAGACGTACGATGGATCACGATGGATGGCGCTGCAGCTCTGACTTTGTGGCCATAGGAGGCAAGGAGGAAAAAATCATGTCAATAAAAATTATATATATTATGTTAATAAAATATTGTAAATTATATATTATGAAAAAATTTTATTTTTATTTATTATAATATATATATTTTGATATCATGTCTATAAAAATATATGTTATGTTAATAAAATATTGTAAATTATATATTATGAAAAAACTTTGTTTTTATTTTTATATATTGTATTATCTTAGCATATTGGGTTTCAGCTTAACTAAAAAAAAAAGAACCAATTATAAAAAATGAATGTGTGAAAATGTTTAAAAAAAAGGTAAGTGTCAACTGGTGTGAGCTTGATGAATGAAGATTACATGAAGATGTATATTATGGGCCTGTGCGTGGTATAGATGGAGGAAGTGTACGACGGTCTGGCAGACCGGGCTCTGTTAAGACTGTAAGTGGATGGATGTTGAGTATCAGTCCTGAAGCTTGGCAATCCAGTCACCGGCGACGATAAATTTGGTAATTGTTGGTAAGAAGATCCAGTTTTGACGTTGGACGAACATAAATTGCAAGTGTAATTTCACCAAAACTACAAACTTTGACACTCAGAAAAGAATTAAAACGGATACTTATAGATTAGGTACAGAAAGGTAAGAACTTGAGACGTAAAAGGGGTAGGAGTAGGGAGCCAGGTCTTCTTTGGCGGAGAGATGTGTTAGCTTCTAATCCTTTGAAGACACTGCATCCCTTCTAGTTTGCAGTATGGTTTTCACCATACAATGCATATTTAGCAGGTGTATCCTTAGGTTTCGAGCAGACCATGGTGAGATGAGGCTGAACACATTTTACACACCTGGGAATTGTGCCTACAATACCTTTGCGTGTGTCCGTAGTCAGGACAACAGTGACAGTGCGAGATAGCAGGTTTATCGTGTGGATGCTCCAGCTTTATGATTCGCCTTGAAATCTGTTGACATCGAAAATCTCCTAGTTTGTTTTTCTTAGGCTTTAGCCCCATAAGGAACAGGTCAACCACAGAACAGCGGATGGTGCCCTACACTTTGCAAATACATCAACAATCTCTTGTTTGGGAGTAGCTCGAAGTATAGAATGAACTGGAATACTGGGAGTGTCGGATGCAGCATCAAGTAAAGGAACATCAGACAACAAAATGGAACGAGAAGGCGACTCAAATATTATGTTTATTTTATTTAAAAACTTTTGATGAAAATAAAAACTCAGAAAAAGAACAGCTGTTCAGTAGAAGCTCTTGAAAAACTTAACTCAAATTCACTAAAAAATATGAATTAATTTTACCACAGAAATATAATAAAATGTCCAAAAATACACAAAAAAAAAACATTGAAATTTTTTTTATATCATATATTTCTTATTTTAAATACACAACTTAACTTTCTCTGTTTATCTAAATGCTCTACACGCTTACTCAATTTGTGCATATTTGTTAAATATATTTAAATCATTTATGTAAATAAAGTTTGTTTCCTTTTTGGCAGAATAAATGTTCATTGCAGCCTCTTAGGCGCGCGTTCAAAAAATGAGCCAAACGAATGTAAAATCAAGTCAAATATTTGCCGAGCACAAACACAGGACAATGTCACGGCCAGCACGAGGAGGCAAACACACACGCACATACATATACATACACATACACATGTTTTTGTATCTGCATAGCGAGCAGAGCAAAAAAAGTCGGAAAAGGAAAGCAAACTTTGCCTTTGTAGTGGGCGGCTGAAGGGGTCACAGGAAATGGCATAGACGTTGGCAGGACACTTAAATGCTGCTCAAAATTGGATTTGTGCTGCTTAGGCAGGCTGTCGTCCCCCTAGCTCCCACCCCCTCCACCCCACCCCGTATCTATCTCTCCCTCCGCTTTGCACACATGCCGATAAAGATTTTTATAGTTAGGCCGAATTTTTGCCACAAGTCATGGCGCATCCTTAGCCTTTTGCCTATTTGCTTGCTCTGGCCTATTCCCCAGCTGCACATTAAGTTTGCTCTGCTTTTTGTCTGCCAAGTGAGGGGCGTGGCAACTGGCAGCTGGAAGCTGGAGGCTGGAGACAGCACACAGCAGAAGACTGTCCCTGTGTTGATGCTTATTTAAAAAAGTAGCAGCGCCTCAGAGTTTTGATTTGATAAAGCTGAACGGAAAATGCCAAGAAAATGATAGCGACTCTCTCTCTCTCTCTCTCTCTCTCTCTCTGTATGACTGTGTGTGTTTAGGTGTCAGTTTAAGGCTGATAAAAAGTCATGCTATTGCCAGCATTTATGCAAGTCACATACGCACGAAGCTTTTAATAATAAAAACAACGAGCGCCTGTTATATGAAAACAAAGTAAGCGATGCGCCAAGGGAGCAGGGGGCGTGGCTGGCATACTGAAACTGGTCTGGGCTGGGCTGAGCCGGGTAACAGCTCGTGCCTGTGCGTGTAAATGTCTTTATGCGTTCGTGAACAGCAGCAGTGAAAGTGAAGGCCCCGATTGAGAGTCCTTTTTCGCAGCTGCTTTCATTGCAGCCACAAAGTGCGCTTCACATGCGAGTTGATTACACTTTAACGAAGAGTTTCTCTTATCAGCAACAAGCAAGCGAGCAAGCAAACCATACAATGAGCCTCTAAGCCCAAACAAAATGAAAAGTAATCATTACATGCATACACCAGAGTGGGGCTTGGGCGGAGAGGCTGGAATCTTTCTTATTAACCAGAGCATCAAGATGAAGTGTATATTGAAGAGCTAGAGCTAGAGATTGTTGCTATGCGAGCGATAATATATAATAATATAATAATATGTATATTAAATAGATTTTGAACAGAACTATGAGTCTCAAGAGAAATCTATATAACTTAAATCTAAAATATCTTAATTATATTAATAAAAGAATTGGTGGCGTTAGACCTTAAGGTGGGTTTGATTTTCGTATTATTCCTTGTTCAATCATATCCCTTATTTGTTTATCGACTTCATCATCGTATTCTTAATTGTACTGGTGAAAGTCAAGATTATACTGAATGTCACTAAACTCGAAAAGAATTTTGGTAAGTTTGCTTTTTTTTCTTGGTCTAATCCAAATTCACTTATTTCTTTTAGTTTATTATTTATAGCCAAATTAAACAGTCTATCTTCTTTTACAGGTGGCTAACGGCAATCTAATACGATCTTCTCCAAAACATAGCCCTGAGAACTGTCTCCAATGCGCACATTTTTCCACACCAACAAGGACATGCATAGAAAGCTATGACTAACTTCGATCCATCAGGAAATCGCCAGGCTAAATAAATCCCATCTAGACGGTTTGGATAGGCATACTCGCTATAAACCACCTCGACAACTACACCAACACGCGACGGCTGAACAGATCAGATATCACCCGATGGAGCTGCCTCACCACTTGGTCTGCGTTTCAGTCGCACTACTATTTTTATGAACACAGCTGTATACGATAATCTGAGCAAACCTTACTCCCTTAACTATCTAGCAAATTAATTAATTAACCATATTAACATATATTCATATTCATAAATTAATAATAAATAAATTTCATATATTCTAAATTATTAAATTCGTTTTTATTGGCATTGATTTTTGATTTAAGTGAAAGTTTCAGTTTTTCTTTTATTGTAATATATAATAAATATTTCAGTCGTGTTTAAATTTCTTATAAAATGAAAAAGTGAATGATTGGAATGAACATGTTTAAAAATAAAATGATTTATCAAATATATAGAATCAACTAAGCTGATGTCTATATATATACATAAGTGAAAATTATAATTACAAAATATGCTAAAAACATCTTGAATGCCGCTAAAAGTCCTCAGTGGCAACAACTTGATGGGATACACTCGGCAACAGACAACAAATACCTTAAGCTAAAAAGAAGAAAATCAAGAGATGAGTATATTGAAAAGACTCTTCAGCTGCTGATAGGCACAGCAATTGGAGCCACAGATGATGATGTCCGAGTAGATCTGATGCTCGCGACTATAGGTCAGGTTCTTGATGTTGGTAAACTTGGGCTGTGTGACGCGCTTCAGTAGATCGCACGCGTCCAGCGCGTAGCACAGTTTGCCGCACAGGCACTTGGGCGCCTCTGAGATGAGTTCGATAAGTATGGCGGGCAGTGTACTATCCGAGTAGGGCACTTTATGGCTGGCGACAGTGCGTGCCGCCTGCAGCCAAAGCGGCGCGGGCGTGTAGCCGGCAGCTAAGCGTTGCACCTGCATTCGAGCTGCTTCCATATTGAAGCCCTTGAAACAATTGCCCCACACATCCAGCAAATCAATGTGCAGATCCTCAATGGCCGCAGGCAGTGATTCCAGCTTGTTGCTGGACACATGAAGCGAACGCAACTGCTGCAGACGGCGTATGCCAAAGGGCAGATGACTCAGATTATTGTGATTCAGATTGAGCGTAACCAGACGCTCCAACCTGACCAGAGCTGATGGAAAGTAGCTCAGTCCGTTGTCCGACAGGTCAAGCTCGCAGAGCGACTCGCGCAGCTGGCTGCCACGTAGCCAGCACCAATCATTCAGCTCGCCCAGAGCATTATCACTCAAGTGCAGCGTGGTCAATGGCAGGCGACCCAGTTCCTTGGGTATCTAAGCAGTTTGGAATACAAAAATTATATATAATATATATATATATTGTGAATATTTATTTTATAGATACCTTTGTTAGCTTGTTGCCGCTAACATCAAGCGTTGTTAGATTGCGCAGCGTGCAGATCTCGAAGCTCAGCTTCATCAATTGAATATTTTTGATGGTCAGCGCTTTGAGGGTGCGCGGAAAACCTTTGATGGGATACTCGCTGCGCTTGTTAATGGTCATGCGCAGCTGTGGCTGTGATTTCTGCGGTATGGCCGTTGTGTTGGCTATGTTCAGTCTCAGATTGATGGCATCCTTGCCCTCCATGCCCAGCTTGAGGGTTTGCAGGAAACCCTTCAGCTGTATGGGATCACATTTGATGAGCAGATTCTCTGCTGGCTGTTTGAAGCCAATTGTCGCTTTGCCATCCAGCACAAATTTGGTGTGCACACAGTGTATATTGTCGCGCACTTTGTAGCGTGTGCCGGCTTTTACCTGTGGTGTAAATAGCACCATTTCCAGTTCCTTTTTGGTATTGCCATTGGAGTCGCGCGCGCTTTGCTTGTAGCCAATGGCCAAAGTGGATTTAACAGGTCGCGGTGTGCGATTTGCTTGTGTTGTGCGATTTAACACCTGCACTTCACATAATATTTTCATAGCGTAGCTGCTTTGGTTTCCAATGACACTGAAATAACGCTAAATACCTGCAATTGTCAAAAGTTGTTGATGCGGCTTTAATTTGTTGGCGACGTTGCCATCTGGTTGAAGATTGCAACAGCTGTTGACAGTCGATAGTTGCAATCATCGATAACTAAAGTACATCAATTTTGGCGCTTATTTGATAAATAGCTGCATCAGCTGATTTCTTAAAACTAGTTCACGAAAAAGCTGCGCAGGATAATCGCAAACATCGAAAGTTGTTATAAAACCAAAACAAATCATTTTAATTGCTGTTCAAATTGTTTAAGAGTAGATTTACAACGGCTTTGCCCATACAGACCGGCAAGCGCAGGAAAAAAATGCTATTTCGCAAAGTTGTGCGTTTTCGTCGACAATTTCTGCCATTTTATATGTTCAATGGATTCTTGTGACAACGTAATGAAACGCGCTATCAACGCTTGCGTTATAACAATTGCGACAACGTTCAACAAAGGCGCGAAATAACCGTGAGTATTTACTTATTTTAACAACTCTACAAACTTGATATGCAAATGATTGCAAAAAAGTCAATAACTGCAACGCCAAACAATTGAAGCTTTCGAAAGCTAACATCTTCAAAAGCTTTGCCGCAAAGGCGCGTAAATTATTTGAATAAACTGCCATTGAAATAAATATATAAGTTATGCAATGTTTTTTTTAAAAGCATAACACTTTATTGGACAATGATGTGACCCGCAACGTGATTATCAATATTGATAACTGTGCGCTCTATAGCACAAATGTAAGTACTTCTCAATGTGCAATATAAGCAGTCTTTTTTTGTAATCTGGCAACGTCAATAATGCTCAACAGTTACGCAGCGCTAACAACACAGCTGATCATCAGCATCGACAATCGTTATCGCTGAGCTATCGATCACTACAGCAACGCAAGCGCCAACGACGCGAACGTTTTTTAGTCATATTTCGCTATTTTTGCGCGACAGTCGCATTTGCATTGACTGTCGCCTGTGTCGTCTATACGCTCCATACAATGGGTTGGTTTTTTGCGTTACTCGCTGCGATCAGCGCTTTGCTGCTAACAAGGTCTTGGCGCTGGTTCTACATCGCGGGAGCAACAGCCAAACGAGATTTAACGTGAGTTTCGCGTGTGTGTGCGTATGTGTGTGAGTTTGTGTGTGTGTGTGTGGCGTGGTGTGCGCCATAATGTTGATTCGTTTACAATACCGCAAGTGGTGTGCATTTCAATACAATTTACATTTTCTTTTATAAATCCATTTGACAATCACCTCTCTCTCTCTCTCTCTCTCTCTTTCACTCCCTGTCTGTCTGCCATTCAAGCGCAAATAGATCCGTCGTCTACTTTGCCCATTGTACCCGAAAGCGCATAACAAGTAAAAAAAAAAAAAAAAAAAAAAAAGCTAAGAAAAAAAAGCATAGAAAAACTCGTTTCTGCCTTCTATTGGGGTCGAACGTCTGCAGCAGCCGCAGCCGCAGCCGCAGCCGCAGCCAACGTATTCATAGATGTGTGAAAAGCTGCAGCTGAAGTTTTCTCTTTTCCACGATTTTCACAAAATGATATTTAATGGCGCCATGTAAACAAAAACATATGCCAGAATGTGTCATCCAATTGGAATATCAGTTACGCACATGAATATTTTTATCGTAATTCCTATTTTTTTTTTTTTATTGCCAGTCATTGACTTGTTCAGGTTCAAGGTCGCTACGAACAGTGCCACTAGGTGGCTACACAAAAAAGAAAAAAAAAACTCAAACCAAAACAAACATCGAAAATCAAATTCACTTTTCATACACCATTGAGCGGCTGCCCAATCCATGCGATAATGCGCGAAGAGTTTCTGCAGCGCATACTAATTTTTTTTTTTTTTATCTTACTTCTCTCGCTCTCTCTCTCTCTCTCACTCTTTGAGTTGGGCGGAAGAAGCAGAGTTGTAGCCACTGGCACAGTTAACGGCGTTGACGTTGACGTCGACGCTGTGCAGCGCACGAACTGTTCTTGAAAACGTCGTCAAACAACTTACTTTGTTTCATTATTGCTTTTATGCTCTCTATCTCTCTCTCTCTCTCTCTCTCTCTCTGTCCGTCTGTCTGTCTGTCTTCATTTGAATTCAATCAAAATTTGCGGAAGTAGCACACACAGTGCGGTTGCCCTGCGCACAGCTTAGGGTTGCCAACGCTCGGGCAACACTAATTCAATGCAAATGACAATTATAAATGGTCAATGTGTTGGCAGAGAGGGCGCTGATCTATCGCAATTTTGCATGGGACACGTAGTGCGATGTGTTTGATCGGAAATAGCGAAGCATATACATATGTATGTACATATACTGATATTATCATACTTCCGATATACGGCATATCAGATTGTCTAGCGGCATCGCAAGATAATAGTAAATTCAAATATATCCGAAAAAGTTAGTATACGATATACAATTTTTGCTAGCCAGATCGTAATATGAATTAAAAATGTGTATTAGTACCATTCTGCATACGATATACAATATACGATACGCTAGCAAGACCGTAATATTTCAACTAAGCATTTTGGATACTATTCCGCATACGGTATACTATATACGATATTAGTATTACTAATATTATCATACGATATACAATGTTTGCTAGCCAGATCGTAATATAACTTGACAGAAAATTAAAAATAAATATCAGTACCAATCTACATACGGTATTCGATATACGGCAATTAAAACAACTAAAATGCTTTGAAAAATATAACTTTTTATTCCATTCTGCATACGGTATACCATTTACGATATTAAATGCTCTTTAGATAGATCGTAATATAACTTTAAGGGGAAAATTTCAGTCAAATAGCTTTAAAAGATATTACTTTTGATGCCATTATGTATGCGATATACAATGTTTGCTACAAAGATCGTAATATATATATATATATACTATATATGCTAGAAAATAAAAAGTGAGCATTATCGTTATCATACGGTATACGATATGCCATGCTTGCTACAAAGATCTTAATATAATTATAGAGAAAACGCATTCAGAAAGCATTGATGCCATTCTGCTACGATATACGATGTTTGCTAAAAGGATTTTAATAAATCTTAAAACAGAAAATGAACATAAAAAAGACTTAAAAGTACTTTAATGCCGTTCTGCATACGGTATATAATATACGATATTTACTAAAATTATCGTAAAAAAAAAACTGAAAGAAAATCAAATTTGCATGCTAAAACAGCTGTATATAGCTGTTTATATTTGTGTGTATATTATCGTATATTTTTTATGAAATATTAAATTTCTTAATGCCCATGAAACCATTAAGAAAATGTTTGAATGAAATGTGTTTCTCAAATGCAACTGTCATTATAATAATAATACTATTTTTTTTTTTTATCACTTATTCAGCTGTTTTGAGCACAACAAATTATATGGATAATATATCAATGATATGCTATGAACATCGTTTGTTTGGCATTGAGAATCAGAGTCGAAAATTTTGCTGAATTTTGCTTTTAGTGCCCAAAAAGAGACAACAGCAACAGCAACACGTAAGATCAAGTTCCAAGCCACAGCGACAAGGTCAAACGTATTTTCAGTTAATGAACAAAATTCTTAAGATCGGCCAGTTGCTGCAAGTTGTTTGTTGACGACCTTGCGTAACTCATACACAGTCTCAAGTTGGCATCAAGTGCGCAGATATTGTATATTATATATGTATGTGTGTTTCTATGTATCTGCTTATTATCAACATGCCAATTGGCAGTTTATCGCCTGAATTGACATTCCGAGGTGGCCTCTGCGCCAGCGAATTCCAATTACAAAGCTGAATTAATTTTTAGCACATCGACATGGAAAATAATCCGCACAATTGCTTAAGCCAGCTATCTTATCAGCTATGCTACACTTTCCATTCAGTGCAAAGTACGTTCAAGTGCAAAACGAGAATTCGAGTGCGGTGCAAAAGTTCTCTATTGATTGATAGAAATACTAAGCTAGATTCTGGTTCGTTCAGATATAGAGCTGAATGCCCAGCGGGGGGTGCGACTAGCGACCAACCGGGTCATAGATTACGCGCGTTAACTTTCCTTAAATAAAATTTGTTTACTTTCTACAGCAGAGTCCAGTAAAACACTTTCTTATGCTGGTGCAGACCAAGTGAGAAGAGTTGTTAGAGTATAGTTAAAATGTGGAAATGAATGAAAAGAGTTAATTGGCTTTCAGCGCTAGAGAGACTTGAGCTTGCTTTATATATACTTATATATACCATAGATTTATTATATTAAATATTTATATATATTTTATGACGATTATATGACCATATCTGTATAATCCATGTTAATCTATAGTTTTTAAGGCATGTGACCCACTTGAGAACGTTTCAAATTCATTCTAAATTCTAAATTAACCTTTGACCTGCGCTGAGCGTGAGTGTTGTATATACATATATTAAAAATAAACCCATTTGTTGCATGTCTATATGTTCAGCTTTGATTTGCACAACTTTTATATAAACTACTTTTCTCTATTTGATATTTAATGAATGGCCAATAGTTGTTTACTTAACTGGTTTGCTGGGTTTTTTTTTTGCTTCATTATATTTTGTTGAACATCAATACTGAAATTCTATATAGTTCTATATGTATATATATATATAGCAGACAATACTAAGAAATCAATACTCAAATTTATATATATATATATATATATATATATATATATATATATATATATATATATATATATATATATATATATATATATATATATATATATATATATATATATAATACAATAAAATAATACAAAAAGAAAAGCAATTCTAAAATACTATATTGCTTTATATATGATACTACAAAATAGATAAACATATGGTATGCCATAGAATACTATAAAAATCCAAACTAAAATACTATAAAGCTATATATATATGATACAAAATACTAAACAGAAATCAATGCTTAAATTCAATATATCTATATATATATATAAATTATATCTATATATATATATACATCAAATAACTACGTCAATCTATCTATATACCACAAAATACTACTACAGATTCAGCTTATTCTTTAATTACAATGCGGTTAAGCTCGCATTTCTTTTGCGGTCAGTGTCAGATTTTGCGTTATTATACGCGCTCAAGTATTAAATGGAGTATATTCGTTTTATGCACTGTTCTATTCATTTGCTCATATGACAGTCAGAGTTATCGGCCTCAAATTTGGCTTATATTATTCTTTTGTAGCAGCCAAATTCGTTAGGCTTATATAGCAACACCCACTGGGAACATAGCAGATCGATAAAAAATCGATTTCTACTCTTAATTTACAGCTACAACACCAAAATTTTATTACCTATGAGATAATTGCAAATTAGATATTGCACATAGATAAGTTTGCATGTATATATTATATAGAAGCGTATTAGAATGGTGATTCGTACTGAGTGTTAATGGCTTTAGTTTTATGTTAGAATAATAACAATATTAAAGGCACGAATTGTGTTTAGCAGCTTAAGATGAAAGTCTTCGAAATCTTGGAATATTGCAAAAGTGAAAAATTTTAAATAAAACAATATTTGATATTACTATAGATAGTCTAAGTTTCGTATATACAAAGGAAAAAACTTATATAATAATAATAACAACAATAATAATAATAATAATAATAATAATAATAATAATAATAATAATAATAATAATAATAATAATAATAATAACGGCAACAATAATAATAATAATAATAATAATAATAATAATAATAATAATAATAATAATAATAATAATAATAATAATAATAATAATAATAATAATAATAATAATAATAATAATAATAACAATAACAATAATAATAATAATGATTAATAAAAATATTTAAATTAATAAATAATATTTAAATACTTAAATATATATTTGATATGCTTGTTTACAGTTTGAGCTTGAAAAAGTTTTTTATATTAAAATGTTATAGAATTTGCCAAATATTATTCTATAATAATTAGGAGAATATATATATTCTTGAGTATTTTATGTAGTTGACAAAATTTGCACTTTGATATTCAAAAAGTTAATATTTCTCTAAATCATAAAGCCAAAAAAAAAGTAAATTTAAGACTTTTTCGAATATATAAATCGTAAAAAAAAACAATCAATATAAATAATATTTTTATATTTTATTTATGAATATGTATTTATCCTTACTATGATTTCAGCTACTTATCAAATTCATAAACTTTCGCTCTTGATTTAGTAAACCAGTTAGCGGATTATTCAATTTGAAAACGCTTCAGGCTGATTGCACAGTTACACTTAATGGCAATTGCGCCCCTGCCCTTCCCACCACAATTGTGGGCCATGGCTATATGCACTTTACGCCTTATCTGGGCACGCTTGAGCTATTTTGGTTTATTTTCACAATCGAGCCATAAAACACGCAATTCCAGCAGATGGATTGATAATAACCATATACACACGCACACACACACACATTATTTTTTATAGCAACTTAGCGCTAATCGTGTTTGTTACCTCTTCTTCCTCTTGTTTAGCGCTCTGTGGGCCTATGGAAAGCTGCTGCGCTATACGAAGCGCCGTGAACGTCTCAACAACACCGTGGCCGATGTCTTCGAGGAGAATGTGCTGGCGCATCCGGACAAGTTAGCCGTGATCAGTGATACACAGCGATGGACATTCCGTCAGGTGAACGAGCATGCGAACCGTGTGGCCAATGTGCTGCAGGCGCAGGGCTATCAGAAGGGCAATGTGGTCGGTCTGCTGCTGGAGAATCGGGCCGAGTATGTGGCCACCTGGCTGGGTCTGTCCAAAATTGGCATCATTACGCCGCTGATCAATACGAATCTGCGCGGTCCGTCGTTGCTGCACAGCATCACAGTGGCCCATTGCAATGCACTGATCTATGGCGAGGATTTCGTTGAGGCCGTTGCCGATGTTACCAAAGATCTGCCAGCCGATATGGCACTATTCCAGTTCAACAACGAGAACAACAACACTCAATCGGATGCGGTCAAACAGGCCAAGAACCTGAATACGCTGCTCACAGCGGCCAGCGTGGAGAAACCCGGCAAGACGCAAGTGGCGCATCACGACAAACTGGTCTACATCTATACGTCGGGCACCACGGGCTTGCCCAAGGCAGCTGTCATCTCGCATTCGCGGTAAGATCAGCAAAGAGAGGGAGAGGGATAATGAGACTAGCTAACTAAAGCAACAATCAAGTATCTACTTATCAATAACATTTGTTAGTTTGATTTATTTGATTAGAAATGTTTTTTTTTAACTCTTATCTTTTTAAGGGCCTTACCTCCAGTCCCTACTTGGCCTAACATTCCAGACAGTTCCACTTGCTTTCAAATAGCCTAATCGTTATATTTATAATTCATTCATTTGAATGACTTTCTTTTCAACTGTGCAAATGCATTCGTGCAATTCTCTAATTGAATGCCACATACATGGACACTTGCTATTCAATTGATATATATATATCTATACATCTATTGATATATGTACATATATCTAAAAGCTTTTAAAAATAGAATATTCAATATACAAAGAGACTACAAATGCTAATTTTCTAATCAATTGTTCGCTTGGCCAAAGAATTTTTATTAAATAATTTATGCACAGTAAAAATTTCTAAAAATTAGTGTGAAAACTAAAGAAATTTGTAGGCTTTAGAGAAAAATTGAATGTAAAATTGTTCTTATTAATATTTTTTTTTAAATATTATTTTTATTGTAGAACTTAATTTTAAAGAAAAGTACAAATATTTAATATAGAATTGTTTTTATTAATGAATATTTTTTATTATTTTTGGAGAATTTTATTAGATTTTTTTTGAATATTGTTGAATTTAAAAAAGAAAACGGAACTAAAGAACTTTAAGTTGTTTTTTTTTATTTTAGTAAAATTGCAATATAAATTTATTTTTTATAAATATATTATGAATGATTATACACAATAAAAAATAAATTTAAATTGTAATTTTAAAAAAATAAAAATATTATTTTAAAGAAAAATATTCTAAGAAAAAAAACAATTTAAAGTTTCAAAATATTTGTAAATTTTATAAAAAAAATTTATTACCAAAATTTGTCATTTATTTAGGTTTGATATTAATTACATCAAAGGCTACATTCAGATATAAAGTGAATTTATTTTTAAATTATTTTGTGCAAAAAACCCATATTATATAGTATTTTATATATTATATAGTATTATATATATATTATATAGTATATATATATTATATAGTATTATATATTATATAGTATTATATATATATTATATAGCATTATATATATATTGTATAGTATTATAGCTGTTTATACATATGATTGTCTGCTAAGCAAGTTTCTTAACAATTTTAAATTTGATTCAAGTTTCCAATTTCATATAAATATTAATAACAATCTCTGCCTGCCCCACAGTTATTTGTTCATTGCCGCCGGCATACACTATACCATGGGCTTCAAGGATGACGACACATTCTATACGCCACTGCCGTTGTACCACACCGCTGGCGGCATCATGTGCATGGGTCAGGCGGTCGTCTTTGGCTCCACGGTGGCCATACGCAAGAAGTTCTCGGCCACCAACTACTTTGTTGACTGTACCAAATTCAATGCTACTGTAAGTGCTGCTTCTATGCGCTCTCAACTATCAATTCTATCTAATTTCTATCCCTTTTAGGTTGGTCAATATATTGGTGAAATGGCACGTTATATACTGGCCACGAAGCCATCGGAACACGATCGTGCGCATCGTGTGCGTCTGGTGTTTGGCAACGGTTTGCGTCCGCAGATTTGGCCACAGTTTGTGGAGCGCTTCAACATTGCCAAAGTGGGTGAATTCTATGGCGCTACCGAGGGCAATGCGAACATTATGAATCATGACAACACTGTGGGTGCTATTGGCTTTGTGTCGCGCATATTGCCCAAGGTCTATCCCATTTCAATTATACGCGCCGATCCCGACACCGGCGAGCCCATACGCAACAAGGATGGCCTCTGCGAGCTGTGCGAGCCCAACGAGCCAGGCGTCTTCATTGGCAAAATTGTGAAAGGCAATCCGTCGCGCGAATTTTTGGGCTATGTCGATGCGAAGGCATCGGCCAAGAAGATTGTCAAGGATGTGTTCAAGCATGGTGATATGGCGTTTCTATCTGGCGATCTGCTAGTCGCCGATGAGAAAGGCTATTTGTACTTTAAGGATCGCACGGGCGACACATTCCGCTGGAAGGGTGAAAATGTGTCCACCAGCGAGGTAGAGGCACAGGTCAGCAACGTGGCTGGCTACAAGGACACCGTGGTTTATGGCGTCAACATACCGCATACCGAGGGACGCGCCGGCATGGCTGCCATCTACGATCCGCAACGCGAACTCGATCTGGATGCATTTGCTGCAAATCTTGCCAAAGTGCTGCCCGCCTATGCGCGTCCCCAAATACTGCGACTGCTCACCAAGGTGGACCTGACGGGCACATTCAAGCTGCGCAAGGTGGATCTGCAAAAGGAGGGCTACGATCCAAATATGGTGCACGATGCGCTCTACTATCAGACGGCCAAGGGACGCTACGAACTGTTGACGCCCAGCGCCTACGAGCAGCTGCAACGCAATGAGATACGATTTTAAGAGCCTGCAATCGATGCTCACCTAAGGGTTCTTTTATTCTATGGTTCTTTGCCTTATCCAAACCTAATGCTGTTAATTAATTTGTAAGAACCTTTTCAGCTAATGCACACATCCCAAGCTATGCACTCCCATATATATATATATATAGATATATATATATGTCTTTATATATACCTATATAAATTTAGTATATAGTCAATTTGTGCATTTTTGTTTAGAACGCATTTTGTAATGTTTTGATCTGATCCAAAACTTTGTTAAGTGCAATGTGTATGTGCGAGTGTGCCAGTGTGTGTGGCGTGTGTGCGCGCGTGTGTGTTCGTTTTTTGTTTGTCTTATTGTTAGTCACTTAGTAGTATATGCATTTTAGAGACCACACACCATTTTACACGATCTATATATATATATATATATATATACATATGTAATATCTGAAATTCTAGCCTGTACATACGAGCAGCCATTTGGTAACTGTCCTAAGTTTATAAATCCCTTGCTTATCTATCAGAATAAAGTTTTACAATCAATTTTTTTTTTATTGAATATATATATAAAGTAGTTTGCTCAATGCGTTTCTCTAAATATGTCACGATGCTGTTCCCTCCACTTGCATACAAATTACGCACGTTACAAACTGAATAGAGAAAAACACGTAATCGTGCGCCTGGCCATGGCTGCTAAATGCAGTGAACTTGAACTTTACTTTGACATTTAGTTGACAAGTACAAATATAGTTAAAGTTATCCAAGCATTACAGCACAGCTTAACATACCTTCATTTGCTTGAACAACTGTAGGGAGTAACCTTTTAGCCCTGTTTACTTATTTGCAATGGTCACAGGGCTTAAGTTGCCAACAGGCTGTTAAGCTTAATGTTAAATAATTAACAAGCAGAGAGTAGTTTTTGTTAAAAAAAAAAAAAAAACAGCTAGAGTGTTTAGCTACATGTTAAGTATTTGAATTTAAGCCTTTATATGTATTTGCATGTTAAATATTTGACATGAAGTTAATACAAATATGTATATATTTTAAAGCTGCAGGAAGCGAGGCGAAACACGATAGTCGAATTAATCAATTTTTAACTTGGTGTTTAACATTTAATATTTGACAAGAAGATCCCTGACAATGTATACACAGAACGCTATCTACATTTTAAATATATTTAACAAGCGGATTTTTTAAATTGATTAGCTGGAAAAAAAAACTGAAGAAATTAGATAGCAGAGAGCATACTTTTTATCTTCCAGTTAAATATTTAACATGAAGATAATAAATCATTTTTCAAGAAGCATCAGCTACAGAGGAAGGAGAGAGGGCAAATGTTTTATCTATAAGTTAAATATTTAACAAGATCAAATTTATTTTATTTATTTACGGAAACAACTGAAGAATCGAATTATTGTGGGCTGGCTAAGCATTTTCAACGGAGCAAATATATATATAAATATATAATTCTTATGCTACAGTATAGCCTAACTAAACTGACTACAGACTTTACAGAATTTTTAAAAATATAAACAAGTTTTTTATCCGATTTAAAGTTTAGTGCAAGTAATAAAGTAAACCAGACATAATTTTAGGTTCTTTTTAAGCAGGCTTTACTGTACTTCAAGATGCAATACCTTTTACTTTAGTCTATATTCTTACTTAACTTTATTTAAATATTGAGCCCATTAACAATAAGAGAAAAATCCTTGACGATATCATAAAACATTTTGTTAATAACAAACAAAGTTTATTTCTTTTCAATTGATTTCGTTTAAAGCGAATTAAATTTAATTTTCATAATTTGAAAGCCAAAAATTCAAAAACCAAAAGAAAAATGTCTTGAGCTTAAGTAAACGAGCCTTGGCGCGAGTGACTTGATTATGCATAAAAAAAGGAACAAAATATTTATATATCTATATATATATAAAGTAAAAGAGAGAGATAGAGACAGAGAGAGAGTGAGATATTTGTGCGTTGGGCGTGGAGAAAGAAAAAAAAAAACATAAAACCTTTTACATTTTGTCGCTAAGAACTAAACGATAATCATATAATTAAGTCTTTTATAAAAATCACAAAAAATCAACACGAATTGATCCCATGGGGATCAGAGCTTGCACAGGCAAAACAGCAGCGGTATGAACGCCCCTATGGCTATAAACACGGGCATCAGTATGGAGGAGTCATCCATTGAGTACGGATTGGGCTGACGTGGACCACTGCGCGTTCGCTTCGTGCCCTGCGACGATTGCGGCTGTTGTTGTTGCTGCTGAGGCTGCTGTTGTTGTTGTTGCTGCTGCTGCTGTTGTTTTGGTTGCTGTTGGTGCTGGCGTTGCGGCACATCTGACTGTGGCTCACCCTCCTCCAGATCATAGTCATCCTCGTCCTCATCCTCGTCGTAGCCCCGCTGCACCGGTCGCTCATTGTAGCGCACAATGCGCTCCTGATGCTGTTGATTATCACGTGGACGCGCTGCACGTGGCTTGTCCTCCTCCTCCGGCTCGGCACGCCGTTCGGTGGCCTCCGTGTTTTGCAGTCGTGGCAGCTGCGACACATCGCCCTTGAGCAGCGCAAACGCATTGATCTTTGGATTATCGAGTGCGCCCTTGATGAAGTCCAAGCGCAGGCGGCCACTGCGCACATCCGAGGTCTCGATTTCACCCTCAAACTCGTAGTGCAGGCGACCATTGATGATCTTAAAGTACACGATCACATCGTGAGCCGACCCACGGCCCACCTGGTTATAGATGTCCAGCTGATTGATCACCGTGTGCTTGCGATTGAGCAGCACATCGAACACTTTGCGATTGGGCGCATCGAAGTAGACTTCGCAGAATTTCATAATGAGTGCATAGTCACCATCGCCGTCGGCGGGAAAGTCGTAGCCAAAGGTGGTGGTATGATAGCGTTCCGTCCGATAGAGCACCTCGTCCTGCTCCGGCACACGGCCAATCATTAGCAAATGTTTGCCGTAGTCTGAGGAAATGCCCACAGTCAATGGATCCCCCTCGTAGTGTATGCCATTCTGATCCGTATGCTCATCGCCGCCCGCATTCACAGCGTACACAACTTTCAAAGGCTCCGCCACAGTCAGTGGCAGCAGGCAGTTGATGGCCAACAGCAGCACCGTTAACGGAATCGTACAACTTGCCAGCAAGTTGTTTACGTTGCGTTTGCACATGTTGTTTTCTGTCATTGCTGCTGTTTTTGTTTCTGTTCCAGTTGCTCGTTTGTTCCCCATTGCAAGTTCAGGTTGGCAACATCAAATTTATCCGGACACGTGGCAGCGGTTTAATTTCTACCGCCTACTTTTTGCTTACCATTAGTTTATCCATTTATTGAACAATATTTTATTCTGATGCGGGCTGCAGTGCGCTAGTTAAAAAATACCAAAAATATCGTTAATCGATAACATACACAACAGTGCTCGACATTCTACATCACTAGCCGCAGCGGGAAGCGTTTAAAATATTTTATAATATATACATTTCATTTGATTTCATTCATTGCAATATTACACTATATTAATGGCCTATATTACACTATATTAAATTAACTTTTCTGTTAGATGTATAGGTGAAATACTAAATCTTTTCTACTTTAATATTAATACATAGATATATATTATGTATTAGTATTAAAGATAATTGATGGTTTTTGGAAACAATATGTATATAAACAACTAAATAAATGAGTAAGACAATAAAATACATTTTGTACTATAAGCATTTTAAATAAAGAACTTACTGTGTTCTCTCCAGTCAAAAATTAAAAAATGATCTGGTTCTATTTGCTTCAGAAAGTATGAATTCAATATCAACTAATGCAATCAACACTTATAATCTTAAATACATGTCAAAATTCATAAATTCACCAATATATTGAATAATATTAATGAACTAAATGCATTTTGCTAATATTCACTCTCAATTCAAACAATCGAAATGTTGCCGCTCAATTGCTGTTATCGAACTAAGTTGGCTGCTTCAAATTCCGGAGCATATTATTCTTTCCCAACACTATTGCCCGCCGAGCTTAGCAGCACTGCAAAAAGCAGCTACACGTGCGGTTTGTGATTTTGTATGAAAATACTTGGCAGAAAATAAGTTATTATAGCTTAAAATAAATAGTTTTGAAGTGTCTAAGCAGTTGAAACTGCTACACAAGGCTGCAGAGTTTTTAACAGCCATGAATTTCGATGACGAAGACAGACTGGAGCTGCAGCATTTGGCGGGCGGCAACATTGTGAAACATGCGCCCGTTTTCTCAACGCAGGGAAGGTTAGTTTAAGCCACATTTAAGTCACATTAAGGCAAACACTAAACATCTTTACAATTTGCATAGATTTGTCTTTGTGCGTTGCGGCCTCAAAGTGCAGGTGTTTGTCACCAGCACGGGCGAACTGACACGTGAACTAACAGATGCGACGGCGCCATTGATTAGCCTCGAGCTGGATGTGAAACAGCCGGAACTGCTGCTCGGCTGCACCAGCAAAGGGCAATTGCTACGCTGGCACTGGCGCACAGGTGTCCTGCAAAAGAACATCGACCTAAAACTGAATATGGAAGGTCTGCAAATACTTACCTGTAATCTGCTCAATATGTACAAGGAAGGCGACACCGCCTGTGCCTTTGTGACGGCCAAGCGAAAGAGCGGCGATCAGGTCATGTGGTATGTGATCAACACGAACACAGGCGCCGTCATTGACATCAAATGTGGCCTGAAATTGAAGTGAGTTTTTCAATTTAAGATTCAAAAATCATCATTTCTAACAACCTGTTGAATTTCTCTTGCTCTCCCTTTACAGAGTTCGAGCACCCTTAGTGGATGTGGGCAAGGGCGCGTTTAAGTACATAATAGTAGCACAGGGCTACTATGTTTACTTTCTCAACTATACGACTTGGAAGTTTTGGCGTTTCAAGAACACAAATACCGTGCTAATAACGTGTGTGCGTATTAGCGCCTGCGAGGAGGTGGCAGCCACGGGCGATGAATCGGGCCGGATTATCATCTGGCGGCAATTTGACAATCAGGAGCGTGTGCAATGCTGGGAACATCATTGGCACAATACGGCCGTGACGAGCATTGCGTTTACGCCAACCGGCGTCAGTTTCTACAGCGCTGGCCATGAAGCGGTGCTCGTGAAATGGACGCTGGGCAATCAGGATGAGAAAGATTTCCTGCCGCGCATGCCCAGCATTATAAGACACATTGTGATCAGCGATGGCAATGAGCATGTGCTTGCCTGCACCGATGACAATGCGCTGCAATTTGTTAGCCCCAGCGACAGGAGGCTGCAGTCGACGTTACAACATTTTACTTACGCGCTGCCCGATAAGACGGGCAAGACGATGTTTCCCATTGGACTGTGTCTCAATCCACGCACAAATACGCTGGTGCTCAATGGACGCGTCGGGCACTTGCAATTCTACTCGGCCTATACGAAGAGTTTGCTCTATAATGTAAACGAAGTTTGAAGTTGTAAATGAATTCAGAATTAATTTGATATTTGTTTTGTGCTATTGCAGCTGCGTGTTGTGGAGGGCAATGTGAATTCACAGGAGGCGCAGCGCATCATCTACAATACGTGTGTCACGCGGGCAGCCTTCAACATCAACTGGATGGTCACGGGCGAGGTGTACAACGATCAGCGTAACTTTCCCGAATTACGACTCAAGTTTTGGCAATATCAGGAGCGTCTACAAAGGTAAACTAACTGTCATTGAAATGCAGTTAAGGAAAAGTTATTCTGTATAGGATGTGAAACAGAGATTGTTAAATGAGAGAGACAGTGGGGCTGGTCTGGCGTTCACATATAGAAACTGCAGTCTATCTGCCACGCCCCGTTCAATAGAGCTGTTCCATAACACAGCTTTCACTGTATCTATAAATTCTTATATCATTACGGTCAACATAATATCAAAATTTAATAAATTCTTCCTTTTGCAGTTACAAACTCAATACAAATATTGAGCTGCCGCATGAGCACGGTTTCGTGGCCATCGTCTTTTCCAATCAGTTCCAGGTGAACAATTTACGCTGTGCCAGCGCTGGCAAGGACAATGTGCTCAAGCTGTGGACTTTGGGTGATTCGGAGAACATTTACAGGCGCGGCAGCATGTGGAGCTGTGCGGCCCAGGCGAGCTATAAGCGCCAGGCAATTGGTTCCATATGCTTCTCCCAGGATGGTTCACTGTTGGCTGCTGGCTACGGCAGCACTTTGGTGCTGTACGATGCGCGCACGTTGCGCTTGTTGCACGCGCTGAGCACAACTGCTGGCTATGATGGTGTGGTGGCTAAGGCGCAGTTGCGTTTGGCTCCAATGCCCATGAATGGCACGCGCACAGAGCAGACGCAGCAGCGTCAAAAGCTGTGGAGTCTGCTGCAAACGTTGCTCGACAGCGACGATCAGAAGCTGGTGCAGCAGGCGCGGCAGCTGATGTCCAGTGCACCGACCAATCCAGCCAAGTCCAACAGCGAACAGATACCCAAGGAATCGGTGTATAAGCATATTATGCAAATGTCTGAGCTGGGATTGCATCAAAAGCTGCAGCTTTTACGTCGCTTTGGCATTGAATGCACCGTGCACGAGGCGTGTCACAAACGCCTCAAGGATCATCTGCAACAATGTTTGGTGGATCCCGTTGCAGTGCGGCGACGTTTCAGGACGTTAGAGGCGCGTTTGCATCGACTGCAGCCGCGGCAACGCTTCAAGGCGAAATTGCGTCTCTCACGGCTCAGCGGCAGGCGGAAAAACTACGAGGAGTTCGTCAGGCAGGAGCTGTTACCGCTCTTTAGCGTGCTGAAACTGGATGAGACCACCAAAGCAGCCAAATCCATCTCGGCGAAGAAGCGTAAACGCTGGGACCAGTCGCCGCCTGACCAGCCGCTGCCAGCAAAAGCAGCGCCACTCCAGACTGTTGCCCAAATATCGCATGTGCAATTCGGAGCTGGCGCGCAGGCGCATCTGGTCGCCGTCTGCACTGAGTCGCGTGTGCTCATCTGGAACTTAATGACACTCCGTCTGCAAGCGGGCCTCAAGCTGTCCGTGCGGCAGTTGGCCTTCGATCCGCTAACCAATCTTATAGCTGCCGTCACACGTAACGACGAACGTGAGTAACTGCAGCACTGCACTTATCAAATCTTTACTCATGGCTTCTACTCTTTTTAATGTCCATCGACATCCACAGTGCACGTCTTCCAGCCAAATGTGCCGTTGCCCGTCTATCAGCGCTGCAATCTGCCCAAGCTGCATGGCTTGGTCTGGCTGCCGCGTCGTCAGCCCAAACAGAGCTCCATCAATGTGGACTTTCAGGCACAGTCCACGCTGCACATGCTCACCCACAACAAAGAGATTGTCTATCTGGCCGCACCCGGTCAGACCACAATGGACGATGCGCCGGCGCCCATTTCCTTTGCCCAGCCCTCGGATGCGGATCAGCTGCTGCAATATGCCACCTTTGGCAGTTTCGTGGCCAGTCAAAAGTCCGGCGAAGTCAAAGCAAATGTACAGAGCAGCGGCCCGCTGATTGTCGGACGTAATGCGCACAGTTCAGTGAATGCGGTAAGTCTCTTGATACGGATTAGATATAAGGAAGGGTTTCTGAATTGGACTTGCTTTAAATTATAGTATTATAGTATGTATCTGATAGTGTAGAATGACTGAAACACTCTAAAGTTGTAGAACTATAAAGATTTTGTAATGTGGCCATTCAGATAATTCCAGATATGTTCCCAGCTGTTGCCCATTTCAAAGTTGATGGAATAGTTAAGATATAAAAATGTTATCAACACCATTAAGACAATGTTTCATTCGATTAGGTTTATCTTTTTTTTTTCTTTTTTATTTATTTGGCAAGTTCTTCAAAATGATTTATATAGAAATCTGCAAAAATTGGTTTAGTATATATACTTATTTAAGTCTTAGTACTTATATAGTTCTACTTTCTATTTCTTACAAGTTTTTTCATTGATTTTTGTTTAATGTTGTATGGAAATCTTACAGTGTGTTCCACTATTCCACTTGTTCCATTTTCTTTTCAATCTTATTTCAAAGAGTCTGGGCTAGATCAATCTTGAAAATAGTATAAATCTATTATGTTGTGTGTTCCACTTCCACTTGTTCCCAACTTATTTTATTTAGCTTTTAATATTACCAATTTAGATAAAAAATCATTGATTTTGTATAATATAAACATTATTGCATACAAGACATTGTGTGTTCCGATTCCACTTGTTCCATTTTTCGATTCAATCTTATTTTCAAGAGTTTTGTTTTGTTATGTGCTCCACTTCCACTTATTCCTATTATATTTCATAGATCTCTAATACAAATTAAATGAAATAACTTTTAGGCTTTCGATTTCTATTTGCTATTCTCAATATGTAGGAGAAAGATTTATAGACAACATTCAGTTTTATTCCGTTTCATTTCCATGTTATTTTGTGTCCACACTTTTTAAAATCTAAATATTATATAGTGTCTATCAAGTGACTATAAGATCTAATGTATTTTGGTAATATTATTTCCATATTAATTTAGTTTAAGTAAAAAAAAAAACTAAATATTATTTGTAGGGTAAAACTCGCCCTTCTTGGGTTTCTCATCATTTTATTGAAACCTTACGTGCTATGAAGTACAAGTGGTTAGACTTACGATTAGTTTAGATTAAATACCAATATATATGATATATATTTATTTATATATATATATATATATATATATATATGTATAATGTATATTAATATATAATTAATTATTTGGTTTTTGCTTTTTGGTCTTGTTATAAATCGTCTTGAAATTCTATTTGTAATTGGTATTCGTCTTGTTGTTCAGTCGTGTGCAATTGTTGTTGTTGTTGATGTTGCTGCTGCTGCTGCTGTTGTTGTTGTTGTTGTTTTTGGCTCAACTCGTCACCTGATCGCCACACTTTCTATTTCTTCCTCTTGCGTATGAGCGTATCTCCAAGTCGTGGCGCCGTGGGAACACGCAAATGTCGACAGCGACGCATCATCAGAACGTCGTGCTTAAAGTAACGCAAACAATGCCATTGGGGCACCTTGGGCATGAGCTGTTGATGCTAATATAAAGGAATACAAAATATGTGTATAGAAAATTTATAGCATAAAGAAATATTTAGAGATCTAGAAAATATTACTGGATATATTTCAATGTGGAATTGGAGTTCGGGTTTGTGTTTGTGTTGAAATCATTTTTTGCATAGTGTAAAAAAAGGTTTTATAGGACAGAAATTTAATAATTATAGAATTTCTGTTTATTAAATATTATTTAAAATTTCTGTTAATCATTTTCAATTCATTTTTGTTTTCTCCGATCAAAGAAATAACAGTTTATGTTCTATATATAAAGTATTTCTATATTATATATATATGAGTATATATATATTATATTATATATATATTCAGTTTGAAATTCTTATAGATCATATTTGAAGTATACTTTCTTCCATGACTTTTTGATAGTTTCTAAAATTAACCATTTTAAAGGGTGTTTCTAGGTAAAAATTTTAAAATTTTAATATTACATTTATATTTTTTTGAGTGAAAGAAAAAGAACATTTTGAACTGATACTTAAATATTTTTAAATTAATTTTATTTATTTTATATTATTTTTAAATTTATGCCGTTTCTTTTTTTGTGTTCTCCGATCAAAGCAATAATAGTTTATATATTTATATATATTTTTATATATTTCATTATCTCGGTTCATCCTTTTGATTATTAGCGCTCGTGTTGCAGCTGAGCTCAGTGGCTTCTGTGTCGTGGCTTTTGTGGCAGCCAAGTGTCGACACTTTGCTATTTTCAAGTCAATTTGAATAATTTCAATTCAGTAGAATAACGCCATTCTCTTAAAAGTTAAGAGGCCCGATTGTATTGCCTATTTCTGGATGCCTTTCAATTGGCTCCACTCTCTGGGGCTATTATCATATCAGCATGGCAACTGTATTAGCATAAGAAAATGTCTTATCTTGGCATAGGTCTAATTTGGATAGCTGAGAAAGTACCGAGAAGGTACTGAGAAAGTACTTTGAAAGTACTGAAAATGTTGACCGCTCAAAGATCATCATTCATCATCATCATCATCATCATCATGAAATTAATCACTTTGTTATTTATAAAGAATTTTTGAAAACACCTCAGACAAATTGATAAGAAATTTCGCTCTGCATATTATATAATATAGGCAAATGGAATATTCTCTGATCATAATAACAAACAGTTTGGCTCTATAAATAGGCGTGCTGATTAACAGCCGCCCAAGTCGTGTTCACGGCCTTATTATTGCCAATTAGAAAGTAGTCTTTTAATTAACTACTGACTGCACTCGCCTGCAACATTGTAACCCGGAACAGAAATTAAATTCGCATTGAGAGCGTGAGAGAGAGAGAGAGAGAGAAAGAGAAAGAGTGAGCGCAAAAAATTAAGAAAAATTCCTTAGCTCATAACTTCTTTGCATTTGCTTCTCTTGGCACTCCACCAGACCACCAGAACGCCGCACGCCCCTAAACTCACCTCATTCACAATTGGCACTGGTCCAGCTTGCGCCCAGGCACAGAACAATGCCAGGCAAAGCAGCGAAATAACGCCGTATAAGTTGGGCCACATAACGGTGTTTTTGGACTTCACTTAACTGCACTTTTTGTTTGAATTGATTAACAATTGAACTTTTGATTGTCAAGCTGCGGGTCAAGTGGCGTTTTTTGCTTGCTTGTATTTCCGTAAACTTTTGCGGCACGCGCTTCCGTTTGCCAGGCTTCCTTAGTCACGCTCTCTTCGGGTTGGCGGCACAGCTTCTGCTGCTACTGCTGCTGCTGTTGTTGTTTGTGCAAAGTACAACGGCACAATGTTGAACGGCTGTTGGTGCTCAATGCAATTTATACGCCGCTCTGCTGCTACAGCGGCGCCAGCAGCGACAGCGGCATCGGCAGCTTCGTGCGTGACGCTCTCTCATAATTCTAACACACGAAGTGTCGGCTCATAAACTTCGGTTTGTTATTGTTTCTCTCTGCAGCTCCTTGCTTCGTACTTCATACACTCACATACACACACACACACACACATATATATAATTTTAGCACTGCACTGACTGCAGCTGCCCGGTGCAAGCACGCCCACTCCATGGAGCTTGCGCTTATTTTTTGTGTCTCTCTCTCTCTCTCGCTCTTTGTCTCTCCTCTGCGTTGTCATACATCGCGACGTTCGCTCTCTGGCTCTTTTTGTTATTCAATTTGTTTTGTTTATGCGTAGCGGCTTTTTATTGTTGTTGGTGTTGCGTGCTTTTTCGCATTCTTTAAGCTTATTATGCTGTTCAATAAAAATAATGTCGCGCATTTGTTGTGGTTACTTTATGAAGAGTTCGGGGCAAGTGTAATTTCCCCCGAGGCTCAACCACGTGGGTCGATCCATTGTAATAATTATAATGCGAGCAGTTGTCCGTTATTGCCATAATTACGTTACATAGCTTACGTAGCCTATATGCATATGTATGTATATTTTTGCTAATTTATTTGAGTCAGTTACTCTTTTGAACTAGTTTCAGTTGGTTTCGTCGAGCTGCACAATTGGCGAATGTAAATTGAGTTCTTTTTCACTAATACTGAGTCACTTGGGATTTGTTTTGATGCTGCTTCCGGCTGAACACTTTAATTAATTAATTAGCAGTAAAATGCAGTCGATGAGTAATATTTCTGCAAAATAATGATCGCAAAAGATAAATGTTAAAATAGATGAAATGCTAACTGCGACGCATGCGCGAAGGCCAGCAGATAAGAGCTACTTGAGTTTGACAGCAAATGACAAACTCATAAATAAAACGAAACTCAACACTTTATAATTCGTATAAGAGCTTCAGATTATGATTTTCGAGCGGTGAACTTGAACTATAATCTGAACGAGCGTCGCCCCACCAAAAAATAACAAAGTGACAAGTAATTGTAACAAAAAATATAAATAAAATAAAAATTTAATCCAACTAACATAGTTTTATTTCATTTTTAGTGAACTCTGTCAAGGTGAATGCCAATTAATATTCTCTCTCTGTCTCTCTCTCTCTTTCTTCACAATTACAGCTGGTCAATTTGTCCGCCCATACGATGCCTGCGATGAGCCTGATCTGCGGCGAATTCATCAAATCACTGCTAACGCCTGCCGACAGCGCAGCCAGACATAAAGCGGCGTTAGCAGATACACTAAACAATGGCAAATTAAATGGCAATGGGCTCTCGCATCCAGGCAGCGATGTAGACGAAGACGATGACGAAGAGGAGCAGGAAGAGAAGGAGGCGCAAGCAGAAGAGCAGCAGGCAGAGGAGATGCGCAAAACGTTGCTGGCGCAGAATGCGGCGCTGGAAGACGACGTCAGTCAAGAGGAGAGGCAATTAAAACTGGATGAGCGATTGCAACGCGTTGCGCTGCTCGATGTACAGCTTGAGTTTTAATTGTAGAATTATTTTGGTTACTTTGCAGTAAGAGAGACCTATCAACCGTTTACTTTTACAGTTCAGCTATGCTAAGTACACTGTTGTTGTAACAAATTTTCTTCATTTTTGTTGTGTACAAATGAGACACATATTATGCGTAACTGTTTTATTAAATATGCCCTAAATGCAGATATTTTTACAAACAAATTTCGCTTTCTATATATAGTTTTCTCTTATTTTTAGTTTTGCTAGCTGAACAGTCAGTGTTGACTATTTAGCTATTTTCCCGTCAGCTCTGTCGTTTTATTCGGTAAACATTGTAATCTAGTGGCTGGCGGGAATTACAGCTATATTAAATTATTGAATGGTTTCTTTCTAGCGTGAAGGACATGTGTGTGTTTTATGGTTGTTTATTTAAAGTCTAGATTATTCATTAAATGTTTATCGATTTCTGGCTTTTTTCACTAGTCTGCTTGTTGAAGCCCCGAGCGTCGGCAGCACTGCATGCACTACATATACATAACTGTGTTGCATCTAGAAAAATCTGCGATACTCGTATGCGCTCGGGTTCCTTGCTCTCTCGCGCTCGCAGTGAAGCTTTGGCAACCAACAGCCTTAGGCTTAGTGTGACGGAGCGAGAGGTTCGATAGGCTGATCAGCTCACCTTTTTTCTATGCCACTCTCTCTACGTGCTCTCCCTTCAACTTCAACACTACTGAGCAAAGAGTTTTGTAAAATTATTAAAGAGCTTGCCACGCTCATATGTATATCATTTCACATTTTTGCATGTTTATTTTTAGAAAGAGTATTAAAGCAGTTACGTGCTGTAAAAATTACTTTCTTGTTACGAGCATGCACGCAGACTAACAAGCCGTTGTATGGATGTACGTATATGTATTAACATTTATATGCCTGTGTGTGTAATTTTTGCCGCCTGATGAAATTGTATATATGTATATGTAAGCTTTGTAACTGTGCGTTCATCTAAATGTCCTATCTCTGTATGTGTGGCATTTTCTGCTGATTGTAAACTTATTAATGAGCTTAAGCATATAAGAGCTTTCTTTCATAATTATCGCCAGCATAATGAACGCTATTATCTCCTTCAAGCTCATTTTCCATATTTAGTTCCGCCAAAATAAAACATGTTCGTTTTCTTTGCCTAAAATTAATGACTGTATGTATATATAATATATATTTTTCGAAATTTTTTTTTTATAAAATATAAGAAATTATAAATCAAAGTTTTTAGAAATATTTGCGATATGGTATTAGACCTGCATGGGAGAGCACATTATAGATTTCCATGCGCGGTATTTTCTCTGCCTGGCGCTCAAGAACCTAGGATAAATTAATTATTTAATAAAGGTGTAAAATGGTTACATAATAGTTACAACTTACCACCTGCTCGCCGGGACCGAACCAACTGGATCTGGCGAGAGCATCCCTGACTCGCGGCGTCTTATAAAAGGGATTCTGTAATTGTTGGGGCAATGTTTGCTCCCAGGCGGCGTTCTCCACTACAGCAATATGTTGTAAGTTGCGCTGCGGACGTGCACGAGCCAAGGCAATTAGCAGAATTGTCAAATAGATCAGACGGTAGGGCAGGCACCTGCGTAACACAGTATAAGAGTTGGGTATAAGATCAAGTTGGATGCGTAACATGATTGCGAGAGGCGATTGTGTGCACACTATTATTATGATCATTACATAATTGTGGCGTGCATATGATATGACAAGTTTCCGCCTGTCACGCATGTGGAACTCCACTTCAAATCCCCCTACCCCCTGGCCACAAGGAGTGGCTGCCTATATATCCCGCTGCAGCATAACCAGACGCACGCTTGGCCAGGCTGGCAACACGCCTAAATAGCCCAAATGGACCGCTTTTCACAGTCGACGCTGGACAACCAACTACCAGTCAGCTGACTTGGCACAGCAACTATATACAAATATATTATATATATATTTATATATATATATAGATACTGGTAGGAGTTGTCGTCATATGACGGCTCTCATTTCCTAGATGTCGCGTGCGTTGTGCGTATGAAAAAAGTGAGAGAGAGCGCGAAAAAAAAAACAAGTAAAATTTTGTATTTGTAGACGGCCCACTTTTGTGGCAGCCAAACTAACTATCTCGAATCTTTGGTTTTAATTGGATAACCGGCAGTAGTGCGGCGCAGCGCCTTGTCGCTGGATGCGCCACAGACACACTCGCCGATGATGTAAGTTTTGGACTTGATATTGCCACTTGGGGCAAGATTGCAGACTGCATTTATCACATGGCTTGTTGCGTGCCCTTTATTCGTGCAGCGCGTCAACCATGTTGAGCAGTGTTGCAGTGTTGCAGGCGTAATATGATTACGTGACCATAACCAAGTGTAGTTGCAGCTCAAGTTTGACACATGAAATATTCATAGTGAATATATATCAATTTACAACTATTTTCTATACATATATAACTGTTAGTATCTGATATTATTATATTTAATTTTTTATATATTCTTTCTCATTTTAACTTAAGATTTAACCTTTGCTTCCTTTCTCAATATATAAAAGAGTTAAGTGTAAAATTAAACGTATTAAATAATAATATATTTAATTTATTCAGGACAAACTAGATTTTATTTATTCATTTATTTTTTAATTTATTAATTAATTTTTTTTATTTATTTTTTTGTTTGTTTATTTATATTTACTTTATTTATATTTAATTATTTATTTATTTTAATTTAATATTTATTTATTTATTTAATCATTTATCAATTTATTTATTTTATAATTTTTAAATTAAATTTTATTGAAATTAATTTATTTATATTTATTTTTAATAATTTGTATTTTGATGCAGATAAAATCAGAGCCTCATACTAGCTCTCACAGCAGAATACTTAAATAAAATAAAATCAAGGGAATACCGCTCTTATATTTGGATGCTCCGCACAGACCTACAACAAGGCACATAAATACACATAGTTTAGGGCTAATTTCGGGCATTAATGAATTTTACACTTTTCGCTTTGTCTAAAGGCGTGATAAACAATTGTTAATTATTAACTAATTAACAATTACAGCTATTTTAATGGAAGAAATCACAGCTGTACGCTGTAACCTTGTAGTGTGTAGATGAACAATTTTACACTCTTTTTGTTTTTGTTTTTGGCATAAGTTTACGAGTCCATTAATTGCCAAACAACAAAATGTATTATGAGCGGCATCTTTAAGCCATGGCATCAGGTTTCAAGGCCTCGCGAGAGGCCTTTCACTCTCGCCCGATCCCGCAAGTGGCTTGGCACTTGCAGTTGCAATTTCTCAGTTTCAGTGATTTTCCAGTTGTATTTCCTCATTGTATGCAAAAAAAAATAATAATAAAAAGTAATAAATTTATGTGAGTGTAAACAGTTTTTTTTTGGGCACGTAGAATAACAATACGTCAATCTTTCTCAATTAACCAAGTGACCCAAATTTTTGTGAATGAACGAAAAGCGTGTAACTGCAGCGACGACAACGCCAATTGGATTCCATTGACCCAATCAAATATAACAAACAAACTCGGACTGTTTTTCTTAGTTACAGAGTCCAAGTGCCCAAGTCGGACTACGTGCGCGATTCCAAGTCACAGACAGAGTCACAGGCAGAGTCACAGACAGAGTCACAGCCAGCGTCACAGACAGAGTCACAGTCACAGTCACAGTTCGCGGCAGAGCATATAACATGACACACAAAACAAAACCTGAAAGCACAAAAAAAAATTTTTTTGTGGGGGACGCTGAGAGTTTGCCAAGTTGGATTGCATAATGCAGTCGACGCATGTGCATGCAGCGCAGTTGGGCTGCCACTGAGGAGTCAGGCCCATGTCTGTGACAACAAGCTCGATGATCATTAAGCTGACGATCGGCAGTAATCGCATGGGTAAATAACTAACTTAAGCTGAATGGTCTTTGCAGCTCCATTCAGAGCTAAAGAACTCACAAATATCAACAAACATGAAGTAATATGTGCTCAGATATTCAGTTCAAGGGAGATGAAAAGCGAGAGACAAAGGTGAACGCAGCTGACAGATGGACTTGAGGGGAAATTGGGATAAAAGAATGTACTTTTAATAATAAAATGAAAAATTAGTCATAATAGAGAAAAGTATAAAAATAATTGATAAAATCAAATTCTGAAATTTATTCAGAAAATGAATGTAGTCAAGTAGTCTTTAGAAGTTTCTATTATAATGTCTAAGCCAGCTAACTACTATGAATCTTAAGCTTTCTAGGCTTACATATAATAAAATTTATAATATATATAGTCACATTCTTTACTTTCCTATGAAACTACCTAGTCATCTGCCTAGGTCACTTGGCCAACTCATCCATCGAACACTGCGCAAAGTTTCACTTCCGCATATGATTTGCGTTTTTTTTTTTGTCACTGTTCAGACCTGGTTTATTACAGACATTTATTTACTTATTCAATGGGAAGTGTTAAAAATATTGTAAGTGTAAATAAAATAAACATATAGCTTAAGCTGGTTTGAAAAATTTCGCAATATATCAATACTTTATCATTTAAACATTACAATTTGCATTGCATCAAATTGCTGTTCGTGTACTTAGTAGATGTTAAAAACTAATATTCATAGATGTTTTTATATATTATCATATGTATCATATATATCTATTTTGATATACTAGTAAAATTATTAATAAACAAAAGCGTTGTACCCTGATTTACCATTTTCAATGGGTTCAGGGTATAAGAAATCAAAATTTGTTTTCCATTTTTAAATTATTTATATATGTATATATTTCATTTATATTTTGATATAAATATTCAGTTATATACAAATATTTTATTTAAAAGTCTTTGAACTGTTATATGCCATACAGCTTTTTTATTTAAATATTTAAAGTAAGTCTCACATTTAATTATATAATTATATTACATAATACACTTTTAGCATAATTATGATTATTCAATATATCGATTTTCACTTTTCAACCAATTTCACGCAGTAAATAGAATCACGATTTATTGTCCAACAGTTGCTGTCAATTTATGGTCAAAATTAATATTCAGTTCTTGTCATGCACTGAAGACATGACAATATGATTTATATATAGCGTAACTGGACAGTTTGTTATATAATTGTTTGTATACTCTTTCTTATAAACAGTAAGAAAGAGAGTGGTCTATTCGGGAGTAACCGACTAGCAGGTACACTAAACAGTAGCTGATAGAATGGCGGAATGAAGTGACATCTACTCAGTTTGCTCAACTTACGCTTGCATTACTTATTGGTGTCTGCTACGTCTTCTTCTGTCTGTTACTTACATTCACACAAAAGCCTTTTTAATTGCATGAAATAATTGAATATAATGCAGGTCATATATATATTTTGAAAACAGAGCAAAGCCTATTTGCTGCAGGCTAAAGAGAGATGAGTATCTGAGTATCTGAGCTCAGCTTTTGCAGCATATGCCACAGTTTCTAGAAACCAAGAGTATCTATGAGTCAAGCAAATTAATATGATTGTGGATTGTTGTCTTGTTAGTTTACATTTTTTATGTTAAATAATAATAAATAATATAAAGTTTTGTTAAAGTAGCTTTTAGAAAAACTATTGGCATTTGAGAAAAATAACCAAAAATCGATCTCCTTGACAAATAGTGGCTTTGCGCAAGGAAATATCTGGAAAAGGTTTGGAAAAACTAATTCGTGTCTAATCTATAAATGACACGAAAAAAAGCAATTCCAATTTACTAACAATGCAAAACGCAAAATGTTGCCATTAGCTTTATTAATTTATTTGGCATTGTTAAGAAAACGTGACCGTTAAATTGAATTATGTGAAATGAGAGCCACTGTCAACTTTTATAGTTTGGTTATTTTAGCGCTTGTCAATGTTTGTCTTGTTGTTGTTGTTGTTGCTGCTGCTACTTTTGTTGAGATAGGTCAAATTGTTTATGGTCATTTGCATTGCGCCTTCAGCTGTACTGTTTGTTGTTATTTGTCGTTGCTGTTGCCGTTGTCGTTGCTGCTGCTGCCTGCAACTATTTTGCTTTTGGCGGACAAACGCAAATATTTTGAATTTTTATTGAGTGTTTGCAAACGTTTTTTGGGAATTTAGTTGGTGAACGGCACTTGAATAATTGATGGCAGTGGAATTTCACAAGGTTTACTAACAGAAATTTGTTTTTGCATACTATGAAATGGCCATTTCATTGTAAATATTATTTTTATGGTTTCATTAATTAAAATAGAGCAGATGCCATATAATTTAGGTTAACTAGAATTTTTGTATATATATATTTATTTTCAATTATATTCCATTTAATATTATTTTATTATTTTATTTTATTTTGAAAGCAATATCAACTAAATTATTTTTAAAGATGTTCCTCAGTTTTTGATTTACAATAATTTTATTTGTTCTTATATTTTATTTTTAATATTCACTAAATTATTTTTAAAGATGTTCTGCAGTTTCTAATTTATTTGTGGTTTTATTATATTATTTTAGTTATTTTTTACTTAATATTTATTATTATTATTAAATATACACAATTTTTTTTCAGTAAAAATATTTTTATATAATTTCCACAAAAAAAATGTTGTGCATCTTCTTCACATTTTTATATAAAAATTTCAATTTCACTCACATTTTTAAATTATGGTAATTAATTTGCGATTAAATAAAATTTAGCGTTCGATTTGTTTGGCTCTTTATTGCTGTTTTATTTTTTCGCTGCGTAATCCTGTCAGGCAGTAAAACCGTTATGCTTTCAGTTCCGTTTAACAAGTAACCGCAACAAGTTGTTGAAAAAGACGCAGCCAATTGGCAACTGAATTGCACATTTCCAGCCAGTCACGAGTCGAGCGTCGACCAGCCAACGAGCTGGTCGAAGGCAGCTTTTTAAAGTTTTTGAATTACTTCAAGAGACGAAAACGACAACAACTTGACGATGCCTTAACGAAAACTTAACGAAATATCGAAAGCTATGCCAAAATGTAACTGTGCAAAAATTGAAATACAAATACGAGTTTATGCTTAAAAATAAAATAAATATCGATTATTATTTATTAATTATTTAAAAAAATAAAAACTTAAATTAATATATAAAAATCGTACTGCGTTCCTGAGTAACTGATGATCAACCATGATCCAACAAATACTTCACAGATCCAAAATTTTGGAAATTCAATTTTAATCATATTAAAAACTGACAATTCAAGACGCGAACCAAGAGAAACAGTTCTTAGATTAGATTAGATTAACAGTTGTAGATTAATTAATTACGATATTATTATAAATATTTTGCTGCTTGATTTTAATTCAAAGTGTTGTTGTATATTTTTTATATTTAAAAAAAAAGAATTCCTGCAATTTTGTAAGAGTTTTTAGAGTTTTAAGTAAATACATTTTAGCTGAAGATATTCTAATTATTATAAATATAAAACTCAATTATTCAAGAAGTGCTATAATTTGGTATTCAATAATCTTGAGTAACATTTTTTTTTTTATATATTAAATATGTGGCTAATTAAGATTTTAGTTCCCGGAAAGATAGATATAAAATTATAATAAATACAATTTCCTTAGAGAACATATTAAATATTTTTGATATTAGTAACTGATTAACTGCTTAGGCTAATTGATTAAGGTTGTAGAACGTAATGATCGACAAAGTCCTCCAGCATGTCGACTAAACGATCTCTGTACAGTTGATCGGAGTTGAAGACCTTCATGCAGATATCGATGCGTTTGCGATCGAAGAAATCGCTGAAGCCGTCAGCGGAGCCCGTCAGCTCCTGAGTGCTGGCTGGCGGCAGCATAACCAAGTGGCAGAACAGACAGCTCTCGATGAGACCGATAATGCGATACTCTTCAACGGACTCCTCATACTCCGCCACTGTCATGAAGTCGACGATGTTTAGGCCGGCGCGCTTCAAGAACTCTTTCATAAAACGATAATACTCGGCTAGCAGCTCGTTGAGATGGGCAGCACGAAACTGGCTCGTCGTCGGTATGGTGAGCACCGTCAGCAGATCCATGGCGGGTGGAGCGTACCTGGCCAGCTGGAAGTCCACGAGGCGGCACTGGAGCGGCGTTTCGCCATATTTGCCATACTGGAAGAGTATGTTGTTCGCCCAGAGATCGCCGTGCAAGAGAGTGTTGAGGCGCGTCTTGGAGGGCTTGACCAGCTCGAAGATGCGCGACATGCGCTTGGTAAAGTTGGCCAGAATAAAGTCCAGCTGGCTCTGATACTTGGGCATTGTTTTGAGAAACTCTTTGAGCACCTCACACGACTGATGAAAGTTGACTATGCGCAGATGTTCTGGCGGCAAGTTCGACGGATATGCGTTCTCCTCCAAGTGATGTCTGGGGCCATTCGTTTGATCCCTTATGATGGAGCCCGCGTGCATGGCGGCCAAAGTCTTCAGACAGCAGTGTAGCTGCTCATAGTTGAGCAGGCCGTCACGTTTGGCGCCCATGCGATAGCCCTGATCGATCAGATTCTCAAAGACCAAAACATTCTTGTCCGCATAGTAGCATTTGGGCGCTATCTCCGTGCAGGCTGCCTGCACCTCGGGCAACACTTTCTTATAGACGACGATCTCCTTCTGGAAAACACCGAACGCCTCGAGATACTCCATGCGCGTGGCATTGCCCTCCGGCGCGGACTTGCAAAAGAAACTCAGCTTCTGTTCCATGGTTTCGGACAAACGCAACACCACCTCCAGGTAGAAGTGGCTGCCCAGAAATCCAGCGGGCGCATCAGATGTGGGCTTCAGTTGATAGCTGACAATCTCGAATCTGTCGGTAATTTCATGCTGATGCAGATAATTCTGGCACAAGCCCTGTATATCGGTGCTGCTTAGCTCTAGTGCCGTTGCCATCTTGATTCCAACTGTTGGCAGCACTTCGGCTGCACCTTTTACTTTATACTGTCAAATCCTAATGAAATACGCAGATGGATACCTGCCGCTATAAACTACTTGGCTGATAAGCAACAGAGCAACAGAGCAACAGAGCAACAGCGCAACAGCGCAACAGCGTAATACGACAGAAGAGATTACAATCGGATGTTGCCATCTCCTAGCCTAACCTTAGCAACTGTTCTAACTGCTGCAACTCTTGGCAAACGAACGAAGTTTGAACACTCTTTAGGGGAGTTCATTGGAAAATTAACATATTACTATATTTAAGATTTATACATACTTTATATTATATTAGTTTTTTAACAATTATTCTATACAACATATTGAAAAGCTTGAAGCATAATGCAATACATGAGAATTATATAATTCATATTCTTAAATATAATAATAATATTAATAAATTATTATTACAACAGTTGTCTCCCATTGGTACTAGTTATATACACATCATATGTTTAACTAAAATATATCCACATGAAAATAGATTGTTATTAATTAACTATGTTTAACACACACAAAATATGAGCAGCTTGTCTGTAAGAACCTTCCAGTTCGCGCAGCCGCTGACTTCACTATCGACTGCTAGTTGATCATCCTCGTTGCTACTCTTGCCAACCTATAACTATTTGAGAATTATAATTCTATATAAGCCAAAGCCTAAAGTCAAAAACTTAAAAATATAAAATAAATATTTATTGAATATATAAATATAAATAAAAATAATAAAAATATAGGAAATATAGTAATATATAATCAATATAGACAACCATATTTATTTATATATATTTCCATTTATATAAATATATTTTATATACCTATATACGTATATATAGCCATTTTTTCATGTAACACTCTTCATAATAAAGCATAAACAGTTTAACTAAGGTTAGTTCAAGGTGCACGCGACAATGGCTGATGTTTCATTCATCATAAAAGCGTAATTTTATCTATTGACGCAGTTAATACTAAATATCTTTTTTAATTTAAATAAAGATTTATTTATTTATTTATTTATATATATTTCCATTTATATAAATATATTTTATATACCTATATACGTATATATAGCCATTTTTTCATGTAACACTCTTCATAATAAAGCATAAACAGTTTAACTAAGGTTAGTTCAAGGTGCACGCGACAATGGCTGATGTTTCATTCATCATAAAAGCGTAATTTTATCTATTGACGCAGTTAATACTAAATATCTTTTTTAATTTAAATAAAGATTTAGCGGCAAAGTTTGTGTAACGCTTTAGCTTCATAACTGTGACTTTTGGCGCGCAGAAACTTGAATACTCTGCCAACATATGAATTTATTTATTTAAAATAATTATGACAGTGTTTACAATTGTTAACAATTAACAATTTAAGGTATGTTAGTCAAAATACGAGCTAGTTTTATGTAAGCCATACTAAATAGTACCTTTCTAATAAATAAATAAATAATAAATAAATAATAAATAAATAAACAAAAAATTATGAAATTTATAGTTTATCCCTAATGCAACTTGAGAACATTTTTGAAACTATGAGAATTTTAATAAAAGTAAATTTAATTTATTTTAGTAAATTTATAAAAAAAATAAAGTAAAGTAAAATTATATAAAAAAATATATAAATTTTAGTTTTAAATAATTGTTTATTAAAATAAAATCATTTGAATCATTGAATTGCATTTTAATTAATTTTTTAGGTATTTTAAAAATAAACCTAGTTACACTAGAATATAGTCTGCAAATATGCAATAGATTGGCATTCAAGATCTGATCGTTAAAAGAAATTTTTTAAGTTCAAATAATTCAGCAAACAAGCTTCTTAGTCAAAAAATTGTTTATTATTTACAATTTTTTTTTTATTATTTTAACATTTTTACCAAAACTGCAAATAAAACTAAAATTTTTCCATCAGCTGCTGTCAACTTAAAATATACGAATGCTAAGCAGTTAAGTTATTAGCGTCTGGTTAAACATTATCAAATGGGTTATGCCGGCGCCTGTCCAGCCCCTCCGACGCGTGCTTATCACATGGATGTTTGATAAGTGTTGGCCATTGTTGACTCAATGTACACAAAGGCTAATACGAGAGATGATAAAGTTAAAGACCAGAAAGCTATATAAATAAGTAAATCTCAAAATAAATGTTGTCTAATTGGGCGGGGGTGTGTGAGGTGCGTGCCTGAAAATGCTGTGAAATTCAACAGCTGCAACAGAACTTTATCGAGATGAAATGAATGTAATTACGATATATATATGTATATTGATTTGGCCATAGGCAAATAGCAGTCAGTAGTCAAACAGAGTTCCGGGCAACAGCCACGCAATGCGTCTGCGGCAGAGCGTTGAGGAATACTTGAAGAATTCGACGCTTCATGGGGCACGTTTCATTGTGGACAAAGATGCCAGCTGGCTGGAGCGCATCTTTTGGGGCGCTTGCCTGGTAGTCTCGTGGTATGCCTCCTGGCGGCTCATCAAGGCATCGCTGGGTGAGCTGAGCTATGATTAGATATAGTTTGCTTAGCTAAGATTACTATTGATTGCTTTGCCAGCTGCCTTCGAGAACAATGCCATTAGCTTTGTGGTGGAGAGCTCTTATCGTGATTGGGATACCAATTTCCCAGCTATAATTGTGTGTGAGTCAAAGAACATGGATCGCATACAGGAAGTGGCCGAACAGTATGTAGCTCGTAGGCATATGTGAGCTTCAAATTAAGTGTGAATTCCTGTCTAGATTGTGGGGCGCCGATCATGACTTCACCTTGGAGGAGGTGCTCAGTGAGATTGCCTTCTTTCGCGGCGAATCGTATCACACGGTGCACGAGTGCAGCGGCGAGGAGTCCACAGCTGCCTGTTTCTACACCAATTTCTCGTATTATGCCCAGTTGGTGCGGAGCAGCTGTGTGGACTCCATACACAGCTGTGAGTGGAACGACAAACCCTTCGAATGCTGCAACTACTTTCAGCGCATGGAAACGGAGCTGGGCATTTGCTATGCCATCAATTCAATGCAGGCGGGGTAAGTGCTGGAAACGATAATGAAAGTTGGCTATATATTTTAACTCTATATATAATACCTGGCTATATTTGACTATTGCACAGCAAGTATAAAGGTCCCAAGCTAAACATGTTCTCCAATCGCTTTACGGGTCCGGGCTCTTTGAAAATGGAGTTACATACGGAGGCAACGGTAAGTTTTCAAAATAATATATAGAAAACTAAAAATATAAAATGATATAATATTAAAAAAAAAATTATTAAAAATAGATATATTTTGAGATAATATAATATTATTTATTATTTAAGTATTAAGTATTATTTAAAAGTAAAAGCTAAAAGCTTTCTTTTACATTTTATACAACTTTTACAATTTAAATAAAAGCTCTAACTATCTCTACAACAGGTATTTATCTTAGGAACGGAAGAGGTGCCAACTTTGGTGACACCAAAAACGGATTTCTTCATCGTTGGCCCCTACATATCCTTTGTGTAAGTACATCCAGATCCTACACCCTACCATTCTCAGAAATCTCTTTCGAGCAGTCGCTATGTGTCGAAGCGTGACATTGAGAACGATGAGGAAATTCGCCAGACGAGTGTGCATCAGCGCAATTGTCGCTTTCCGGATGAGAATATTCTGGATGTGCATCGGTATTATAGCTACAGCGCCTGCACCGTGCAGTGCCGCAAGGATCGGCAAATCGAGCTGTGCAATTGCTCCAGTCACTTGACGCCCAACTCGCCCGACTATCAGCTGTGCAACATGGATGGACTGGAGTGTCTGAATCGCAACTATGAGGATCTTTCGGTTATCATTGCCAAATGGTCACGACGTCGCGGACGCAAGGGCCTCGTCTGCGATTGCCTGCCCTCCTGCACCGAGGTGGACATTACCACAGTGTTCGACAGCAAGGATAACATATACGGCCATCAGAATCCTGTGTCCAAAATCGAGGTGGCACTCATCGAGCTGCCCACAGAGCGCTACAAGCGCAATTTGGTGAGAGGCAAATTGGATCTGGTGGGTAAGTTGAAGAACTGATGGAAACCTTTACGAATTGTTGCTGTATGTGTGCTTTGCAGTGTCTATTGGCGGCACAACGGGTCTGTTTGTCGGTGCCAGCTTGCTAAGTTTTGTGGAGATCATATACTATATGACCATACGACCCTACATGAGCTACACGAATGAAAGGCGACGCCAATTGAGACTCAGTCAGCTGAGAGCGGAGCAGTGAAATTTATTGCTTAATTTCTCAATTTACACTTGCTGACAAACTTTTAAGAACTTTACTTATTATTGATTTTTAGTTAATTTTCATTGATATTATTTATAATTAATTAAGATTTCAAAAAGTTGAACAAAATAAAAAATGAATTATTTAAATATATATATATCAATTATATACACATATAATAATAAAATATAAACTAAAATTATAATAAAATAAAATAAATAATGAAATAATAAGGCGAAAAAAAAAACAAAAATATAAAAAATAAATGCAAAATAGAATTATGAATAAAAATAAATAAGTATAATAAATATTTCCGATTCAAAAAATTTACTAAATATTATATATATTTCGAAAAACTAAATTATATTTCAATAAAAATGCATTAATAATAGTTTAATAATATTATTTTAAATAAAAAGTTTTTTTGTATTGTTTTTAATACACAAAAATTATTTATAAATATAAATATGTATATATGTCTATGTTCTATTTTTATAATTATATCACATACATCTAAATGGGTCAGCTCTCCAAGAAACATTTAATTGATGGCTAAAAGATAAGAAAAATGTTACAATATCTAGAAGAGTAAACATTTTTTTTAATTAATATGCAACAACAATAAAGTTCACCTTATCAGCTGTGCACTTGACAAGTGCTAAAATAGGCGTATCCATAGGTGCACATACCTATATATATATATATATATATATATATATATATATATATATATATATATATATATATATATATATATATATATATATATATATATATATATATATATATATATATATATATATTATATTTAAAAATATTTACATATATATATATATATATATATATATATATATATATATATATATATATATATATATATATATATATATATATATATATATATATATATACGGCACGAAAACAACGAAAACGAATCGAACTATTCTCCGAGAAACGTTGAAAAATTTTCATTGCTGCTCAGTTGAATAGCGTTGCGCAGCGCTTGCACACGGTAAAAGAAAAACTGTTGCTAAAAAAAACACATTTTTCACATTCAAAGAGCAAAAGAGCGTGCGTATACGTAACGCAACGTATACGCAATATGCTCTTAACGCGCGCCGAATGCGTGCAGATCTTAAAGACCATGCTGAATGCCACAAAAGAGCAGTTGCATCTATTGGACTATCAACTGGAAAGGGACACCACTGCTGTCGGCTATCTGGGCGATTATTATACGCTGACTCTAAGCTACTGCACTGTGAGTGAGTTGATCAATCGAAACAATTGTTGTGATTAGTGTCACAGTGACTTTTCATTGAACTTGGCGTGCTTAGCATATGATTATTGATGCGTGTTCTTCGTCTCTTTGCACTGCTTCTCTTATGTATGCTAGACTACATAAGTTTCTTCTTCAGTTTGCAGTTGAGGATTTTTACATTTTTTGAAAATTTTGCAAATTAAAATCAAACAATCGGACAGCTGTGTTTACATTGAGTTGAATTGCCATATGAGTTGGTGTATATCTATGTATATATAGAATATGTATATTATATATTATATATATTATTTATATGCTGTTCGCATTCAATCGGCTGCATCTTTTCAATTGAACCAGCTGCACTCGACATTAACTCAGCCTATAGTGAAGCCATCCTATTGTAACTATCATCTGCAATCTGCAACATTATTATTTTTATTTTAAATAATATCATAAGAAAACCTAAAATTTTCTGCAACGAAAATCAATAAAAATAACAATTTAATTGCCAAAACTTAATGGACAAATCTAGACATAAAATACAACAAATATTTATTATTTAAAGCCTTGAAAACTTAAATTTTTTTGCAAATTTAAATTTTGATATAAAACCATTCAGACATGTACCAACATATACAAAAATCTAAAAAAAAATTAATATATATAAAAAACTTTTTTAAAAAAACCATTGCCTACTTTCAGGATGACGCAGAAATTGCTCAGAAGCAGCAACTGTTTGTCAAAGCGCTGCCACAGCTAAGCGATGAGGTCGAAAAAGAGGCAATTTTTCGTAAAGAGTCGTGGCTGTACGATACACTACTGACAGAGATGCAAGCACATTGTAAATATAAATAATTATTTAATTACTATTAGTTAATTTATGATTCTTTTACAGCCAAAATCAAGTGGAGTGCCAAATGTTTTTACACACGACCAGATCTCTTAGTGCTGGAGAACATCAAACTGCTGGGCTATCGAGCTGCAGCAGAGAGGCTGCTGAATGAGGCGCAGCTGCAACAATTGCTACGCACCATGGCTGCCTTTCACGCGTCCAGTTTGGTTTACGAACAGCGCCGGAGCTGTAATATTGGACGCGAGTGTAGCACACGATTGCAGGAGATAACAGTCGCATCCAGTATAGCCTGGTTTACCACGGGCATCTCTGCTGTGCTAGCTGTGATTAAGAGTCTGCCACAGTATCAGGCGAACAAATGCATCGATCGGCAGTTGGCTAAGATTGTGGAGCGAGTTTATGAGCAGGTTTCACCCTCGACGAAATATCGGAATGTGCTCTGCCATCGGGATCTATGGGCGGGCAATATCTTCTTTCCGGCAGATCAGCAGGATGCAGTTATACTTGTTGACTATCAGACCTGTCGCTACTCTCCGCCAGCCATCGATTTGTGTTTCTGTCTCTATTTAAATCTGACAAGCACCGAGCGACATCGGCTCGAATCCAAGTGCATCGATTTGTATTACAATTGGCTGCAGCAGGACCTGCAGGACTCTGGCATGCGATCAGATCAATTAATATCAAAAGCGGAATTGCTGCAGTCCTACGAAGAGTTTCGTCTCTTCGGCATAGTCTACAGTGCTATAGCTGCCACAATTGTCAAAGTGCCGCCAGCATTCGTGACGAACGAATTCAAATACATAGATCGCAGCGCGGTTATATTGAATTATATGCGAGAGAATGCAGAGTTCAGGGACGACATGGAAAAGTGCTGTGTCGAGGTCATAGAAATCGCTATGGCTAATTTATAGCGCCCCCTCGCGCTCTCTTTCTCTCTTTTGTTTACACTACACACTCTCTTCCCACACTGATTAGATAGAATACATTGTGAGAGCGATAAGTTATGATCGTAAATAGTAAACACAAAACGAAATAAATGCAAACAGAACGAGACACCGCGGCTTTAATACACTAAATAAAATAATGATTTCTATTTTTGGTCTGCATGCAAATTGGTTTCAATTTATATAATTTATTAAATTAGCAAATTAATGGGAATTAAAAATAAATAATGTGTCTCACATGCATGCACTGCTTTGTATTTAAATATTTTTAGGGTTTTTTTTTTATTTCTTCACATAATTTTAAAGAGTTTGTTTATTTATTTTACTTATTTATTTTTTTATTAAAATGACTTTAGAGTCTATTTCAAGCATCTATTGATAGCTTGATGTATGGAAGAAGCTCTTAGCCTAAATTTTTGCTATTATTCAACTCTTCCGAAAACTGATTTTGAACTTAACAAAACTAAAAATTATTACTTTTCAATTTTAAGTAATAACTGAATATATAATGCAAATATTAGAAATTTTATTTTTTATTTAAAATTCTTGAACTTTCAGTAACTAAAGAAAATATAATAAAAATATTATGTTTGAAAAATTTAATGCAATTAAAATGCACTATGCACAAAAAAATTATAAAATTTATATAAATATAAAAGTTTAAGAATTTAATAAAATTAATATGTAAATATTTTAATTATCTTTTGAGTTTAAAATTTTAAAATAATTAATTATAATAAAAATAATTTAAATTCAACTTACACAAAATTCAACCAAAATTTCTATTATCAAGTCAATCAATTAATGCAATAACCTTTTCTTAGAGTATAGCCTATATATATATAGCTAAATGCGGTCTCTCGCACAGAACGTGCCCTTTGCTAGCTGTGAACGGTAATTCTTATAATATTTTCAACAATAGAATGAGTGAAGATATCTATAATCCGGTATTAACGCGTGTCAATCGCCTAGAGCTGTTTACGTTTGCGGAATGCGAAAAGATATTGAGATCTGTGCTCGAGGACCAAAATGAGAAGGGAATACTGAAGGAGTTCAAAATTGTGCCAGCCATCGAGCATGTGGGTTTTCTTGGAGAATATTATCATTTGATACTCACCTATCAATTGGCAAGTGAGTCAGAGCAGCGCTCAACGCGTCTCTTTGTCAAATCTGTGATCTACGAGAGCGCGAGTATGAGCTACCACGAGGAGAAGAAGTCGATAATCCAGAAGGAGGCGAAACTATACGAATTGCTGCTGAATGATTTGAAAAAGTTTTGTAAGTTTTCTTTTTTTTTTTGATTATATGAATTGTAAAAATGGAAAATAAAATATGTATATATAAATATATATACATATAAATATATATTTTAAAAAATATATATCAAAGAGCTCAGTTTTTATAGGCCTGTTCTGTTTATCTATAGTTACTTGCTATTAGAACAGTTATTATATTGAAAAACTAATGCTTAAAAATCTTAAATTTTAATATAAATATTTCGTAGGTCAAGTTATTGTGTCTTTAAACAATTCTCATATATACCATATAAATCATATCATATGGAACCAAACATTAGTGTTGTTTCCTTATAGCATATCATATAAACTATATATATATGTATATATAGTTTCCATAGAACCCAACAATTGCTAATCTATGTGCCATAAATCTAATTTTAAACAGTTTATTTATTTTTGTTATCTGCAATCTTAAATAGCTGCTCATGTTTGGTGTGCCAAGTGCTATTTCGCGCGAGATGATTTGTTTGTCATGCAAAATATCGAAGATTTGGGCTATAGATCGCTGCCCTCAGGCACAAAGTTTCTCAGCGAAAAGCAGCTGTTGCCCATGGTCAAGGCTCTGGCTACGCTGCACGCGAGCAGTGTGGCCTATGAGAAACGCCATCGTTTGACCATTGGCGTAGCATTCAGGCAGTGGCTGCAGGAGAAGTCTATTGATCCCGATATCGTGTGGTGGACAACAGGCATAAAGGTAAGTTAGACTAATCAAACTAAACTATATTCAAGACTTACACTCTCTTTGTTAATATAGGCCGTGTTGGCTATGGCCGCTGCACATCCTCGAGTGGCCAATGATGCAGCTGCGCAGGAGTATGTAGCCAATGAGCTGCCACGCTGCCTGGATCGTGTCTATTATATGGTCAATCCATCGCCCGTGCATCGCAATGTCTTTCTGCATCGCGATGCCTGGGGTGGCAATGTGTTCTATCATCAGGATGACTCACAGGATGTGGGCTGTGTTCTGGTGGACTTTCAGCTCTGTCGCTATGCACCGCCAGCTGTGGATCTGCTAATGGCCAGCTACCTGAACATGGAGCCAGCACAGCGTAAGCAGATAATGGAACACCTAACGAGCTGTTACCACGATCACTTGGTAGACGAGCTGACTGCCATGGGCATCGATGCCCAGCACGAGCAGTTGGGCCGTGCAGACTTTGAGCAATCCCTGAAGGAATTTGCGCTCTTTGGTGCCACCTATAATTGCATAGCTGCCACACTGCTACGCCTGCCCGACAACTATCTGAAGCAGCTGAAGGATGAGCAGCCCATGGAGTTCCATCGATTCTGCAATGTGGATCGCACCGCAGCAGTATTGAGATTAATGAGTCAACATGAGGATTTTCGTAGCTATATGTATGCCTGCGTCGAAGATTTATTGGAACTTACCTACTATAAAGAAGCCAACTGAAATGGCTCAGTCTTATCTACAACATTTACACAATGCTCGCATAGTAACTCGTCTTATCAGCTTTCATTTTAAGATTATTTAATTTGATGTATTGTGGTACAAAAACAAAATTAAAATACACAGATAACTTCTGAGCTCATCTTTGAATGTTGAATTCTTGAATGGCTGTCATGTTGAGCTAAGCTGAATTATTGTAGGTTTAGTTCAGTTTCAACAGGCAGCATCAATGGAGCTGCTCAGCGCTGCGGAATGTCTACGCGTCGCGTTACGCACGCTTCAGCTGAAGGCGGACAGTGAAAATTTGATTTTACTGAAGCGACAGCTAGAAGCGGGCTCGAGTGAATTGATGGGCTATATGGGTGAATACTACAAGCTGTCTTTGGAGTTGGAAGATCCAAGAACTAAGTGCAAACATCACTTACAATACTTTGTTAAGAGTTTGCCCTACAAGAATCCACCACAACGCGCCGAATGCGAACGCAAAGGCGTCTTCCGCAAGGAAACAACTATCTACAAGCAAATATTGCCGAATATACAGAGATATGGTGGGTTATATTGTGCTTAAATTGAATTTATTATAAAATTTTTGATTTGCCTAAAGATATCACTAAAGCTGAGCAGATTAACAACTTCTATTAAACCGAATTTATATCTGGGATTCATAGAAATTGTTCTTGCTGAACCTAAGTTGGCAGCCAAGTAGCTTTTTGGATCATTCATTGAATTCAATTTAAAGCTAGAAGAATAAGCAACGCATTCAGATGCATTTAAAAAGTTTTTATTTTTACAACGAAAATGAGCAAAGGCCCCACTGTGCGACCGCGAGTTCCTATGGCAACAGCAGTTTCATAATCACTTTTGCAACTAAGTAAATATAATTTGGTCATTAAAATAAATTGTTGCCTATGACAAAGACAATATTTATAGAGTATGTAGTTTGGAACTATAATTAGTATACCTATTCTACAAATAATAGGTATAACTATGTAGTTTATAACTATAACATATAGTTGTAATAACAATAAGTATAACTATGGCAACGATGAGTCATCCTACAAATACAGTGATAATAATATTCTATATAAGAATGCTCTAGTTGGGAGTACTCGATTTATGGCTTTCGAGATCGCTATGGACGGAGAGACGCTCAGGCTGACAGACAGACATGGCTGGACTGATTCAATTTGTCGTTTTTATCAAGAATATATATACTTTATGAGGTCTGCCATGCCCTTCTATGTCTGTTGCATTCCCATTTTTAATAGGTATAAAAAGCAATGCATTAAATACAAATTTAATTCCACTGAGTTTGGAGTATTTTTTATGGTTTCCTTATGAATATTTTTGCTAAAAAAGTATTAGCTGTATGACTTTTAAAAACACATAATTTATGTATAAATAATATAAAAAAAAATGACTAAATAATTGAAACTTAAATCTTTTTACTATTTTAGCCAGTCGCAAGCTCTTTCCACAATGCTACTATACCAGAGATGATATAATGGTGCTGGAAGATCTGACGCTGCATTATCGACATCTCAAGGCCAACGAGAGCTATGGCCAAGAGCATTATAAACTGGTCTTAGAACATTTGGCTGCTCTGCACGCCGCCAGCATTGCCTGGGAGGAGGCTGAGCAATTTAACATTGGCGAACGCTACAAGAATGTATTCAAAGAGCTGCTAATGAACAGTGAAAACGAATGGTTTGTTACCGGTTTAAAGGTGGGTGGATCTGATAAAGCTCAGCTATACCTAAGTCTTCAATATAAATGTTATTTTAACAGGGCATCGTTTTCCTGGCCGCACGACATGTCAAATACCAAACGGAGCGCGCTCAAAGTTTTATTAAGGAAAAACTTTTTCATCTTCTGAGCAAAACGGAACATCTTGTAAAACCCTCGAAGACCATACGAAATGTGCTCTGCCATCGCGACACCTGGGATCGTAATATACTATTCGGGTTTGCCAGCCAGACAGCCAGCTTGCCCAGCTCCTGTTGCATTGTGGACTTCCAGTTGACGCAGTATTGTTCGCCCACATTGGATGTGCTCTTTGTGCTCTATATATTGGTGCCCTCGGCCAAGGAGAGACGCGATATGTATGATCAGGCACTGGAGCATTATTATGATGCGCTTCAAGCTGAATTTGTGCGACTGAGGCTGCCCGCTACACTGATTAGTAGAGAAAACTTTCTGGAGGAGTGCGAGCGTACACGCCTCGCCGGCTTAACTATGAAGGCGCTAACCGAGCCGCAGACTAAGATGTTGGCTAGCATTAGCAATAAGCTGCGCTCAGAGGAGCCAGAGAAATTCGATTCCTATCTCAATTGTGATCGCAGCGAAATGTATCTGCGAGTCATGCAAATGCAGTCGGGCTACGAGGAAACGATAATGCAGCCCATAGCTGAGCTGGTTGATTATCTAATGGAGCAGGAGATGCTGTATGAATCATAGGACTATTTTGTATTATTTATTATCATTTTTATTTTTCATAAATTTTAAAAAAATTTTTTTGCTTACTAACTTGAAGTTGAGTTGAGAAATTCTTAAAGTTTCATAAAAAATATAAAAAGAAATATAGATTTGCCACCAAAAAAGAACTGAACAAAGCTCTGATAGCAATGCCCGATTAGGATATACCTGGGCTCTTATATAGCAGCATCCATACATATCAAACAATACAAGCAAACGTATATATAAGAATCTTTTCAGAGCGTTGTCATCGTTTTGGAAAACATGTGGAACAATGACAATGATAAACAGAAGCTGGCATAAGAAAATTGACAACTTATTTGACATACATTATTTATTTCAAAGACCTAACAGTTTGAACTGGAACTAAAGACATAATATATATATATATATATATATATATATATATATATATATATATATATATATATATATATATATATATATATATATATATATATATATATATATATATATATATATATATATATATATATATATATATATATATATATATATATATATATATATATATATATATATATATATATATATATATATATATATATATATATATATATATATATTTGTTTACATATATAGAATCTAACTAGAGTGATGGCATAAATACATATGTTTATATATAAATTTTCGTTTATAGTTGTATAATACTAGCTTTAAGCTGGACGTCGTCTCCCCGCAATCCGCATTCTAATTGTTAAAAGCCTAGCTAAGTTGAAAAGGCGTCTTTTTGGTTTGGTTTGGATTGGTTTGGTTTGCCAGCTAATCAGTCCAGCAATCCTCATTGGCATCATCTTCGTCGTAGTCGCGCACATTGAAGTCTTCGTGGAATAGATCTTCGCCCTCCTCTTCGGAGGACTCCGACTGTCATCTGAGGCCGCTGACACGCTGTGGTAAGCTAATCACGCCCTTGGGCGGCCGCGGCATGCGAATGCTGGTGGCTGCGGCCGCTGCCGCCGATGTCGATGCCTTGCCAGAGACACTGGGTATCAGCTGGGCATTCAAGATGGTTGTCTGATCAAAGCAATTGCAGCAGTACTTGTCGCAGCGCAACAGCAATGTCAGACCACTCAGCAGCCAGACGAGCACGCCGGGCCAGGCGTGCACCGCACAGGCCGAAAAGAAGACGACGCTGACCAGCAAGCATATGGCACAAAGCACGGGACTCACATTGATAACGCTGCCCGTGTACTGCGGTATTATGCCCATCATCATGGCCACAATCAGGACACCGATGGCGCCCGTGAATGCGGCAGGTGCCCAGCGCAGCACCAAGCCAGCCACGCACAATGCTATGCCCAGGCCGATGACAATTATCGAGAAGATGGTCACGCGCCAAGAGCTAACTGTGGGCACACGAACGCTCCGCTCCAGAGGACCCGCTGTGGTTACCTGTCATGAAATAGAAGTGGCTTAGACTTATGAGTAGAGTAAGCATAAGGTTAGCTTACCTTTATCTTTTGACGATACTCATCGACTATGGCATCGATGTCCGTTGAGGTATCCGAATCAGTTTTGTCAAACTTATTAGGATACTCAAAGTCCGACGGCTGCAAGGCAGAAAAAAAAATATACTTAAAGGCAATTGATTTTCATTTAAGAAAGACTCCAATATTTGTTTAGGCAAGAGTTTTGAGTATCTATAAATTTTGTTGACTTGATATATATATCTAAATAAGAATGCTGCAAAAATCAATATTTCCGGATTCGACATGCCCCAAATGCTGGCCATATAATTTATAGGTTTGACTGTGGAGATGCTGATGCTGTAATTTGACGAATTTAACTCAAAAGCTCTGGAATATAATTTTTCCCGATTTCCCATGTGACGATATATGTACATAATGTTGGGCGCAGCAATCAGCTCTTCACACTAAGCGCTTCTCTTAACATTGTGATTTAAGCGACGCAATTTCGGCCCAACGTAAGAGATTTGCAGGTTGTAAAGAGTTTTCGGTCATTCGTAACGTTTTGCTCTCCATACATGTTCGTTCTCAAAGCGCAGCGGCTCGATCTTGCTTCGCCGGCGCTCGTAGCTCGCACACTCAACTAGAAACTAATCAGCGCTCGTTTGGTGCAGACGCTCGTGCGTTGACAGCTCTGCAAGGCTGACTCTAGATTGACTATAACATACTTTAAAGTAATGGATAGCTTTTGCCCATAAGTGTTCCATTTACTTTTCTTTACAGATTCAGCAGCGCTAGACTCACCGGTGGCTCACTGTCGGACAGTACCGTGGACTCCACATCTCTGACCTCGCGCTGTGGGCAGGGCGATGTTGGTTCGCCCAGCAGCAGCCATTCCTTTTCGACTTCCGGCTTGGTTCTTTGCTTGTTCTTTGGCTTCTTCATGGCGCGCTGCTTGTGCAAGCCAAGATTCCAGAGGCTGCGTTTCAGGCGACTTGAGCTGGCGGTGGCAGCGCTGCTGCTACTGCTGCTGTTGCTCGTGGCAATGGGCGCCGTGGAGAGGCGACTGTAGGAGAGGGACGACTCACTGCTGCTGGGCTGCATGAACTTGGGCCGATAGGGCGTGTACAGCAAATAGAAGGCGCGCAGAAAGGCGGCTGTCAAATGGCTGGCCGCAAGGCAATAGCTGAGATGCTGCAGCGGACAGGCGAAGGCCAACATAGCGCACAGGCTGCCCGCTATGAAGACGGCCAGGACGGGATTGCCGCTATCGGAGCTCTCGTAGCTGATTTGCTTGCTAAGAATGCGCCACTCCGAGGTGGCCAGACGCACCACAATGCCATACAGTTCGGGAAAGATTTCCATAAAGGCCGCCGAGCTGGTCAGCAGCAGCATGCAAGCCGAGGCAGGCACCAGCTTATGGAAGCCGCTCTCGTCCAGTATATTGAAAAGTGGCACGGCCACATAGTCCTCGCGAAATCTGTTGCGAATTGATTTTATTGACTAAGTAAAGTATATTCTTTGACTGCTGTTTAACTTACTTGAAGTGCACCACTGTGGATAAGCAAATGGCGGTTAGCAGCAACGAGATGCAGACCAGAGCGAAGACCATGATCGCTGTGGTGCGTGCACCGCGATGCTGTTGAGGAAAAACGCTGGGAAATGCGTAGGTCAGCAATGCGGTGGTCAAAAGGAACTGAGAGAGAGAGAGAGAGAGAGAGTGAGTTAGAGACAGTGGGTTGATAGATATGGAGACAGAGACAGAGGGATAGAGAGATAGAGAAATAGAAGAAAGACATGAGAAAAAGAAAGAGTTGGAAAGAGAATGAGAGTATACAGAGTTAGGGAAGGAAAGACAGAGACAGAGAAAGGGATAGAGAATGAGAGAGAGAGAAATAATATTAGATAAATGATTAAGCATATGGATAGGGGTATATAGGGAGAGATAAAGATAGAAAAGGAGAAAGAAAGAAAGATAGAGAGAGAAATGAGGGTTGAAAAAAAGAGGAAGGGAGAGAGAGACAGTGTGAGAGATATATATGTAGAAACAGTTTCAGTTACTGAAAATTCCCATCCCTTTAGTGGAAAACCCTATGAGGTAGAGCCTACTGACGCCAATATAAACAATTGAAATAACACTCATGTAAAAACGAATTCCTCTACTCACTCAAGCCCACTCGGCTCAGCAGAAGATCCCATGCAAAACAAAACAAAACAAAACAAAACAAAAAAACTTAGTTTGACGTGTCTTAATCAAAAGCTCACATCCTGCGCTGTCAATTGTCGTCAGTCACGCAAGCCGGCGTCGGCAATGCGACCAAAAATCGATAAAATAAAAAAAAAACAACTCAGGAAAAGGCGAAAAGTGCACTGACCCAATAACACGCCCGTTACCAGACTATCAAAGGAAAAGAAAGAGACAGAGAGAGGGAGAGGGAGTGGGAGCGAGGGGCGGATGATCCACTTACGCTGCTAATGCCATTTGGCTGAAAGTAGTTCTCCGACCAGGCCAGGAAATCGCCACGCCACCAGCCCACAGCGCTGAGGATTGCATTCAGACCGAACATGCCGAGAGTCATAATAAAACTGAATGCCTTCGAGTGCTGCAGGGAGCAAGAGGAGTAAGAGTTAGCCAAAAAAAAAACAATAAAAAAATGGGGGCGTGTTGCAGGTTGCATACCTCGAGGCCCAGCATGAACATGCCAGTTACCAGAAATACAACGGCTACGCCTAGTACATCCGGCCAGGGCTCGTTTGCAGGCGAGTTGCGGCCTGAAAGTAGGCAACGAAATTCGTTTAAGCTACAGTTACAGTGCAGGCACAAATATTAGGCACACACACACACGCACGCACCCAGTATAAGTATTCGAGCCAAGCCGCCCGTCATGGCGTCCAGACAGGCGCTTAAGGTGCGTGCAAGCGCTGCACAGGCGCACATGGCCGTCAGTGCATCCATCCAGGTGGCCAAGAAAAGGCAGCCAAAGTCAAATTTGTTTGTGGCGCGCACATAAGGCATTTGCAGGCTACGCAAACTCGACTTGCAGCGCGCTGTGGTAAGGCACAAGATAATATATATGCATATATATAGTTATATCAATAAGATAACTTCTGGCAGCTTACTCACCTGCCATGGCGCCATAGACGGTGGCCAGCAGTGTGGCAAAGACCAGACCCGTCGCGGCGGCCTCATTGTAGGCTATCAGGTAGGCAACTATGGACGTGCCCAGCGCCAGGCGAGCGCCGCTGCCGGAGCAGAGCGCATCGAGCAGACTGCAAACAGATGAGAAAATCGTCAAATTAATTAAATCCAACGGCAAAGTGCAATTAAAATGTAATGAGATGCCTGGTCGGACAAGTGTGAAGACATCACGCCCACACACACACACACACACAGGGGCCAATCAGAGCGGACAGCTATTGGCGCCCAGCCGACGAAGCTGGGGTCGCATTGTTCGGCTCGGATTGTGTTTGCTCTCCAGCTGTTGCATGACTCATTTAACATTCAGCCGTTTGGGCTTTTGTCCTGTGGCCGAGTATCCTGTTTCGTAATTTCTTTTTGGCCAATTTGCTGTTTATTGTAATCGCATGCACGGCTCGTGCATATTTCAAGAGCCGCGATTATCCTTAATTATGGGGCAATTGTCTGGCTAGCTTGCGGCTAATTCTAAGTAAATTTGCGAAATTGGCTCACAAACTGAATAAATAATTGCCTGAGCTTATTCCACTCAATTTAAGTGGCTTCTATCGACTTTTTCCTGCAATTACTTTTCAGCTTTTCATTTCAATTTTTTGCGACACTCTTTCGCACTATTTAAATATTTATAGCTTCAGCCAGATATCGCCAAGATAAAACTCATTCGTTCTCTACGGCTCTCGTAAATGTCAGAATCATTCTGTCTCACTTTGTGTTTATCTGTCTGCCTGTAAGTTGTTGCTGTGTGCTGTTTAGTTGTTTAGTTAGGCAAAGTGCGTGACTAGCCAACGACATAAACAACTCACTAAACAAGGTTTAGGCTTAAAGGAATTGGGTTGCCTACATGCTAATAAATTATGAACTGGAACTTTTATTCAAAATATACGTAACAAGCTAGTTTTAAGGGAAAAATTGTAAAAAAAAAGTTGTAAAAAATGTCAAAAATCAAATCAACTTAAATAAAAGTTAAGCTAAATATATGTATCTTAAAATGTGATTTATATTATGTTTTTAAATGTGTTTACTTATAATATTTCTATATAGAAAATACAATATTTTAAAAAATAATTTTAATATTTTAATTTACCTAATAGTAATATTTATATTCCGAACATATTATATATTTAAAAATATATTTCTTTTTAAACTCATTCTTAAAATTTTAATTTTCATATATAGAAAATATAATATATTCAAAACTATATAAAATTAATATATGCTTACAATATACATAAAATTAATGTTTGTTTAACTAAGAAATAAAAGAACAATAATTATTTAATGTTCTGAAAAATTATTCAAATGTAATATACAAAATAATAAATAATTAATTAATGTGAATATTCAATATCATTTAAAGAGGCATACAAAAATAAAAAATATTATATAAATTTTGAAAATTTGTAAGCTTGCTTTAAAACAAATGTCATTACACTCTTCAGATTTTATAAAAATACTCACAATACTCAATGTATAACTCTAAATTTAGTAAATATCCTGCAAAAAATTTAGCTTGATGTCATAAGTGATGGTAGCAAATGTTGACAAAATTTTTTTTAATATATTTATTTTTATTTCTTATCAGTTATTGCCTTTTTAACGCTTTTATTCCTTTTAAAAATATATTAAATATATAATATATTAAATATTAATAAAAACATTTAGTTGCAAAATATATCTTGCTGCTATGCAATTTAGCTGAAATTTAATTTTCTATGCTTCGTAGTCTGCCGAATCGGCTCACTATATCATATAATATATCTAAATAGCTACGATCTGTATTAAAATATAATTCGCAGCATAGCCAGCAACTAAATGTGTAGCGCCCACCAAAGTCAAATAGAAGAGAAAAACAGCCCAAAGCCAAACAACAACAACAAAGTAACCACAGCAGAGCGAGGCACTAACAGCGCCAGTCAGTGCGACGCCGACACAAACATGGAAAACAAAATTTGCAAAAAACAAAAAAAAAAACGAAACTAAATAAAGTAGAGGAAAACAAATGCTAAACAGACAATGGTTAGGCGGGCAAATGGTGGAAAACCCAGGCGAAAGCAATCAAAAATCAATTTATTGATTACACGACAAATATATCAAGCATAAAATGCATGCTGGCCCAAAAGGCTTGACCATGAATGTCTCTAATGCAAATAACTGTTAAAATGACATATGAGCTAAATTATGCAGAGTGGTGCGTGGGTGGTTGCCTTTACCTGGCGCTCGACATAGTCAGGCAGCAGTCCTGTTGGCCTGCCTTAGTGTTTCAGCTGCTTGTTTTGGCTATGCTTTACGTTAGCTGGCTAACTGCCAGCCCGAAGCTCAGTGGTTGAGTTTCAGTTGTATTTGTCATTTAATGCTAAGTGCACAACAATTTCGCACAGTGCATTATAATCTTCGCTTAACTATTGTTATTGAACGTTTTTTCTATTTTTTTGATTTCTGATTGAGACTTTACGAGTGCTTTGTGTCACTTGCGGCCTGGCATTGCCTTTAATTAGCCACGTCGACGTGACGCGTCACAAACAGCCCGCACTATGGGCCAAATACGTTGCCAACTATTTCGTTATGTTCCGCTCACACAAGAAAAACAACGTAACGTTCACTTAAATTGGCCGCAATTGACTGAACGCTCAATTAAAGCTTTCCCTATGCCATGGAAAGCGAAAGCTCACCCAGACACGAGGCACAGGCAGAGTGCGAGAATTTTCTAGCGGCTCCTGCGCACTGGCGATTGTTTACGTTTACGTTAACAGTAGATTGCACCGGGCTCTGCTCTCTGCTTCTTGCTCTTTGATGGCAACGAGTGGTTGCATTGGACAGGTAATAGAATTTATTACTCTTGGCGGCGCTCAAGTGTGTGGCAAGTGTCATTTGTTTTGAGCACAAATGTGCGCGCCTTTTTGTTAAGAGTCTTTTATTTGCTTACAAATCGAAATGTGAAAGGGTAAACAAATTTATTTAAAGAAATGTAATTTATAATATAATATTTTTTTTTGTTTATTATTTTTTGCTTTGTATTACCTATCAACTGAGTTTTTCAATAAAATAAAAAAATTATATAAAAATTTATACTTTCATTAATTATAGAAAAATAATTATTTAATTTTACTTATTAAAGCATTTCCGTGAGTTCCCTTTGAATAATTTTATATTTGACTTTTAATTAGGTTTACTAAATTTCTTGTTTTCAGAATTTATGACCCACAAAATTTGTCTAAGTTTAATTTGTATTTCGGTAATGTTGAATATCTATCTTAACAGCAGACTAAGCGTAGCTCGTGAGCTTCGTCCTCGTCTCTTCTCCCTCAATATCTCTATGTCTCTCTCTGGCTATTTTGTAAAAGAAAACTGTTGTATAAATGTACATTACTAAATCATGTTGGTCTGTGTAATTCATTTATGTTTAGAACCTTTTCTAAATATTAATAATTTACATTTACTTAAATAAAAATAAATCTGACAATATATAATTTACTATTTATATCGAATGCACATTAACTTTGATTAATTGCAGATCAAAGAGACGATTCAAACAAAAACTTAATTAAGCGCATATTTGTTGCTGCGTTTCTCATCGAAACTCGTTCATTCGGTTTCGACCGGTTCAATCTATTGCGTGCAATAAAATTAGAAATACGAATACAAAGACCAGATATAATATACCCAGTTCCATTAACATTAATTTCGGAATCCAAAATACTTGTTGAAATAGAGATACGGCGAGCGGGCGCCTGGGGCAGATGGCTAATTGTTCTAATTGAGAATTGATATGCAAATGCAATTTATTTCACTGAAATGATCATAAATAAAAATGTAAGAGAAACCCAACTCGATTGCAATTAACCAAATGAAACGCCTTTTAAATATAAGAAATTTTAAACGAAAATAATAAATTGTTAGCTTAGAAAGAGCTTGACTCTGAAAAGATTTGTATAATTTGATTTTTTTAAAAATATTTAATCTCGAGGTACAAAATTTATTATTAAAGCAAAATAAATTTAAAAAAAAAGCAAACAAAATTTTGTTTTAACTTGTTTTGTCAGCGCCTTCAGGGTTTTTAATATAAACATTGCTTACAATCTTTTTGTACTATTTACTTTGTTACTTTATATCCACATTCTAACTGCTTTTATATGATCTAAAAATATCACTTATTTCATATATGCTGACATCAATAATCTGGAATGAGCAAATAAATAACAGACAGCGATGAAGCAACTGACACCCACGCGCTGTGCTAAAATCCAATCTAAACAGATGAAAGAGCACAAAAGCCACAAAAAGGTGCTAAGCGCAGACATGTCAGATATCTATATATACATATATTAAGAATTAAGCGAAGTTCTAGTTGAAATGTTTTACGATTTCAGAATTGTAGAGTGAAACTGGATTGGCCGGCTAGTCCAAAGTCGAAGTCGAACCAGTTCCAGACAAATGCTGGACCAATGCATATATAAGCCAAGTTATTTTATATAAACATATGAAACATTTGTCAAGAGTGGGCTAAACAACAAGAAAAAAAAAAAACTTTGAAAACTTTGGACTTGGCGCATTTATATCTTTGAGCTGAGCTTTGGATTTTAGAGGCTGCGGTCACTTAGCACTCATCAAAGCAACGACTCCAGCAATCGACCTTCCGTCCAACTTTAAAGCTATTTTTATTTTTATTTATTTTCTGTTAGTTACCAGTGAGATATGTGGGCATTATTATATTGTTTATAGCTTAGCTTACCGTTGTCTCTATATAAAATACTTTTTGTGTGTGTGTGTGTGTGTGTTTTTTTTTATATCTCACAGCCTCCATTTGCTTGTTTGGCCTTATTACTTATGATTTGGTTACTAATTGAATTAAAAGCCCATTTCATGTTCCGCTGTCTTCGGCTTTTGTTGAGGTTGTTAAAGTGCACTTTAAATAGCGCTTACGCCTAATGCTTTCGGCCTATAAATAACTAAATGCTGCCGGCGATTTCATCAATATTCACCAAATATCTATTTTGATATAACATATTTTTGATTACATCATCAAGTGTTGCTTACACGGTACAACAACAATTTTGCTATAGAATATGCTGACATGATTCCCAAAATATTTTTTCTGTTTGTCTCAATTATTTCATGTATTAATGCTGATGAAAACATATAATGTGGGTATCTTATGGTCATAAGAGAGATTTTAATTTTATTTTTCAATTTTTCTTTAGGAAAAAAAAAGAACGATTTTCCAACTCTGAATATATAAATAAAAAAAATGCTTTCATTATTATATTATATCGGAATCAATGTGAAAAAATTCTAGGAATTATTTACAATTAAGAAAAACTGTCAGCAAATAAATTAAAAAACAATAAATTAATGACTTTTATAATTTAGAAAATTAAAATTTAAATTTAAAATTTTATGTAGATACAAAAATCTTTATGTTTTAAAAAATATAAAATATTTATAATTTAAGTACAGCATATCAGAAAAGAAATATCACTAAATATAAATTTTTAACAAACAAATGAAAATTTTTTGTTAATGTTGCATAAATGTTAATGCTTAAGTCCCGAACTTTGCCGCAAGTCATAAGCTCATCAAATTCTTGTAGTTTACATATTTATCTATGAACGTGTCATAGACATTCACATCTATATCAAAATTAATGCGATTAACTACAATTTGCATATTTATGGATGGAAATTTGTGTGGGCCGTATTCAAACTGTTCCCTATAGCTGAGTTTCTCATTAGCAGTTCGATAGCCTCAACCTGCTGTGGCTGTAATCAACATTTTGTTTTGTTTTATTTTTTAAGATTTTAATGCTAGCAGCCAATTGGGTGTGCAGGGCCTCTAATCGATAAGACCTTAAAGAAAAGCCATAATTAAGATTCAATGCCGCTTGCATCACACCTTTGGAGTTAGCATGCAGTAAAGTGGGTCAATTTCAGCGGAAGCTCATGACAAGTTGCTACTGGAAAGTATTCCGTCGACTAACTATGCCACCTAAACAAAGATATATAAAATGGAGTTAAAAGACTTTATCTTTGCTTTGTCCACTGAAAGATAAATTGTAGTCGAAATCATAATTTTAAATTATGGAATATCAAATTTAAAGAAGAGATAAGGAATGATATATTGATTTATATTGTTATATTTTTTTGACTTTAATTAAATATTAAATTTTTAACTAAATGCATACTTAAAGAAAACAAAGATAAAATATACAAAGAAATATTCAACAAAGTTTTATTATCATATATTTTTATATTTTATTGTTATTTTTTTTCTTATAAAAGATCTCTATAACAAATATTTCCCAAGCGCTTTCAAGCCTATCTTTATTATTTTTTTAATTCATTCAAATTAATTGATTTATTTTAGTTCCTCCAATGAAAAATTAAAAACTCACAAATTCAATTAACACAATTGAAAAAAAACTTTGAATACGACAAAAATTCAACTTGATTTTGACCTTGAAAGAGTCAAAAAAAAATAGCGCTAACAAATCTTTTAAAAAAAAGTTTGGCAACAATTAGTAAGCTTATAATTATGAACAATCCATACTGGAATTATACACCGTCTACGTGCTACGTTGTTCTATCTGAAGCCGCCAATTAAAAATAAACAGCGAACAAATTGCCAAAGAATACACGTCAGAGTCTGAGCCGCGATCCATGTCTCGACGCACATGGCTTAAAACAAGTTCTATGGAGTCTTAGGCGGAAGTTTTCAAACTCCATGCTTCACAAGCACGCATTCCTAGAGCAAAAGAAACTATAAATACGTGTGTGTATTTTTATATATATCTATATATACATTTATATATACATATGTGTATATCTGTGTATATGTTCTTATGCGCGTGTGAGGAAGAAGGAAATAGGTTAAAGTTCGGCGATTGGCGCCAGCGCTTGAATCTTTGACAAATGGCTGCGATCAGTAAATTACGCTAATTTCGTTATGAGGTTCTAACGGGTTTTAAGCACCCATCAAGGTCAACCAAATGAATCTTTTGCTATTTTCAATATGATTAAGTTTGATTTTTTATATATTTGTGGATTAACATATTTTTAGCGCGCGGTCAACAGGGCACGAGGTCAAATTGTTTATGCAATATTTAGAAAAAGGAAATACAATTTGTGGAGAATGTTGTTTTTTGGCTTCTCGCGCTAATAAAGCGGAAATTATTAAATAACATCATTAAAGCTACTTAAATAAGAAAACACATTTGAATTTGCGATAAATATTTGTAAGATTTGCTAATTTGCTGATGCGCAATTATTTAAATCTATTTGGCGCTTTGGCAACACTATCAACAGCTGTTTGTCGCTTTGAATATGCATGCGCTCTTTGCTCCTGCTCTCTTTTGCTAACAAATGCCACCACCACAAAATACGCAAGTAAGAAGAAACGAAATGAAATCACAGCCGGGAGCCCTTCCACATTGCCTGCTCTCACGCTTTGCAAATGCCGCTAGCTTGTGTGCTCTCTCTCACTTTCGCTCTCCCTTTTCAGTTTTGTTCTGGTGTTTGGGCGCATGCGTCACAAGTGTCAACGAATTGGTCGCAAGAGGACGCTGAAAAACTAAAAAGTAAATATAATCAAATGCAAAAAGCAAACAGCAAACAGAAGTAAACGATGCCCGTATAAACAATTAAATAATAATTCTAAAAGCCGGCTATCAAGATTATTTGCGTTTTTTCAATTGAAGAACGTAGCTGTACCTTCAAAGAAATAATAATATTGTGAAATCAAAGGCAAGTGCGCTGTGTGAAATGCCGATATGTAAATTAAGTTCATAATATTGCATAAAATATTTGAGGCTTAGAAGTGCACTCAGCCAGTCTTCAAGTTTTTTCTCAAGTGTCTCTTGTGTATCAAAAGTCGCCTCTCAGCATTTATGCAATTCACTATTGCAGCTCACAATCCCCTCGCTACGCCCCGCCCCGCCTCCCACACAAACACACACACACACAAACACTCACGCACACAGATGCAATTTTGCATTATCATGTATGCAGCTGACCAAATTGTCGACGGCCTTTAAATATTTTTGGCGGTTTTTGACCCCAAGCAGACAGACTGCAAATACTTGTTAAAATGCAAATAAAAAATAAGAATACTAAAATACGCACGTAAACAAACCAAATCAGAAATATATAAATTAAAAAAAAAAAAACCCCAAAATATGTGACGAAATCTAAAAAAAAATCAAACGAAAATTTGCATAACGTGTTTGCATATAAAGTGTAAAAAGATGTAAACGACTTATAGATATCCTATGGCTAAAGTGGAGCATATGCAAAGAGTATCATTATTTAGCAAGACTTTGATTTCTTATTTAATTAATTTGATTTATCAATGTATAATCTAAAAATATTTATAATTATATTCAGCTCAGTCTTTTAAAATAATATGCTGCTCTGCTTGCGTATGTACAGGGTATAGCCACACAAACATTCTAAATGCAGATGAGCAAATGAAGAAGAACAGACACAAAGGAGCAGACAAAAGGAGAACAATAACAATGGAAATTAATGCAAGTGCGTAATTTCACTTTCATTTGTCATCTTTTGTGCACGAGCAGGCGAAATCCCGTTTCATAAGGCATAAATCAGAATTTGAGCCAAAGGAAAGTGAAGAAATATGCGGTAGTGGAGGATATGCGATAGGTCAGCTGTGAAAGAGTAAAAGATGATAATAAGCAAGTGATTTAAGTGTTGGAAAGCGCTTTAAACTCTTTTGAGCAACAATCGGTATGTAAGTGAGCATAAAGTGGTGTAAAAAGAGTTGAGTGTTTGTAAATAACTGCAACAGGTGTTTAAAATTATGAGAGTCAATTAAAATAAATTAGACATTTTAATAAATGCCTCTAAGGGTGCTTCAATTAGTCATAATTAGTCAGTTTCTAAAATATTTTCTTTTATTATTCTGTCGCTTTCGGATAATTCCTATGAATGTGTATGTGTATGTGAATGAATGTGTAGAAAATATGAAATTAGTTATGAAATGATGTGCTTCCAAGTGTTTTGAAGCTAATTAGTCTTTCAGTAATGTGTTTTTATTGCTATTTTCTAACATTTGTTAAAGTTCATGTACAACTCTACCCTTTAAGAAACACACACACACACACACACACACCTCTTATAATTGCAGCAAAAGTCTTTAATTAATTACCTCAAGCTAATGAGTTTGCATAAAAATGAAATACCTTTTGGGCGAGCAGCAACTGCAGCTGGCTTGGGAATGATTAAAGCTTTTAAGCCAACATAAATAACAATTAATTTGCTTGTACAGTGGGCAACAGTCAAGAAATCAACAACACAATATGTCAAAGCTTTTATTAAATTACACAAACTGAAGCGAGCTAAGGTAATTACCGTACAGCGTCAATAGAACGCAGCTGTTGCTCGAAGCTCCGCGTAAAACTTTTGCTTTTTGAGCTAAACAAAAACAAAACAAACAAAGCAGCAGCAGCAGCAGCAGCAGTAGTAGCAGCGGCAGGCGCGCCAGCAGCAGCTGTTGCTGAAGCTTCGTGACGTCACAGAGCTTAGCTTCAGACAGGCGCTGAGCAAATGGCAACGGCAGCGCCGACAGCGACGGCGACAGCGACAGCGACGTCAACGGCGCTATCCAATAGCGCCCCAAAATAAGAAGTCGAAATTCATTCCTTTCGTTCAAATTCGTTTGCTACGCTCACGAGAGCGGACGTGCACCGCGGAAAATCAGAGTCAAAAGCAAAAAAAAAAACAAAACCCAAAAAAAAATAAATGAAATAAACGCAAAAAACATAATAAAAACAAAACGTAAAGCAAACAATAACAGACAAATTTCGTAGTCTCGCCTTGTTGTTGTTGTTATTTGTTGTTGCCATTGTTATTGTTGTTGGTATTGTTATTGGTATTGTCTTGCTTGCCTGTGTTTCGTTTGCATCAAAGAATAACCGTTACGAAAATAAATAAATTGAATGTGCTCAAATTTCTAACAGAAAAAAAAAATAAATAAATTACCCCAAAAAAAAAAAAAAATATATACAGAACAAGTGCAACAAAAATCGTGTCGCAAAATGGTGAAGAACAATAACAATCTGCAGGCGGATATTATGCCGTTAGCCAACGGACATGCCCTGCAGAATGGCAATGGTGCCATTGTGGGCGTGGCTGCAGCGCTCAGCTGGCGCCAAAGACTATGGAATACCTGGGATGCATTCGCTGATGTCATGTGGTTCATCATGTGCAGCATAGGCTATATACTTCAGGTGAGCATTTTGCCTTACTGCCAATGTCAGAAGGTGTACATAAATCAGCTCTGCCATTGTTTACAAATGCTTAGCCAAATTTTGATTTGTTTATGATTTTCGCTATTGAATATATGAATATCTGATGCTTCCGTATGATCAGCCACAGTCACAGCTGAGCAGGTTTATTAACAGCATTATCTGATTAAATATAGCCAATCAATTTAATTTATATAATATATAAGAATTAGGTGCGTATTTTCTGAACTAAAATTAGAGAATAAAAAAGTTTTTATGTTGAATTTAGATTTGAAATAAATTTAAAAAAAAATGAAGATTTTACTGACGCAATTTTTAGTTAGGTCTAAAGAGATTTTAATACATTTTATATATTTCTTATATAATATAATACATATAAATTCATGTTGATTTAGTGACATTTAATTTATTGATTTATAAATATGTTTATTCAGATTTTTATAATATTGTAAATATGAAATTTATATATATATTAATTTATGTGTATATAAAATATTTAAATTTATCTTAAAATCTCTTCAAAATATCTTTTTGTGAGGATTTCCGTAAAAAATAATCGAAAGTAATTTACTTTATTTTCTGACTTTGTTTGGTTATTCAAAAAATGCACTTGATAAATGACATAAATTTAAAAAATTTACCAAATGAAAAAAAAACTCGTTTTTAGGCCACTTATTTTCACTGTCTGCATTCGTGGGCAGAGTGTAAGTGCGCTTGGCTCTTGGCTGCTCTTGGCTCTTGGCTGCTTGTAAAAAAAAAACAACTCAGCGTGGTTTATCAATACGTTTGCAATCTCATCTACCTTTTATGGTTGTCATTATCGGCACGCGCATGATTACTTTTTATTTGCGATCTTTAATCTTAAGTCGTTATATCTATATGCATGCATATTAGCGCCTTTGTTTTCGCTAATTAAATATGAACGTTTAATTAAATCGACAAATGTTAAGTGAAGCAGCTAAACAAGTTGCTGCAGGCGGATTTCAATTTTCAGATTTATATAAAAAAAAAAAAAAAAAAACTCAGTTTCATATATTAAATTTGTATTTAAAAGAGATAGCTAAACTGACAGATATTTGATGTCTGACAGTCCATTGTTTAATTGAGAAATCATTTATGCAAGCTCGATGTCTCTATAAATAAATCTAACTACCAAGTACTACATTTTGCTTGTGTCAAATATGAATTAATGAATACTAAATAAGCTGATTAAAAATGCCAATTTAGAGACATGTGTACCAATAAAATTAATATTATTATATATTACTATTAGAATTTCTGTTATAGGAATGAATTACAAACGTAATAAAACTGATAACAATTAATTCACTTAATAATAAGTACACTTGGTGCAACCTTTCAGAACTATATTGCTGTAGCTGTAAACCTGTTCTAAACGTATTTAAGTCAAATGCTAATATGTTAATGCTGCAATATTCATAAGAATTTCTAAGGTTACAACATGTCAAATCATATGTTGGTTACCTCAAAGCAATTCAATGCCAATTAGAGCTCTAGATAAAAGAAATCCCCGTATTTTGAGTGAAACAAGTCTAATTATTGCCTAGACAACGAGCACTCAAAGTGATTGCACACTCGAGATAGGCGAGCATTAAAGGCTTTCGAGATTTTAAGTGATTTGCACTTAGCTGACGCCAAAAGGGCCAACGAATTCGGTTAATTGCCGCAAAAGCGGACAATTGAAATTTATGACTAGTTAACAAAGAATTCGGACATTGGGCTGCAGGGTAAAAATTTTTTGAAAAAAAAATTATAATATTGTTTTTTTTTTTTTTGTGGTCAAATTGACACGCTCGGCTTTATAAACAAATTTCGCAGCATTACATAAGCGAACAATTTTTGTAGGTTTTTTTCTCTTTTGTTGTGCTACATAATTATATTAATTTCACTTTGGCAACAAAGATAAAAACGAAACCTTTTTAGTTTGCGGCGTTGCTCTGATATGTCTATGTGTGTGTGAGAGTAACTGTATGTATGTGTGTGTGTGTGTGTGAGATATGATCATTAAATATAGCATGTATATCATGTATTTGCCTCGGTCTTATTATGCATGAGTGCCATTAAATTACCGAGGTAACTCTCTTTGCCTGAATGCTTAACTAAGCGACGGATGATGCCAACTGCATAGAGACAGAGCAAGAGGAAGACAGCAAGAGAAAGAGAGATAAAGAGAGAGAGAGAGAGAAAGAGACGGATTGGAGGCGTTGCCCATTAAAAATGTTGACATTTGCATGCTGAATGCAATAGCAACGAGTCATGAACGAGCCAAAACTAATTTGCATGTAAATCTTTTTCAAGATTCACCCGAGACGCTACAGCGATGACTTGCCAGCTGTTGTTGCTGCTGTTGTTGTTATTGTTGCAATTGCATACTGATTGATGGGCTTTGGCACAGTAATCGACTCGTTGCAGTTCGATATTAACCTGGTTTGTGTCGCTGCATTCTTGATTTGGTGAGCCCATGTAAAACAAAAGACTTAGGCAACAAACTTGCCCGTTTGAAGGCGTGTCCATATTGGCAACAGCCCCTGGAACTGTCTGGCAGGCGCTAGCAATGAGCTTTGGGGAACACTACCAAAAAAAAAAAAAAAAACAAAAACAAAAATACAAAAAATACCAAATGCAAAAGAAAAAAACACAGATATATTATTCCCAAGCGCAGCGACATGAGCAGCGCTGTCGGCGTCGGCGTCGGCGTCGCTGCTGCGTTTTGGCTTGTTGACCCAGTTCAACTTTTGCATTTTGCCGGCTTTGCAACGCTATGAAGCCTGTTTTTATTAGCTTGGCTAGCTTGTGGGTTCGACTGCTGTTGTTGCCACAGCAAAACATTTTTTCGCGGGCAACCTGCCCGCCTGACTGCGAAGCGTGTGTGTGCGCGTGTGTTTTTGTGTGCGTGTGTGTGTGTGTGCGTGCAACAGCAAAGCTAAAGAAGAAATATAAAAGAAGTAAGCGCAATTGAAATCGAAAGTGTTGGTCAAACCACAACAACAACAATAGTCGTATAACAGCTGCTTGGTATTGCATATGTGAGCATAGAGTTAGCTTTTGTTTTGAGACTGTGTGTCGTTGTGGAGGTTATTTGAAGCGCAGGCTCATAGCCCATAACGGCCTTGGCTCACTTGTTTGGATTATCTTACATGTGAAGTGGGTTAGGATAGTGTGTCACACCACAGATAGGGCTGTAAACGGACGGGTGTGTTTGATGAACTGCGTCATAGCCGCTGTGCGGTTACAATGACTAAATATTATTTGCCTTTGTTTTATACAAAAAAATATAAAACTAAAATATGATATTTGTGTAGAAAAAAGAATAAAAATATGTAGAAATTTAATATTTTTAAATACATTTTTCATTTACCCCAAATTTATAAATGGGAAAAAGAAAAAGTCTTTATTCCTTACTTGATGTACGGACAGTACTAAAGCACAGCAATCGATATAGAAAGTGATATCATATTCTATAAAACATAAATATATATTTTGAGAAATTATATATGAGCAAATATACATTGTGGACTTACTACAACTGTCTAAAAATAAAAGTACTTTTTATAATAATATTTCAAAATTAAATTTAGCAAAATAAAATAAAAAATAAATAATTCAATGATTAACAATATATAACAATTGTTTTTGTAAAGAAAAATAAAAAAAGATACTAATTATAAGAGCATTCATTAAATATTTAGCATTTAGTTTAAAAAATAAATAATAAAACTTAACAATTATATTTGTAATAAAAAAAAAAACCGAAATTATATATCATAATTACTTGCGGTCTAACATTACACATGCCATATCCGCTGTTTTCGCAGCTCAATTTGCGGCAATCTTTAGAAAATTGCTCTTCTCCACTTCTTTTGGCCAAGATTGGCAAAGCATAGAACCTGATTGCCAGATATATGTATATATGAGCACGTCTAGCTGTACATCAATTGCGGTATGCTCACTGTAAAAGAAAACAAAACAAAAAAAAAAAACAAAAAAAAAACCAAAGCCAAGCTAACAACTAGTTTTTGGGTGCTAATTTTGACGTAGCAATAAATAAAAAATGGATTTTGAAGGCTGCCGGGCGAGTGACCGACCACCCGCTGCAGCCAGCAGCAAGCAGCCAAACCAAATACAACAATAATAGCAAACAACTAACCAAATACAAAGGCAAACACACATTCATTGACCAGCTGGCTAAGCAAGTAAACTTTTGAAGGCAACCCGCCTCGATGACGCCTCGTAAAATTGCAACGGGCGCAACGCGCTGACGCCACAGAAATCGAGTGCGCGTCATGCCTAGATCGATCCATGGGTTGTTCAATGCTTAGACATTGTTTGAAATTAAACATGGGCAAAGTTAATATCAATTACAATTTGTTTTGTTGCTCAGTTTTTATGAGTGGTTAAAGTTGAAGAATTTACTTAGCACAATGCATGTTTATTAATTTTAGATAGAACAGAACATTTTTATATTTTCTATAAATATTTTATTAAAAATGATTTTTAAAAAGAAAGTGTAATTCTATAAAATATACAAAAATAATATTATTATTAATAATATTGTTAATAAGTTGCCAAAGTAGATTAAATATAAATTGATCTATAAATAAAAAGCAAATTCAAATAAAAAATATATATTTTATATAATATTATATTTACTATAAATATTTTATTTAAAATGAGTATTAAAAGGAAAGTATAATTCTATAAAATATACAAAAATAATATTATTCAAATTCAAATAAAAAATATATTCTTATATAATAATATTATATTTACTATAAATATTTTATTTAAAATGAGTATTAAGAAGTATAATTCTATGATATTTACAAAAATAATATTACTATTAATGATATTATTTACAAGTTGCCAAAGAAGATTAGATATGAATGCATTACTGAAAAATTCATAATAATAATAAATAATCATAAATAAATAATTAATGAATTCGGATAAATAATACATTTTTATATATTTAAAATTATTATATTTATTATAAATATTTAATTTAAAATTATTATTTCAAGCTGTTTTTTTTTATAATATTTATAACATAAATAGTTTGAGAAACTTTTTTAAATATATAACAAATTGAGATTGAAGAATTCATCTATAAATCTATCTATAATGTATATATCTATGTATATAAATATATATAAATATCTATTGCTTATTCCAATTTTGCCTAAACATTATTAGCTCATCTCGTTGTTCAGTTATTTTCTAAGATTTATGTCATTGCAATATCCATGTTCAGGTTTATACATTTTCTTACGCTCTTTGTTGCGCTCTCTCAACTCAACAATTTTTTATTATTTTCATTTATTTATATATGCATATAATATATATATATATATAGAGTAAAGCTATAAAGAAGGTCAGTAGTTGGTTGAGTGAGTGTGGCAGCAAATGGAAATTGCAACAGTGCTGCACCATGCAAGTTCGTGTCTTTAATCTTTTGTTTTTAAGCTTGTTGAAAAGCACTCAAGACTTAGCGCTCAAGCCAAAGTCGAGCCAATTAAAGCCGCTGTCGAGTCGAGTGGCTCGAGTTGACTCGATTCGAGCCAAGTTGAGTGGAGTCAAGCGTCGTGCGAGGAGCATGTCTACGGCTGCAACTAGCTGTGCTTTGTTGTTGGGCAAGACACTTGACTTGACGCTGACTTGCAGGCTGGCCCGCCGACTGGCGGTTTCACTTTCAGCTGGCTTAGAATTCACCTGGTCGACGAAGTCGTTTAGATTTTCAATTTTTCGCAATTCTCCCGGCCGAAGCAAACAAGTTTCTACCGACTACCATTTGCTTTTGGCCAAGCGCAAGCGCAAGCGCAAGCACAAACCCAAACACAAGCACTGCAAACATTTGATTAACATTCGCTGCATCGCTGTGGCTTGGCGCTTAGCGCCTTTTAGAAGTTAGCATTTAGATAAGACGTGCGCATATGCCAACGTTCATAATGCGATTTTGTCTGCGGTTTTGTCGCATAATTTTCTTGTTTTGTTGCTCCTTTGTTTGAATTTGCATAGTTGCGCAAGAGTCTTTCCCCGCTCAATCAGCGTAATTGCCAACTTGGAGGGGATTCACAAATTGATATTGTACAGTTAGAAACGTTGTGTGATTAAATGTTGATTTAAGACTAACGAACAGTTAATGATAATGAGACTGGTAGCATCTTACAGCTTCCTGGATTGTCTGTGTAATTGGATAAAATATTTTCCTTTTATGTATAGATTCTGCTAGAGTTTAATCATGCTAATTACTAGCAAACAGCCCAGGAATTGTAGGTATGTGCTACACTAAAAAAAAGTTTACTTTCAATTGAAACAATCGCAGCTCTTAAATATTGTTTGCCAAATAACAATAATTGCAAGATAAATACAAATAATTTACAATTTCAGAAAAATGGAAAATTGTTTACATATTTAAATATAGCTTAATAAGGAGGGAATATATTGTTTATTTGTTTTCTTCTTTACCAATTTAAATTGATGTATAAATAAAGATATTATTAAACTGGGATTGTAAATAGAATGCATGTGAATATGAATACAAAATAACCTGTAATGAGTAAGCAAAAAATGTGATTAAATATATAAATGAACAACAGAATTTTGTTAGCAAAATAAGGCTGAAAGCAGCTCTAGTAATGCATAGCATTGAAAGCCAACTTCAACCTACGACAAAAACAACAATATCAACAGCTGAGAAAGCTCTATGCGAAAGTGCCATGAAAAGGGTCAAGACGAGGCTGCGTCGACTATCAAAAGTACTTATTTAGCCACTAGAATATATCATGTATAACTTATACAGAATAATACGGATTTAAAGCATTTCGAATATTGTATATCTTACCTCTTTCCATCAAAACTGTTATAAAAAAACTAAAACTAATTTCAATTAGCTAAGCCTTAGTCCAGCTTATTCAATAATGTAAGTCTGTGAAAAGTGGAATTCAAGCAACAGTGCACGCAGAATGCCGGGTATCATTCAGTTGAGCACTTTTACTATTTTACATATGTAAATATGTGTTTGATATCTGTGCATCTGCGCTTCACCTTGAGACTGTTGCGATTAAATTGAATATTTATAGTCTATAAACTATAAACTCCATCGCAGCTCATCACTTAGGCTGCCATTAAGCGATTTGTACTCAACGGATATCTGATAAAGAATTGACGAAAAATCGCCGACTTTGCTTTATTTGTAAGTCAATAGCGCAAGCTTTAAGCCTACGCAGCTTTATCTGTAAGCTTTTGGTAATTTTCCGTTTTTTTTTTTTTACAAAGGTCAATGCGTTTACCTTGACAATCAAATAGACAATCTAACAAACCATAAAAGAGACCAATAAACCCAGACCCTACAAGTTCGATGCTGACTGTGCAGGTTTTTCGCTTTTACAAAAGACAGATTGTGAAAAATGATTTCCAGTTTATTTAAGTTTTTTTTTTGTATATAAATTTGTGTTTTTTTTTTTTTTGTTAAATGACAAAGCATATATAGATGCGAGCACGACTATATTAAAGCTTTGTGTATGCTTGCATTTACATATAGGCAAGTCATGTTTGGACTTTATTAGCCAGAGATCAGACAGAACAAGCGAATGATATGCTTTTAGAATTGACTTCCGCGCTGTTTTATTCAGTTTTGTTCAGCCTTAGGTTTTTTTTTTTTTTTTTGCATAAACTTGAAAGTGTAAAAACATCATTTAAAATGGGTTGGGCATTTCGCATATGTTCCATTTGATGGCCCCTAAAAGAGCTCTTGTAAATATAAAGAAAAATAATTATTATATATATATAAGTATAAAGAAAAATATTTATCTTTTGACATAAATCGCGGCAGACACATATTTAAGTTATTATCATGTTATGCATAAATTATAATGGCCCATTTCCTGGCCTTGTTGAAGTAGAGGAGACAAAGAGACGGCAAAAAGCACACGAATTGCATGTTCAATTATGTGACAAAATGTCTGTCAACAAGGCAACAAACAAGTGAAAGAAGCAACCGATCATTATTATCTCATATCATTATATTCATCATAATCATCGCCGGACACCAGCTAACATGTTACCCTTAATGAATTTTCGTATTATTTATGAGCAATTTTTTATTATTTTCTTTCATTTTGGGGGCAAACTGCAGCTAACTAAAAGTCGGAGCTTAATTGCAGTGGTGCGACGACTAAGCTGATACCCTGTAATGCAGTTCAGAGTGTATATATTTATATACTTCTTGTGACTTTTAATATAAATATAATTATGTATTTGTTTATTTGAATTCGAAGCCTTAAGCATGAAATCCGTATTATTTTTTCTCTTTTTAAAATGGAATTTTTTTTTATATATATATCTTAAGCTTTTATCGATTTAAACCGGAATTTGAACTAATAGCTTGCTATGAAACCAGTCTATAAAAAAGTCAGTTGCTACGTTAGGAACCAAACCAAATCTTGAGCTGAAGAGCTAGAAATTTCACAGAAAATTGGCTGGTACAAAGTTTAAACGATTAAATGATCTTTCATACATAAATATAAATATATATTATATAGTATTATATTATATATTATAAAATAAGTTGAAATTATATTTAAATAATATTTCTAGTAGAACAAAATATTATGCGACAAGTTAAGATATAAGCGATAAGTATCAGGTTCGGGAACCAAAACTTAAGCTCTACTTTCAACATGGATCAAGAATCATTGATTGATAAATTGAAGTCATATTTTCTTTCATTTTCATTAAATAATTTTGTATACAATGATAAACTAAGTCTTGTAGTAGCTCAAGTCAGTCAGCTCAGTCCCTGAGCCAGCGCGATGTTGTTGCAAGCCATTTCTTACCATATATTCAACTTAAAAACAATTTTCTAAACAAATATATATTGTAAGGTCACCTAATCCAGTTGACTCTTGCCCAACTCTATGATACCCTTTGCCAGGCCGTCTCATGAGTGCAGAGCAACAGCAGCAGCAACAACAATGCTGGCCACGTTGCGCCACATTCATTGTTAATGTCAAAATAATTGGACACGCTTGCCAGTGCGGCTGCTGTTGCTGCTGTTGGCCCCTGAGCTGATAGCTGCTGTTGCACCCCAAGCCGGAGCTCAGTTGCAGGGCCCAGTGAGACGGCTGCAGGCCGGTGCGACGCGACGCGAACGTCGCGTGTGGCACGAAAATTTATGAGCCGCCTCCGGTGGCAAGCGAGATGGAAAGTGCCACTGTGTTGCCTCTTAGCTGTTGTTGTTGTTGTTGTTATATCTCTTGTTTTTATAGTTGTTGTTATTATTGTTTCCTCCCGAAAAAGTGAGTAAAATGTTATGTTAATGTTGCTGTTGCTGCTGCTGGTCGCTAGCAATTTTGTTGCCCGCGCCTTTTGTTATCTTTATGCGACAATGGAGACGTGCGAGCCATAAATTTTGACAGCTTATTGACACTAAATCAACAGACGAGTCTCGAAGAGTTGAAAGATCTTTTAAAGAAGTTGAAAATATTTCAAGTATTTACCCAGTTAGAGGCGTCAAATTCAACGTCTATTAACACGCTACCGCCAACTGCCAGACAATTCGCATTGTCAGCGATTTGTTTGTCCATTTATGTTATTTGTCATTGTTGTTGGCTTTGTTGTGGGGAAAAAAGAGCCAAAATTAACATATGGAACAACATGTTTGTGCACTAATATTGGCACACTGTCTGACAGTTGGCAGCAGTCGCAAGAAAAGCCCCAAGAATGACAAGGGTTAAAACAAAAGACTTAGGCAACAAACTTGTTGTCACATTTGACATTTAACAAATGCCGGCTCAGCTAAAAGCTGATGGAAATACGATGTCCAAATGTTTTGGGGCTTTTTTTTTTTTTTTTTTTTTTTTTTTGGTTTACATTTAAAACATTGTCAGACAGCAAAAGGTTTTTAAGGGAAACAACAAGATTTTGTAAGCTTTTCTCATGGTGAATGTAAATTTCCCACAGTTTTGTTTTGAATTGAAATTTTAATAAATTTGAAATGAATTTCTTCTCGCCGCAACTTTTAACGCCTTTAATTAGCTTGCCTCAATTAATTTGCCATGTTTCCTGTATAATTATTAACACCTCTCTTATCTTTTGTTTCCTGCAGGACCTTTATTACATCGCCTTCGGCTATCCGGAGAAGGAACTCAACACGGACATTGCGTTAATCACAGGTGGCGGCAATGGACTCGGCCGTCTGCTCGCCGAGCGACTGGGCAAAATGGGCACCAAAATTATCATCTGGGACATTAATCAAAAGGGTAAAGCAAATAGAGAACGAAAGACAGCAAAGAGACAGAGAGAGAGAGAGACTTATGTAATTTTCTGAACTTTTCAGGCATTGCGGAGACCGTTGAGATCGTACAAGAGGCGGGCGGCTACTGCAAGGGCTATGTGGTGGATATATCAAAGAAAGAGGAGGTCTACAAAGCAGCCGATGTCATCAGAGAAGAAGTCGGTGATGTAAGTACCCAGTAAGGGGTAAAGGGAGCAGCAAATGCACTTGTGGAATGTGCGCGTCAATTGAAGCATAAAACTCTTGTAATTGCCGTTCACAGTTGAGCGCTTAAAATAGTCGCCTCTATGCGCTACGTGTAATTGTTTGTTGAGGGGCGTTTAATGGCCAGAACCCTTCTTATGAACACATGTAGGCCCAAACACTCTCGATGCAGGCACGCCCCCGAGCAACACATCTTATGCATATATTTATGTCATAAATTTTGTTTCACTGGCCCCCAAGACGTGAATTTGTATGCATGAGCGCATTTTCAACGTGCCACAGTCAACCTTGAGAATTGGTAGAGAAAGAAAAAGAAAGACAGAGGGAGAGAGAGAGAGAGGGGGAGAAAGAGAAGTGACCGCTGGACGGGTCTTCAAACTGGTTGCCACTTGCGTTGCATCTGGCAATTAATCACAATGTGGAGCACTGGCTGCCTTTAGCTTTTACCAGTTTACCCCTGTCTTGGCCGGGGCAGAATCGCAACGAGCATTCAAATTAATCGCAACCGGCACGAGCTGCTGCCGCCGACCACTGCGTCAGTGCCACAGTGCCACGCCCATTTGGGCTGCACATTAAAAGTGCATAAAAATCACAGCCACTAATTGTGTGACTGCCCCCGAACGCATCTTCGCAGCAACGCATAAATCTTATAAGAAAAACAACTATACATACATATATTTATCTTCGAACTGTCCAAGGCAATGTCCATTGCAACAGCAAAGCATTCGGGCCACAAATCGTGTCATGGCATTCATTATCACTGTGAATGCAACTGTGAACGTTGACTGCCGCCTGTCGAATGTTGCCAACTGACTGCCAATTGCTATCTGCCGACGGCCGACTGCTGGTCAGCGAGCGAACAGTGCAGTTGCTAATGTGATTAGCGCAGTTTTGCCAAAGTGTCGAAAGTCCGGCAAGCGCATCAGTTTTCGTCATTCACATTAGCTTTGATGGCTTCCGCAATGGGGTTATATCATTAGTCTGTGCGTTGAAGTTGTCTATATTTGAAAAAGAATACTAATTAAAGTGCGGTAGGCCAACTAGCATATAGACAATAGTAATCTAGTCTCTATATACTGTTTGTGACTCTTATCGAACCTGTTCGAACCCAACAACTGAAGCGAATCCAAGCCACATTCTTAATAACTATGTTTTATGCCAGGTATATACTCTGAGGTATAGGTTACTTGTAGCCCTCGGCTGAAGTATCAGAATTGTTGGTTTAGGCTTACAGTTCTGATATTTATTTCAGCCTAACATTTGTTAAAGGGATTTGAAAATTCAAGTTGCCAGAAGAGTTTCCATATTTGGGTTTGATAGTTTGTTCATGAAAATAGTAGTGCAACTGAGCACTAAATGTTAGACAACAAAATTTAGTTATAAGCACAATATTCTTTATTGAACTACATTATTATATGTTTATTTTATTATTGTATCGGAAAAAGTATCGCTTTAATTGGTTCAAGCTTTGTGTGTAGTGCAGCACTACTATTTTTATGAACACAATTAATTTAAATTCAATAAATTTTAGTACTCTTTTTGGTTTTTGTTAAATTTAAGCTTAGAACAATTTTAGTAAATTTAAAAACAAATTTTTAAATTTTAAAGAATTTTTTACATTAAATTTGTAATACTTGCTTTTAGCCATTTCTATGATATATGAATTTTGTTTAATATATCTGTTAGGCATTTTAGTCTGTGGCGTAAGACACATAGCTTTTCTTTCTTAATTACTGCTCAAGTGTATATATTTTATAATTATATACAAATAAGCTGTTTAAAGGTAGCCCTAAGCCCGCTAATTATTATCGTTGTCTATTTGTCTAGTTGATTAGAACTCTCTCTCTCCAGCTTCAATTGCTAATGAGTGTTAGCTCAAGGTCGAAGCTGAAGTTGTGAAACCATTAGACAGGAATTTTATTTTATAAATTTAAATTGAATATTGTTGTGATTGTAAGTTTTATATAGCAATAGAGTAAATATAAATATGGACTATAAATCATCTATATTTTTATAAAGAAATCTATTTAAACTCATCTATTCCCTATTTAGTTGCAATATTGTCTGTCTATCTCTCGCTTGCTTGCTAATTGTTATATATTCAAATGTTTATGAATCATTTAAGCTCAGCACTTACTAATTAAAGTCTTGATATGTGATTCACATTTGTCATTTCCCAAGTTAAACATGTATAATTTAGTTCGTCATTTGAACTTTATTTGAACTCCGTAATATTCGTTGTATAATTACTTTAAAGACCCACTATAATTCATGAAAAATACAAACAATTATTGTTCTATGCAACGACAAGCCCGAAGCGATCAACAATTTTGGTCAGTTAATTGTTGCAGAGCTTGTATCAACGGGCGCTTTAATATGCCATCATTATGAGGGTTCAAAACGTTTTACGCTTGGCCAGCGGTTAATTCTATATTAAATATTAACGATCTGACAACTTTAGCAACAGCAACAGCAACAGCAACAACAACAACAACAATTGAGCCTAAAATCATTAGCGTAAAAACATAAAAACTTGAACAATTTTAGCTTTAGGTAGAAGCTTCAACAGCAAAAATAAAAATATAATGAAAAGAAAAAACATGCATAACGAAAATTTACAAACAAAAATTGTTAGAATAAAGTTATCAAAGTAGTCATAACAAAAAAAAAAAAACAGCAACTGAGGCAAAAGCTCTAAGGACCATTAACGCTCCGAACTGACTAAGACAAAATATAACAAAATAGCTAAAAAAAAAAGAGCTTGAAGAAGTAATTAAAGATGGTGACTGCCCTGTACCCTGTACTTAACTGCAAAGTATCAAAATTCAATTGTTAGATAAAAAAGGAATTAATATAACTCTAAATATATATATATTTTAAAAAAGATTGTTATTATCTATGAAAATTTAATGGGTTTGATTTTTATTCTAATTTTGAAAAGTTGCTTCTCTTCCGATTGGAATAAAATAAGTTTTGTTATATACAAAACTCAATTAGTTATGGAATAGATAAATTTCTGGTCTGTAAATTTGACTTTAATTATTTTTTTTTCTTTCGAAGAATATAGCAAAAGTTGTATTTATTTTGGTTCATCTAATTAGGTTAGACTACTTCAACTAGCTGAAAAACTTAACATAAAAAGAGAAATATTTTTCATTAATTTGGTATTTAGTATGGCTTAACTTAATATAAATGATATAATATAGGATTTTTTATACTGTATATCGAGTATAAAAAGAGTTTTAGATATTTTACTAAGTGAAATATGCTCTCTTTATAATTTTTATTTTATCTATATTGTTATTCTTTCCAATAATTCATTTTTAGAGAATTATGATATCAAAAAAGTTGTTAAAATTATATTATTTTTAAAGTATTCACCTCATGAGAAATTGGGCTAGTTAGAAATATAGAATACTAGAATTTTTATGAAATTCGGTTTGCTTTGAAAAGGTTCTCCATATATGTTTAGAGAATAAAAGCCATAATTAAGATCGAGAAAAATGCCCAACCAAAGTCTCACTTATCTAAAGTAATATGAACTAATCGACATTGATAAGACATTGGATTGATAAGATGTATTTGATTGCTCAAATGTATATAAAGTATACCAAGAATGCTTTCGCATCTTTGGCAACAACTCAAACAAAGTGCTTTGGCACACCCTATTTCAACAAGTTCCAGGGTATTCACAACAGTAGCACAAATGAGCAAAAAACATTTTAACTACTTAGTAAGTCATGCGTTATGCAGATGACGCGTTGCTTTTGTTGTTGTTGTCGTCTGGTCTCTGAAATAGTACATTTAATATTTTTCTTCTTTTTTTTTAATAACTTGTGTTTTGTGTTTTGCTTTGCTATTGTTGTTTTAATGTACGCCTCGTTAAATGTTTTTATTTTTGTTTTTGTTTTCTTACAATTTGAAATCGCGCATACGCAACGTGTGACCCGCTGTCGCAGCTCCCTGCGCCCATTCACCCATACGCCCGGTGCACTTGAACTCGCCTTGTGGCCTGGTTTTGTTGTACGTGGTTTAATTACAGCTGCTGTTGCTATGATAGCTTCGCTTGTTAAACGAAATGTTGCACTTGTTGTTAGCGTTGATTAAGTAGCAACAGCAGCAACAACGTCGCTTACTTATAATTGAAGCAATCATATTCATATTTCCAAGCAGCATTTTACATTATTCGCAATTAGACCTTGACATGTTACACTTAGTTTTATTTTGTTTTCATTCGTTTCCAACGCATCTTCATAACAAATTACGCATTGAGACTTCAACTGAAAGACAAATGAAAAAACTTTTGTAATAATTATTGCACTATTTTTGTATTTTTGCTTTTTTTGCGCTTTCTGGTAAATGATTTGGAACCGTAACGAATTATTTAACAAATGGGTGGAATTATTTATATAAAATAGGAAATGGAACTGGATATGGATATGGTTCATTTTCATTATTTAAGTATAGAGTTAGAGTTGGGCAAGGAAAGCAAAAATAATTTATAGATAGTTGAGCTAATCTAGGCAACTTTTTGTCTGCGCCACAAAACTGATCCTCCTTATGAAAACAAATTACTATAAGAAATTATATAGTTTTATCTTTGGAGGAAAAATCAAAGATTGAAGCTTACTTTGATACTCGGCGATAAAAGCTGAGAGACATAGGAAAACTAGACAAAAGCCACAATTGACTCAGAGAAGAATGTTTCTCCTTGGGTTAAACAGGTTCAAGTAGTTACGATTATTTTGAAATTGCTTTGAAGCCATAAACTTCAGCCAATAGCCAAAATTGAACACGTGTTTAAGCCAATTTGCTGGCCAGCCACAAGCAAGTTGCTAATTATTTAGTTTGTTGCGACATTTGGCTGCGCTTGTAAATTTGCTAACAAAAAAATGTATGTGCATTTGAGATTTCAATGGGTTCAGGGTATAAAAAGAAAAAAGCCAAACAGAAGTCATGTAAATCTTTACGACGGCTCAATAAAGAGTTTTTTTTTTGTTATTTCATTTGCTCTTTGCAGGTTACTTTGCTGATCAACAATGCTGGAGTTGTGTCTGGGCTGCATTTGTTGGACACGCCGGACCATCTGATCGAGCGTTCGTTCAATGTGAATGTTATGGCACACTTTTGGGTTAGTTGAACTCACACACACACACACACACACACACACACACACACACACACACACACACACACACACACACACACACACACAGAAACACACACTCACACTCACTTACACACACTTGCTTTAATAACAACTTGTCATTGCACAGACCGCAAAAGCGTTTCTGCCCAAAATGATCGAGAAGGAACGTGGACATATCGTGACGATCGCCTCTCTGGCTGGCCATGTTGGCATTAGCAAATTGGTCGATTACTGTGCCAGCAAATTTGCAGCGGTTAGTATATTCGCTCGCTCGCTCGCTCGCTCGCTCGCTGGCTCACTGTGTATGTGTATGCAAATTGTATAAGAAACTTGTGCACGCAATAATTGCAGGTTGGCTTCGATGAGGCGCTGCGTCTGGAGTTGGAAGTCCTGGGACATACGAACATACAAACCACCTGCATTTGCCCGTTCTTCATACAGGCAACGGGCATGTTTGACGATGTGAATGCCAGGTGAGCGCGTTTATGGGCGTTGCCCGTGCGGTAATATACTGACAGCTAAACTGTTCTGTTGCAGATGGGTGCCCACATTGAATCCCAACGATGTGGCCGATCGCGTCATCTCGGCCATTAAGAAGAACGAGAAGCTGGCCGTCATTCCCGGCTTCCTCAAGTTCTTGCTGTCCTTCAAGTGGTAAGCAAACACACACCAAAAAACAAAAAAAAACAAATGACTTAATGAGGCTGCATCAAAAAAAAAAAAAAAAAAAAAAAAAAAAATCAACCACATCCTTCACAGCTGCATAGAAAGGAATTTGAGAATGTTGCGGGAGATAATTAGGAGATTAATTCAGTGAATTGTGTACTAGAGAGAAGACGAGTGCTGAGAGTTAATGAATGAAGGAATAGTTGATCTAATTTTGTATTAAGAGAATGTTATGTAAAGGTATTTCGTGTCATTTCTATTATAGAATGTAGTATTATCAAATACATTTATTAAAAAATATGTATAAAATTTTATATATTTTTATACTATGTGCATGAAGTAGACAACTCTGAATTCCTTTTAGTTGTGAATTAACTTATTTTGGGAACAACTTTCACATGATTAAAGTATTCTCTCATATATAATATAAATTATTATTATTTACTCTTAGTACTTTTAAAGAACACTCAAATGGTAAACTATAAATTTCATAATTTCTGCCAGCTGCAAGCAGAATTTGCCCAGTTCTATGTGACCTATGATAGCCAATATACACTTATTCGATATCAATTTTAAGCTCTAAGCAATCGCACACTAAATTATTTAATGAAAACAATCTTATGGCATATATATAACTAGACATCAATATATATTTGTATAGAAGACATTTCTACTACTAGTTTTCTGCCTTTGCTGCCTTAACTATTACGCAGCATTTGCGTCCGAAATCCCATTAAAGTTTCCCCAGCACAAACAACCCCCTGAAAATGTCGATTGAAAGTTATTGTCTAATAATTTGAACTGTTTGCCCCCTGTGATATGCATTGCCATTGCCGCAGCGCATGACTATTCAAACTGTGAATTATTATCCATTTTTGGAAATCAGTGAAACTGAAATTTATGGAAATCCGCATCTCTGAAGCACCCCAGCCATGGTGTTTGGCTAATGGTGCTGCTTTAATGTGTTTCACTTTAATAATGCATAACATTTACCTTTGCCTTATTCTATTTTGTGTCTCATTTTGGTTCGGTTTTTTTTTCTTCTTTTTGCCTATTCACAGGACCTTCCCTTGGGGTTGTGTGGGCGGCTTGTTGCGTCGCCTGGTGCCCGATGCCTCGCCTCATGGCCTGCCCAGCTCCAGCAACGGCAGCAACAGCAACAGCAGCAGCAGCAACAACAACAACAACAACAACAAGAGCCTTGGCAAGCCGAACGCCAACATCATATCCTCATCCACCGCCGCGGACATGGCTGCCCTGGATGCTCAGCTGAGCAGCGCCAGTGCCGCACTGCCAGCGAAATCACCCTCGATGCTCATCCAGCGGACACCGTCGTTGGGGGAGCGGGTGCTCTGAGGAGTGCCGCCGCCGTCGTCGTCGCCCTTGCCTTCGCGTATTTGTTGCTTTTGCATTTTACGAGTTATGTGTGTAATTGAATTTGTGTTTTTGGCAATTTTTTCCCTCTGCCTCTCCCTCTCCCTCTCTGTCTCTCTTGTTTTACGTTACGTTTCTGCTTTTCTTTTCTTTTCATTTCTTTTTTTTTTTTTTTGCTTGTTGGCCAAACGAACGTCCGCGGTGGATTTGCGGATGGATTCGTGGTCAGGAGCACATTTAGTAATTTTAAGCTACGAGTCTAGTGATATTACATTTAGTTATGATGGCCCCCCACGGGGCCCTCAGATACGATTAGTTCTTTAAATGCTGATTCGTATTTTTGTACAGAGTAAGAAAGAAGGAGTCGAACGAGTGTAGTCAGCAGTCAGGTTTTTGAAAGCATTTCCCTTCGGTTGTAGTTCTTCTTAATACACAAAATTCGTATAATTCTAAACTAGTTAAGTCCGTCAATAGATCGGGCTAAATATTTACCAATTTTTTTAGCGTAGGCCGCGTGATTTCTTCAATCGACTTTTGCCGTAGGTAAACTTTTCTCTTATAAGCAACTTTATATATTTAAAAAAAAAAAACATATATTTTTTCTTAAATCTTAATTAGCGCTATTCTTAATACTAATTCAACTAAAACTTAGTTAGCAGGCAAATAATAACTTTGTCGACAACAATGAAAGCAAAAACAAATATATATATATACAAATTCGAGTTTTAAAAAACGTTTTCATATTAATTAGCTAATACCTTTTTGTGTGCATCGAATATTTAGTTAATACGATTATACAAATAATTTATCGAGTGAATACAAACTATTTTAAATATAAACATATACATAAAAAAAAGAAACGAAAACAAATATATAAAAATAAAATATAAAACAAATATGAATTTTTATTTTCGAATAGTATTAACATATTAAAATAATTTAAAAAATAATGAAAAATAATTTGTGGACTTTATAAAATAAATTTTTATAGCATATATTTCAGTTTTTAATTTATATAATTTTTTTTAAATTTATATAAATTATTCGCATACGAAAATAAAATATTTAAATCCAAATTTTGCTTGTAAATATTCTTTCAAGATATTTAAAAATCTTATAACAGTCACAATATGAAAAGTAAAACAGTTAAAAAAAAAATATTTATTAAAATTATTGGCAGTCAGAAAAATTAAATTCAAAAAACTTTTCGTATTATACAAAAAAAAAATATAATTTTTTTTTTGTTATATAAAACAATTTGATATTTTAAAAACAAAAACAAATTTATATATATTTCTTTTAAAATTTAAATTAAACATTTAACTTAATTTTTTGCTTTTAAAAACAAATTTGAAAAAAGTTTAAGCAATTATTTAAATAAAATATTTTTACTGTACTTTTTTAAAGGTAAAAAAAAATATTGCATAATTTACATTTCTGACTTGAAATTATAATTTAAAATTTTTAGGATATAACTTTTTTTAAAAATTCTTTGGCCACCAAATCAAAATTGAAAAAATTATAAATGAAGTTTTTGTGGCTTTTAAAAATGAATTTATAACAAATATTTAACATAATATTCTTAGCTTGGTTAACCGATTTAAGTTCATTTAACATATATGTAAATGTTAAATATTCAGAAAAAAGTGAATAGAAATTGTAGTTAATTTGGTTTATGGTTCAAGACATCTGCTATTTCATTAGACAACTTTTAAGCTAGCAAAAATAGCTTAAAATGAAACAGCTTCTATGCCTATTAACATTAACACGAACAGCGCCTTATAAATGTTATGTTAAATGTTAACATTAACATCGCTTTGGCATAAGACATTGCGTTAATTGGACGTTAAGGTAAACTAACACTAGGTAAGTGTAACAAAGACTTAATATTTGATGCAAGGCTAAACATTGTAGAGCTCACTCTATCTTCTCTCATTTACAGATACATATGTTATATAGACTCTTGATATATTATATTAAGAATATATGTTAAGCTAATGTAGAAGTTGAAGCTTATCTCGCTCCAGTGTCCGTCTTGACTGAAGCGTTGGTACTCTTAGTCTAGCTCCTGTAGTTTAATACTAGTTAAGTACAACGATTAATGTTGACCGTTCCATGTTAATTAATTGGCAAATGGATTCTCATTGTATTCAGCGCTCAGCGCCCGGGGCACCTCGTAATGGCCAACGGGATTTCTGTAGATGGGATTCTCCTGGCGCACATTGTTCGCCTGCTCGTGGTGGAAGCGTGCATATTCGCGAGCGTCCTTCATGCGCAGACACCACCAGATCAGGCCAATGATGAGCAGACCCAACAGCACAGTTATCAGCGAAATGTAGCCAAACATGGCATAGAGATTGACGGGCTCGCAGTCATTGGCCTGTATGGCCAAATAGTTGGCATGATCGATCACCTGATAGTTGAAGTAGCTGTCGCACTGAATGCCATGCTTGTTGACAATGCGCACCAGGCAGACGGTCTCCGCCTCCAGCTCATTGACAAAGAGATGGGTGAAGCGCTCATTGTACTGGGCACTGAAGCAGATCTCGTTGACATTCTCGCAGCCGCCGATGTGCTGCTTCTGGGCGATGAGACAGGTGACGCAGGGCTCATAGAACTGGCACAGCTTATTGTCCTTCTCGGCATCGATTTCACAGAACTCGCCCATATACGGCTCCTCGCAGCGGCATATGCCGCAATCGCAATGGCCGCGCAGCGAACAGATCTCCCCGGTCGGTCCGGTGCACTCGTCGGTGGAGTCCTTGCAGTTGCACTGCGTGCCCGACCAGCCATATTTGCAGACACACTGACCGCAGTGGCACTCGGCGCGCTGCTCATCGCAATCGATGCACTCGCGGCACTCACAAAAGTTGCCCATATAGCCGGGATCACAAATGCAGCTGCCGCATTCGCATTCGCCGTGATTCGAACAAACCTCGCCGGACAGGCTGTTGCCCTTCGTGTCCAGCGGCTGACGGCAGGTCCTTAGCAGCGCCTCGTTCGTTGTCGCATTCGACGGATCCGTTGGACAATTGCAAAAGGTGCCCGTCCAGCCCTCATCGCACACGCACATGCCGCAGTTCAAATAGCCCTGATTATCGCACTGAAATCGCGCGTATTCATCATCCGGTTCGGCTTCCTCCACGCACGGACACGGACGCTGCAGCTCCACATCGATGTCCATGTACTCGCTCAGCGATGCCTCCTCCACGCGTATTTTGTGATTCTGCAGAGATTTATGACGTCAAGTTTTACCAGATCAGCATTATGCTAGTTTGCCAATACTCTACCAATACGCCATTCGTGGGATAATCTGTGAGCGTCACATCCACAAAGAACTCAATTTCCTTGCCCACGTTCACGTTGTTGCAGTAATTGCGCGGACGCAAGTTCGGAAATTGTCCGGCACAATCCGTAAAGTATTCCATTTTTATAAAATCCGGACTGTTGTCTCCGAATTGAGTGCGCTTTATGAAGCTCTCATAACTGCACAGACAGAGAGAGAGAGAGAGAGAGAGAGAGAGAGAGAGAGAGAGAGAGAGAGAGATAGAGATAGAGAAAGAGTGAGTGAGTGAGAGTGAAAGAATGAGACAGAATGTCAGAAACAGAGAGCGGGAGAGAGATGGAGAGAGAGAGAGAGCGATAGAGAGAGAAAGAGATAGGGAGAGGGCAAAGAAAGAACGAGAGGGAGAGGCAGAGAAAGAAGGAGAGAGAGACAGAAAATGTGTGAGAGCGAGGAAGAGAGACAAAATGAGTGTGAAAGAGAGTTAAAGAGGAGGAATGAGGAAAAGAGAGAAATATACGGAGAGAAAGAGATCGAATGAGGTAAAGAGGGATATGGGAGGAGAGAGACAGAAAAGTAGGGAAAGAGAGATGGGTAAAGAGAGAAAGATAAAGCGCTGCCATCGCTTCACTCACCTCTTCTTGATTAGCTCCAAAATATTGGATGAATCGGCGCTCAGTATTTCGACATTGCTGATCTGCTGCATGAGGCCGCTGAGCTCCTTGTAGGTGGCAAAGACCTCCTTGGTAACGGCAAAGATGACGTTGATCTTGCGTCGCAGTAGCTCCCGGTAGATCTCCTCCAGCGACGGATAGTCATAGATGAGTGAGCCCGTATACTCGCCCGCCTCATTCAGATGGCATTTGCGGTCGTTGCGCTGCACAATGCCCGCCAAGAGGCCATCGCCGGCGAAGTGCATGAAGCCGTCGGTGACCAGGATGACGACCTTGCGCGCCTGTTGCTTCCAGCCAATTTGCTGGGGGCAGACGATCACCTGCATTAGGGCATCCAGGCCGCCCTCGAGATTATCCAGATTGCCCGTTATCCGGCTGGCCGCCACAGCAGCCGTAAATGCTTTGATATTATCCGTCAGCTTCAGATGATGCCGATAGCCGTAGGTGGGCTCACAGCTCTCGCGCTCGGCGGCACACGGATTATCCCGCAGCTGTGGCATTATCATGGGCATCGCCGGCTTATCCGCAAACGAACCGAAGCCCAGCCGATAGTTATCCGTTAGATTGTGCAGCGTCTGGGTGAGCTCAGCGCCCAGCTCCTCCAGCGTATCCTTATCGTCGCGCATCGTCCACGTGAGATCCATCAGCACGTACAGGTCGAGCGGATTGTTGCGTGCCGCTCGATAGCTCAACTTGATGCGCTGCGTGTTGCCTGCCAAAAGACAATTGCAATTGGATTGGGGGGCCAGCAAGGGGCGCTTTACGGCTGGGCCGTAAACTCAAGGGGTTAAGTGCGTCATTTACGAGCTGTTTTATAGGCTGCGATGCCATTGAAACAGACAACAGACAGCAGTAGTTAAGCATTGGCTGCTCCACATTCCACTCGCCATTACACTGTCCACTACACTGCGCTACACTGCACTTCGGTTTATAACCCTTCATTATCGGGCCAAGTTGTTCGCACCCATTTGAAATGGTTTTTCGTCTTCCTTTAATCCTTAAGCCCCACAATTTGCCCATTGCCTAATTGCAGCTCACATTGTTGTTGTTCCTCTTGCCACTCGCAGCTTAATGACAGCCCATCGATTGATCTCTCCTCGACTCGTTCTGATAATAAGCAACTGGCGTTAACTGTCCCAAACTAATTATAAGTTAGCATAAACTAAATGTATCTTGCAGTTAAGTTAGCATAAGCTAAATGTATCTTGCACTTATCGCTTTGCTATCTTCTTGAAGATACCAATTGGAAAAGGACTCTCTAGGCTCACATCAAAGGCAAGAGCAAGAGGGAGGCAGAAGAGGGAGACGAGAGAGAGAGAGAGAGAGAGAGAGAGAGAGTCTAAGCACAGTGAACAAGCAGTTCGACTAGATAAAAAACAATCTTCCAATCAGAAATGTGACGCTATGCTGTATTCCAATAAGAAATGATTGCCCAATTCAATTCAATTTTCAAATATTCCTATGTTAATTATCGATCAAACTCTAATGCAAATCAAATTTGATCATATGACAAATGTCTGCTTTCTATCTCTTCTTCTCTTCTTCTCTCTCCACTTTACTTTATACACACATATGCAGATTAGGTCCATGTTAACAGCTAAGCAAACTTCGAGGCTTCAATAAATTCTGTAGAGTTTCCCACGCTGCCGTATAATTAAAGTAATTTTGATATCAAATGTAGAATTCTAAAGTGTTGCGCACAAATTGTTGATAAGCGAGAGACACACACTCACACACACACTCACTCACTCGCACGCACACACACACTCACTCGCACACACCCTGTGTCAAATGAGCAAAGCAAACAAACAACGTGATGACACAGTTTGTCGCAGCAAATACGATTATAACACAATATGACACATGTAGCACAGTTTAACTAAACAGGAAGAGTGGCAGAGCGAGGAAGAGAGAGACAGAGATAACGCACCTTTGACCAATTTGAGAAAGACGCGCTGCGGCCTCACCTGCACCGCCTGATCGTCTCGCGTTTCATAGTCCTTGAGCGGGCGCTGCTGCAGCAGCTCCAGCTGCGGCTGATTCTCATAGATGTTCGCCTCGCTGCAGTTCAGGCTGAGCAGAGTGTCGTGCGACAGGCAGCGCGACCGCATCTCATACGTCTGCAACAGAGAGCGTATATTAGTGAAAGAGAGACACAGAGAGAGATAGAGAGAGAGAGAGAGCGAGTAAGTCCGCACCTTGTCCGTGCACCAGGCACAATTGAGATGTGTATTGAGACACCGATCGCAGCTGTCGATTGCATGCTTGCACTGCTCATCTGCAACACAAAGAGAGAGAGAGAGAAAAAGTGAGTCAAAGAGAACGATTTGCTTATATAACAGTTTGCCGAACCTATTGTAATAGACGCCGCCAGAGCCAAGCATAATAGATGGAAGTAGAGCAACAGCAATTTGCCGCTACGCAACGGCATGTCTATGGGCTCTCTCACTCTCACTGTTCGCCTGGAGTTGTGCAGTTTTTCGCTTGCACTGCTAACGGGGCTTGGCTCGTAGAACTTGCCGGCTTCAAAACCGAACGGCAACTAATCATATTTTCTCACATACACCAAAAAAAAACAAAAAAGCAATAACTTGCGCTTTTGTTAATAATGTTAGGCATGTGTGTGCGCGTGTGTGTGAGTTATCTTATCAATGCATGAAAATAAAAATATTTAGTAGAGAAAATATGATTAAAAAAATACAAAAATAGTTACATCTATGCCAGTTAGAGTGTGAGCGGGACAGAGCGAAAATAGAGAGTATGAGAACGAATTGGAATTCGAAAACAAAGAATGAGCGCAAGAGAGGGAAGGCAGATATTAAGAGAGAACGGCATGATGTTAAGTCTCGAAAATGTTAATAGCTATTTGCAAATTCGCTTTCCATTTGCACAGCAATCACTCTTAACAGATTTTTTTTGTATTTATTTATTATTGGTTCTTATCATTTTTAACTACAGAATTTTGATGCATTTTCGGCATACATAAAAAGTTTTTTATTTATATATTTACAAATAAAATCAGCCTGTTTTTCTTTATTGTTTTTTTTTTTTAAATTATTCTTTTATTTTGTTTATTTCTAAAATATTTTTATAATTTCTCCAATTTTGGGCCGTTAATTGGCAAATCAATCAGCTTTTGTCAGCGATTGCCTAGACCAAAAATATATAAACGCATTACAAAATTACATAGCTAAATAAATAACACACATTTCATATCAAAGCATTGAAAGTTATATACAAATATATTTTTTTTTTGACAAATTTGCATTGCCCTTTTAATATTAATTAAAATTTTTGTAATTTATAAAACTTAAATTCGAATTTGAAACATTGGCCTAATAGGAAATACTCATATTGGCAGCTTTAAGGGCTTGTGTGCAACCATGCGAAACAGGTATTTTTTTGCTAGTAACGAAATACTGAAGTTTTCCACGTATGGTCACACATTTGAGAGCGCGCAACTGTTAAGTTAACAGACGCTCAGAGAGCATAACAGCGGTGCTAGCACTGTCCAAAAAAAGGCTAACTTGATATTGCATGAATTATATGTATTTATAAAATATGTTATAAATCGAACATGATTATACAATATTAATAAAAATATTTAACAAAGTTGAATTCAATTATTTTTTAAACTGCTCAAATCAAACTGCTGGAAAACTGCAGCAGAAATGACAGCTTAACATTTTGCGGCTAAACTCACGATTGAGAATTTCTGTCTGTTAACAGTGTTCGGCGCTGTTAACCATTTTGAGTATAACAGTTGCCTTTACATTTGCTTAACAGTCTGGAATTGACGGCGATTTCGAACGGTTGTGTGCGCGCGTGTGCCGGCCGCTTCATTGAAATTTTGTTGTGTTTTTGCGGAAAATCGAAAAACAAAAAAAAAAACAACAAAATTTCTAATGTTTATTAAATGAGTGTCGCATTGTTTGCAACAATTACTCCTTAAGAGTGTGTGCAAAGTGAGTGTGTCTATTTAATCATCGTCAGCGGTAAATTACGGTGAGCAAAAAAAAAAATCAAAAATAATAAAAATAAAAATTTACGCGGCGACTGGCGGTTGGTTTTTTTGTGAGAAAAAAAGAAGGTGAAATGTCATTAATAAAAGAATGAAATAGCAGTCAAAGTGGAATACATAACAACAACTAAATACATAATACAAAATTACACGGCGACAGCGAGGGCGACGGCGACGGCGACGTCGACAGCCACTGAGACGCGCAGTGCACAGAGAAAAAGGAATTCTATTTTTTTTGTGTACTACAGCAAAGTTGTTGTTGCCGCCGACGCCGCTGCTGCCGACGCTGACTTGACTTGTTGTTGTTGTTTGGCTAGGCTGAGACTAGCTGCTGCTAGCAGAGACGCTAGCGTCGGCATTGCTTTGTTTATTGTTGAGTGTATGTGTGTGTGTGTGTTGCTGTTGTTGTTGTTGTGTATTTGTGAATTGGCTAAAAACCAAAACGAAAGAAAGTAAATTGCCCATTTTCTATTTTCCATTTTCCACTTTGTGTGGCCAAATTGCAAAAAAGTGAAAAGTTTAATTTACTAAATAAGCGGCTGCGTCGCAGTCGTCACCCACACACGCACGCACGCACGCACGCACACGCACATAGGGCAAGCAGAAGTCGCCGAAGAAGAAGAAGAAGCAGAAGCAGAGGAGAAGGACTAGCGGCTGTTGTTGTTGTTGTTGTTGTTGTTGTTGTCTGTGTCTATTTTTTGCAATTTCTGCCTGCACACGCTCATTCGTGTTGGATTATTGGATTATACTACGCCAGCAGCGTCGACGCGCCGCCAATAACGGCACTTCGGACACACACACACACACACATAGATTGTGTATATACGCACGCATAGAGGAGGCGGCAACGGCGACGCGTCGGATTATTGTCCTGCTGAAGGAACGTGCTTTTAACGGTACAACTCGAAACAACCGCCCAAGTGACAAAAGTCGCGACGCGACACAGGAGTGAAAGAGATAGTGAGAGCGAGCAAAGCAGCGCAGGAGCCAGCAGCAAGCCGAACTATTCTAAAGGTAAGTGAAAAACAAAAAAAAACAAAAACAAAAAAAAAAACTCAAAAGAAAAGAAAAGAAATTGTGTAATTACTGCAATTGTGCTTATGATTTCATGGGGTTTTCCAAAGGGGTTGCCCCCACACACAGCTTCCAGCATGCGCTGGAATCCTCCTGCTCGCAATTACTAGCTTAAAGGCGACGCTTAAAGGCTGAAATTATTTGAAGTAGGAGGAAGGAGATCTGATGACGAATGAAAAATGAAATTTGAGTTGGCCTTGAGTGCTTGATAATTCCATTTGTAGATCTTGTGATACTACGTAAATTTTACCAAATTCTTATTTAATATTTTAATTTCTGATTGAATTTTATTTCGTAAACGGAAGTTGAAATTAAACGATTTGAATTGATATAAAATAAAGGAAAATATTGAAAGAAACATTTATAGGCTGCGCTACAAATGTATTTCCTTTTAATTCTATTTTTTTTTAAAATAAAATTAAATTTAAAAATAGAAATAAAATAAAATTTTATTCACAAAAAATAAAAAATCTTGTAGAAGTTCTTATTGAAATTTGATTTTATTTTCATTTTTAATGAATCCAGTCGATTTCTAAGAATAAAGCAAAAGTTAAGCATTCATTGGATTTTAAAGTGAAATTTTTGCCTAAATCTTCACTAATTCAGTAGAGTGAATTTTCCGTTTTGTTAGGTGAAAATGCTTTATGCACTCTTAGCCAGCTTGTGACTCTGACCGATGTGCCGCACTGCATTTGCTGCTTAACAGCTTGAAAATCTCACCTTTGGGCTGCCTCCCACTTTGAAACTGGGCTTTATCCCAGCTTCAACCTGCCAGATGCCAGATGGAGTCCTGCCTTATGCTCCAACTGTGCACCAACACTGCTCTGAGTGTTCTTGCGCCGCCAATGCATTTTCGGCGCAGTCACAAGAGTCTGTTCCAAGCATCTTTGTCTGTTTACCTTGGCTCCACTATAGTCTCAACACTGACTTTGAAGCTCCAATAGTTTCTGCAGTTGAAGTGGTCGAATTTATTAGAGAAACATATAGAAATTATAGTTCAAAATGAAGATCTTGTTGTTGGGAACAATGAGAGCTTTATGAACGAAGCGCTCTTTTTAAGCAGTTTTAAGCCTGAAGAAATCAATGGAATAAATAATAAATAAATAAATAAAATATAGATTTGATAACAGAAAAAGCTGTATGGGCAAATCAGGAAAAATCTAATTTTAAAAATATATTTCTATAATTAATATTTTATATATATCCTAAATGAAACTAGCAAAGTTGTTCACTGGTGTTCATGAAAATAGTAGTGCTGCACTGCACAAAACATAAAGCAAATGAATTGCTATTTTTTCCGTTGGCAAATGAAGAATATGTCTATATGCTGAGAGGAGATATATATATATATATATATATATATATATATATATATATATTTTTGAAATTAAAGCTAAAGATCTGGCAACAAATGCAGCCAAAAACAGTTAAATTGCGATTGTGATTTACAAAAGATTTTGCTGTCTCACTCAATTCTCTGCGTAGATTTTCATAGATATTTTGTTGATTAATCAAAAATATTTTTGATTGCCAAATAAATATTCCACCTGCAATTTGTTTTTTTTTTTTCTCAGTTTAATTTAATGAATCGTTTAGCTGTGCTGCATTGCTATGTGAGCTGGCTGGCTGGCTGGCTGGATTTTCCCGGCAAATCGAAGCGACGCGACGCGACGCGACGCGACGCAACTGACTGACAATTTATTCTAATGTTCGATTCCGATTTTTATCGGTTGCACATAAATTTGTTTGGTGTGCGCGCGGCTCTTGCGTAAAATGTTCTGTGGCAACTTTGGTGATTTATTGCCTGTCGATTGTCGTCGCAGAGCAGACCCAACCCGGAGCGGAGCAGCAACGCCAGCAATGCCAGCAACGTCAGATCCACAGCCAATAGGCCTGCAACTAATGTACGCGTCGCCATCGCCGTCGCCGTCGCCGCACAGATGCCGCGGATTAGATAAAAAAAAAACGCGACGGCGCTCTCAATTTATGCGTGTTGCCAGAGAGTTGCCAATTGGCAATTGCAGCGCAGCAGTTGGCCCCCGTCGCACCTCCGCCATAACTTGGCTAAAAAGAAACTCAAACTTGTCGCGCCCACTAAATCTTGGCCATGTAGCCGTCCGACGGTTCGTCCTGCTGCAGTTCCCGTCTATCATTTGAAATCATATTCGAGCGATAAGAAATTATACGGCCGTGGCCATAATTTACGTGATTTGCATGGCTAAAAGCGTTCGCTCTTCCCCCCCCTCTCTCTCTCTCTCTCTCTCTCACCCACTCTCTCTCTCTCGCTATTAGAGAAACACTGTGATACAGCAACATTTTTGACATTTATTGTTTTTAATAGTGAGGTCCAAACAATTTTATGACCAAAAAAAGGCCGCCCCACGTTGCCCCACCTTGCCCCCAGCTCCACCCACCTTTAGTGACAGCGATAAAAAAAAACTTTGTGTACCAACACGATCGAAGAGTTGCCTTTAAAGTTTAAAAAAAAAAACACTCGTAAATATTAAACGAGTGGGGCAATAGTAAAGCACAGCTACTTTTCAAATTAGCACAGACACATAGGCACAGTGGTCAAAAATTACTCACTTTTGCTGGCAACTTCAACTTATTTGGCAGCTGAAGTCGGTCGGATTCGCATTCTTTGAAATACTTAACAAAAAAGTGACAAAGAAAAGCCCAAAAAAAAATAAACAAATTTGTTTTTTAAATTTAGTTTCAATTATGAAGAAGTTGTATAAACTTGCACATAGAATAGAGCAATATATGATAGTTGGCAAACTCAAAAAAATATATACAATATATATCTTTATTTTATTGCATTATTATATATTTCAAAAAAGCTTACAGAACTTCTAAAAAAAGTAAAAATAGTAAATGAAATTTATTATATTATTTTTAAGCTTGTCTTTTTTTTAAATATATATACAAAAGTATTTTAAAAAATATGATTACAAAATATTTTAAAAATATATTTAAAAATATATTTTAAAAAAATTTGAAAAATATATTTAAAAAAATTTATAATAAATAATAATAAATATAATATTTAATAATAAACAATAATATTTAATAATAATTAATATAATTTCAAAAAAATAAAATAAAAGAATTATTAAAAAAAAAATAATAGCATAAAACAATGATTTAAAAAGTAATAATATTCAAAATAAATTCATTTTAAAAATATATATTTATATATATTTTTTTTAGTTTATAAAATTAAAAAAGTGAAAGTTTAGTTAAACTTATTATTTTAAATGCTTATATATTAAATATTTAGAAATTAAATTATGATTGAGAAACTAACTTCTTGTTGAATTCAACTGCAATGAGAAATGTTGAGCTGTTTCACCCTACACTTGCCACACTGTGCGCCGTCATAAAATGAAAAGTGTCATAAAAATTAGTCAAGAAATCACGCGCTGCCCCTTCCATAACCATCCATTTGTTCTTTTTTTTTTTTATTTTTTATTTGCTGCAGTTGGACTTTTTTTTTCGTTTGTTTGTCGCTGCCGCTTGGTTTATTTGGCTGTTTGGCTCTGACACATTTGTATGCTAATGTTGCGGCCGTTGGAGGTGCAAGCGCTTCCGGCGGCTAAGCGCTTAGAACTCCACTCCACTTCACTCCACTCGACTCGACTCAACTCAACTCGATTTAACTCAACTCGTCTGCAGCTCAATGGGGGGATCTATCACTTTGATGAGGGTCGCCTGGCAGCAGGAGCAGAGCAAGGGTCGTTGGCTTACGTTCGAATTATCTGAATGAATATGGCATATTAAAGTGTTTTGGTTCGTTTCGATCATTTATATATATATATAGATATATATTTTTGTTATTTTTTGTGCTTCTGCATTGATTTGCTGATTGGGAACATTTAATGTACGCATTGTTGAAACATAAAATTCAATTTGAAATTATATTTATGACATTTGATTGCGATTTAGATAGCAAAAACTCGTGTCGATTTGCAATAAATATACAAATAATTAACAATGGCCTGAAGGCTGCAAAGAATATTTCCAAATTATTAAATAAATCAAATAAATTCAATAGAAAACAAAAACTTGCTCAGATAGAGAGAGAGAGAGAGAGAGAGAGAGAGAGAGAAAGAAAAAAGGTTTACAAACGATTTACTATTGAAATTGTGGTAAATAAATTATAAAAATATTAAGATATTAAAAGTTTTTGCTTAATTCAACAGAATTTTGAGCACAACTGAAAATATTCTACAACCAAAATTAGTTTTTTATGTTAAGTGCAGCACTTTTGTTGCTTGCAATAATCAGAATCAAAAAAAAAAAAAAAAAAAAAACGATTAAAAGAGCATAAAAATTTGAAAAATTCTTTAAAGATATTTCAAGTCTTGCAGCCTGGCAGCCCTTTCGATCCGATCTGAATACAATTGAAAGTGCAGCTAAGCGTTTTGGAGAGCTATAAATAGTTTGGGCCGCTTATCGCTGACTTCCTGCTAGACGAAGATATCACTATTTCTATTTCCATCTATAGCTCAGCCTAAACAAACAGCGAGCAGCAGCGCTGCCTTCGACTTTCTACTGGGCTAACGCCTAGGCTAATAACACAGATATCAACGGCAGCAGCAGCAGCGCAGTAGCAGCAGAGGGCGACGAGCAACCTTGAACCCGCCACCCCGGGGGCAAGGCTCATTTCCGGCTGAATGTGACTCAATACATATACCACAAAAAAAAAAAGAACAAATAGAAGCGAAGAAGACGCAGAAGAAGCAGAAGAAAAGACGTGAATCCACAATTCCACAAAGTCAATAAATACGCCAAAAAATTATCACTTGCTCGTTAGCACAAACACACACACGCAAACACACACACGCGCGCACACGCAGGCACAACAAATACTAGAAAAACTAGACGTTAACAAAGGCAAAAACTATTTGAAACGTAAAGAGAAGAAAAAGAAAGTCGAACAAAAATTTCATTCAGCGCTGATGGACACTTAACATCCCTATCAATGCCCGCCCTACCTGACCTCTTGCTCTACCTCTTTCTCTCTCTCTCTTTTACACACACTCTCTCTCTCTCTCTCTCTCTCTCTCTCTCTCTCTCTGTCTGTGTCACAACTGTCCCTCGCACATTTCCCAGCAATTATGCGCTGGCCAAACAAAAGTCATTAAATTGCGGAAATCGGGTCAGCAAACGACAAAACCGAAGCGACAAACTCCACAAACAAAGAGCTGACCGAGCGCTGAAACTGAACTGAAAAGAAAAATAGTGAGACAGAGATGAAACTAAACTGAGAAATTAAGCAGCCAAAAATTACAACTAAATTGTGAATTTATTTACATTTAATTGCGTCTAAATTACTAAAAACAAAAGCAACAACAACAACAACAACAACAACAACAGAAAATTGGACTTTAATGTTTGCGCGCGGCTTTCGTTTTGATGATGATGATGCGACGACGACGACGACGACGACGCCGCTCTACACAATGATAATGATTATGATAATGATAATGCTGATGATGATGATGATATGACTCATTAACCTCAACGCATGACCCAGGCAAATTAGAACTCTCTGTGTGCACAAGTTGGGGAAAAAAAAGAAAGAAAAATACATATAAACCTCGTCTCAACTTCAAGTCTTGTTCTTAACACTGTGCTACAGGCGAGTTGCGAGTTGCGAGTGTTTATGTCATTATATTAAATAAAATAAGATCTGTCATTAAAAAATAAATAAGTAAATATAAAATATATTAATATATATTCGTTCACGAAGTGAAAGGAGTAAATTGCCTTTAGGTCCGTCTTGCTGTTCGTTTTTACAGCATGTTAACTTCTTCTTAACAGTTTTTTATGCATTACATTCAGCTATCATTTGCTTTTCTGAAACTAATCTACATATATGTAGAAATATCGACAACTAAACATATTTATATTTAAAATATAATATTCTAAATATATTTATATATTAAAACTGTTAAGCTGCGCACGATAACTGTTGCTAAAACCTGTGTTAGCTTAACATTGGCTTCATGTTAGATCTTTTAACATTATGCTAAAGATTGTTGGCCACATAACATTATGTTAAGAGCGTTTCTAAATATTATTTATAATTTTATAATTGCAAATATTTTTAAATTATTATTTTTAAATATTTCTTTTACAAATCTGTCCAACTTTCCCAATTATATATGTAAATTATAATGCAGTTTTGTTGCTCATGGCCCTAGCTGAAATGCCTTTGTTGCTCAGTGTAATTTTCTCGCATATGAAGCTACATTTATTACCATACACACACACACACACACACACACACACACACATACACACACACACACACACACACACACACACACACACACACACACACACACACACACACACACACACACACTCAACGTATGTGTGTTTGAGTGAGTGTGCGGCTTTGTGCGGAGTATCTTTGAGGCCGTGTTTTATTGCTGTTTTGTTTGCTTGTTGACTTTTTTCTCTTCTATTTTTTTTTTTTTTTTCGCTGAGTCAGCTTCGTTGCGGTTCGGTGTTAGATGTGATACGGATCCAAAGCACTTAGCTGACATATTTGCTGCACATAAAAATTTCTTTGTAAAACTTAATAGTCTAGATAAAGTTGTAAGTTTCCGAACCTGAGCCCAAAGCACCGGCAAGCTCTCAGAATTTAAATACATAAGTGGAAAAATGACCTTTTTCGACGTGAGACATAAAATAAAATGGAAAACAAAATGCAAATAATATGATGCGCGCCCAGTGATGATTCAATTGGCCAGGCCAATGTTTTCGCAATTTCGTATTTCGTTACAGTTTCGCAATCGCGGCGCGGCCTTTGATACCCTGTACTAATGTGCGGCAAAAGGGTGTCGTCGTTATCTTAAGTATTAGAGGGTTTATATTAAGCTCTGTCTACAATTTCGATAAATTCGTCTATTTCAGAAGAAATCGATAACTATCGAGAAGATTTTTGAGAGCTAAAAAATTAACATAAAAAAAAATAAGAAGTAAATCAGATAGAAAACAGTTTTGAATATACATATTCAAGGGCATAGTATGATGTTCCTAGACTAAACTCTAATCACATCAACTAACTATTGACTAACTAACATGTATGCAATCATGTGATTTGTATCTTTAGCTTATTCAAAAGTTGTGATAGAACATAAGATAAATTCGAGGTATCAGTTAGTCGAGCACTCTCTCAACTGGGCCAGTCACTCACTTGCAATTTGAACTGTGAGGCATTGGAATAACACACACTCACACACGCACACCTTGAAAATTTGTCGTGCTTTAGACTTTTGGCATGTTACTTAGTTAACAGCGACAAAGCTGCAATGTAATCTGAGGCGTCTCCGTTTCCCACATTTACTCGCAACTCCAACCCAGCGCCAACTCGAGCTTAAGTTTTATCAGCTGCATTGGGCAATCGATTCGAATCGCGTCCAATTAACAAAGTCTTCGCCTGCGAACCGGAACCTTGGAGTGCATCTGTTTAACTTGAGGTGGGGCCGAATTTCATAAAAATTTCAATTGTTTATTAAACGTTGCAGCTGCCACAACTGCAACGGCAACGGCAACGGCAACGACAACGACAACGGCAACGGCAACAGCAACGGCTGCCGCATCATGTTGCTATATTTATACTTCATGTTGCTTTGTTATTTGTTGATTTGTTTACACTGCAAAACATAAACCAAACAAGCGCCGCTGCTGGTGGCAGAAAAAAAAAGAAGCAAAACAACAAAATCAATAAATATGGAAAATGCTAGAGCCAGCCGTAAGCAATTTGTTGCATATGTTTCATGAACATGCACGTCAGAGATTAGCAATGTCATTATATTATATCTCTATTTACTACTCTTTGTTTTCGCCATAAAGCGATCAGCTTCGATTAAAACAAAGCGAGGCTTTTGTTCTATCGAACTGGGATGAAGTAAAACCATTGTAAATGTCTAGATGTTTGTATGTAAATATATATATATATATATATATATATATATATATATATATATATATATATATATATATAAATGTTAATTAGTTAGACAAACTTGTAACAAAAAAAGAAAGAAAGAGGAAGAGTGCGCCAGTGGCGAGTGTCCGACTAGTGGATACCCGGAAAGCTGCGCCAAGCTGCAATTCCAATCAAAATCGCTGCCTGCTGATACGAATTCGCATACTTTAAATCCAATTTCATATATATTCACATATCTAGTTTACCCTAAATTCCCATTTTCAAATAAAGTAGAATAGCGAAAAATACTCGGCTAAAGTATACCCCATCTAAATGCAGCCAGCTTAGCATTTCATTGTAAACGAAAGTGAATGAAGTAACCTGAAAAGCTTGTAATCAATCTAAGCCAAACTATTCACTTGAACAACTGCTGTTTGTTCACAGAAAAGTAAATAAAAAGCAGGAATTGATTTTCCATAAATAAGTGAATTACACACACACACACACACACACACACACGCACACACACATACACCAAACGTGCACGTAATTGTGTAGAAAACACTTTTAATTAAAGGTCTTGTGAGTTGGCTGGATTTTGCAATAATGAAATTAAAAACCATTTGCTGCTCTCTAGTTGCACATCCGAAGAAGCAAATATTTTTAGCTTAAATAACCAGCAATCAATTTGGGGTTTATTTTAGAGTAAAGAGAGAACTGCAGAGAGCTCACCTGGAAAATTGCAGACTCCTTCACATGGCTAGGCACAGGCACAGGCACCAGACGGAGGCACCAGGCGGAGGCACAAGGCTGTCGTTCGCGTTGTTGTGTGGCATTTGTGGATGCATTTAACATATTAAAAGATTATTTCATAGTGTGAGTTGAAGTTTCTGCAGAATTTACGCTATTTTTTTCCCTATTTTGGCACCGCATAAATAATGCGCCTTAATTACTGCGGCTTTACCGAAGAGACGTAAATAAAACTGACGGCGGGAAAATGGTAATTAAGCGTGAGCTCGACTAAAATGTACCCAGACAATTATATAATAAATAAATTATATAATAAATAAAAATATAAAATAAAATAAATTTAAAAATAAATAAAAATATATTTATATTAATATATATTAAAAAAAAATATATTAAATTAATATATATTAAAATAAAAAAAAAAAAAGAATAAAAATACATATTAATGTATTTAAAGGAAAAGTGAGCTGTGCTGAAAATTTATTAGTTTATTTTTCTTTAAATATATTTTTATTTATTTAATTTCTATAGAGTTTTATATAAATTAATAAAATTTTAGAAAATATTTATGCCTTGTCTAAGCCAAATATATTTTAAAATAATTGAATTGTGAAAGTTTTGAACATCTAAAATATCTGAAATATTATGGATAATGCCGCTGCAGATGTTTCAGTCTATGAATTCCGTTAGCCAGCCTGATGAAATATTTATTTAATCAATGTGTGTTTAGTACAGGGTATATGAAACGTATATATACTACTTGTTTGTTCGTTCAGCTTTTTGGTGGTGAAAAAAAATGAGCGCATTAACTGTAAATGTGCAAGTAAATCGTGTTAAAAAGAACTTATCATTTGCATTATGGCTCGATCCGCATGCCACCTGCCACCTGGCAGCGGCTGTGCCCTCGCCCCCTTTGGCTATTAATATTTAATTGCTGCAGCCTTAATTATTGATCAATTGGCAAAGCCAGCGGACACGCAAGGAGCAGCTCCCAATTAAAAATGGAGAAATGAGTACACAAAGAGCGAGAGAGAGGGAGAGGTAAGGAGAGAGAGAGAGTGAGAGGAAATAAACATGCAAAATGCGAGAAATAAAACCAATTTCCGAGTGAAGCCAGCAAATTACATGCCAGAAACACCAGCCAAAAAAACTCTTAGTAAAAGAGGGAGTGAGAGAGAGAGAGAGAGAAAGGGAGGGGGGGGGGGTGAGAGTGAGAGGAAGAGGAGAGGAGAGCAAAGCGGCAGGAAGCGTGTGTGAGAGAGCGAGAAACGTAGGAAAAACTGAAACTAAATTAAGCGCCTTTGACACTGGAAAATGCAGTTTGCAAAAACACAAAAATTCCTCTTTTTCTTTTTTAACTCCAAATAAAAAGAAAACTTAAATGAAAATTGAGAGAAAAATGTGTGTTGGAAAGAAAGTGAAAATGCAGTTTGTGCTGTGTTTTGTGATGGATGCGAAGAGGTTTGGACAAAAGTAGTAGTCGGAGGAAGGGGGGGGGGGGCAGATCTCCCTCCCAAAAAAATTACCAGCATAGTTTTATTTTAGTTTATCACACGAATTGAGTTTGCGAAATGCGTAGTTTTTGGCTAGCAGCCAGAAGGGGCCGCAGGATGAGACTGTGCAGATAGATGCATCAATTGAAAAGAATCCAGAGAAGGAAAATGGCACAGAGAAATCGGGCAAACGCTGAAGGAGATGGCGGCAAACGTTGACAAGCGTTAAAGGCGACCGAGCAGGGAAAGGCGCTCAAGCCAGGCACATGTCACATAGAGAGAAAGAGAGAGAGAGAGAGAGAGAGAGAGAGAGAGATAGACACATATGTGTGTGCGTGAAATCCTTTAAAAAGGCAATTTCGGGTAGCACTTAAATGCAGACACACACACACACACACATAGAGACAGACACTGATGCTAAGGGACGGGCGCCTGGGCAGGCAGGCGGGCAGGCGGGCCAAATGTGATTGACAGTGGCAGGCGGTGAGGTGGTCCTGTTCCTGTGCACGCATAACTAGTTGCCATGTGTGGAACGGGCGTGGGGCAGGGGCAGGGGCAGGGGGAGGGAGAGGGGGAGGGATGCAGAACGAGAGAGGGAAAGAAGCGCGCGAAACCTTTTATGCCTGTGTGCCTTGGCATGTGGCATGTGGCATGTGGCATAACTTGCCAATATACGAAGCGCTGGCGATGACAGGATGAGGAAGCCCCAATGATGGTGCTGCTGCAGCTACTGCGCTGCTAGTGCTAGTGCTAGTGCTGGCAGGATGTACGCGCTCGCATATCCTGCAACGCATAAAATTGTGTCACAATAATTTTGCACGCCTCGCTGGCACGAGAAACTTGCTTGGCATCAATGCAACTGACAGGATGCAATGCGGCTTGAATGCGGCATGCATTGCATAATTGCAATTAACACGCCGCATCAGCAGCTGCAGCAGCAGCAGCAGCAGCAGCAGCAGCAGCACCAGTTGAGGTTGAGGATGCTAAAAACACAGTTACTTAGTGTAAGCACAACATCCTTGCATGAGCATGAGCAAATATGCTGAACCAGCGCCTCAGCCTCAGCCGCAGTCTCAGTCTCAGTCAGGGCGTGTGAACGGGACTCTCTGTCCCCCTGTCTACTCGCCGCAGCCATTGTGTGCAGTCGAGTGTACGGCGTAACACTCAAATACGAACAGAGCGTACAAAATACTACAAAAGGCGCATTCAAAAATTCACATGAATTCCGAAACGTAACAGGGACCGAGCAACAACAATAACGGCAACACGACACGGCCATAATCGAAGTAGTTCAGCAAGCAAAAAAAAAAGATGTGCTCATATATATATATATATAAGCATAACTGAAACTGAACAACAAAATCAACGCCATCAGACAACACAAAGAACACTTTGCTGCAATGTGTGTGTGTTGTCGGGGGAAAATGGAAAATGTTTGTCCTTTTTTTCTTCTTAATTTTGCAGAAATTGTTGAGAGTTGCCACAGTGGAGATTGCCTAGATGCAACAAAGTAACAAACAAAACAAAACAAAAAAAAAAAAAACAGAAACTCGATTAGAACGGATTAAGTTCTTATCACGAAGATTGTGTGCGGCAGTTTTCTCTCTCTCTCTCTCTCTCTCTGTTTGAATTGGTTGGCTTGCAACGGCTTTTAAAAGGGTTTTCGTTTCGGTTTGGCTTACAAACAGGTTTTTTTTTTGTTTTTGCCTAAATTTGTTTTTTTTTCTTCTTTTTTTTTTGTTGCCGTGTTTTGTTCTTTCTATTTTGCTGCTCTCCACCAGCTGCAATTAGTTTCATATTCATTGTAAATATTTGTTTAGCAATCAAAATAGATATCGTTCAGTTAGTTGGATTCGGAAATCTTAATAGAGATATTCAAACATAACATGTCTCATCTATGGTCTATTGTAACGCTACTTATTGCTATATACCAAATTTCTCTTACTATAATACCAATATTATTATTATAAATATCATATCAATATATATCATCAGTGTATTATATACATATGATTCATGATTCTTATTATCATTATCATTGATATAATTAACAATATTTATCTATCAATATTATTATAATGATCATTGTTGATTAGCATTATTATTACCAATGTCATCATCATTAATATTGCAATTATTCTCATTAATATTAATTAATTAGTATTAATATAAGTTCAATTATTGTCATTATCATCATTATTTATTGTCATTTTCATCATTGTCTTCATCATTATAATTGCAATTGTCATTATTAACCGTATCATTTACATTATCCTAATGATTGATACGAATATGTCAAATCAAGAAAACAAAGCAAACAAATCAATTGAAAGCAAAATATTATTTCAACAAATCTTGAACTGCCTTTAAGATTCTCGCTGCCACTCAAAGCGCCAGTCTGACAGTCTGTTTAATTGTTGTAAATGCGAGCTATGTATCTTCGGTGGCAGCAAGAAATGTCAATGGTTTTGATACGAAATTTCACTGTACACGAACCGAAAATGTTGCCTTTTACATTGTACAACTTGCCTCAATGACACGACAGGCAAATCAAGCAGGCATGGCAGGCAGGCCAGGCCAGGCCAGGCCAACTAGGGTGTCATTTCTACAGCTACAAACTCTTGCGCCCTCCTACCCCTTACCTGACACTCCCAACCCCTGCGCGTGCGTGTGAAACGTGTCCGGGACTCTTGTAGCTGTGTGGCGGCAGTTACTTTACTGGTGGCAAAAACACAAAAGCGGCAAAAACTGCACACACCAAAAAAAAGCAAAAAAAAGCAAAAAAAAAAAAAAATAATGTAAGAATATTATATTTGTATAATGGCACATGAGCACGAAATGAGCAGCTCAAGGGTGCAAGTGAGATAGAGAGATACACTCAGCTACGCTCAGTTAGAGTAAGAGCGGCGTGCGGCGTGCGGCGTGCGGCTAGAGGCATGGTCTATATGGGTAACAAGTGCGGTGGCTGGGTGTCGGGGGGGTCGGCAGGCGGGCATTTGCTTTCAACGGTGTGATATATTTTATTTTTATTGATTATTCGCTATTCGTTGCCGCCTCTTTCAACATGTACAAATTTCCCATCATATTTTTAGTGTTGCCTGCAAAAACTGCAGCGTCTCATTGTTGTTGTTGTTGTTGTTGTTGCTATTTGTAATTGTTGTTGCTGTTGTAGCTAGCGCTGCCGCTTGGCAAGGATCTAACATGCTATGGACACTTTAATCATGCTCATATTTTATGCATATGTGTGTGGAGTTGTATCACGTATTTAGTAGGGAAAGCGAGCGGCACTGAGACTAGCTTTTAAAAGGGTATATATGTATATGTATGTATGTGATTACAGTGAAATGGAGGCGTGTGGCGTATATCATTTAGTCCAGCTAATATCCATATACTTAACGTTTTGATTGTGCTTTTAGGCATTGAAAGGACTCTAGAGAGGCGCACGGTGTATCATGTTGACTGTTTACTTATCTATATAGATCTATATAGATCATTATATATATTAAATATATTTTTAATTAAAAAATAAAGTAAAAATTTAATCATTTTCTAATTAATTTTATTATCTTTTTTTTTTATTAATTTTTCAAGCAGCTTTTTCTCAGAATTTCATATTATTTAATAAAATAATATCTACAAATATGTAGAGTAAATATTTAAAAATTATATAATTCTGATATATAAACCATATATTAGTGTATAATAACTTGACAACAATTGTAGAGCATCGTATGGTCGGTCATGCCTCAGCTGATGCGCATTCAATTGTTTCAAGTTGTTCCCGATACACTGCAACGCTTCGTTTCGCATAATGACAGCTACAGCAACAGCAACAGCAACAGCAACAGCCACTGCAATTTTCATAATAAACCAAAGCCAGGCGACATGAATAACAACAAACAACTGACAACAACAACAACAAGAACAACAAACACCTTGACCCAAATGCGCGTTGCCAACGCAGCAAATTTAGCACCACTCCACGTACTCTACACCCGCACAACACCACCACCGACCACTCCGTACCCTATGCATTTATCTTTTGGCTTACTCTTATTTTTAATTTGTCTAAACATTTTTTAGATGCCTTTGCAACAAACGCAACAACAGCAGCAGCAACAACAACAACAGCAGCAAATAGAACATGTTGCCCGACAGAAAAGGCTTTGTTTGCGTTTTCAGCTTTCTCGTTTCTTTGGGCGCCTTCTGCATAAACAACAGACAAGTCCCAAAACCCCCTGCCCCCCCCCCCCCCCAACGACTTCAAAAACTAAAATCAGAAAAAAAAATAATAAAAATGCATACGCAAATTTATACACAAAAACACCCCAACAACACACGGATACATATGCACAGTTATAGACATGAAAATACATAGATGTGTGCTCAAAAGTGTGTGTGTGTGCGTGTGTGTGTGCGTGTGTGTGTGTGCGTGTGTGCATATAGTATGTAAATTTGTTTTATAAAGCATATATTTTATGCACTGTCGTTTCGGTTTGCCATATGCAAAAACTTTGCTCAAACCAAATGCACGTGGTAAATTTTTTTTTCCTTTCTAGTCCTCTATGAGTATTATTTTTTTCTATTTTTTGGGTCTCGTTATATGCTCTCTTGTTGGGCGAGGTATACGTATTTGATTATAGAGTTGCATCATTAATGAAATGCCCTAAATATCTGTCATGTTTCAAACAATTCAACCAAAGTGAAAAGTGACTCTATGGCACTAGATGCATATATATATCTAGTTACTAGATAACATGCATACATATGTCGGATCTGATAAGATGTTTTAAAGTTAACAAATCAATTGGGTATTGTGCATAAGATTTCTGTTTACATTTGATAAATTAAAGCAGCGTTTTACCTTTTGTTTCAATTTAACATTTTATCGAACATTTGTGTAGCATGCAACTTATGGCTTAAATTGGATATGAATTACTCTCTGTATATATATGTATATATACATATGTTTTTAATTGTTGTGTAGTGCAGCACTACTATTTTCATGAACACAACTACATGCATATATGTATCCATATATAGAATGAGTGCGGATCTATCTAAATTCAGCAGATTCATACAGATTGATTTCTAAGTAGCAAATTCACACAAAAACTTACATCAAATATGAGTCGTCACAGATCTGACTGAACTAAATATGAATTGCGCCAATTCCAAACATTGATAAACATATTATTTATAATTCTGTTTCAGTCCTATCAGCCTACATATGTAAAGTTACTTTGACAGCATTGCAAATTTCGTATTTGCTCTCTAACATGTTTGCCAAAACTTCTTAAAAATATTTTTAGGGCATATCAACAGTGTTGAATTATTATTATAGCTTGCAAATCCTTTATTCTATATATACATATATATTGTTGTGGGGCTGGTTTTTCATCGAGTTATTGCTTTGTGTGTGTGTGTGTGTGTGTGGTTTTTGGGTTGCTATGAGGTTGGTATGGGGTGTCCAACTAGATTTGCCTAGCTGCATTTTATGGGAATTCCTTTTTGCGGCGCCTTCTCTCGTCTCGCTCGTCTCGTCTGCTTGGCATATTTTACGCATATTTCGCCAGCTCTCCCTGTGTGTGTGTGGCGCTACGTCGAGAAAACGAGACAGAGAGTAGTGTGAGAGAGAGAGAGTGAGAGAACTCTTTTGTAAGTTTTTAATTAAAGCGAAAGTGTCGAAAAGGCACGCTGAGAGACACGACATGGCGACAGGCAGGACAACGTCGGCTCTGTCCCGGATAGCTATCCTATATGCAGAATTTTTTGCAAATTGCTGCAGTTTAAGTTTTTTTCACTTCATTTTTTTTTTGTCTCGTCTTGTTGGCTTTCTTTTTGCTGCTGATCGATAAACTTGGCAATTTTTGTTTGAACAAACGTCGGTTTGCTCGCCTGCTAACTAGAAAAGTTTCGATAAAGCCTTTATGCAAAAGTGGCAAAAGATTGAAAACGAAGAATTTAGAGCGCTGGCAAGAATTTTTTGGCATTAATCAAGTTATCAATACGTTCAATTTATGCAGTCATCAAATCTCAGAGCGAGAGAGAGAGAGAGAGGTCAAACTGTTGAAAGTGAAAAGTGAATAGCGAGAATTTGTGAATTTCCAAACGGAAATGAAATTTTTGCTCTGATTAAAGAAGAGAAATGAGAAGAAAAAAAAATGGTAATAAATTTATACAAGAGTCGAAAATAAAAGAAATATGGAAAGCAATTAGTTGCAAAATTGGCAGAGAAAAATATTTCTCTTTTAAAGCTACTGAAAATGGAGAATTTAATTAGTTTACATAAGAAAGTAGGCAATTTCATGGTTTAGATTTTTATAAAAAAAAAATAAAATAAAAATAAAAAAATATTTAGAAAATTGAAAAGAAATCTTAAACAATTTAAAAATTATAAAATGAATGACTATATATCAGATGTATACATATAAATATATATATTCTCATGTCACTTGCGAAACAGAGTCATCAATTTTTTTATACACCCCTCTGCATTTGACTGCCTTGTCTAAGAGATATTCTCTAATTTATGTGATATATGATACTCGTAGCTATAATTTATTATTCTTATCTTCTTTTGCTGTGCATATTTTATACTTTACAAAAGATTTGATGAGCATAGTTTGAAGGCAAAAGCAGCTCTAATCCTAAAAGTTTCTAATAATTGAATGTGGTAAGCCTATATCTTAGATCTTTTGACATATTAACATCAATCTCTTGATGTTATGAGAAATGTGAAGCTAATGCGAATATTAAAAAATAATAATAATAAGAAGTTGAAGAAGAAGGTAGATACATTTATAGGCCATAACCATTTGCATTCCGATGTTCGCCTTTGTTAACCACCAACTGTCAATCCGTTAAGTCTGGTCCACCTTAACGTTAATCTCTAACCGAAATGGAACCCAGCAATTTGTATAACATGCTGCCCACGCGACAAATCGGCGTCTAAACCAGATTCCCAGCCCAAAACATTTCACAAAAATTCGTGGCCAAAGTTAAAAACTTGTCATTTCGTTTAGCTTCTTCTTTAGCACACACACACACACACACACACACACACACAGACGAAATAAAAAGCGAAAACAACTTTGGGAACTGGTTTTAATGTACATTAGTGAGAATTCTGGGCGGCAACAAAAGTTGCCGCCAGGGGTTTTAAATCACACGCAACAACAAAAGGAAACTGTTGAAGCCAAGAGCCTTTAAAAAGCAAAAGGGTCGCGACGACAGTTGCCAAAGGATCTGAAGTGGAGCTCGCAAGGTGCCCCACAGACGATTAAAACAAAAGGCGACAGCGCAGCCAAGAAAAATGCAGAACAAAAAAAAAAAGGCAATTAATAATAATTAATGTTTTTATCTTTTTGCTCAGCGCGCGCGCTCGCGTCTGCTGTATATATACATAGAGATATATATGTATATATTATTTTTTTCTTTCATATTTTTTGTTGCTGCCGCTGTATGTTCATGCTGGGAGGGAGCCTGAGCGGCAGCAGCCGGTAACAGGAAACTGACCAACATCAAAACCCGAAACTGAATATGCGAGACCAAACTCATTTGCAGGTTCCAGGTTCTACCCATTTCGTAATACCCTGTGGACATAGCAAAGGGGTAGAAGTTTAGAGACTTGTATAAGGAATAGTATCGAGCTTTTAAAACTTGCCATTTGAATTCTATTTTAAATTCACTGATGCTAAGCGTAAATACAAATGAGAAGGAAATAAAATTATAAAAAATTGATACGATCATATAATTTAATTAATGCTTTGTAAATATTTTATATTATATAATTTATAAATTTAAAAATAAAATAAAATAAATTTAAACTAAATAATTTACGTAAAAGGCTCAAATTAAATACAGAAAAAAGTATATATATATTTCGAAAACATTAAAAACCTAACTCAAATTTAAAATATTTATTTTTTACATGTAATATATATTTTATTTTAACATTTCACTAGTATGCATTAAAGATTATTTGTTAAAATAATTGACAGAAAAAATAGTTTTGCAATAATATAAAAACTTCTAAAGTCTGCAAGTGCGAAATCGCAGCATTCAAATGTAGCTTAAAATAAATGCTAACATATTTTATTCATATATTTAAAATGTTGTTATTTTAAAATACATTTGAGATTACAGCGTAACTGCTGGTTCATCAGTCTTCGTTCCTTCCTGGAATTGTTATTTTCTGGCATTGTTGTCGCCGTGTATTTTATTACATTTCGGAGTCTGCGTTTGGCTGACTTAATTGATAATTGGTATTTTTTCGTTTTCTCTCTCTCTCTCTCTTGCATTTTTTGACTGCAATGTATTTAAATATTTCAACATAATTTCATTCCATTTGCTGCTGCTGCTGTTGTTATTGTTGTTGTTGTTGCTGTTGTTGTTGCTGTTGTTGTTATTGCAGCAGTGACTTTAAGGCAAAAGCAATAAAAGCATACAAAGGCCGCACACAAAATTCAGACCGAAAAATAATTGTTGAAAAGAATCTGCAAACGCACAAAATACAAAACGAAAGCCAACAACAAGCAATAAAAAACCGCAGCGACAGCAAACAAAATAAGAAAAGAAAAAAATATAAATTTGTTTTTGGTATGTTGTTCTTTTTTTCTTCTTCTTCTTTTTTTTTGTATTTTTTAACCATTTTGTGGAAAGTGTTGTGAAGAGGCGTTCTAGCATTTAAAAAAATTTTTATTTTGTGGTCGTCTCTCATCGACAGGCGCAGTTCGAAATTGTATCTTAAAGCTGTATAGCTTGTGCTATACACTAGCTAAAGGTATAATAGGTAAGAAAAGTGAATGTGAATAGTTATTACTATATAGTATGCATATGATGATCTGTCGACTATGAACTATCAACTGTTTTTGTGAAGTAATGTTCTTACACGCACCTCTCTTTGGACCAAGCTCAAAATATTCTTTCATATTCTTTCATTCTTGATGACAATCTGATCAATGTTCAGATATATTCCTTAGGCGGATTCATAAATAAAAACTCTTCGCGAAGCTGTGTACGAATAGCTTATTGTATGAGCTGCTTCTGCTTGCAGCTCTTTTCAAAACAGAACCATATTAAACGATCTTACCTTCAGCTATTTCTTAAATATTTTACGCAAGCAATCTAAACATTTCTTAAACTTATTATAAAATAATATTGCTCATTATGCATACTTATCAGCAAGAGTATTTCAACTTCGACCCAAAGCTAAAAGCTGTTTTAGTGGTTTTTTTTGTTGTTGTTGTTTCTTTAAGCTGCGCCTTCGACAACATGCGCAGCTAACGAAGAGACAGCCAATGTATCTGCAGATTGTCTGTCTGTCTGACTGTCTGTGTATCTTTGTATCTCACGTATGTGAAGCTACAGTTCGGGTTCTTGTTGGTGCTGCTGCTGTTGCTGCTGCTGCTGCTGTCGCTGGTGCTGTCGCTGGTGCTGGTGCTGGTGCTGCTGTTGCTGCTGTTATTGTTATTGCCTTTGTACAACATTTAAATGTTTAGCTGCCGTTTTGGTTTCATTTCCAGTTCGCTTTGCCTTTTTGTTTTCTTTTCACTCGTTCGTAGGCGTCAGTTTTATTTCAGCGAATTAAGCTAATTTAAAAGCGATTCGAAATTAACTTTAAAGCGCATGTATGTGTGTGTGTGTGTGTGTGTGTGTGTGTGTGTGTGTGCCGTTCTATAAAAATAAAGGCTGGCAAACACTTTTGCCTCATAGAAAAGTCGTGGGTGTAGCTTGGTGTATTTTTTAAGTGGCTTCCGTTAGTTAGTGACCAGAGAGAGAGAGAACGGGGCTATAACACACACACACACACACACACACACACACACATATACACTCATATAATTCTTGTATCTATTGAAATTGTTGTGGGTTAGCTCTTCAGTTGGTTGCATTTGCTGCTGTCGTTGGGTGTTGACCCAATTGAAGTCGTCGTCGTCGTCGTACAAATAGAAAAAAAATCGTCGAGAAAAGAAGAAGTGCAGCGCCAGTAAACTGCACATGGTTCGATCCAACACACACATAAGAGTGAGTGTGTGTGTGTGTGTGTGTGTGTGTGTGTGTGTGTGTGTGTGTGTGTGTGTGTTTGTGTGTGTCTAAATTGTAGGTAGCACAGGCATGTATCTTAATGAAGGCAATTTGCTTGTCGAGTTTAGGCAAGTTAGTTTACCGAAAATTGGCATATGGCCAGTAGCAACAAAAGCGCCACACACACACACACACACACACACACACACACATACATACATACATACACATACACACACTTATGCAGCTACACACTCATCGATTGCTTGGCAGGACATAGGGCCATCGAGCGTGCTGCACTCTAGGGGGCTATGTTAAATGTGAATTTCGTCGACGTCTTCGCCGAACCCAACGAACCAGAGCTCCTTGCTTGTTGTCCTGCTGTTATTGCCACCCAGCCCCACCCCCCACTCACTCTCTCGCACTCTCTCTCCTCGTCTCTCTCACTGCAGTCTGCACGTACACGTAGCGTAGAGAAGAGTTATGCAAGAGTTTGTGCAACAGAGCTGCACATACATCTATGCACACACAGATAGATTTTGGGCATTATGATATATATGTATATATAGAGGAGGGTGTATGTCTGTGTATCTATTAGTTGGCAGTTGGCTAGATAGTGCTGTTGGGAGCAAACTATGGATTATGAATGATTTACTGGAATGTAGCTTTGAAAGTTAGGTATAAAAGAGCAGCTGAAGAAAACAGCGAATATTTCATGAAGAAGAAAGCTACATCGACATATGCCATATATTTAAATGAACAAAAAAAAAAAAAGATGGTTAGAATATTTAAGAATAGCTAGATAGATAAAATATACTAAACATGCTAAAAGGAACTTGTTGTTGAGAAAGTCTTAAAGTTGAAATTTGTATATCAGATTTGCATATGCCATTTATTCTTAAGCTTCAATTTATTTTCTTATCGTAGACACACTTATTGCGCGCAGTGTACAGCAAGCACTGTCTTGGCTTTGGCTGGATTTGTCCTCTGGTTGCTGCTTGCTAAACTGCCTCAAAATGCCAAAACGAATTTTAACTAAATTGCAAAATTTATTAATCTAATAAGGCAAATTTTAACAAACTATTTAATGGCAAAAATGTTTAGTTACCAACACCAAGTGGAGTGGAGTGGAGTGGAGTGGAGTGGAGTCGAGTCAAAGCCAAAGCCAAAGCCAAAGCCGCAGCCGTGTCTAAAAATAGCCACCGGCAAAAACGTTTAGCTCAAAACGCAGTATTGAAGGGTGTGTGAAGGGGAGAGGTGAGAGTCGGAGTGGTGGCAGCAGCGGCAGCAACGGCGACGGCGGTTCAGATTGTTGGCAAGTTGGAAGCAAGTGAAGTGTAGCCAAGCTGAGCAGCGGCAGCCGCCGCGTTTAATGTCTGTGAAATTGAAAAATTTACTCTTTAATATGCGAACCGGGAACGGGTTGCTGCGGTTCAGCTCAAGTCTCTCAGTCAGAGCCAGTCAAAGCATCGGCTGCCGGAAAGACTTTGACGTTGGACATGCTGACAGAGTCCAAGAGTTGTACAGTTGAAATAGTGTGGAGTCTACTGGCAAATGATGTGGAAGCTGCTGCTGCTGATGCTGATGTTGCTGCTGCTGCTGCTGCTGCTGCTGTTGATGCCCCAAGTGCAGTTAGAGCAATTTCACAACTCACTAACAATCATTAATGCGTCGACGTCAAACGGCATTCGCCTCAGAAGTTTGGCGCGTTCAAGGAAGTCCAGAGGCCAAGCAGCCAACTAATAAGCAGCTCCAGCTTCAATAGCAGCTCTCAGATGCCAAGTGGCAGAAGGGGCAGGTTCAGACACTGTGTTGTAAATGCTGCAAGCCTAAATCATAAACTGCCGGCTCGATGGCTGCTTTATGAAATGGAAAATGCGCCACAAATAAAAAAAAAAAAAACAACAGAAAATAAAAAAAATATTTGTATATTCCGCTAGCTGAGAGATGTACAGAAAAAGGCAGCGGGTTGCCTATGGCGAAATATAAAAATATAAAAACTCAGTTAAATCGACATTTAAATAGAGGAAAACAGGTAGAACGCATTTTTATTAGCTAAGGGTAAAGAATATAAAAACACGAGCTCGAATGAGAATTAACATTTTGTACTGAATATATTTTACCCCAAGCTAAATCCACTTCAATTATATACAATTTATTTTAGGAATTAATATTAAGATTTAATTATGCATTCGCTTTAATACTAAATAATTTATAGTTTGAGTGTGGGCTGTAAATGATTCATATAATGAAATAAATATAAAATTAGTAACAATTTCATTTATAATTAGTTTCATATCGACTTAGAACTATGCAGCCACTGGAATTATCTTTAGTTTTAGTCTAAACTGCTTGAAATCAGCGTAGAGCCACAATAAACCTATAGATTTCAATCAATTTTTGTTTTTGATCGTAAATATAATGAAAAAAAAAACTTTTATTGTTAAATTATTGTGCCAATACATTTTAAAGCTTCAAAACCATTTTGTTGTAAGTTTAGCATTTCAGAAGGTTTGGATGAGAAAATACAAAATTTCAACTTCAATCAAATCAAGAAGTGTTTAGTAGTACAACTAAGAACACTAAGAGCTGATCAATATTTTAAGAATATTACTTTAAAATGTATAAAATATAAATTGAAAGGTATCTCTTGAAATAGTAAAAGGGTTTTCTGGAAATTCGTTCGATTAATAATGCAATTTGCAGCAATATACATAAGAATGAGCAGACAGAAAAGAGTTTTATATATTTTACACTATATATATATATATATATATATATATACTAAGATATATAAGTTATAGATATATAAATATAATAAAAATATCTAAAGTTCCTTCATAATTCCCTCTGCATACCAAGTACTTCTCTAATACATCTCATTATTAGCCATTTTCTGCTGGCTTTTCCTTGGAAACTTCTTCAAAAGCTTAGCTAATTACAAAGGCAAAATAGAATCAATCAGAGATGCAGTAGCTCAAGCTCCGAGTACTTGTCCATCCATAAGCAGCATGCATACTCGTCTATATGCCATACATAGGCCAACTTTAGCTCAGTTTAATGATGTTTAAAAGCCTCGAATGGGTTGTGCTGCCACGAACAGATGGGAAAACTCCCTTTATGTGTATGTAAGTATGCATATATGACTGCGTTGTTAACTTTTATTGGCGAGCTTTAAAGCAAATTTGTCTTGGACGTTGCCATTGCTCTGTAGATTTTGTTGTTGTTGCTGTTGCCTTGGCCTCATCATCTTCCATTGTTGCCGCAGCTTTTGTTGTTGCTGCTGCTGCTGCTGCTGCTGCTGATGCTGATGCTGCAGTAACGCAAAGATTTATGACGCCGCGCGTACACGGCGCATTCAAAAATTGTTAAAAACAATTAGAATATTTTAGCAACGAACGACGGCGACTATAAAAGTTATGCGATGCGGGTTACTGGCATAGACCAAGGCAAGCCAAAGGAGTGGAGAGCAGCTTCAATGGGCCTCAGACAGCTGTAAAAATTATGCGCCAAATGACTTTGACAGCAGTCGCGCTGGTCGGCAAAACTTGCCTGTCTTTTTGCTCTGTTCTCTGCGTTCCCGAGTAGCTGATGCTGATGCTGATGCTGTGCGTGTGTGTGTGTGTGTGTGTGTGTGTGTCTGTCTGCCTTTTAGGTTGCCATCTTTTATGGTCATAACTAAGTACTTATACGTATTATAATTTGGAATGTTTACGAGCTGCGCGCTTTGTGTATATGACCTAAAGCTGAGCGACTGTCGACAGTCGTCGGCTAAACTCTGACAGAAATCAGAAGAAACAAATCTAGCATCTCTAAGCAAGTGTAATATAATAAAAAAATATATGATTATCCAAGTAAGCTCTAAAACGCAGCTAAAACATATGATGCTCTGCATGAGAGTTTAATTAAAACAAACATAATTAAACCGACTTGTCTGTGCAATGATATATATAATCTGATTCTAACTATACGACTCGCTGAGCTGCTATGCAGGCAGTCGTGTTTGTGGTTCCATAACTATAACTCTCAGTTGTTGCCACGCCGTAAACTTCTCTCCATTTCTCAAAATATTTGCAATGTATATATTTATGCGATTGTGTATGTATGTGTGTGTGTGTGTGTGTCTCGTTTATAAATGAACTAGTTTCAGGCTAATTTATGCAAATTTTTATTAGCTTTTGGGCACTTAAAGCATAGATTTGGTTTAGTTGATAGTTAGCAAATGGCAGAAACTTTCGCTGGCTCGTAAATAGCTGAGCACTTGCCCAGCTATTTGGCCAGTTTAAATCAGTCATCTTTCCCCCTCCTCTCTCTCTCTCTCTCTCTCTCTCTCGCTCTTTCTTACTCCCTGTCTTAGATCTATCTGCATGTTCGCAATTGTGCGCAGCATCGTTTAAGTCCATAACTTAGCACTTATCAACGATTCAGATACTAGCCAAACAACTTGTAGATACTTATCCGCAGCTTAAGCACATCTGCTGCTGCTGCTGCTGCTGCTGCTTCAGCTACCTTAGCTAACCAAACGGCAATTCTCTCAATCGGTTCATTGGCCAACATGCAACAAATGCCTCGCCAGCAGCACCAACAGCAGCACCAGCACCAGCACCAGCAACATGCCTTGACTACTTTATATCATTTTAATAATGCTGCCACGAGGTATACAAAAATTCTACAGCTATTCCCAGTCGTTGCGGCAACAACAACAAAACTTGCAATAGTTTGCACTCAATTTCAATATTTTACACAAAGAAAAAAAAAGAAAAAAAAATGCAAAAAATATATATGAAATAATAAAAGAAATATCAGAATTTCGTGCAGCTGTAAGACTTGGCAAGACTTCGTCTCTCAGTTGGCTGGCGATAGCGCAATATATATACATACTATATACATACATCTATCTCATAGATACATATGTTTTATATATTGCTTATTATGTATTACCACGTGTTTGTGTCTGGCTGTGTTATTTGGCCCCTCCGGGACACCGAAGTTGGAGTTTGGCGCAGCCTTCGAGATTTGCTCGCTCGCATGGTAACTAATATGAATAACTAATAAATCACATTCGGACGGTGATTTATGTGACAGGTGCGTATTGCGATTTGAAATTGGCAATAGTTTGGGTCTCCACTTCCATTTACAGTCCGCAAATTGGACATCTACTTATGACGCTGCCACAGCCCGGCACAATCCATTTGCTTTTGCTATGCTAATTTTGATTCCTTACATACACATATATGTGTATTTTTTTACCTGTGGTAATTTGCTTTAAAACTTGTCAAATTAGTGTCGCAAAAAAGGTGTCGTGTGTATGTTTTTTGTTTGTTTGTTTCTTTTTTTTCCACATTTGTTAAGAGTGTTTGAACTTTTGCACCTTTTACATGAAATTATTATAATATAAAAAAGGCGTAATTAAAGCAAAACAATTTCTTTTATTATTATTTTTTTTTTTTTGCTAAATTGTAAAAATGTTAAAGTATCAATCAGTTTAATGAGCACTCTAAATAATTTCATAATAGATTCTGAATTTGATTTTATATACATAGGCAAATTAATTATTGTAATTAAATTAGTAGACGAGTGGATTGAGGGTTGGCACACGATTCAGGTGATAGCTAAGATTGTCGCAGCTAGTTCAATTAAAAATAATTTAATTTGTTTAATGTCATAAAACATTAGTTGATAAGAAAAAATAAAACAAAAATAATTAAATTCTTTGAATTTAATAATAAATTGTTTTTTTTTTTTGCATTTTTAAAGTTATTGACTTTTCTTATTGTATTTCGTAATAATAATAATAGAGAGAAATTCTCTCTGAATTGATTTTTATTTAAAATATCTTTTTGTTAAATTCTGCCAACATATTTATTTTTTTTATTTTATAAAATATTTCAACAATTTCATAAAAGTATTTTTAAAGAAAGAAAATTCTTCAAAATTGTTTTTTATTGTGAACTTTTTTTTGTATAAAATATATTTGTGTTAAATTCTGCTAAGCCATTTTATATTTGTTCAAAAGGAATTTAATTGAATTTCCTTTTTTCCCATATTCATTCGTTTTTTTATTCTGACACAAAAATTCTTCAATTGAAATTATTTGTAAATTGATTTTTTTATTCTCCTTTATTCAATAGAATCAGAACAGATTTTGAACATTTTATCTATTATATTATTTCCCTCTCTCTCTCTCTCTCTCTCTCTCTCTCTCTCTCTCTCTCTCTGTATACATATATATAATGCCAAAATTCTTGTGCTTAACTAAACTAAATGCAACTACATCTTGGAAGATTTGTTGAAGATAAATGTGTTTAGACATATTAACTTGCCACATACAATACAGAACTATGGGAAGCTAAAAACCTGCTCTTCGTGTTAATTTAGCTTGAGAGTTTGTTAAATTAGTATTGAAGCAGAAGGACGTTGTGATGAACGCCTTGCTTGCTGGACGTTGGCCTAACCCCAATCCCAACTAATGCGCTCAATTACGCATTTCTTTGGAAACTTTGTTAATTTGTTGACTACAACAATGGACCGTGTTCGGTTCTGTTTGTGTTGTTCTGTCCACTCGGCAAACACCCCCGCAGCGTTATTAGCCTGTATCGGACAGGCGCACACACACAGAGATACACACACACATATATAAATATAGAGGTATTATCTGCCATCAGTTGGGAGCTAAGATATAGAGCGCGAGGGAGAGATAGTAACCGAGAGAGAGAGAGAGAGAGAGAGAGTGAGAGAGACCGGACTATGCTCATTATGTAACCTCTCATAATTCTTTCATTAATGAAATTCCCACACGACGACATTTGTTGGACGTATCCACACATTATGTAAATCTTTACACAGCACGCCGTCCACCCATTTTCCATTTTTATCTTCATATTCTTGTTGTTGTTGCTGCTGCTGCTGTTGTTGTTGTTGTTGTTGCTGTTGTTGCTGCTGTGTCTTTCCTGTGCATTCATTTCCATCCTTGTCAACTAATTTCAGGGCTGCGCTCGCTGCGCTGTCATGTTTTTAAAGCCTGTTTTAATTTTTTTTTACCTTCGGACAGACAGAAAGAGAGAGAGAGAGGGAGAGAAAAAAATACGAAACTCTGGCTTTTACTTTTCTCTTTGCTCTTTGCTCAGCGTGCTGCTGCTTAAATGTTGCCCAAAAACAAAGCAAATGAAAGAAAAGAAAAAAACAAGAACAACAAAAACTACCTGTTTCAAAACCCACACACACTGCAGCAGGCACTGTCGAGCGACAACAACAACAACTGCAACAGCAACAACAACAACAACAACAACAATAACAACAACATTGTTGTCCGTCTGTTTAACTCGCCTTGACTGCCTTTTGAGCCTGGCTGCTGTGCCTTTCTGGCTGCTTTTAAATACCCTTTACCTTGGCCATATTAATGCGGCTCCCACTGTTACTTATGCATTGTTGTTGTTGTTGTTGTTGTTGTTGTGTTGTTGTTGCTGTAGCTGCTGTTGCTGTTGTACTTCACATGTAGTTTGGTTGTCATTTGGCAGCGCCCGCTGTTTAGTGTCCAACATGAGGGCCGTTGGTGTCAGGCGCTGCTGTTGCTGCTGCTGCATTGGGGCACCTCACCGAGCAGTGCTTAAAAAGAGGGAGGAAGGGAGCGAGGCAGGTGGAGTATATCGGGCACAGCAGCATGTTGGAACTGATGCTGTGTGTGTGTGTGTGTGTGTGTGTGTGTGTGTTTGTGCTGGTATTGGTATTTCGCTCGATTCCTCTCGTTGTTGTTGTTGTTGTTGTGGTTGTTGTTGGTAGTCCGAGCGACAGTTGTTGAAATTAAATGCTCACATGTGGGTTTTGTTTTCTTGCCTCAAACAACAACCAAAAAAAAAAAAGAAAAAAGTAAAAGGAGCAACAACAAAATCAGCAGCAGCAGCAACAGCAGCTTAAACGATAGTTGAATGAAGGGAACGAAGGCGGTTAGCGCAAGAACAAAAAAGGGTTTCCAAAAAAATGAAGCACAGTAGCAACAACAGCAACAGCAACAGCAGCAGCAACAGCAGCAGCAACATTGGTCAAGTTGTCTAGGATGGGCAAACATATAAAAAGATGCTTTTGTGTTCTGCATTGCAATAATGTTGTGTATACACAAAGTTATTGATCAACCGAGGGTCGTTCGAAAAATAATAAATGCCTGAAATTGTATGAAAATAGATCAATGTGAATTTCAATGTAATATCTTAGTTAAAACTGAATATTGTTTTTAATTCTTTTTTTTTTAATGTAATATTTTATTAATAATTTTATCTATTTTAAATATTTGAAAACTTATTTTTTTTTTTGAAAATTATTTAAAAAAAATTATTAGCAAACTAATATTTCATTTAAAAAATTATAATATTTTTCTTTATTCCGTAAATATTAATTTGCTAATAAAACAAACAAAAAGTTCAATTTTCAATAAAAAATTAGTTTTAAAATTTATTTTAATTATATGTATTCATTTTAACACCTTACAATCAATTGAAAATAAAAAAAAAACTTTAGTAGCGTCACAGATTATTTAGACTATGAAGGATTTAAGCGTACATTTAGAAAAAAAAAAATTGAAAATTGACTTTAAAAAAATAATTTTTAAAAGCAATGTGTAAACTATTTATATATATTTTTATGAATTTAAAATTTTGATTGTTTGGTAGCATTTTTAGTAGTATTTTAAATTACAAATTTTTAATTCGTATTTATAATTCCTAGGAATTTTTCTCTATTGCATCTGCCTACAAAATTTTAATATACAATTTTTTCCAATATAAAATGTAGAAACAGAATATTTGATACATTTATAATTATTATTACAAGAGAACATTTTGGAGTGTTTGAATACATTTCGGACCGCCCTCGCATTTATTAATGGCTTTTGCTTTCGCTTCCTTTGCGACTGCAAATCAAAATCAACTTTTTATACTAAAAATGGTTTGCTGCTCTCCACACAGCAACAACATGGACAAGAACAGCAGTCAGCAGCAGTTGGAGGCACTTCATTTGCTCGCTGGATACACTCGTCTCGATTCGTCTCGTCTCGACTCGACTCGATACGATGCGATGCGATGCGATTCAACTGAACAGAACTCAACTTAACTGAACTCTCAGAGAGTTTGGGGCTTTGGCTGCATTTATGGCTGCATTTACTTTTTAATTTCGTTTGTTGTTGCTGCTGTTGCTGTTGTTGTTGCAGTACTCCTTTTTCGATTTTCAAGTGGAGTCAATTTCTTATGTCATGACAAGCTACACAACGAATACAAATGCGAAAAACGACTACGAACACAAATACTTCTGTCCAATGAAGCTCTAAAGCCCAAAGTCAAACATTCACAAGTATCTCAGGCTGTCAAAAAAAAAAAAAAAAGAAGTGAAAACAAGTAGGAATTGCACGCCGAAGATTAAGTACCCTGTTCGATCAAATCTTTTTTTTTTTTAGAAACTTTATAATAAAGCTGACTGATTTGGAGTAGACAACAGTGTTGGATCAACTAAGGGCAGAACAAAATATTCCAAAAATAAATGTTTCTGTGAATTCTCAAAGACTTTTTTTCTATGTAGGTCGTAAACTACGTGTTGCGCATGGCATGACAAAATAATCATATCCTCTTTAAGGGTATTTGGAAAAAATGCCAGACAGGCAGCAGTTTAGGTACATTTTTGGTTTTTTTTTTGGGATCTTTATACCATATTATACTTCGATTTCGGCTTTTGTTTGCAGCATCTGTCGCCAGTAGAATTTCGATGTGTGTGTGTGTGTTTGCGAGTGTGCGAGTGTGCTTAAATATCTCTTTACTTATTTTTGGACATACTTGATTGAAGTATTTATGAGATTTCAGGCATTTGTGTAATTTCGCTTTGAGCTTTAAGTTTTCGGGTCAGAAGCATTTGGCTCCCTAAAATAAAAATAAAAAAAAAATATATCAAAAATGTAAAAAGAGTTAAATTTAAATGTAGACAAGAACAACAACAACAACAATGCAGCAACAATGCACAGCAGCCAAAGAGACACAAATAAATATATATATATATATATATAGTATGTATATTTACATATGCACGGGTCTCAGCCATGTTTGTCAGATGAAAAGATATGTCTTTACATGTTTTAATTTTCTTGGAAATTGTTGTTCAACTTGAGCCGTCGCCAGCACCGGCAACAGCAACAGCAACAGCACCAAAGCCCAAATCTGTCTCTGCTCTCTATGTGTGTGTGTGTGTGTGTATATTTGTGTATATGGGTATATGGGAAGCCTTGTCTACTACAAGACTTCTGCACAGAGACATATACTTACATATTTTTCATTGCTTCGTGTGCTGTTTTTAAGTGAAATGTTAAACCTTTTGACAGCGGTAGTTTCTTATTTAATTTATTTTATTTGCGGTATTTACTCGTCGCTTTTGCTTTTGCTGCTTTCGGCATCTCTTGACGCTCTTGGAATTCAATTTTTGGCTTTTTGTTTTAGCTGTCTGCGACATGGCATGGCATGGCATGGCATGGTAGGGGCTTCACTTTAACCACTACCAACTTCGTCTTCATTCTGACTGCCTGCCTGCCTGCCTGCCTGCCTACCTACCAAAAAGGCTGAGTGCGACAGCTTGTCTTTGGTTTTTGTGGCCCATAATTAAAGTTGACAAAGTAAGTCCAGAGCGTTGGCGGTGAGCATTTTAAATGCAACTGTTTGGCATTTTAAATGTCACTAACAAAAATGTAAACCACAAAGTCAACAAGAACTGTTTCTAAACTGGAAAAAAACAAAACAAAACAAAACAAAACAAAACAAAACAAAATACAATTGCTTGTTCACTTAGAAATGTAAATTGAATAAATCAATGAATTTCCAAATGAAATTATTGTCAAATAATTGAATAATTACAATTCGTATTAAAGTGCCACAATTGGCTGTGACTGACTTGAGGTTCTTGCAGATCCAAAGACCTGATTTGTGGGTTCACATCAAAGCCTACACAAAAATGGGCGTTTTTCAATAATTTTATGCAATAATTAATAGTAATTTTAAAATAATTTGCCATAGAAAATTGTAAGTAGATAATCAGAAATTGTTGATATTTTTTATTTTTATTTATGTATGTCAATACATAATGTTTTTCAAATAAATTATTTTAATTAAGGCTTTGTATCAGTATATCTCAAATACTGAAATTAGTTTTCTCTGTAATGTCTACGAGCCCAATGTGAACCTCTTAATTCCTACAATGAGCTCAGTAAATTTTTATATAAAGACGGAACGACACATTTTGTTCTTCAACATTTGGTGCTCAGTCGCACTACTATTTTCGTGAACATAGCTAAAAACTGTTCTTCCGATTGCTATAAACATGCGATACCGATATACCCCATTTTACCCAGTAAATTAACTAATTGTTATAAAAACTTAAATAAATATATTTATATGAATTTGCCATTAGGTTTACACCTCTTTTGTTCTAATAATTTATATAGGTTAATTAAATGGTAAATTCATAGACATATACATAAACTTAGTTAAAATAACAATTACTATTTAATTTTCATTTGTTTTTTGAATATTAATTTTTATTCAAATTCAAATGCTCGCCCTTTTCATAATTCCAGCATAAATTTCTTGCATAAACATGGCCAATTATTGCCCCAGCTTTAATATGATAAATTTTGGCTAATTTATTTTGGAGCTTTGTTTGCCACCATTTGGGGCGCTGCCTTCACAATTATCCATATTGGTTGTTATACTTATGGAAAACTTTAACCTCGTTCAAATCATTCAGGAGCGCCCAAGCCCACATTGGCCCGCTGCTCAGTTCATGCCGCACCGCATCCATTCACATCTTTCGTTTGTGTCGCGCTCTAACCATTTATCTTGTCTCAAGTTTTTCAACTATTTAAACTTTAGATTACGACAATTTCTCCATTTCTCTCGTAACTCAAAACGCTGGGGATCCAACATTTGCAGCAGCAGCAACAACACCAAACAGACAGTCATCTAGAAAATTACAAATACTTTTGCCATTGCACATGGCACTAGTTCTGCTGCTGCTGCTGCTGCTGCTTCTTCTTCTTCTTCTTCTTGTTGCTTCTTTTTTTCTATCTTTTTTTTTTGGTTATTCCATAGAATTCCAATCAATGCCGCTTCTGCTGCAGTAGTTTCTGCTTTTACTGTTTCTTCTTCTTTTTCCTCAATTTCTTAACAGTGTCGAGCGTCATTTCTCAAGCTCAAAACGACGAAACGGTCGCAACTTTGGATTATTAATTACATCAGCATCAGGCGCAAAGATTGTTGAGATTTATATGTGGCCCCAGTGAATCGAAATCGAATACCGTGAATATATATATATATATATATATACTCCAAACACACACCCACAAAAAAGTGATAAACGCTTAACTTTCTTCCTTCGACTATGAAATACACTTAAGTCTGAATGGAAAATTTATAAATATTTAGCAAAAATCCTTGATAAGAAATACACAATATATGTGAGACATATAGTAAGAAAAGTTATATATATATATAATGAGTGATATATGTATATAGTATTCCATATCCATATTTATAAATTAGCTAATGATAGAAGAAACATCTAAAGCAAGTCGAAACAGCTTCACTAAAAGTTGAAATTATATGGCATATTTGTATGGGAAGTTATACATAATAGACTTTATGAAACATCTACTTAGTGCTGATCAGGCAATTACATATATCAGTGATTTTTATGGCATTTCAGTGCCAATATCTTATACACTTTATAAGAGAAACATAAAACCCTCTGCAAGAGTATCAAGCATCGGAGACGGTAAGAATATCCTGCTGTCCTATGCTCCATCTTTGTCTGCACTGTCTCTCTCTCTCTCTCTCTCTCTCTCTCTCTCTCTCTCTCTCTCTCTCTCTCTCTCTCTCTCTCTCTCTCTCTCTCTCTCTCTTTTCTGTGTGTGTGTGTGTGTGACAATTTTGACTTTTATAAATATTTTGACTTGGTTTTTATTCTGTTTTTTTTTTTTTTTGTGTGTTTGGATGCCGCTGCTGCTGCCTGGCAGGCAGCCGTCGGCGTATCTGTGACAAAACATCATTCAACGTGTGCAATGATTGATGATGCAACTCAAAGGCAACTTGTACTCAATTTTCAGCGTATAGAGGCCGTCGCATCGCATGCCCCCAACTTTACACACACACACACACACACACACACATACAAACACATAGCTCAAGCCCAAGCCCCATGACAAAATGTCACAAATATTCTACAAGCAATTTGTTTAAATATCGCATAAAAAGCGAGTGGCCCATGGGGTGCATCGTCAGAGGATTGCGTGCGCGCCAAGAAGCAGAAAAAGAAGAAGATGAAGCTGAAGCTGAAGCTGATGGCTGGTGGCTGGTGGGGCCAGAAGCGGAGATGGTGTTTAGTGTTGGGGACTAGGATGTTGGCCACAAAAGGCGCGCGCAGCCGTGCGGCAATTAATATGTGAGCTGGCTGCAACATTGGCCATTACCATGTGCCTTCAACTTGAACACAAAATAGTTAACTAAAAGGCGGCCCGGTCGACGAGCAGATCCGCAGTTGCAGTCGCAGGCTGTTACCAAAGGCAATGGCAGCGGCAGCGGCGACGGCGACGGCAACGGCAACGGCAACGGCAACAGCTACATGATGTGCAATTACAAGGCGCACTCGCAACAACAACAGCAACAACAACAACAACAACAACAGCCAGAACAGTGCAACATAAGTGCAATCGCTGCCTGCCCCGCCTGCATAACTTGCAAACAGAACCAAAGCAAAAAGAAAAAAAAAAGAGAAGCAAAATATTGCATCTTCTCAAGCATTTAATCTTCTTTGCGCCTTTTTTAACCTTTTATTATTATGCCTTCAACGTGCAAACGTTTTGCTACGCTTTTGCCCATCCTCCGATCCGCAATCCCCAGTCCCCAGTACCCTGGGCCCACACTCAGCCGTCGTCCATTCATGCGTCTCGCTCTGCGCCTTCCGTTTGGGCGCGCACTTACTCACACGCCACATCCACATCCACATACACATCCACATGCAGCATTGAGTACAGAAAGTCCACACACTGGGAAGGACGGCAGCTAAGACGAATTGAAGCTTCTGGCTTTTTGTTTGCGACCAAAGCTTTTGTTGCTAATAATTTCTTTTCTCTTTGGCCTGGGCTCTTGCAATTAGAATGCGTGTTAAGTGCAGATACAAAAAAGATATATGTATGTGTATGTGTATGTGTATGTGCTTGTGCCAAGCGGACATCAGGTTTGGTCTAGACCGGAATGCGCTGCACCCTTTGCACGAACACTCAAGATATCTAGTATATTGTAGAATATATTCCTCTAGCTCTATGTATGTATGTGCTACGTCTACTTATGTATAACCAAATTGGAGTCCATAAATTTCAGCACAATCAAATTTAATTAATTTTTTTTTTAACCCTTCGAGCGCGCACAACCCCCACGTTAAAATATTCACATTGTCTCGCTTTTCAACGGGGTTCCGGTTTATATTTTTTTTTCTTTTTTTTTTTTTGGGCTCTTAAGCCGCTGATTGGAATGTTTTCCCTGTTATCACGCTCCTTTTCCCATTCTCTCTCTCTCTCTGTCTTTCTCTTTTTTCATAAAGCCGATTTCACGCTCTTTTATGTATGTAGGTGGTTGAAACTACGAGAGAGAGAGAGGGTTCTTCTATTAACAAAAGAACTTCTCGAACTGGTTTAACAAATCGCTTGTACGTGAGGATTTTCAATTAGATAGGTCGCTCGTCCGCTCGCTTCATTCTTCTTCTTCTTGTTGTTGTTGCTGTTGTTATACCAATGAGCCTGACAGAGTGAGGACTGTTTTCTGCATGCATTTGATGAGTTAGAGCTTGCGGTTTATAGCGTCAATTTGCTTAAGTGAAATTTGCATTAATCCTAAGCAGTTCTCTATAGCTATTATTGTGCAGCTATGCAGAAGTAATTGACATCTGTGATAACAAACAAACTGTTTGATTTGGGCACGCAATTTTAATAAGCCAAAATTAGCTATGGCAATTGGGGTTTTATGGATTACAGGCGAAGTTTGAAAACCTTTTTCGAAATCAGCTTTAGGTTGGACTTGAGCAGAGCTGAATCTGTGGTTTTATTTGAGATTTAGTTTACTTTTTTGTTGAGTGTTTTGGTGGTTAGAAACTTTACTAATATTATGAAATATACTATATTTACATTATTTATAGATATATTTTTATATATATATATATATATATTTTTATATATATTTTTGAGATGATTGATTGATATTAAAGCAAACGATTTTATACAAAGAGTATTCAAACCTTCACACAAGTATATCTATAATCCAATAAAAATGTTAGTGCCTAGACAAGTTTGTATAGCTATTGCACTCCTGGAAGATATCTTAAATAGCCAATATTAATTTTCCAGTAAACTGCTGTCTTAGACACACACACACACACAGAACATCTGCTTAGCTCTTTGTCTTATTTGCGTTAGTAAGCTTTGAAAAGTTCACTAATACAATCACCACAGCAATTACATTTTATTACTGCGCACTCACACATATTCACAAAGACACACACACACACACACACACACACAGTTGGTTCTAAAATGGCCCAAGCAAAGTATCTGGCATTCGCAACTGTATCTTATAAATACGATTACCTGGCTCACACTTGGCCAGTGCAGCGCACATGGCCAAGTCGTTGCGAACAGAATGCATTGCACGTTATAATTTCACGAAATATTTTCATGAAAAAAAAAAAGCATCTACTGAAAAATGCATTAAGTGCAACAGTAACAGCAGCATCAGCAGCAGCAGCAGCAGCAAGGAAGCCGTAGCAAGAGCAGCAGCAGCCAGGCGACGTATGCTTAAAAACAAAACTGGCTTCAGCTTTATGGCACTGGCAAACAAACAAACACACACATACACACACGCACACCTCTAAAAAGAGCGCCAAGCGCAGACAAACAAACTTTTTGTTTCGTGTTTTTTTTTTTTTTTTTTTTTTTTTTTTTTTTTTTTTTTTTTTTTTTTTTTTTTTTTTTTTTTTTTTTTTTTTTTGGTGGCAGATTCTTTTGCAGCAACTTTTCTTTTTTATGTGTCCGAAGACGAAGGCAACTGCAACTGGAACTGCGACTGCGCCTTAATTCTGTCCAGTGTCTAGGCGCATAAAACACACATATATATATATGTATATATATATTTATATGTATATACATAACATATAGAAAAATGCACTAAATCTCTGATATCCGAAAATGTTCACTCGGTGCATCTGTGAGAGATACATAGTACATGAGCATGCCATGGCAAATATTAGAGCTATGTTCCTTGTTGTTGCTTCTGCTGTTACTGTTGCTGTTGCTGCTGTTGTTGTTGCTGTTGTTGTTGTTGTTGTTGCTGCAGCAGTTGTAGCGACTCCTTGCGGCTAAAGATTTCATGATTTGCACTTTTATGGAAATAATTTTTCGCATTCGTTTTGCTGCCGACATTTTGTGCAAGACAGCAATTAAAAATATTTAATTATCATGGCAAAAAGTTGTCGGGTAACATGCACAACATTTCTCACATGACCAGAGAAAGAGAGAAAGACAGATACCATATCTCATAGGCAGTAGCGAGCGCATTTATATATATATATGTATATATATAAATAGTGAAGTGTTGGCATTAGAATCTACCGAAATAAGAGGAAAATGTTTGGAGGCTGCCAAACATTTCCTGTTGCAGCCAAAGATCTCAACTCTAGCATAAGTTGAGAAGTTTTGTTCGACGATCGTTTTCTTGGGAAACGATTTGGCAGCGTGTGGAACTTAACACGTTTCAGCTACCCTTTGATATGCACCGACGAAGTGGAGCCCAAAAAATAAAAAACACGAAAAAAAGGGATTTTTTACAATTCTGTATTTTTGTTTTTGTGCATATTGAGCTAGCCCAATAAAGTAAAATATTTATTGGTCATTTAAGTGTGTATGGAGTGAATGCGATTATGTTTATGGAATTACTATTTGATATTAAGCTAAAAGCAGCTTGCGAATGAGCCTATCAATAGATCGTTATAACTGAAGAAATGTGATTAAAGCAAAAGAATTTCAACCGGTTCTTCAGCCAGCTTGACCTGCGGTGCTAAAGGTTGTTTCATATGTGTATATAGAAAAGCTGTGATTATTAACAACTTAAGTGCGCCTAATGTTTGAAGATTGAATTTGAAAACTGAAAAGAAACATATTTGGGGAAAAGCAGAAGAACTAACCATAATGATAATCATAAATTCCAATTGATATTTCTATGATCTACGACTCGAGAGTATGAGGTGAACGTTTTTTTTAATAAAATGAAATCAGTTGCAAAGAGATTTCCATAAAAACGATGAAATTCTTCTGCAGAAAAACGTTCATCAAATGAATATAAAATTCTCATTGAACATTCGAAATTTCATTAAAAACAAAAATTATATGAAATGAAATTTATTTTTAATATTAACAACTCAAATGAAATATCAAATTGCTGCTGGCCATTCGTTTTCAACTGATTCAGCAATGGAAATGCAATTAATTGAAGTGCAACGATTCGTGTCGCCTTCACCTGGCAGGTGTCGAGTATAATATTTCGATTTCAGCTCAGCTCACGTTCCGTATGTTATTATAAAATTACTCATACACTTTAATAACAGCAATTAGCTTAGGGAATGAGCGCTTAAAATGTCTTCGCTCTATACTTAAACTATTAACTAGCTAGAAGAGGAGTACGTAAACTAATTAAGCTGAAGTTTTGCCATGAATGAATGTGAGTTACGTAACGCGTGCAACTGAAATGTCAAATGCATTCATTGTTTAATTATTTGGACAGAGGGAGAGTGAGTGTGTGTGTGAGAGAGAGAGAGAGAGAGAGAGAGGGCGAGAGTGAGATGGTTGGCATTTTATGCTATGCGAAGAACTTGGCGCCCTATAGGTGGCATCCTGCTAGTATTACCTGTACCTGAAGTCATTCAGCTATGCAGTAGTTAAGTGCAATTTGTAATTGTGTCAGTGCTGGACGCTCTTTCAATTTAATTAGCCATTAAACCGTGTATATATATATATATCTCTCTAGCTCTGTGTGTGTGTGTGACGTCACATGGCAAGACGACGCCAGCTACGTGACGGCAGCTCTCAACTGCAATGCCCCGTGTCTCCAGGTGTCTCCTACCTTGCTTGCCTGCTCTGACTCTCCCAGTGCTATGCTCTGGCTCTCTATCGTTGTTTGCTGCCCGAGGCAACACAGGCATTCCAGTTGCAAGCGCTGGCTTTGAGTGCATTATCAGAATGTTGTTGTTGCCACCGAATGCTACCTTATCAGCTATACATATCTTCGGGCAATTGCACTTCAGCTCTCATTCAACTGAATTCACTTTTATTTGCTGTTTGTTTGCCTTATTTCCGCAGACTCTTGCACCCTCATCCACCTTGTTGATTGGCTTTAACTAATTAAGTTTTCTTCTCTTTCTCTCTTTTGCAGATGTAAGTGCTTCTTCAACCTTTCGATTGATAACCAGAATCAAGTGCATCTACCATACATGTAGAGCGTATGTATAAATGAAATAAATATTTTTTAAAAAAAATATATATATATATAAATACATCAGAGTTCTCTTAATTGAATTGAGGCTACAGTTTAAATGAATTTGAAATTTACAAAAATCAAGATTAAATACTGAAAAATATATGTTCATGGAACTTTTGACTTGGGAAAATGTTTTATAATAAAATTTAAATATGTTATATTAATTGAAATTGAAGTCAAGCAATTGATCAATATTCGAAAATTTCAATTATTTGCTTTTGAGTGGTTTTGAGCTATGAGTTATGTTCCACTTTTTTGCACATATATATATATATATATACAGAGGATGCCCACGTGCACATACTTTTTATACTGAGAGCAACATATATGCATTATAGCCATAACTCATGCGATGCATTCATCTTTTTCCCATTTGCCGTTAATGGCAATAATTGCTGTTCGCATTTAATTGACTGATTGCCAGTCAGCCAGGTTGGCACACAGGTGAGAAACTCAAGTGTCAATCGATGGACCTCCAACATGAACTGCTCACCACTCTCCATGCACACACACACACACACACACACACATACACAGTCACATTTGCTGCGCTCTAAATCACACAAATTTAATTAAAATCGCATCGAGGCACATAAGCTCACTAACTAACTGCCATTTGAGAGAAGGCCTGTCAGCACTGTTTGCCACTGTGTTAGTGTTTGTGCATTGATTCCTTTTAATATTGTCGATTTTTATTTCCTTTTATTTTTTGACTTTTTCATTAAGCACTGCACAATACAAAGTGCACAATACAAAGTGCTGTCCATGCTCCATTAAAAAATGGCTTTAAAAACGAATCTACTTATTTAATTCACTTACTTTTTATATATTGCCAACAGAATTATTGATGGCCAAAGTGAACACTTTGCACGCAGAACGTGTTGAATACTCGAAAATATCAGTAAAATCGAAATATTTGACAAAAATATATGGAAAGACTTATAACTGAATACCCTGCAACATGGCCATTGAGTATAAAAGGAACTCCAATAGTTTTCTTATAATTATTCAAATTAATTTTAATTAAATTAATGTGATTACTTTATCAAAACCTAATCTTGTATTTCTATTCTTCTGTCAAATTTGAGTTTCCTTACTTATATCTTATTCAACTTTAATCGCGCTCTTGATACATTATTCGACCTGTTGCTCGAAGCGAAATATGTTCCCAAAACTGACAGTTTCTGTCAGCTCTACAACACGTTTTAGCCATATGCAATAGTTACAGGGTATGGAACATATTTAAAAAGCATAAATCACGTAAAGTTGTATTTTCATAAAGCCAATCCGATTAACTGGCACAGTTTGTGTGTGGCTCTAGTTTGATATATTGGCAACAATATGCAACAGCAAATACAAGAGCACAAATACAAGACATACAAACACACACACATACAAATCTTTATATATATATATATATTTATATATTTATTATTAACGCCCCAAGTTGCTGGCGAACTGCACTTGAGTCTTCGACTAGCGACTGCAATCATAATAAATGTTCATTGAAACCTTTTAAAATCGCGCAAAATGCGGCGCACCTCAATGAAGGCACTAACCCAACAATAAATTTCAACGCCGCCACGACGAAACCGCCGTGGAGTCCGCACAGTCCACAGCCACATAAACATTAATAAACTTGTTGCAATCCAAAAGATAATTAGCCGCAGTCTAGGCAGCAGCAACAACTTGTACCACACACACACACACACACACACACACACATACACAAGTATACGAGCATCAATAAAAGAACCTGGCCAAAAGACATTGGCCAACAATTTGCTATTTAGTATAAAGTTTCATTAAAAAACCACTAGAGCCAGCAACTGCCACGCTCTTTTGTGTATCTTACAGATACATAGATACACAGCTTACAGATGCACACAGACAAAGACACAGACACAGACACAGACACACATATATATGTATATGTATGCACTCGTCCCTGTCTCAGTTAACCGCCTGCCTGCTGTCGATCATAATTTAACATAAAAATGATTTGATTACTATAATTTCTTTTGTGTTTTGGTATCACCTGGTAAGCTCATTTACTACAACGGCAACGCCGCCTATTACTCACACCGGCCCCAAGTCGCCCTGCCGTCCCCTGCCTTACCCGTGCGTAGTGTTTCGACTGTCGAGCCGGCTCCCAAGACCGCACCGCATGCAGCGTGTGTCGTTTTGTACGTAAAATAAAGAAGAAAAACAGAGAGGGATACTCAGAGACAGACAGAGAGAGAGAGAGAGAAAGAGAGAGAGGCTACAGAAAAGATGTACAATAACTGCGGGAAGGCTGCAAGAACCCCATCCCATCACGAAAACTTGCAGCGCCCCAGAGTCAATGTCGGAGCTGACAAAAACCCGTCTTACAGGCAGCAAAGGGGCAGTCGGCCGGCCGGCGGTGCCATAATAACGTCGAGACCATGGCCAAAGTGTATATTCTTTTGGATACTGTAAAAATATCTTGTTTCATGTGTGCGCTGGACGTTAATAGCAGCCCGCTGCCGCTGCCGCTGCCGCTGCCTACCCTCTCTGTTCCCACTCGTATCTCCGAACCTAAAAAAATAAAAACGTCCCATCGTGCTGCATCTTCCTTCCACAGCAGAGCGCCGGCCAGCGAGTCTTTCAGTTCAGTTCTGGCCAGGTTGACTGGCTGGCTGGCTGCCTGGCTGGCAGAGTCCAGTCCAGTCCAGTCCAGGCGGCAGTCAGTTCTCAGTTCTGGCAGTCAGCCTTAGCTGCATTTCATCATTCATGCACATTATTTTAGCTCGCTTCGCCTTTCTATACGTATATGTATCGATATACTCTAACAGTGGGTAACATTGCTACACAGATGTGCATTGAATGACTAGCGAAATGGCAACTATTTCTATATATGTGTCTATTCATGCTTTGAATATATATAAAAATATAATATAATATTCGGAACTGTTAAGATTATATATAATTCCTTTATCTATATCAATTCCATAATACAAATTTGATGTCCTTGGTCACGCTGTATGTAAAGCTTGAAATATTTTTAAAAATTTTGGTCCAGACTGAATATTATAGGATTCTTTCAGAACATATTGTCTTCATTTCTCATTAGCTCGCTATAACTCAATTGTTTATATCCAAATAATATTTTTCAAAATGTCACTCATTCTAAATGGATTCTTTATATACATCTCTATTACGCTCTCAAAGAGTAGACAAGAAGAGCATCAACTCAACTGCTTTTGGTTGTTCACACTTTGTTGTTGTTTCATTTTGAAGTCTCTGTGTTGTCCAGCGTGTCCTGGTTGCGTATCGCATTGGCCAGGCTTAGAAGCAGATTGAGTTACATTGCTGTGTGGATTATTATCAACTGTATTATCTTCTCTCTCTTTTTTTTTTTTTTTTTTTTGCCGCACAACGTCTTCGCGTCTTGGCGTTGATGGCGGCAACGGCTTTGCGAAAAAAGCCAAATAAAATTTCGTTACGCTGCTGCATTGCGTTTATTTCTCGCCATCGCCTTCCCCCAAGTCCGACTTCAACTTTAGTCGCTTGAGCCGCTTCGTCGTGGGTTGGGTTCAGGTTACTTTGAGATTTCTGTTTTTTTTTTCTTTTTCTTTTTCTTTTAATGATACCCAAGCAAGGTTTTGTATCTGGTTGTTTCAGTGCTTTTGGCTTGGCATAATTTCATTGCTGGACATGTATCATCATCAGTTCGGGCCAACAACTGTGTAAATTATGAGCTGCGCATATTTACCAATTGGCATCGCTCCAAAATACAAAAAAAAAAAAATTGAGAGAGAAAAAACTGAAACAGTCCAAGGCTCGCCTTTGTTTTTGGGCCATAAACCAAAGCGAAGTAGGTGTCGTCGTTAACTTTGATGTGGCACATTAAACTAGACGCGACTTTTGGCTGCCCCGTTTCGCTACCCCGTTGGGCACTTTATTACCAAAGAGCAAAATGTGGAAGCCCACATGAAAATAGACGTTTGCCAAGCAAGCGTATAAAGTTCGTCTAACGTTTTATCGATTTTTAGTTTGATTTTTTGGCCACACTTTCCATATTTCTCAATGAACAGCTTACAGTCACAATGGGTCTATTATTTCCAAAGGTGGCCGAGAGAACATAAAAATATGTTTTTCGTTTTTTTTTTTTTATTAATATTCATTTTTTTTTATGCACATATTGCTGAATGAGCTGTTTCTCATATGTTGCAATTGATTTATGTTTACTCTAGGGCTTTTGTTTATCAGAAGTTGTATTTTTGAAAGGTGTTTCGATAGACAGGCTATGAATTTATGGCTTTCTGTTTGTATTTAAAGTAATAATAACTTTGTTGTCTTCGCAGTGATTTATCGATAAGCCTTTTTTCACTGACATAAAACATCTTCCAATTAAATTTATATATATTTTCAATGCAGGACTTTTATTGCCTTTTATAATTAATTGTTAATTTATGAATTTTAATAAATTTTTATGCTATTTTCTGAGTTATCTTGATCAAAGTTTACAGTCTGCTAAAGCACTTCACATATGTAGCTATATCAGCCAAGGCTTATCACTTAAGCTCCCCTCACAAATGCGTTTTAAGGCGCCTTCATCTACTTCTCTTCATTAACCCACCAAATGCCAGTGCTAAATTATGATCTAAATAAATCTCTAATAAAATCCCTTTTCAATCCAATGCTAAATTCAATTTCTTGCGCTAGTATTTTAAGCTGCAGATAAAAATTTAAGAGCTTCCTGACGCCAAATGCCATTACATTTAATATATTGTCTGCAGTGAATCTATTGAGTTGGCAGGCAGGCAGGCAGGGCCGGCAGAGCAGCGTCGACCCGAAAAAGCCCTGGCCATCTAAATGTGGGTCACATACCAGACGAAAGTTTTAAATCATATTTAAAGCGGACTTCTCTGAACCCAATAAGCGAACATCGAGGCCAGAGATTCAGCTGAAAGAGCGCGACGACGGCATCGGCGGCGGCGGCGGCGGCGGCTGCGGCGGCGACGGCGGCGGCGACGGCGGCGGCGACGGCGGTGGTGGTGGTGTTGCAGTCGATGTGGTGCAAAAGTGGGTGTTGTTGAATGGTAAGAAAAACCACAAAAAACACTTGAGTATTGCACCGCATGAAATGGTGGCAAACGTTCCAGGAAACTATAAAAGACAATAGCCGGCAATATGCCAGCAGCTCAGGTTTTGTGGTTTTCATTTGAGCTTCGAGCAAAGGCGGACCGAAGCCAATCCCAATAGCAAGACCCAGAAGCCCTACACACGGACGCGGGCACGGCCACTGGCGTGGGCCTAAGTCAACAAACAAAAGCGGCGGTCCATTGTTATATAAATATGTATGTGTGTGTGTGTAAATGTGTGTGTGTGTGCGTTTAAAGAAAAGTCTTTCCAATGCTTTCTTTATAAATATATATGTACACAGAGGTTTGAAGTTGATGGAGTTAGTCGCCGGTAGACGGTAGCCTACGGTGTAGATGCTTACGCATTAATATACTCTAGCAGCAGCAGGGTATATACACAGGCACAAGATATATATAATATATATATATACATATATCTGTCGTAAATGTGTAGCTATATGCTGAATATAGATGTGTGTGAAACTAGTTTATGACAGGCCAGCCGAAGAGCAGTCAAGGAGCTTGTGGAGAGGGTGTGTGTGTGTGTGTGTGTGTGGGGGGGGGGGGGGGGGGTCAAATAATGTTGTTTATGTGCACAGGCAAAACCGTAAATATGACGCACTGTTTCTGTGGAAGCGTAGGGAGCTAGACTAAGGCAGGAGGCTGGTTGCTGCTTGGATCTGTTCATATCTGGGGACAAGTGCAAAGTACGTGAACGTGTATGTGGCCCATGCCACACTAGCCACCAGCCACCAGCCACTTGCCAGTTGCCACTTGTGCCACAATTGCAATGCTATGCTCCCATTGTGGTGTCTGCATTGGTCAAGTACGAGCTGCTTCCTGCCTGCGGCTGCCGCTGCTGCTGTTACTGTTGTTGCTGTTGTCCAGGTATTTGCCATGACACTCACCTGGCATTGACTCTAGCTCTGGCTCTGGCAATGGCCAATTCTCGACGCAGGCGTCGCTTCTTCCCATGACACTGGCCACAGTTTTCTGCTTATTTGGTTACTTTATGCCTTTTTCCTGCTGATGCTGCTGCTGCTGCTGCTGCTGTTGCAATATCGTCGTATACCTTCATTCTTTCTTTGCGGCTGCGGCAGCGGCAGCGGCTGCTGCTGCGCTGTCTGATAATAAAGATGACAAAATATCTAGAAAAAATCATAAACTTTGTGTGTATGTTTGGCAAAATAATATCTTGCAGATATAAAGTACCATTTATGTCGTGCTTATATCTTCTTTCGCCAAGTCGTGAGCATACGAAGACGTTGCCCCATTGCCCATTGCCCATTGCTCGGTTTGAGTTGCCAGTTGGTCGCTATGCGCCATTCGGCGTGCCTGCCGCAGCGACTCAGTTAAGTTTAGCTGAATCGAATTGAGTTGGTGGCGTGCACACTGGTGCCATGCACATTTGTATTGGCGTGCAAAATCTTGACTTTGATTGTGTTAGAAATTAATGAGCCTGAGTAAATTTTGAAATAGTTTTGATAAACACGAAAGATTTGATTGACTTCTGGTTCTGTAATTCCCTAGGCATTTGATATTATTGCCTCAAGTTTTTCTGTTTACAATTTTCTCTTGCAATTGCACAGCTTCCGTTCTCATCTTCAAACTCCACTTTTAAGTTAACATATCTATCTGTATCTATTATCTATATGTATGCTAAGTGTTAGAGCTCTCTTTCATATTCAACGGATCAAATATGTCGTGTCCTTTGCTCCACCAAGCAGATGCCTCTGCCACATTTACACATGCATTTCTCACTTTTACATTCTTCCGAATCAGCTCGCATTTAAAAAGCTTTTTAATGTTTAATACATCGAAGTGCTATATTTTCTACATATTTCATTTGTTTCCATTGTTTTCATGTTCGCTCTATTTCACTTCTATTATTCTACTATTTATATCAAATCGACTGAGCTTTTCTACATGCTCGCTTCACTGTGCACACTGCATTGCAGCACATGACGACGACGGCGGCCAATTGTCCAAGGCAGCGCCAACGATGCCGCTGAAGTCGCAATAGCCACGTTGTCGTTCTTGTCTAGGGGCAATGCGAGCAGGGCGCTTCCAGCAGGAGGGCTGCTGGATGTGGAGGTGAGGAATGAAGCAACGTTACAGACATTGCGTTGAATCGTCTATTGAAGTCTTTGTACTTGGCTTGTCTTTTGGCCATGGACGTTGGCTGGGCAAACTTGGCTAGCTGGCTGGCTGGTTGGCTGGGATCTGTTCGCCTGGTATATGTATATGCTTTCATTACGGGCTTAGTTCCCGTCACAATCAGTTGTTGGCATCGTTTATGCCGCATTGCCTCACACACTGGCAAGCCAGAATAGAGCCAAGATTGTGGAGAACTAGTTGCCTGCTGCTGCTGCTGCTGCTGCTGCTGCTGCTGCTGCTGCTGCTGCTACGGCTGCTGCCGTGGCAGCTTCTTCAGCAACGTCTTTCAACTTATCTTAAACATACACAGGCACACATATGTATAAGCAGAGCCGCACACAATTTGCATGCGGTACCCTGTACAACACCCTGTTGCTGCAGTGGTCCCTGCTTGGGCGCCTCGGCCGTTGTCACCCACTTCCTTGGCTGCCGCTGCTGCCGCTGCTGCTGCTGCTGCTGCTGCTGCCATTGTACGTGCATGTAATTTATGCGTTTAGATAACACTTTGCTAATTTTGAATGGCATAAATTTTTTCTCTGCCTTTGTTGTTGTTGTGTTTGAAGCCTGCCTTGTGGCGTGCCTGTAATTGTGTGTGCGTGTGTGTGTGCTTAGTTATTTAGTTATTTTTTTTGTGTGTTGTTGCTTTTGTTTTCACATTCCCCTCTCACTCGGGCTGGATGCCGTGCTTATGATGATGTATTGATTGTTTGAGGTGTCAGATTTGTTTTCTCAACCAACCTACGATCCTCGGAGCTTGCCGAGCTCCTGCCGCTCAACTACGCATCGTATCCCACATGCACATGCTCTTTGGCTGTCGTCTTGCACTTTTTCATTATTTTCTCTCTCTCTCTCTCTCTCTCTCTCTCTCTCTCTATCTGTCTCTCTCTTATTTTGTTTTTTGTTTTTTTGCGTAATTAAAGAAAATATTTGAGATATGCCGAGATAATAGTGCTGGAATGTTGTTGGATTAATTAATTGAAAATGAGTAGTGGACCAGTCGTCGTCCGTTGACGCTGTCCATTGGCTTATTTGGCCTGGCTGCGATCTCTGCCTCGCGTATGTGTATGGGGCAAGTTTGGACCATGTCGCCCGTTTGCTTATCAGCGGCAGTGTTGGCTTTTTATGGCCAACAGCAGCAGCAGCCACATGAGAGCGGCCCAGTGCGACAGACTGACTGGGGAGCTGCGACCAGCACCGGACACACTGGCCTGGCTATTGTGATTAATAAGGATTTTCAAGTCGTTAGCCGCGAACGAGAGTTTTTTTCTTTCGTTTTTTTTTTTTTTTGTTTTTTTTATGGACACGTCTGCGAGCAAGGCGAACGAAGGCAAATTACCGATTTCAACAATGTCGCTCAAGTAGCTTAACTTTAACTTTGACAAAGGCAAAAAAAAAAAATAAAAAACAAAAAATATAAAAATAAGGAACAACTAGGAGTGTATGCTAGAAGGGCATGCGCGACGAGTAGATACCATGACTTGACTTACTAATATCTAGAGGGCGCCTTTCCAGAATTTCACTGTCAATTCAGTCCTAGATCTGAGCTGACTTTATTGATATTTATTCGTATGTTTATATAGGTATATAAAATCACATTATTTAGTAAATCAAATCAATTTTAATTGAAATATGTGTTGATCTTTAAGATATGGCTCAAAAGAGTCAATGCAAGATAAAGAAATTTCCTTCAATTGCATTCTCTTCACTCAGTTACCCACCTTTGGCATAGCGTCTTCATACCCTTTTTAAGTAATTTTTAATTGGTGCAGGGTATAGCAGCAATATCAGCAGTAGCAATAGCAATAGCAATAGCAGGACTAGGAGCAGCAGTAGTCTAGTTGCGCAAAATGTTGATGCTTGAATAATGATGTGATAACCGTAGGCATAAACTGGCCGCTGAAACGGAGCCCAAGTGGCTGCTAGGGGATTGGACGACTCTGCTGCCTTCAACTTTAAACTAGAGATACAATTTAGCAATGTCCAGTTGGACCAGTGTGGTGCTGGGGCTGTGGCGCAGTGTCCATCTCCAACTTCACGACGCAGCTGCATTTTTCGCTTAACAAAAAAAAAAGAAGAAGAAGTAGAAGTTGGTTGCTTAAAGTTTTCAAATTATTCTAAGTAGGACAGTGCTCGGTGGCGGCGACGGCAGCATAAGATTAGTCATTGGGGGAAATGTTTCCTTGGGCCTCTGTCCCGGATTAGACGCGAATTAAATTCAAATTAAATTTTACTCAAAGCGCATCAGAGTGAACTGATACGTAAGATAAGTCAATTGAAATTACAGTTGAAATCCGAAAATTGGGCGCTGCCTTCAGCTGGCGAAATGAATTGCTTAGCTGAGTATGAAAATTGAAATTATTTTGCAAATGGTTTGCGAAATTTAATTATTTGGAAAAACAAATTGAGAAAATGAAAGAAAAACGGACGAGAGAAAATACGTATTAAATATTAATCCGTAAAAGTAGAATTTGAATAATTTGAATAATGAGAAAATAAATAAATAAAAAATAAATTAAATAAAAAAGAAATAATAAAAAATATAATAATAAATTTTTAAATGAAATAACATAGTAAATAAATTAAAATAATAAATAAAATGAATTATTAAACAAACAAAAAGTTTTAAAAATATATTCCATCAAATGAAACTCCGTTTCGTGACGATTTCTTAATTTCGACCTTGTTCCAATGAAATTTTCAACATATGCATCTTTTTTAATGCTTGTAAATAGATCGTTCTTTTTTATCTGCATCATAATAATTATGAACCAAAAATTCATTAAGAACTCTTTAATTATGCTAATTAAACGAATGGGCCCCCGCCATGTGCAGGTCACCCTTGTGAAATGCTGTAAATTTCAGCTGACTTATGGCATGTGTGGACTTTCAGCTGTCACTGTCGCAGCGGGACGACTGACCATAACCTAAGAACTGTATCGCTAATTAGAAGAACCAACAAACCAAACATAAAAACTTGAGCAGCTAACAAAAATGCATGAAACATGAAATCGAGAGGCAGTCAGAGAGCCAGAGAGAAAGAGAGAGAGAGAGAGAGAGAGAGAGAGAGAGATAGGGAGAGAGTAACTGCACGGCAATTTCGAGGTAGACTTTTTTTTTCTCACAGCGCGAGCTGGTCGGGGCCACGCGGCTGCACATTGAAGCCCACATTTTGTTAATCATATGCGGCACTAAAACTCAATCAAATTTCATTGCTGCGGCGTGCACAACTTACAACGAAATCAACTTTAAAGGCGAGCGGCAATGCGCACCGGGAGAAATGCTCATCTCGTATATAAAAATACAAATCTGTACGACCCAAAAGAAAAAATCACGATAAAACACTTAACAGCTGTTTTTGGTGAATGTGAAATACTCTAAGCGCTAAGCTTTAAGGCGATATGCAAGAAAGTTTTAAAACTCGGACAAACAATTTTGTCACCTACAATATATGAACTCCATATCACATACTTGTGAGATTGCTTGAGTTAAATATTTTATAATTTGAATGCATAAAAAATTAATGCAGAATACGTAAACCAAAGTTACATATTCAAGCAGAAATTTAAACAGACTCAATTGTTAGAGTATCTGAAATGAAAAGAGAAGAAGTAAAAACAGTTATCTGCGTGTGGGGAGTAGCAAAGACTAAGCTCACGTTTGTCTTAATTACATATCAAATATATCGCCATGCTGATTGATCCAGGCAGCAACTAACTTGAGCCATAAAACCAACATAAATTTTGAGTTATAAAAACGCATGTTATGCTGCACTTAATTAGCGGGCGACCTCTGAGAGAAGACACCACTCGAGATGCCGATGGCGATGGCGATGAGTGTCATGCCCATATGTGTGCGCGCATACACACACACACACATACGCTCATAAATGCCAGAGTCATGCTATAGATACAAATATGTATATGAAGTTATAGATACAGACAGCCAGCCTCTATATAATTCACACAATTTGCCGCTGCGTGTGCCATCGAATGTCAACAATATAACACGCCCGTACCAAAATTAAATGGTGTGAATGAAATTTTATGCCGAATCATGCGTGGAAAATGATGAAGATGCCGCCACCAGGCAAAGGAGACAAGAAGCCGCAGGAGCCCCGACGACTACTACGACTACGGCCACTACCCCAAGTGCGTAGCACGCTTAGTTAAAATTATATTGCGGGCCTCATTTCGTTTGTTTATGTTGCAAGACGCAGACCCGTCACGTCGACCATTTGGCCAGTTGTCATTTTAGGACTTGTCTGCCACATAAATGCGAGTGCTTATAATGAAGAGATGCGTACGCAAATCGGGCACAAAATTGAGTTGAAAACAATTTGAAAATTTCTGTTGCCAAAGTGCTACTGCAAAAATAAAACAAGCTGGCATAAGAAAAACAATTATAAGACGAGTGGAGCAGAGACCCAAACACTTTCATGGACTGAAGGCCCCCGTTCTTGACGCCCAATGATGATGACAACTTACACAACGATGTCGACGTCGATGTCGACGACGATACTTGAAGTTTTTTTTTCTTTTTTCGAGTAATTTCATGTTGTGCGAGTAGTTTTGATGTTGATGCGAAGCGTCGTCTGGCTAGCCTGGGAAAATAGGTCCAGTAGAGGGGGGGGGGGGGGGTTTCGCCTCTCGGCTCTACTCTTGAAGAGCATTTAGACAAGTTTTTTCTTTTTGCTTTTTTTTTTGGTACTTTTGGGCTGTATGGCTAAAGTTTTAAGTGCGAGGCTCTGAAGAGTTGTGTGAATAACTAATGAAGATGCTTGCAAGAAGAATTCAATTTGAATGAGTTAAATATATTGGGTTACTTATGAAATTTTGACACGCAAGAATGAGAATATTGGACAAACAAAAAGAAATGTAAATTCTGAGAAAAAGAGACTATAAATGAATGAAAAAATAAATGAAATATTAGCTTTCTAATACCATATCAAACAAAACTTTAAATTTTACACATTTGATGAAACCAAAAATCAAAATTAAAATTAAGTCATAACACAACGACCTCGCAAACAAGGTTCGTCTACAGCTCAAACAAAAGAACAAACAATGAGCATATGAATATTAAGATATTATTACTTCAGTCCATCTTTTGTCGAATCAAGTTGTTTTTCAAAGAAAAAAAAAGCAAAGGTCACATTAATGTGATATTAGAAGAACTTCTGTTTAAACAATGAATTTCTATTTCATATTCACGAAAAAAAAGATGAAGAAGAAAAACAATGCGCACCATAGCAATGGCATTAGAAACGAAATACCGACTCGTATTACTTGACTCCATCTTCAGGCATTTTGAAGCGGCCTTTAAGAACTATTCCGAGCCATGCTCCATTCAACGACGACAATTAAGTGATTCATTAAAAATGACAGAGCATGAATTGAATTGAGAGTTTCGGGTTGGAGCTGATGCTCATGCTGAAGCTGGAGTTGAAGTTGATGCGCAGTGCGGAGCCTGTGGATGTTTCAATAGAACCAAAATAGTGGTTGCAATAAAAGAGGAAGCCGTCGTCATCGCTGTCGTCGTCGTCGTCGTCGTTGTCGTTGTCGTCTCACTGACAGCCCCAGCAAATGCGTGCCAGTAGCGTTTCATTTAGTGAACGAGATAGAAATGAAAGTAGTTGTCGTTATCCATGTCCGTGCCCAGTTCCGTTTGTGCCGTGTACGTGCACAAGTATTTTGAAAAACTCATTTAAATCGGACGCTAGCGTCGACCCCTAGCCACTCGAGGCACACAGAAGTCTCTACATAAAAAAAACCAGGAAAACTGTTGCAGCTAGAAATTCCTGACTCTAAAATACTCTGTGGCCAGTGTTGAAAGGAATAACAGGAGAAAAGTGCTGGAAAATGGTTTAATATGAAATCAATTTTCATTCAGAATAAACGCATGGATAAGAAACCGTTTGATTTATTTAAGATAGATAGAAGAATATATAAACTATTTCATGGACTCTGTGTGATAGCTATTGAAAACAGAAAAGCCTTTCCCTTCATTCACAGCTCAAATTCGATTAGTTTCGTCAGGCAGCCGCTTTGTGCTCAGCTCTGCAAATTCTACTCCAAATGTGATGCTTTTGCACCATATTGAACAAAAAACCACATATACCCTTTATCGTTTAGAAACAGAGTATAAGAAAACATAGTGAGAATCGAGCGCAAACGGCATGCAAACGACAAACGCTTCTGACGCTGACATTTGATGCCAAATTTTCAAGTGGAGCGGACGACCAGCAGCCCAAACACTTGAGGAATTGCCGCCGCCATCGTTTAAGAGATGATGGCATGAGATATACTCAACTCAACTCGAGTCGAGTCGACTCGACTCGACTCGCCTTGCGTTGCCTTGCCTTGCCTTGCCGTGGTCGGACTGCAGACATTCAGAGTCGTAAATATGAGGCACACAAACAAAAGAGCAGGAGAGGCTGGCTAAAGCCGACAACCAGACAGTCAGAGACAGCCAAACTGTGTGGCAGGAGCACCGAGCACTGAGTCAAGAAGTGAGTTGCCGGCGAGGACGAGAACGTAGACATGGACGTGGTCGTCACATTAGTATACGGAAGCCCAAAAAATACAAAAAAAAAAGAGAAGTAAAAATGCTACGCAAACCAATCTCAACAGACGATGACAGCGAGAACAGAGCGTGGATTAGGGGCGAGCGGGTGCGATCAGGCGGCAGATAGGCAGCAGGCCGTAAACTGGCGACTATGAAGATATATTAGGCAAATAGATGGATGGATAGCAGGCTGCATGGATATAGATGGGCTCTCTCTCGCTCTTTTGGCTGGCTGGCAGGCTAGCTGACTGGCTGCCTGGGAAGTAAAAGAAAACAATTTTAAGAAAAACTTTTTGCGCTGCAAATGCAAATGGAGTTTGACAGTCGACAGACTCTGCTAGATGATAATCATAAAAAAAAAAACATTATCAGCCCTCTATGGACAGGCTGTTGATGACGACTATTAGATGGGACCGGACCGTTAAAGGCCAAGACGTAGTTATATGCTTTTTAAAACTTCGGCTACCTGTGCTCAAAGATCTCGAATTACATGAAAAATAAACAGCAATTTATTACAATAGAAACAGAACAAAAGATATGGCGAAATAAAATGTATTTGCTTCAGCTACGCGCTCTCTATGTGGGAAACATGGCAAATGTTCTCTATGTTGTACAGTGGTGCAAAAAAGTTAACGTACCCTCAACTAGAAATGTTTGCCAGCTCAGCCGCATAAATACTCTCTGGGGAGTTGTTATGTGTGAATGCTAGAGAACGCAATGTTTGTAGTCAACCGGCCGCCCCGCCCCGCCCCTACCCCGCTCAGTCCATCTACAGAGCTCTCAAAATATGCGCGTATTCGCGTTGCGTTTCGTTGGGTTTTCGATGACGACGGCGACGGCGACGGCGGCGACTCCTGAGGGGCATAAGCCTTCGTGTTGGTTACATTTTGCACCTAGGGCGCATATTTTTGCCGTGTGCTTGGGGTGGCATGTGTGAGGGGGCGTAGAAGAGGGAGCGCCGCCACCCAGGCAGCTGTTTATGAAATACTCGTACTCGTACTTGCGCATGTACAGCAACATGTATTTATGTATGAAGCGAATGAAAACATAAACAACTACAACTACAACAACAGCAACAGCAGAGGCTAGAACAGTGGCAACAACAAGAAAAGCGTGGCACTTGCTATTGTTGCTGTTATTGCTGTTGTTGTTGTTGTTGTTGTTGCAGCTGTAACAAAGGCATGCACTGAAATATGCTTGAAAACCGGGCGAAACGCACTGCGCGCAACAATTTATGGGCAACATTTAAAAAATACATGCTGAATTGTTTGCGGCAGCATAAAAAGTAGCCAAACGCAAACGAATGCAGCCGAGGGGTGATCTGTCGGTATTGGGGCTTGGGCAGTAGCGAAGAGCCCGCAGCGGTCGAGTGAAATGGCAATGAGAGTGGAAGAGGGGACAGAGGGGAATGGGAGAGTGGGGGAAGCGACGGTTTGCGAATTGCACTGGTCGCGGCGGTTGCTGCATGCATTTCTTTGCATAAATTGCAACATTCTCGTTGCTGTTGTTGTTGCTGCTGCTGAGCGAGTGGCAAGTTGAAGCTGCGTTTAGGCAATTTGTCATAGGTGGAACTGCTGCTGGCAGTTTCAACAATTGCTATGGATATTGAGATACAAAGGCATCTGCACGGATTGCAAACAAGAAAAATGTCCGTTTTCAAAATGAAAAATCTTTTCGAAAAAAAAAAGTTTGATATGTGAGATAAAGTGCTTAGGAATAGATAAGTCAAACTTTAATTCAGGTAAAGAAAAAAATTGGAAAAAGAAATAAATAGAAGAAATGTACAATATATAAAAAAATACATATATAGAATATATAAACAGAAGAGAGAATATTTTTATAAAATATATAAAAACATCTGTGCGAAAAGACAAAGACAAAAAATCAAATTTTTTAAATTTATAAATTTATAAAAGCTCGAAAAGTAAAGCACATTTTATTATTTTTATTCCAAATGAATCTATTTATATTTATAAATATTTGAAAACACTGCAATATTTAGTTTCATTGTAATTTTGGTATTTACAAACTGTTCAATGTTTGCTTTTGCTTTTCCCATTTGTATTTTTATGCAAATGTGCAAATTGATCAAAAAATAAATGTAATGGGGATTATATCGCTGGTGTTATTTGTTTCTAAATGTGTACTTCAAACGTTAAAAGCAAACAATATTTATAATCCAATAAGTTTTAAGAATAAAACAAAGAAACAAGTTAAGTGCAAAATGTATATGAAGTCAGTGAAGCCTATAAAAGCTTATAAGCATTCTTTTCTAGATTTACATATCTAAACTTTTGATGAAATATTTCTCTAAAATATAAATAGAAATTAAATACTTTGGAGAACATTTACAACCAGTGCCAGTAAATGTTGATCTACTCTAACTCTAACTCGAACTCGAACTCGAACTGCAACGTTGTTCGCCCTGGCTGAGCCCTGTCAAGTTTGAAGTGCACACGCCCAAACAATTTTCAGCACAAACACACTCGCACACAGAGTGAGAGTAGTGTTTCCAGCTCCCGCCTGTGCTGCCATCCCGCAAGGGGCACACAAATCTGCCAGTCTGAGATTACCCCGTAGCCCCAAAATGCATTTACGCCAACTCAAGTGATGCAAATCTAATACGAGTACTCGGTGCTGCTGCTGCCGCTGCTGCTGCGTTGCAATGGCAAAATATAAACCTCTCAAGTGCAAAAACCATTCAAAAACTAAGCTAAATTTATTTAAGGAACACACACACACACACACACTCAGACACAGAGACACACTCAGTCGAACAGCTACCGACAGTTTTTTTTTTGTTGCTGTAGCTCTCCTGGCCGTTGTTGTTCCTATTGCTATGCACATTTCACTTAACTGAAATAAAAACTGAAAAGAAAAGCCAACGCAAATGCGAGCAAAGCCCAACCAAAATACGCCACAGCCATTGCCATTTCCATTGCAGTGCTGAGCGAAGAAACCAAAAAATTCTGCACCACAGCAAAAAAAAAAAAAAAAACAAACAGAACAGAGTAAAGTATAAAGAAACCAAAGGCGCAACACCAACAAATGTCGTCAGCAAAGTTGGAGAGTCGACTGTCGGCAGTCGAGAATCGCGTTGCTGCGGCAGGAATAAAATTCACGTGGCAGCAGCTCTGCAAAAAAAAAAAAAAACAGCGAATAGGTGCGAAAAAACAGGTGCCGAAGCTAAAATACTCTTGCCTAGCCTAGGGCAGGCGCATGAAGCTGATTTGGGATTTTTATACGACTATATTTTTGATGGTTTCCAGAGTTGTTTAATGACAATAACCAAAAAAACTCATGAATTTACTGTCTAATTTTTATTAGACTTCTTTTTATATAAAAAAAAAAGTATTTATATAACAGTATTTTAAAATTAAACCTTTATTTGTTTAAAAAATCTCAAAAGATGTTTAAGTAACAACTGAAATGCTAGAAAATTGAAATCAGAGAAGAAGGAAGCTTTCTCTAACTAACTTTTCTATCTTTAATAGAGAAATATATGCAACTCTTAACTGCATAGCTCTTTGTTATATTTAAATTTAAAGTATATGCTCCGATTCTCTCAATGCAAACTAATTACCTGCACTAAAAGAAAACATTCCATAAAACTACTCATCAGCCATTGCACATAGAGATGTCTGCATCAACTCATTTCTATTCAGTTTCTTGCAGGGATTAAGAAACCAGACATCTAATGGGTGCGCAAATGTCATCATCCATATGTTGCACACTGCACGACATTTGCATAATACCCCTTGAGTAGAGCATTCAAAAGAACACTCGCTGGAATTTGGGTGTAGGGTGCCGGGGCCAGGTTCTTTCTGTAGTGCTCACTGGCTTGGCTGTGACGTGTGCATGCAATGGGCTCGTATAATGCGTTGTGCGTGTTAAAAGATAGTTTCACCCGGCTCAAAGCAAATGCCAGGCGGGGCCAGCCAGCCAAGCAATCCGCCAGCGATGAGGCAGCCAGCCAGCCAGCCAGCCAGTCAGGCTGGCTGGCAGTCGGGAGTTTTCAGTAGCAGCAACAGCGACAGGTAGTTTTACACATTGAAAAATCCCAAACACCGTGACACGAAGTTGTTGTTGTAATTTTTATTGGTGTTGGGCTTGTTGCTGTTGTTGTAGAGGGTTGCAAGCGGAATTCGGCGCTGGGCCGGCTACTGTGTGCTAGGTACACTAATGGGTCTAGGGATCAAGGCAAACACGAGACAAATGCAAACAGACTTGGGTCGAAACGTTCTTTTTTTTTTCAGCTACACTTAAACCAAAATCTTATGCACTGATAAATTTGTGATAGCTTTAGAAGATATAAATGTATATAAAATATCATAATGTATTATGCGACATATTATTATTCTAGATTTTACTGATAGTTAAATTATTGCTCTTTCGTTTTGTGGGTGGAACTGAAGGGTCCTTGATATTAAGTTTCTGGATCAGTCGTGTTTTACATGTTCTCCCGGAGAGTAGAAGCCGCAAGTTGCAATTTCAACTACAATAGGTTTACTCGCACAATAATTTCAATTTTTATAATAATCTTTTCATTTGGGCATTCTTTATTCTCACAGTGTATTTTGGTAGTATTGCACTTCTACAACGTGTTTGCCGCTGCTGTTGTTGTACGTATATTTCAATTGTTAAACAAACGTTTCGGGGGCGACCCTGCATCAAGGGCCTAGGCTGGTCCTATCGAACAACAGCAACAGCAAGAGCAACAACAACAACAATGACTATAAGAACATTCAGTTTTTATGCGCGTGCTTCTCACAGCTCAGCTCACACCTCACACCACCCAGACTCCCTTCAAACTGCGCCCTTTCGGGTTCCATGCACATAATTTTTTCTGTCATTTTTTTTTTTCGTTCCGCTCCTAGACAAATATTATTGTTCCCAACATGCCGTTATTGCATATTTGCCTTAAATATTTTTTGAAATGCTGCTTCGAAGTGTGAATGAAATTAATGCGTTGCCAGCGTTTGGGAAATGCGAAGAACACAGAAAAAAAAAACAAGAAAAGAAAATGGGTAAAATTTCATATATGCGTGTGTTTTCCCATATCATTTTGAATGCTCGAATGTTTTCGTTTGTTGTTGTATTTTCCTTTTTTCTTCCACTTTTCACACAGATGCAGAGACTCAGGCACATTTACAGAGCCGCAAACTAAACGTTATTAAATGCAGGCAAATGTTTGTCCCATGCCAGTTGCCGTTTTTGTTGTTGTTGGTGTTGCTGGTGTTGCTGGTGTTGCTGGTGTTGCTGGTGTGTGTGCAGCGGCATAAAAGAGCGCAAAAGAGATGTTGGAATTTCGTTTTTTACTTTGAGTGCTTATAAATATTTTTCTTTTTTTGGTTTTGCTTACATTTAGGACAGGGGCCTTGTACCTTTTATCGCTAACAAGCAAGGACACCGGCACAGTGGTGGAAATTACTAGAGATATTTGTTAACAAAAATAATTTTTATATGTAATAAGGGACGGAATAATGGAATAATAGATGGAATTTAGATTAGCTGTAATTGCACAGAGTTAGAATGTACAAAACTAATGAGAGCAGAGTATAATAAATATATTGTGGACGGTATGAAAAAAATATTGAAGTGAAGCGGTGTAATTGGAATCAACTTGGAGTTTTACTATGCATCGATAGACGCTGTAACCTCTCAGATAATTCATTTCTGTTATATCTCATATTTATCCTTCTTTATGGCAATTTATAACTCTGTATGAAGCTCATTTCTGACTTTTTAACTTAATTTAGTTGTAAGTCTTCAAAGAATAATCCACTTTACACTTCAATTTAGGCTGAGCTAATGTGCTTTCATTTAACTTATTTTGGAAATCACCTTTTAAATTCAAATCAAAAAAAGTTTGCTTTAAAAACTATACCAATTCACCTTTAAATAACTTTAAAAAGAACATTGTTGCTATAACAACGTCTGAAAATAGTTTCACTTCAATAAACAAAGTCGAATTTTTCTGTTCTATGTCAGCTAATTTATATGTTTCCCTCTCTCAATAAAACTATAATCACTCTCATGTCCACTAATTGCCGCATTGCAAAGCCCGAACACCTGTTCGTTTCATGCATCACTTGGCCAGCCCCATTGAGCAAAAGCGACGGCCACTTATTGACTGATATAATGGGCACAGTTTTCAACACCTGTATGCAGCTGCTCGCACCACTGTGCAGGAGGGGGGGAGCTCGGCGCGCTAGCCTAACGCTAAGTAGCTTTAACGCTGCGGCGTTGGTTTTGTTTGGGGCTGTAATGGTTGAGCGGCGCGCGGAGAGAAATGGAGGCGTGGTGTATGTTTTTTTTTTTTTTTTTTTAGAGCAACACAAAATGCCGCCTTAAATGCTACTAATTAATGAGGATTTAGTGAAAACTAAACAGTTGTACGAGTAGAATGTGAAATGCACATTGCACAACTGCCGACGCCCCCGCGATATATTTCAATGTTGTTTTCTTTTTGTCAGAGTTTTTTTTTAGTGCCCTGTGAGAAGTATTTGCATATAAATAGCATTTTAAATAGTTTTTGGGTGCACACACAGAGTGAGAAAGAGAGAGAGAGAGAGGAGAGCTCACATAATTCTAGGTATTTGGGTATATGCATATGGAACCTAAATAACCCCAGCGCGTAGATATTTCGAGCGTTCTCTCCTGTTTGTTGTGCGGCAATGAATTTCATTACATCGCGTGCGGCTTCAGGTTAAAGAGCCTGGCATACACATACACACAGGACGCGACGCCTGTGTAAACAGGAAACGAGCCTAGGCGAGCACACACACACACACACACACACACATACACAAAGAGAGACGGAGCTGGCACACAAGCGAGGCCAGGACCTATGAGCCGGGCATTTAACGCACAAACAAATGTAATCAATGAAATTTTATGTGCAACAGCAACGCACTTCTGTGGTTCAACCAAGTGTAGGTTGGGCCGGGGGGAGCGGTTCAGTTTTTCGGCTCTACTCATGTTTATACTTAGAAATGATTTTGGATTTTTGTTGCCTTGGCGTGCGGCTTTTATTTACACTCGCGTTTTATGCCTTTATAACTTTATTTGGCTGCCGCAAACAGCAGTCGCCCCGCTCAGCGCTCAGCGCTCTCAGCTCTCAGATACAAATTACAATTGCGGCGCGCAAAAGAAATTAAAAAGGATTTTTTTTTTTTGTTGTGTTTTCTCTTTGCCTTGCTGTATTTGAAATGCTTTCCGCGGGTATTTACGAATTGTTTAACGCTTTGAGGCAAACACGCAATGCGGCATATATAGGAATCAGTAAATTGGTCAATTTGTATAAAGAAGGGATTAGTTTATAATTTTAATCTATTGATTAGGCAACTTGGAGCTTTAAGAAGTTCTAGGCAGTCAATATGAAAGACTGTGGAACTTGAGCTTTATCAAAAAAGCAATTCACAAAAAGTTGAATTAATTTTTTTACCTATTTATTCATTCACAATTCTGTTTATTTTTAGCTTAAGAATTCGCTCTCCGAAAAACAGATTTCATATGACAAACTGAAATTTTTGGCAAATATTATACTAAATAATTATAATTTAATAAAATTAATTTCTCTGACTTTCTCCAAGTTTGCTTAACCTTAGCCCCAATTGTTTTTATGTGTCGAATGATATTTGTGTTATATATTTCTGTACACGTTTTGCTACACCTTCACCTGCATCCAGGCCAACTAATGCAAATATTTTACCTTTTGCTCTCTTTTTTGTACCTTTTTCAGATATTTGTTCGTGCGTCCATTTCGGCTAATTGCTTTGTGTTGGTTTTTTTTTTGCGTTGTTGCCGTCGTCGTCGTGTTTCCTTTCTTTTTTTTTTTTGTTTTTGCTTCTACGGGAATTGGAGTTAAGCAATGCCAAGGATCTGGACTGTTGAACAAGGTTGGTATTCATTATAATATGTATCCTACTTATTTGTGTTTGATATTAACAACAACAGCAATAAGATTAGATTCTTTTGTCTTAGTGTTTTTCTGTTTTTACTTTTGGTTTTTTTTTTTATTTTTCTTACGGTCTTAATTGCAATCTAAATGGGCTCTTTAATTATTTAGGATTTAGTACGGGTAGCTGGTTCTTAGTCTTAGCTGGAAAATTGAGTAAACAAATCACTTATTGTTAATCAAAATGTTGCTTCAGTTTTCACTTGAAATGGTAACCGAAGAGCAACGCAATTTAACTGGGAAAAGTAATTGGATTCGGATTTGAAACTCAATTAATTTGTGTTCAAACTTCGCAGTTGATCTCTGTCGAAAGGAAGATGCAGTCCGACAACAAGCGGGCAGTCTGTGAAATTAAAAGCCGAAAACTTGTTCAAAATTAAAACAATGTATACAGAGTAGTTGAACAACAATATTAGTCTGAGTAGGTTTAATGAAGCTGACGAAAATCAAGCTACAATTTGTTCTTGAGAAACTTAGTGTTGCCTAACTATACTCACGTAGTGGTTATCTTCTTCAAGGCTTCAAGGCATACTTGTGTCTGTTGTATAAACTCCAATTGCATTTCATATATTATAGAGATGTTGAGAATGCCTACCAATAGCTAGCTTTACTTATTTGTTATACCAAAAATATAAACAAGATTCTCTGTCTGTATTTAAATTTGATTTCCAGTTATTAAAGAAAGTTATTTTCTTCATTTTACATTTGCACTTGCAAGTCTAATTGTTTTTTCTACAAATAAGTTTCCTATGAAAATCTTAAAATAATTTTTGCAACTCAATGAACCCTGAACAGTAGAATTTCTTACAATCGTTTTCTGCAAGAGGATTTTCGCAAAATTCCAAATTAGACTGCCATCAACAAGACTTCAAAGCTAGCTTCTGACATATGAGACTCTGCGTCAATCAGTCAGGACAAAGACTTGTATACAAATATATAAAATCGATATGACCTATGCATATTTCTATTTTTAACTTTGTTTACGTAATGCTTAAAGCAACTTGCTTTAAAAACAAAAATATCAGCAAAGTTGATATTCCGCTGGTGCTCTACTGCAGAGTACATTTAGTGATATAATCTCTTGGCAAAAAAAGAAAAAGAATATAAAGCGAATCAACGTCGTGCATGCTCTAATACACTCAACACTTAAAGTTGATTCATTTCTCGAACTTATCGATTGCAAAGACGACAAAAAAAAAAAAAATAAAAAGAAGAGAAGAAAGAAAGCAAGAAAAGGCAAGTGATACGCAACAATCAGGACCGCAGCAGCACTCACATTCCAATTGCAACAATACGCATCTTCAATCTGGAACTTTTGCTGGCCTTATCTCGGGCGGAGCTAAACTGCCAACTAAACAACCATAAAAACCAGTGCCAAGTTACCCAAAAAGAAAACAACTTTCAAGCACTTGAAAGCATCACAAATCACTTTAAACAGCAAGGACAAACTTGAGTCACATACACACACACACACACACACACACACAGAGGGAGAGAGAGGAAACTTCTCTCGATTGTCTCTACTCCAGCTCACCTGGCACGCCCACTTAGTAGCTTAGCCATAGCTGTTAAATCTCGGCACTTGCCTTTTCTTTTCTTTTATTTCTCTCTCTGTGTGTGTGTGTGTGTGTGTGGAAGCGCACTTCTAAATCGTATATCTGTAAGATATACAATCACTTAAATCGCTGAGCGGCTAATCCGCTGCCTGGTTTGCTTGCTCATACATCAAAGGCGAGACGAGGATTCCAGACGTTGGCTGAAAATTTTGGGACAACCCCAAAGAATGTTGCTGTGTGCCAAATATCAGTTTTCAGGCAGCGCAACGGACGTTGGCGGAAACAAATCAATAAACCTCAGCTCTCAAAACAAAATAGCTAAGGCATACAACAGACCTAGCAGGCATATCAAATTTTTCCCAATTCTTTTCTTTTCTTTTCTTTTTTTTTCAAACCGAATCTCCTTCTAGTCGTGATTGTGATTGACGTATTTTTGCACCGCCCGCGGGGCGGAGTTCAACTTCGAATTGGAAGTTCTTTAGAGACATTCTTTCTTTTGCTCTGCTTTTTTTTATTTTTCCTTTCGCTCTGATTTCCTTTTACTTTCGATTTGGCTTTTGTATTTTGGCATTTGTGCTGATTAGCTCGGTCGTCTGTCGCTGGGTGGTTCTGGCTTTTTGTTTGGACTGTGTGTGTGGGTGTGTGTGGTGTTTGGGTGGTGGCTTGTGTAAACGAAAAAGAAATCAAAATGTTGTCCTTGCCGGCAACGTCTAATCTCTGGAGCATGCTAATAAACCAAGGATCTCAACGTTTGGCAGTTACACCCAAACTCTACCACACACACACACACACACACGCACACGCACACACACTCACTCACTCTCTCTTTCTCTTGTTCACTCCCTCACCCACTCCCCGCTCTAGCCACGCAAGTAATTTCATGCAAATAACGTATTATACGATGACGAAGACAACGTAGACTGTACGTGTTGTGGGTATAGAAAACGACCTCTGACAATGCCTCAGACAATAATCATAACAACGACAATGTGCCGTGCCGTAGGGGGAGAACGCCAATGCCCTGAAAGGCGGAGGGAGGCCCACTTTGACGTAATATTTGTCAATAGCCCCAGCAACAATTGACAACGAAAGGCACAGAAAGTACTAATCAGAAAAGGAAAATACTTCGAGCAACGGGGCACATAAATAACTAAACAAATAAATGTAATAACTAAGTGAAAAATGTTGAAATCACTCGGACGCTGGCTAATAGGCATTTATACAAGGGGTTGATGGCTGAGACCAAACGGAAGTGCAGCTGTGAGTTTTAGCAGCGCGGCCGAGTCCGAAATTGAGATTTGGGTAATTAAGATCTGATTAAGATAGGCAGCCGGCAGTACTTGGGTCAGCTAAGCATATGAAATCGGGGCATAATACTCTATTATTGCTGATTATTGCTGACAGTTGACAGCTTTGCCTTTTAAATCTTTGATAAGCTAACAATTCTGGCGAATCTAGTTAAGATTGACAGTTAAAACTCTTCTGTGCAATATTGTTGATAACGATGAAGGGAAACATATTGTGAAATGGTCGCTAAAACATATGGAAGCGTTGCTAGATTATACATTGATTTTAGATTATATTACAATTTATTGCTCAGAATATGTAACAAAATATCTGTAATACAGATAAATATCTAATCACTAGACTTAAACTTAGATTTATACTGCCTTTGCGAATGATTTCTTGTGCTTGTCATGCTGAAAGATCTGATATGCATTGTACATATATATATATATATATATATATGAAATTGTGTTTATAATCAATAGATATATGAAACAGAAGTTCATTTGACTAATTTTTAGAGAAGTTACGCTACTAATAACTGTCTTTATATAGTGAAAAATTGAAATCAACATATATATTTATACATATGTATATATGTACAATATAATAGTACTTTTTCTGCCCCATCATTAGCAGAACTACTTTTCCCTTTAATATCTGCATGTACTCCATTCAATGCCTTGAATGCATTTGCTGCTTTAGCATAATATATGTATGTGAGCTCAACTTAAAGTCAGCTAGTTAGCTATGCTTTGCCATTCAGTGCTTACCACGCCCACTGCGGGCTCAGCACACTCCCACCACTTAGTGCGTGCAGCAGCTGCAGCAACACTGCCACCTATCATTCGCACTCGCACACATCAGAACATTCCCGCAGCTCCCTGCTCTACTGTATTTCTTAATCTGTGTGTGTGTGTGTAAGTGTGCGAGTGTGTGTATGTGCGTGTGTGCGTGCTGTGTGTTATCTGTAGAGCGCCACGCTAGCAGCTAAACAATGAAGAACTAATCCACAGAGCATACAAAAGAATAGCTATAAAAGTTGTGGGCGGGGAGGCGGACAGGCGAGCATAAGGCCACTTTATGGCTGGCCTTTGCAACAATTGTACAGCGTTGCATTCAATCAACAAACTTTTTAAAGCGCAGTTACAAAACTCACAGCAATAGCAGCTGTGCACAACAACAGCCAACAAAGTACGTGCAACACGGAAAAAGACAGCAGCAGAAGTAGCAACAGCAACAGCAGAAGTAGCAGCAGCAGCAGGAAGAACGGCAATGGCAACGTTTAATTATGACAATCAATACTCAAATACACACTCAGACACACACACACCAATGAAACTTTATTGCGCTTTATGGCACACACTTGGCCCTGCTCATTGCTCATCCTTTGCCAACTAGAGCAAATAAAACTTGATTAAATTCCATTGGCGAACGCCAATTTCGCCAGTGCTACGGCCATTGACCAGACACCAGGCGACCAACTCAGATCGAAAAACGACAGCGAGAGAGCGTGAGAGAGAGAGAGAGAGAGAGATGGAAAGAGCAAGATATAGATATATACATATATGTATGTAGCTATAGAGTGGCGACACCAAACGCCTAGATTCCGGTTGCATATTACAACAATCAAACATAACCTAATTAGAAAATGCTCCAAGACTCATGCACTGTGAGAAACTTGTAATTAAAATTATAATTGCTTGACAAGATGTGCTTAAAATGTTAAAGTTAAATTAATTATATTTAAATTCTATTTAACTTTTCTTGGAATTTGTGAAAAATTGTATGAAGAAATACGTTCTAATATTGAAACAAGTCAGGTTTGGTATTTGTGGATGAATAGGCAATCATATACAAACAAAATTCTATTAAAATCAAATTGTTATGTAGTTAAAAGTGATTTTTATATAAACCTATTTTTTTTCAAAATATGTACTTACATAGATTGCTTCTCCTTTCATAACTGCAATACCACAAAAAATATAAATTTTATATGAACTAACTTTCACATGAACTCATTTTAACAAAGATTTAAACTTGTTAGCCAGAAGCCTACTTGAATTCTCAATGTCCACCCTCAGGAGTTGTATCCCTATTGCATAAAGTATCGATAATAAACAAGTACATAAATACATACATACATACATATGTAAACATATAAAAGTCGTTCAAATATGTTCTTCATTTGTTATGTTGAAGTAAACATCTTTTAGAATCACTATACTTTGTTGATTTGATTTTCCGAGAAACATCATCCATTTATCATTTAGATACATTTCTACGGAAAATCGCTTTGTAAACTTCTGTTTACTACGTTATGATTATTTCACATTTTCCACGAATTGGGCAAGTCAAACTGCTGCTGTACGCTAAAGAAGAAGCCTAAGCTGTTGACTTGATATTCTCATTGACATAATATTTTGTTCAGTGTATTTTCTGTTGTTGCTGCCATGCTGCATTGTTGGCTTGACTCGCTGGTGTATGTAATTGCAAGGATTCCCACTTCCATGGCAGGCTACTCGTATTTGCCCAGGCCTTCAATTAACATGTGCGTCGCGCACTTTCTTTGACTAGGCGCCTGGCGCAAACCCCAAACCCCAAACCAGCCAACGCCTTATAATGGGCACACCGAATGTATATTTGCACAGCATTATTATTGCTGTGAGTGTGTCTGTCTCTCTCTCTCTTTCTCTTGCATGTTTGCTGTCTCTGTCTGTTGTTGCTGAAGTGCCGACAATCAAACACACTCAAAGATTAATCCTGACACTCACTTGCAAACTAATTACATGGCTCTTGGGTCAGCAATAGGCAAGCTGAGCAGCGTACCGCCCTACTGGGCACATTTCGCCCTGCAGGCTGCAAAATCAAATAAGCTGCAGTCAAACGAACGTTGGCCATAATCAGGTTGCTGCCACGCCCCCTCCACTGTCCCTTGGACTCATGCTACCTCTCTCGCCCTCTGCATGTAAACATCAATTGAATGCAACATTTGATTGGCAATAATTGAAAATAGTTGTTGTACATTAAGAGTTGGCGAAAGCGGGGGGTTGGGTGTGAGTTGGGCTGGTGTGGAGCTGCTCCTTTATATTGACTGTTGTCATGGCTGCCTTTGAGTAGGTGTGCCTGTGTGTGTGTGTGTATTTTATTAAATTCACACCCACGCAGGCAACGACAACGTCGCCAGCCAACCAACCAACCAGCCAGCTTCGTCATCATCATTATCATCATCATCTTGTGCGCGCTTGACCAACGCGCCGGGCAACAATGGGCCAGCCACAACAACTACAATAAATGTGTAATGATAGCCACTACAAATGCGAGCTACCTCCCCAAACAGTCCCCCCCCGCGCCCCTGTCCTCAGTTACATGCAATTCCATTTAACTGCTGCGAAAACAAATGAAACGCAAGCAGCGTTTCAACGTTCTCGCAGAGGCACAGGAGCTGCTGCAAATTGCTTATGCGTATTGCCTCGCACGCAGCTTTCCCAATGGACGCACACCAAATCCCCTTCAGTTCTGCTTTTATTTGCATTACTGGGCGATTGTGTGTGTGTGTGTGTGTGTGTGTGTGTGTGTGTGTGTGTGTTTGGCCCCTCTTCCCTCTGGTCATTTGTTTATTTCATTCCATCTTTTGTAAACTGTCATTACTTTGTCATGGTCAATCCGTTGTGCTGTCTGCTTACGTGGGAGCTGCGGAGCTTGGTGCTGTGAAGCTGTGAAGCTTGGGGTTATGCTCCCATCTGGAGCAACGACAGCAGCTTGGGCCAATTGTCAGTCACCCGTAATTGGTCTGGCAAAATGCTTAACGCCGCTTTACAACTGCAGCTCAGTTAGCAGCACATGGCCCACTAGATTTTTCGCCTTTCATTGTTTTATTTATACTTCTTTCTCCAGACAAACAAAAAATGAGACAAAAAATGATAAATTGACAGCTCTTATCGGGTATTATGTTTTGCTGCAGTTCAGCATAATGCTTGCGATAACGGTTACACTTTTTCCTTTGCCTTAAGCACTGTTTGCATTCAATTAGCTTCGCTCGACATTTGTTGAAAGGTAAAAGAAATCTTTGGGAAATGTACAAATTTTTATGGGCAAAATTTCTAAGAAAACTTTTAACTGAATATTAGATTTTAGTTTTTTTCTAAATTTTATTTTTGAAGAAGAAATAAAATGAGAACATATTTCATTAATATTGTTTGTTATTAAAAACCTTCAGACTTTATTAGCCTTTTTTTTAAGTCTTGCGAGCATTAGGCTCTGTTTTACTTGAGAAAAGGCTTTAAGTAACATAAAATGATTTCAGTTTCCCAGCCTTCAATCAATTAAGCTAATCAATTATTAAATATATTTTTAAAAACGAAAACTCAATCTAAAATTCAGCTTTAATTATGCATCATATTTTCGACTCAGTTAAGTATGCGCAGAAACTAATTAAATTATTGAGCAATTAAAAATCAATTTAATTTCGATTAGGGATTGCATTTATTTCTTAAATTTAATTCTGCCAAGTTGTCTTTAATTGATTAATTTATTGAGTTGCATAATCAGTTTATTTTTTTATCTCAAAACATTTTTGCCTTTGCCTTTATCGAAGTGTAATCGATAAATCTCTTGATGCGTATTATAAAATTTTATTAAAGAGATAATAATACGTGTCACAGTTTCTCAATAAATTACAATATTTTATTTACAATAATATTTATATGCATTTAATTTTATTTGTAATTTAAAAATGCGCTGATGATTATATTTGTATTCATTGGAGCTAACTTCGCAATCAGCATATACACATAATAACATATAATATCGACTGACATGTTCCAATCTGTATGCGACATGCAGTTCAAGGAATTAAAGCTATTTATTTTTTGTACGCTTTTTAAAGCTGACTAACAGCAACAACAGCTCGACTCGCATGCCTGTCAGCTAAATAATTTTAATCTCTGGCCTCTTAAATTGTGAGCCCACACAACTTCGATTCTGAAAGTTGAGTGGCAGGCAGAGGCAGAAGCAGAGGCAGAGGTATCTATGACAACGTGGCTTCATATACATCAATATTAATCCGCAATCATTCAAACATTTCATTATATCAATTGCCCACACACACACACACACACACACACACACACACACAGGCAGAACACATCACATCATAAATTCAAAAGTTAAACACATAATTAAAAGCACTTCAAATGCGACGTCAAAGCAACAACAACAACAACAGTAGGAGCAGCGGGAGCAGCCAGCAATAGCAAAAATGTGCAAGCTGGCAGCAAATGTATCTGTATCTGTATCTGTATCTGCATCTGCATCTGTATCTGCGCTGTGGCATATCGTTTGTTGCTGTTGCATATTGTGGCTATTAATCGCATTACTTATTAAATCAATTAAAAACTTTTTCAAGCGCATAAATAACAACATTTGTTGCCAACCAACACAAACGGGCGCCAACTTTACAGATTCGCATACAGATACGGATTCAGATTCAGATCCAGCGCCAGTTCGCAGTTTACAGAACTCACAGAGCGCATAATCTTTTATTATGTTTTGTAATGCATTTTGTCTGGCAGCACTTTTAACATTGTCATTGTTGTTGTTGCTGCTATTGCTGCTGTTGTTGCTGTTGCCTTTGCTGTTGATTTTGATGTAATTATTCACGCTGCAATTATACGAACCATGGCAAACTTTTGCGCTTGCTTTATGTTTGCTGTCATTTATTATGAGGCTTCATATCCTTGGGTTTTTGTTGCAGCTACTGTTTTATAATCTGCAATGAAAACATGAGCACAAACACTCTCATGCAGACGCTCACATTATTATTATGTGAAATCATATCAAAGGATTGCCATGAACAACATCAACAAACTCGCATTGCATAATGTCATGGAAATGGACGAGTCGAGTTGAGTAGAGTCGAGTCGAGTCGAGTCGAGTCGAGTCGAGTCGCGTAGAGCTTCTCTGTCTACACTCGGTCGGTATCTGAATGTTGTACTAAAATGAGCTGCTCGATGCATCTGTGCCGTAATTTTATACTTTTGCACATGTCCCACCCACAGTCACTCGCACAGCTTGCTTCACAAAGCTCTTCATCAAATGTATCTATGAGCTGGCAAATGTATCTGCATTGCCCTTTGCTTCATCATCTTTAGTGCAAGTGGAATTAAAAATTGAAATGAGAATTTTGTACGTGCGACAATATGAAAATTTGTGTACACTTTAGCTGTACGAGAAATCATATATTGATTATATGATATTGGAATAATAATTTACAAGATTTTTATAAAATAATAATTAATTCTCTATAAAATTCCAGCACCTTAGATAATTTTTAATTATTAATGCGAAGAACGTTTTCTATTAATACCTTTTTCAATTGCACATAAAAATGTTAATTAATTCAAATCATTACCTATTATTTCAAGATAATTACAATCAAAATAGAAATTACTGCCGAAAGTCTATGAAGTAACTAGCGAAGACAATCCCTAAGTTTCAAATTCAATTCAATTCAATTTAATATTAAGAGTCTGCACGAGAAACAGTAGACTAGGTGTATATACAACAACTGAATTTCGTATAAAATACTACTTAAATTAAATTCCCAAATTCAATTGCCAGCTTAAAACATATTTACTTGATTGAATAGCCAACAGCATGTCGTATGCCTATTTGTGACAAATAATAAGTATTTATTTACTTGACATTTTGAATTGTTCAAGGTTTCTTTAAGCTCTTGAAGCTACTTAGCTGCAGTTGAAAGGGTTTAAAAATAAAGTAAGCACGACTAAAGTTAAAATACTACTTAGCAGTTACATATATTGTTTTATTATGTTAAGTACTTGCCAGATGCGTTGCAAAGTTGGTAACAAAATTAAGTATACACAATAATGCTTGACAAGTGTATAATGAAATGGAATCAAAGGCAGGCGACTGACAGAGAGACAATGAGACGAGAAGACAGAGAGACAGATAGACGGACAGACAAACTCCAAGGCCCCAACAAACTGATGTCGTCTTTTGTTGCTTCGTCTCACTTGCACAGAGCAAATGTCTGTCGCCTCGTCTCTGTCTCTAACATTGTCGCCGTTGATGATGATGCAATGAGGGGAAGCGTTTAATTAAAAACATTTTGTATACACATTTGCTTCCTTTTGGCTTGTTGCTGCTGTTGCTGTTGCTGTTGCTGCTGCTGCTGTTGCTGTTGCTGTTGTGTTATTGCGATTCCGTTTGCAATTGCTTTGCCTTTGGTTCACTTGTTAATGATATCAGCAAATTGTTGTTGCTGCTGTTGTTCCTACTACTGCTGCTGTTGCTGTTGTTGTTGTTATATCTGTTTTTGGCTGTTTGGTTGTCAGTTGTCTGCTGAGCTACGCTGCTTGTTTGTTGCTGTGTTAATGATATTTAATGATGATGCTGCTGCTGCTGTTACTACGTCTGCCACGCCCTCACCCGCCAGCTACCCATAGTACCAATGGCCATCTCTCCTCTCTCTCTCTCTCTCTCTCTCTCTCTCTCTCTCTCTCTGCCATTCAACAACTGCCATTTGCTGCATATGCACATGAAAATTTGTTTGTCTATGGCGGGCAACAGCGTTTGATTTTGGCCTGGTCTGGCTTTTAATATGCACATGAAATCTAAAATCTCTACCACACAACCTCATCTGCCTCTCTCACACTCTATCTCCTCTCACTCTCTCTTTCCCTTTTCAATTGTGGCTCCCGTCGTGTATGTCAAGCTCCTTCTCCAAAAACTCATATATTGGTTAGCAGATGCCAGTTATTACCATGGATTTTGGTCCGTCAGCCCCGCAGGCCACAATCATTATCAGTTTTTGGTTGTCGGTTGTTGGTGGTCACTGCAATGGGATCTTTACATTGATTCATACAAACACACGCACACACGCAAACACACGCGCACACGCACAGATTTTACACTGTGCATTATGAGCGTGCATTTTGTGTGGGGCTGGCACTCGCATGGTTCACTTGTTGCTTGGTATTCTGTGTGAGGCTCTAATTGATGTTGGCAGACCGAAGAGCAGGTTTATCAAGCATTCAATATACATCATCGAGACGTTAGAAACCAAAAGCTACAGTTTAATTCTGCCTGCCTAGAGCCATCAAATTTAATATATTTTCAGTGATGTTTCGTATTGATAATTTTATATCAACTGAAAGTGTATAAATTTATAAATAATTTATAAAAATTATGTAAATTTTTTTATTAGCTACAATTTAAGTGCTGTATATGTTAATGTATGTATGCCTGTGTCTTATATGTATATATTAAGAGAGAACAACATATTTTTATTGGCTAAGCGGAATGTTATAGTCGATGAAGGTCTCTATAAGCTCTACATCTAACTGCTGCAGCATTTTGAGAATTAAGAATATACTTAGATGTTAAAGTAAAGATAAATACATGAAATAAATTTAATAAATAAATATAAACTTAATAAAATATATACATACATGAATACAAAGATGCATTTCATACTCTAGAGTAAATAATATTTAATATTTGTAGCCTTAGATTTCAATCATCATGCTATATATAAACTATTTCGTTTCAAAGAAAGCCTTTCGGCTATGGCTCTGAATGCAAATCTGAGTTAAATCTCAATCCCCAGCTCTTAAATATTATTTCCATATTGCGCTTTACATATAGAATCCATTTAATTATATTCAGCTTGAGCATGTTCGCTGTCAAGCAAAGACACTATTGATATTGAAATGTATTTGAATCACTTTCTGAATGCAATTGCAGTTAATATATTCGTCAATCTAAGAATTTACCAATAATGTCGCTGTCTCACCTGCAGCTAATGACATTCACTAGGTATCTGCATTTAATGCCTGTCAACTATCTGCCTCTTCTCACACACACACACACACACACACGAAAGTGCCTGACGAGCAAGCAGTCAACTTTGCTCTTAATTACAAATAGACTTCGCTCTATAAAATAAACTTCATAGACCGTACACACACACAAACACACACACACACACACACACTCACACAAACATTCAAGTCATGCTAAGGCTGATGAAAATTCCCAAATTCTCTGACGCTTTTGCATTTTCAATCTTTTGGCAAAAATTTTTGACAGCGCCAACGTTCAACTAATTTATGCATTTACCCGCTGCGAGCCGGGGCGAAGCGCTGCGAGTCAAGTATCTGTGAGTGCGAGTATCTATGAGATACTTCACGAGCCACTCGTTGTTTTTGGCCTGTCTATTGTGCAGTGTATCGTATGCTCGTATCTGTCGCTCTATCTATTGCTCTGGCCAAAGTTTATTTAATATGCGTGCGGCGTCAAAGATGCTGATGATTATTTCGGCACGGAGGAGGCTGGGGCTGACGCCGATGCCGATGCCGATGCCGTCGACTCATTCAGCTTCGTCCGTTCGTCTGCTTGTCTTCCTGTCTGCGTACCTGCCTGACTGCCTGCCTGCCTGCCTGCCTGCCTGCCTGCCTGCCTGACTGCCTGACAGACAGACACGCCCACAATCCATGCATACAAAAATAACCAATATTGATTTGTCGCTGTTACAGCGGGCCATGTTGTCTGTGCGGGTGGTTTGTCAACGCTGCTTGCCTCCATTTTGGCGAATGCTTTTAATTATTTTCGCTGCAGCTTGACGGAATACATGTATGCAAAAAGCCTGTCATATAGCCCATGGTCATTACACTAAGAAAAAAAAGAAAAACACAATCAAAAACTTTTCATTTTACGACAAACAAATTCGAATTTCCAAACAGATTCGACGAGTTGTTAACATTTAGGTCAGCAATTGAAAGTCTTGCATATTCTTTTATTACTCGATTGAATACTAAATAGATATATATATATATGCATACATATATATTTTCATGTAGTTTAGCTTAAAGTTAGTTTGAAAGTGCGAAAGAAATATGCACTGTGATATCTATGGATTTTCTCAGTATTTATATAAATAGAAATGTTAAAGTCAAATTAAGCGTCTTTACTCCTGTACTCCTTTCCATTTTCTTATATTTCATGGGAAATCAAAAAATACTTGCTTGTACCAAGAAAAATGTGAGTTGAACTAAAAATAAATGTCGTCTTAGATGTCAGTGTTTGAGTATCAGTTGCTTGGCTGCTGCATTTCCCATATATGTATTAAAAGCATATGTGAATAAGTTTATTTATACAGTTTTACACTTTGATTGCGACTATAGAATATTATTATTAGAATATTTATAAATTTGTTGTTAATCACAACATTAATTATCACAAAATTTCTGCACAATTTCGTATAAAATGTAATTTGGTTTCAGTGTAGTCTGCCGCTTATTAGTTTAGTTTTGGTCTGATTTTTTTTATGGGCCACTTTTTTTTAGTTGATTGTTGCCAAAAGCCGCAGCCAGACAATCGTTAACAGTTGCTCTCATACTCTATCTCTATGCCCGCCCTCGTGTAAGTGCATTATTATGCTGATTATTATTATCAACGGTGTGTCAGACATTGCGGCCCAGTCACTGGCCTCTTGCATATCTCATCCGTTCCATTATATGACTCATAGTTGCCTGCCATGCATCAATAGTCTGAGCTAAGGCTTTGGCACGCCTGATAGGCTCTATTAAGCCTCGACGCAATGCTGCTATCCCCCCTCGCTCTACACTCTCGCCCTGTCTCTCTCTCTCCCTTCTCTCGCTTTTCATACAATTCATGGACGAAGTTATCTCTGGCTCTCACTCTCTCTTTCTCTATCTTTTAGTATTTTTGGGGTTTTGTGTAATAAAGCGCAGTCTGTGCACAATTGAAATTTATAATTAGTAGCCAGAAACACACACGCGCGCACACACACACACATATATCTCTAACAAGCACACGCACACACGGACACACTCACTCACACGTATGGAATATGATTAATACTTCCGAAGTTATTTGTTATTAGATTACACCAAAGCCTAGCCTCGATATTGTGGGTTACTCCCCCGCAATGTGCTCTCATGTCTCTACGTAGCTTAATTCTCTCCTCTTCTCTCCTCTTCTGTTCTGTTCTATTATATTCTATTCTATTTTGTGCATTGTGCGTTTCCATTGTTTGGCAGCTTGTGCATTGTTTCCTCTGCTTTGTTTTCTGAGTCTGAGGCTGCGTTCTCTGATAACAGTTTTTGGGCGGGCGAAGCCAAACTTCAAATTGAAAACTTTAATTAGAATTATTGTAGTTGGTATTGTTGTTGTTGTTGTTGTTGTTGTTGCTGCTGGTGCTGGTGCTGGTGCTGCCTGTCTGGCGTGCATTGTCAATGACGGACGGAAAACGCGCTGGTAAAGTGCTCGCTCACACAGACTGCGGTGTCCAAACACTCTCTGTGAACTCTGTCGCTCACCTTTGCCGTCTAGCAGTGAGGTGGTAGAGCAGGGCACCCAGCAGGTGTGTGTGTGCGTGTGTGTGTGTGTGTGTGAGCAAGGAAGGACCATACCAAAAGTTGACGCAAAACTTTGCCTCAGGAACTTGACGCGTGTTCAACATACTTGAGCGCCTCTGTTGAAGAGTTGCTCGACGGTAAACAGCGGGTTGGGCGTTTGGCCATGGCTGGTGGCAAGTGCAGTTTTAATAAGTTGAAAGTTTTGCCTTGGAAAATCAGTTAGCCGCTTAGTTTTCTTCGGAGTTGCTCTTTTTTTTTTGCCTTTGCTTTTGCTTATAGCAGAAGAAGTTCTGGAATGTCCGGGCCGGCGACCTCCCCGCTCTGCCCCGCTCTTAGTATGGACAACAAATGGCTTTTATCAATCAATTCAATTTGGCTTGTTGTTGTAGCCGAACTATTTCCTGCTTAATTGTCAATTAGTGGGCACAATTTGTGCACACTGTTTGCAGGCTCAATCAGCCGAAACGAATACGATATACTATTTGAAATTCTAAACAAGTTCTACATCAATCAATAAACACAAATATATACAGAAAGAGAGACAGAGAGAGAGGGTGGAGGTGAGATCAGGGAGATAGTAGAAATAAAAATAATAATTAGAGTCCAATCAATTTATTTATTAAAAATATGGCTGTAAACTATGTATGAGCGAATGCCACAAAATTGTCGGTTGGGACCGCCGAACAAAACCCATTAATTAGTTAGGCCGCAAATTAGTGGAACATTTTCTGCACTATTTAATATGCGAAACGAACCGAAACATTCTAAATACACTTGCTAAGAGACTTTTGATGCATTCAAAAGTTTTATGCATAGGAAAATTGTTTGATTTATAAACTCTAAATATACATTCAGTATCGAAGTCTTCAATACTTACACACATTATGTCTACGCGCACCTCTCTTGTCCTTGCCCCATTTCATTTCGTACAATATTCAACAGAAAATTGTCTATAGAGTATAAAACAGTCAATGCCCCTTAGCTGAGTTTATTTTTAATGTACTTTTTTTTTTTTTGGTTTTATGCTCCAGTGTCCGGTTTCCATGGCATATATATCCAACAGCTTTTGGCTATGAAATATTATTTGCAATCTAATTTATAATAATATGGTTAGCATTTGATTCGAACTGTTGTTGGTTTTGCTTGAACTCGGATTAAATTATTATGGCGCATTGTTCTTTTGCTAAATTATGGTTAAAGCTCTTTAATCAAACATTTTACATTTAACGCGTTATTTGGTTCTATTCAGTAAAAATAGAAGAAGAGAAAAGAAAAGTAAAATGTATAGAAAAAATGTTTAAAGTTGTGAAGAGCATTGATAGAATATTGTAGATAATGTTTACTTTTCAATAATTGATAGATTGTCCAACTATCAATTTAGCTACGTCTTCTTATAAATCAAATTCAAATTTGAGAACTTTCTACAACCGTAGCAAACTTTTATAGTACCTTCATAAATTTTAGTTTTTTGAAATTTTTTTATAAATTTATATTACATTGTTTTCTATAAATTAAAGATTTTTAGCTCTTCATCCAATGTTGCTTTTAAATTTATTAGTCCTCTTAAGTGTTTTCTTTATTATTTTAAGATTTGACATGAAAAAGACTAGCTTTTTATTTATTTTTATGTCTACCCAATGCTTCTCTAAGATTTATTGAAAAAAAATGCTATGTCGACTCAAATGGCTTAAATTTAATATATTTACTTTATGTGAACTCTTTAAAAATGCTTGGGATTATGCAGGGCTTATTGCGACAGTTCGAAACAAACAAAAGTCAAGAATTTTATGGGCGATATATATATATATATATATATGTATATATGTGTATATTTAGAAACAACAACAATTGATTGCTGTTAAGTAAAGTAAATATCGTTAATATGTCACAGATCAATTGTCAGGGAATTGCAACACACACGCACACAGAAGTCTCGTGATCGTGTGGAATGAGTTATATCCATAGGTCGAGCAGCTCTTTAGGAACGATCATTTATCAATATCAACGAATCGCTACGCATTCGCTTTGCCCTCGTGCCACACAATCCGATGAAAGCGTATTTCAATTTTGACCGCACATAAATTGGAAAGCGTTGAAATTGGAGTCTAGCAGCCGCTGCTGCCGCTGCCGCTGCCGCTGCTGATGTTGCTGCTGCTGCGTTGCCATATTGTTCTAATTGCTGCCATTTGTTACGAATAAAATCGGCTGAAATGCGTGTCGTTATTTTGAAATCAGCTGGCATATTCAAGGGGGGTGCTCTGTCTAATTGATATTAAATAATAACACAGCAACATAAAACAAACAAAAAAAAAAAAAAACAACAACCTGTTACGCAAAGGCCCAATCGTGAATATATATATATATATTTTTTTTAATAAATGCAAAGCCATAAATAAACTGACGCCCAGGTACAAAAATGGGGCGAGAGAAACAAAATAAACGAAGAAACACGCAAATTAATAAAGAACCCCAACACAAAGACGTGAAAGCCGACAAAGCTTGGCCAACAACAAGCTACAGAAAAACAAAAATCTTTTGTAATTTCTCAAATTTCTGAAACGTTTATCATAAGATTTGTATTTATTAATTTTTTTTTTATAATATTTTTTGCCACATATTTTATATATATTATTTACGCATATTACAGCCGCCTCGCTGGGCAGCGTGACTAATTAAGCAATTTCTTAGCCAATCTCAACTTGGTTTGGTTTTCTGTTCCCGTCCCCAGCCCCAGCCAACTCCGTCTATCGTCTTCCGTTTATTTTAATGTTCAGCTTCACTAATTATTTATGGCTTTCCTGATTAAATATATATATATATATATATATTTCTGTTCTTCGTTCTTCTGTTTCGGCCTGTGTTGTTGCTTTTGTGTGTTGTTAATTTATTTTTTGTTTTATCGCCATACGAGCTTTAATTTTATTGTTCGCTCCATTCGTAAATCTGTGCGGCAGTGTTGCTCCAAAAAGTAGTCCCACTGTGTGTTGAGCTCTGTTTTAAATAGTTTCATTTAAATTAACTTTTGAATATATACTGTGAACATACACACATTTATAGCACTCCAACGAAATTTGTAATTAATATTTAATAGGTATTTATAAAACTTACACTCGGCTCCTTAAATATCCCAAAGATTTCGTTTTGCTTGTAAACTTTTCGAGCGCTTTCCTTGTTGTTTCCTTAGACAATAATTTGGTAAAGGTACATCATACATTATCTTACATTCCCTGCATCTCTGCCCTTTTAGTTCGGCATAGCATTAGAAAATATTGTCAACAGAAAATGAGCTGCATAAAATAGTTCGGAATTACGACTGGAAAACGGAAAATACAAAATTAAAATTAATTAAAACAGAAAACTTACAAAATATATGTATGCAATTTGTATGTATTTTATTTGTTTATTTTTTATCATACATATTTTTTTGTTGTATATATATATATATATATATATATATATATATATATATATATATATATATATATATATATATTATTTACATATATTTTCTTTAGTACTAAAATATTTTTTGTAGAGTATTTAAGCTTCAGTTAATTATTGCTTATTTTTTTTGCTCGTTTTTTTTTATTTATTCCTTTAAAATTTTCGAAAAGTTTAGTGCTTCATTAGGCAGTTCAAATCGTCTTCGACTTTTGTTTTAAGTGCGTTCTTAATGTTCTTCTTTCTTTGTTGGCTTCGTTCTTTCCATTTTCATAAGCGCGTAATTTACTTAAGCTGCTTTTGGCTTAATATGCGCATTTTAATAGATTTGTTCCACTATCGTCAAGGCAATAAATTATAAAATTCCTCTCACTCACTCACTCACTCGCTCTTTCTCTCCGTCCCTCTCTGTGTCTTTCTCAACATAGTTCAACAATTCCAACTCGAAACCTATGCCTCAGCTCGCTCCCCTATTTACCTGGCCTACCTATGCGCATGCACTTGCTGTATTTTGTTGCCTGCCCGTTTCTGAAAGCTATTGAAAGCGGCTGAGTGCCTCTAAGATGCAACTAATGATAACGACAGAGCCGCAGCTGAGTTGAGTTGAGCAGCAGGCAGAAGGCAGCAGGCAGCAGGCAGGCAGCAGTTATGCAGTTGAGAGTTGGGGGCACCACGATTAAGCTGCTTACCTGTGGGGCGTAGCTTTTTGGGTGTAGCTGGCGCATCAGCGACCTCCACGCACACAGTCACAGCTGACAGCTCAATGGACGCTGCTCCCCCGCTATGGGTGTGTGTGTGTGTGTGGGTTGAGTTTGTTTTGTGTTGATTTACAGTTGGCTCCATTCATAATTATCAACATCGGGCGGCGGCAGCGTTGCGCTTTTTCACGCTTTGGCGGCTCATTAAAAGCGTTTCCCCCTTTGCGGCATCTCGCGCAATGCCACTTGCCACGCCCCAGCGCTCAGCTAGTGGGTGTGAATGCATGTGTGTGAGTGTGAGTGTGAGTGTGTGTTCGCTTGGCATTAGAGTTTGGCATCATAGTTATAAATTATGTTTGGCTATGCACAAGATTGATAGCTCTCCATAGGCCTTGCCAGTGCCAAATGCCGTTAGTTGTTGCGCCTTGTGTCATCTGCGCCTACATTTTGCGGGCCGCGTGTCTTGTGACCCAGTTAGGACCTTTAATTAGCATATGCAGCGTTGCCAGCAAGCATTTGCTGTTTGCTGTTTGCTGTTTGCATAGGCGAGCGCGTTCCGCTAATTTTCGTACGACACAAATGCACGTGCCCCAGCATCTACATCCACATCCACATCTACGTCTATATCTACCTGGCAACGTGGTCTTCACATATAGTCGCCATATCCTCGCAGCGTATTTCTTAGCACTGCGAGAGGGAATTTCAAATTTGCGGTCGCTATTTCGAATGCATGCGTAACCCCCGAAATTGTGGCAGCCAACGGGGAGAGAGATTTTGGGTTAGTGTGTGTGTGTGTGTAGCGGCTCAGATACGACAAGCGGAATGCCTAATGCATTAAAGTTTGCTTTATCATTATCATGATGCTGGAGTTTAAGTAAATATTTTGACAATTTGCTGGAAATAGCTGGCAACTTATCTCGAAAGATATTGTGGAATATGTTTAAATATGTATGTAAAAGGGGTTTTTGTAGAGCAGCACGCTTGGTCACTTGGCCAGTTGCAAGTCATTAGATTAGATTTAGGTCACTCGGAAAACGCACATTTATTTTTCAATAAATTATTCGACAAATCTTTAAGAATGAACAGCAAAAAACATCAAATAAATATAACAAAAATTTAAATAGAAAATTCTTTCTATTCTTGGCAAACATATTGAATTACTTCTGATATTTAAAAAAAAAAGTATTAAATTTTCAAAAATAATTAACAAATAACAAATACCATATTTCAGTCAACATATTCGACACACCTTTTGCTATTTATACCCATAGATACTTTAAGTATCTTATAATACTTGCAATTTTTTTTATGGAAAAAAAGGTTTTCAAAGATATATTTTAGCTATAAGAAAAAAGGGGCAAATTTTGGTCATTAACAAACAGCTGTGGATAGATTTTTTTTTTTGCCAAGCAACACCTTTTTCATTACTCGGTAATTTTCACGCTGTTTTTCTCGCTTTCCCTGGCTCAGTCCAGTCGTAGCGTTAGCCTTAAGCATTCCTTGCATGCTCGCTGAGCCCTAATCCCAAGCCCATCTATCAACTCTGCTGCTGCTACAAAGCAAATCCAATTCGCTTCAGGTTTTTTTTCTTTCTTACATATTCTACTTGTTCGTTTTCTTCTGCTTGTTGTTGTTGCTGCTGTTGCTGTTGCTGTTGCTGTTGCTCGTGGCAATGTATACAACAATGGCCGCAGATCATGCAACAGAGCCAAAGCAAAGCAGCTACACACAAACCACTTCAATTTTCATGTAATCTCTTTAAACGTGAAACAACAAACAGCAACAACTATTGAAAATCGCATACAACACACATGACAAGCTGCACTTCAATTGAATTCTCTCAAAAGTTGTTACAAATAAATTCTTTGCGAGTGAAAATAAGAAACTTAAATGAGTTTCAATTTCGTGAGTGTCCAGTGCTTCAAAATGTCTTTTCACGTACAGTTAAAAATTGTATAAATCTATTAAATGCTGATGTCGTTGTCGCTGTTGTTGTTGTTGTTGTTGTTGTTGTAGTTGTTGTTGCTGTTGCAATGTCACAGTCGGCTACACTTTATTTGATTTCATTACGAACATTTTTCAGCTTTTGTTGACAAAGCGCTCTCTGGACAGTGAGACACAACGAGTGCGAGCAAACTATATCACACTAGTGCAAGCGAGATGGCACTATGCTCCTTTTATTGCTTTTCATATACATATGAATGTGTGTATATATACATATGTGTGTGTGTGTGTGTGTGTGTGTGTGTGTGTACAATCAAACATTGATGTCAGAATTTAATATGCTGTATAAATCGTTTTGAGCCATTGACACATTCATGCGTTCGTTTCATATTCGTAGAAAACATCGACGGATACACAGTTACAGTTACAAACAAGCAGAGTATGTGACAGGGTATGCTGGACTAATTGATATCCTGCAAGGCATCATGCCATATGTATGTATATATGCACTATATACCATAGCTATGCCCAAAGCAGAAAGATGTATTTAAAGTTAGCTTTTCTTTCATAGAATATGCGATAGTATGATATCGATAGTAATCAATATACGTAATTGACTTAACTATCAATTAATAAATCAATTTATAATTTTTATTATGTTAATGATCATTGCTATCATTACAATCGATACTCACAGCTATCGATTAATACGTCGTAAATCCTCGTTCGTACACGCCGACCTCCTGCTGTCTTATAACACCCTGTGCTCTTAATTGCGCGGTATAAAAAAGCAACGAGAGTCATGATATGGTCGTAACTCTCTGCCCTATATGAAAAAATATTTATATTTACACGCAACTCACACACACGCACACACAGCATACAGAAAAACAAATTCTTATTTTTTTTTATACATTTTTCGTATTTCTTTGTTTTGTATATACATATATATTTATATATATATATATATATATACATATATATGTATATATAAAAAAAAAAAAGAAGAAAAGTTGTTCACTCTTATTGCTTTTCGAAGCTTTTCCATTGGTTCACATTTCATTTATTTTCACTTGCAGTCAACTCAACAGGGCGTGTGTGTGTGTGTGTTGTTGTTGTTGTATCTGTGTGCACTTCACAACTTAATACACTTTATTATTGAAAATATTTTTTATTACCAAGTGGGCTGTGTGAAGCGCTTTCCCAGAATTTGGCCCTGACACGAGGCACATAGTTTACCCCCACAGTTTGTTGTTGGTGTTGTTGCTGTCGGTTGGCGCATTGATTTGCTGCACTCGTTCCATGAAGTACAAATACCGAGTACAAAGCACTTCTCTCGACAACAACATCCAACTCTCTGCCCCATTATACGCATACAATTTATTTCGCTTTTCAATACCCTAGCATGGAGTATGACAATAAAACATTGCATCTAGATTCATCTGAAGGTATAGAACAGTGAGAGAGAGAAACATAGAGAGAGAGAGAGAGAGAGAGGGAATGACTGAGTGTAAAGGTAAGGAGAAATAGACTAATGGAAATGTATTAAACAGTCGAAATATGAAATGAATATGATTGAAAATTATATTCTAAGTCTTTCTTGGCTTTGATTCAGTATTGGACTTAAATTTTTAACAAATTAAAGTGTTTATCACAAAATTTTGCTGTCTAATATTTCGGTTTCACTACTATTTTTATGAACACAGCTTTATAGTAAATTCAATAATAAATTTCATGCAATCGCTTCACTTGGCACTTAAATCTTTCGCCTAAGATAGCTTTCCATATGTGCATACACCCACATATCCTTTTCTATAAGGGTATTTTATCTTCGAGTTCCTGCACATAAAAAATATGTTTATATATATATATATATTTTATCTATAGAATGTGTTTCCTGCGCGGATTTTGATATTCATGTTGCATGTTGCTGACTTTTGAAGTTTTTGGCAAGTGGAAACTTTTCTTTTTTATTTTTGATTATTATTTTTTTTTGGGGTTTTATGCGGCTTTTTTCCTCGTTTGCTGTTCTGTTTTGTTGAGGGTTCAATTTGTTTACTTTAATTTACATTTTGTGCTCTGTGTTTTGTTTTTTTTTTTTTTGCATGCCAGGTTCAGGGAATATGTTGGAGCTGTTGTATCTGTGCTGATTATTGCTCAGAGTTTTTATTTTGTAGGTTACGCTTTTGTTTTATTTTGTTGTTTCCGCTTTTTATTTTATTTTTTTGGATTCCTATGCAAATGGCGCTTTGAGCCTCTTTAATGAACTACTTTTTGTGGCCGCCCATTCATTCAATTGAATTGTGCGTGTGCCACGCCTGCTGCTGCTGCTGCTGCTGCTGCTGCTATTGCTGCTGCTGCCCAACCTTCAGTTCCCATGCGCATAATTTATGTGCCCGCTGCTCACTGGCTCCAAAGTTTCTAAATTTATATATACTGTATATATATATATATATATTTATACAGGATTCGCTCGATTCGTTGCTGTGTGCGTCAGTTTGATAAATGATATCAATTTCTTATGAACTCTCTAGCACATAAGTGGTATAGTATTTTCTATAGGCGTCAAAGTTTGTTTTGCCAATTTTTTTCTTGTTCCTTTTTCATTTCTGCCTCGCTTTGTTTCATTTGCTTTGCGTGCGAGTGTGTGTGTGTTGTGTTGTGTTGTGTTGTGTTGTGTTGTGTCAGTTGCTCAACTGTCGTCATTTTGCCAATTTGACACTTTTAACGTCTGCGCACTTGAAATTCAAATGCTCCCCGGCGCTTGACAGTCGAGCATATGAATTTTTAATGGGGCATGTGGCAGGCTTTTAGAGGCAGAGGCACGCGAAATCTACATATGGTTAAGCTTATCAATATGCTAATCGTTCAGCTCTACGTCTCATTGTGTGTGTGTGTGTGTGTGAGTGTTTGGCATAATGTGGTATGCTAAGTAACGCACTCAGGTGAGTTTTGCTTGTTAGCAGGTGTACCCGCCAACAGCGCTCGTCTCCCTTTCCTTGAGCGTCACAAAGGGTTTTTGGGTAATGGCAAATGTTTGCTATAAATAGTATGACTTAAATAATTTATATGCACATTTCGCTCAAAGTTTATATTTAGAATATGTTTTGTTTTCCCAGACGACAAATTGAAGAGGTTTGCCTAGACTATGACGTAGAAAGCAAAAAAATAAGTTTTGTCTCCAAATCCTGCATATAAGCTCTTTAATGATTTAAGTTTTGTAACTTTAGATGCTGTTATGCTTTATATTATGGAAAAGCCTTTTCATTTTATAGTAAAGGAGATTTATGACACGGGTAGTTTGCTGAAATGTCCTTTAGATCTTGTTTCGTGATTAAGATTTCATGAGTAAATTCTAACTAAATTTGTAATATCAGTGAAACATCGCTTGGTTTTATAAGCATCTTCAATTTGTTGTCAGTCAGAGTTCCCTTCGCCCTTTCTATCTTGCCTAATATTTTTTGAGTATATGATACGCCGATAATTGTGTTAAGTGCTTCAGTGCAGTTCGTTGCTCTGCTTCCAACTATCGTCGTGTTTGGACTATCAGTTTCAGAAATGCTTTCGGCCCTTAGTCTAATCAAATCAACCATTTTAGCTGCCAACTTTTACCAATTTCACATAAACTAGCATTTCTAACGAGCCAAAAATTAAGAAAACACAAAAAGAGTAAAAAGAGAGACGAGAGAGAGCGAGAGGGCAGAGAATGAGAACAATTTGATGTGTGGCCAGTTGGCTTCCAGGCCTTTCGGCTATTAGCCCAGAAAAACACACATAAAGAGCTGTGCAACACATTAGCCAGAAACGAGACTCGACGCAGACCCACCAAGTAGCCAGACGACAGACGACAACCAACAAAAATATTGCCGCCAGCCAAAACAGTTCCCAGACCGGCTGCGGCTGCGGCAGTGGCATGGGCAGCGAACTAGAAAAACTTTTTGGACGCTAATCTATAATGCTGTCAGCCATTAAACATTAAACAACTGAAAAACCAAATTTGTAACTCATTAAAAAACAGAAGAAGAAAAAATTCAAAAAGAAAAAAAAATTATATCTATGTGGAAATGAAACTAGCTGAAAGTGAGTCGAACTGACTGATAAATGCCAGTTGGCTGCTCTCGCGGCTGTCTCATTTGGGCTGCCAAATAATATTTAATTATAAACAAATAAACGCGAAACGTCGAACAACTTTTGAGTGCCCGAGGCAGCTCAATGGGGTCGTATCTAGACATTTTTCGTTGTTTTGTTGTTTTGGGACTGCTCTGCTCGTAAAAGGTGCAGAGTGATTAATTATATGTCAGTGGAATTAAATCAAATATTTGAGTTGACACACACATAGAAAGAGATAGAGCGATTAATAGAGAGAGAGAGAGAGAGATAGAGAGCGAGCGAAACAAATGGGCTTTCGGGCATGGACGCGCTGCGGCTTATCTGTCGTCTATACGAAATCACGAAATGCAAATAAAAATGACTTCAAAATGCCATAATAATTTTCCGAAGCGTGCATGAAAAATTGAAAAACCAACGAACAGAGTAGCTAGCACAGTCCGAAAGATAACAAAATTCTCAACCTTTTCCGCTGTTAGATCAACCAAGAAAGCAGACAGTGTGGGTCAGAGCGACAGAGAGGTAGGCAGGCAACCAACCAACCAGGCAGGCAGCCAGGCAAGCAGCCAGGCAGGCAGTCATGACAAAGTACAAACGAAAAATGAAAAGGAAGAAAACATTAGCATATATCAATGCCAAATGCAAATAAATCATCAATAACATTTCTTTTCCACTTATGCACCACTTACAGATACTTAACCGCGAAGACAAAGACCGTGGATCGGCGGCTGCAGCTGCATTTGTATATATATATATATATATATATATATATATATATATATATATATATATATATATATATATATATATATATATATATATATATATATATATATATATATATATATATCCAAGTTCATCGTCATTTTCGGAGCTACACACAGGAGCTGGAGCTGGAGCTGGAGCAGAGCGGCGTGTATTGTCATATGGCTGGCAGCATTTGGAACGTTGCCTTTTGCATAAATTGACGCCAGGCGGATAAGCCGAATAAGTTGAGCAGCTGGCAGCGGCGCGAGCGGGCGGGGGCGAACGAGAAGCCGAAATGGAAAGGCAAACATAAAGCAATTTTATGCGTTTTTAAAATGCGTCAATTGACTGAGACAACAAAAGCGCGCGCGAGCGTTTGCTGCTGTTAAATTCAAGAGAATCGCATGTGAGCACGTTTCCCAGCAGGAAAAGGGAGACGCACAAATCAAATACGACGCCGTATAAGCATATCGAATAGGAACCGCAGGACCAAGACGCAGCCAAGACGTGGCTGATAAGACGCGGGTGTGGGTCCACGGCAGAGGACGCTTGATGGTTTGTTGACGACCAACAAAAAGTTGTTGAGCGTGTAAACATTGGCAGCATAAAAAGGAAGAAAAAAAGGAAGAAGGGAAAAGCGTAAAAGGAAAAGGGGAAAAGCCAAGGCAAAGCAGGCATCAGGAGCAGGCACCAGCAGCAGGCACCAGCAGCAGCAGCAGCAGCAGCAACAAGAAGCAGCGAGCCACATTTATAAATGCTCTACAGTTACAAATTGTAGCCACAGCTGTGCGTGCGTATGCGAGTGTGTGAACGTGTATGTGTGTGTGTGTGCAGCACATGTGCTGTAAACCATTTATAAATGTAACAAAAAAGCAGACAAAGCCAGTTGGGCGCAAGTGCAATGCGTAAATATAAACAAAAAGATACAAGTTGAAGAAGGAGCTAAGCAAGCTATAACAACAACAGCAACAACAACAACAACAGCAACATCGTCAGGGGTAGCAGTGCGAGCTATAAACAAAACGAAGAAAAAAAAATCAATATTTTAAAGCACCAACGAATTACAATTGTATCTGCGAGATACAATTTAACAGAGACGTGAATTCCAGTTCCAATTTCAAGTCAAAAAAGAAAAAAACAAAAACAAAACCTGAAAAAAGTCTTGCAATTTTTTGCTGTTGTATCTATGAGATACATTAGCGCTGTGGGTGTGTCGCGACTCGCGAGTGTTAAAAAACAATACGTGGCGTGCAGTGCATAAAATCGTGAATTTATGTCTCTCAGCAAATGCAATTCGCAAGGCGTAGATACATTTGTATCTGCAAGCTGCAGTTGTGACAAGTGCAGCTTGACGGGCCCAAAGTGCCCAGGGCAACGGACTCCGTGCATGTAGCTGTGAGATGCATAAAAATTTCGACTTTAAACTTTAATGTATAACACAAAGTGAATTACGTAAAGGGAAAATAAACGAAACGTGACTATTCTACACAAAGATACTTTTGTATTTCTAAGATACTTTTGACAACAGCAGCCGCAACTTAACAATGAAATAGGCCAAATAAATAAAGTGTGTAAAGGCGAGCTCTTGCCCAAGCAATACATTCTGGTATCTTTAATCACATTTAAAGTTTTTATCGAATAGTTAAATACTTTGTGTAGCCATCAATCAGCTTTGCCATCAATTGGCTACTTTGGCAACAAAACCAAAATTTGAGTGCTTGCATTTATACAAAACAAACAGCAACGCCAAATGGCAGCCGACAATCAGCTAAAATCAAATCGAATTCTAAACACAAAATCCTCTAACGCATTTTCACCTGATAATTCTATTTTTGTTTTTTTTTCTCTCTCTCTCTTTTATTTCGGCCCAATTCATTTGCAGAGAATTCACAATTGTCGCCAACGGAGCCGCACAGTCAAGCAACAACAAATGGAACATGTTGATGCCGATGCTGGAATACAACAAACACATTGCCAAAATACCAAATTGCAAAATGAGGTCGCTTAGGGCGTGGATGCAGCAAATGCTGCTATTGCTGCTGCTCTTTGGCCGCTGCGATGTCATCCGGGCGCTGGACAATGCGGCCGGCAATAACAACAACAACAACAACAACGGCGGAGGCGGCGGTGGCGGCGGCAGTAGCATCGGCGGCTCCAGCTCTATTGTGGGCGGTGCGGGTGGCACAGCATTAAGCGGACCACCAGGCGCACTGAATGCCAATCTCACGGATCTAGGCAGTCCCGGTGTGTATAATTCGACAAATGGTTTAATGCTAATTACATGTAGAGCTGAGCTGTTTAGCTGTGAACTCCCCAACCAAATTTGAGGCGACGCCGCCATTTTGGCTGTTTCATGATGTGTGCGTAATACATTGTAGGGGCTGGTGTGTGTTTGTGTGTGTGTGTGTGTGTGTTGGTGTGTATTTTCTTGTGCGCATTTCCGGTTTCCGTTTCCGCCGGCCACTATCCGGTTGCCTTGGCAAAAAACTATTAGCCACTTTTAGCTAAATAACCACGCCCGGCCAGCCCAACTCTTATATACTTAACAGCTATGCTCAACGCATACACACACATACACCCGCAGAAACATACACACACACACACACTAGCAAAACACTAAGCATCAATTAACCCAATTTTCAGAATCCATTTTCACCTGACTCGGGCACTGCTCTCTGAGCTTTAGCTTTTTCTCTATATACTTTTTCGAGCCACACTTCTTTCATGTTTTCTTTTATTTTATATATTTTTTTTTATTTTTGTTCTACCTCCATGCAATGCAGGAGTAGTGTGTTTAGCATTGCTGTCCTTTTCGAAATATTTTTTACTATTTTTTTTTTTTTGCTGGCCAACAAATGCTGTTGACTCTGTAAATTCCCTAGTTAAGAAGTGGTTCGTTTATAGAGAACTTTGAAAAGCTTTTATACGCTTAACAACAAGTCTTTATGTACTTCAATATATTACACATTTATATTCAAAGTTCAAAAATAGATTTCTGATTTAGAAAAGTCAACAAACAAATTTTTGCTAGTTCAAATGAAGTCAGAAAATGAATTTGATTTGCTATAGGGTATCTGCTGGTCGGTCAGCTTCGACTATAGTGCAGACTTATTCTGCTGCAGCACTACACCAAATCCCAAGTGGCGACGTCGCCGTTCGCCAAACTTTAATCCCAGAAAACACCAACCATACATAGTATATAATGTGGCTTGCCTGCCCCCTTGGCAGCTACTCTTGGTATTTGTTTTCTCTTTCTTTCTTTCTTTCTCTTTCGCAGGCGCTGACGTGTTTTGTTGTAGTTTGGTTTTGGTTTGGTCTGGAGGATTGGAACGCCTTCGTGAAAGCTGCCAGCAACAATAATAATAATAATAATAATAATAATTATAATTAATCTATTGACTTTCATTTGCAGCTTGCTGAATAATGAACATAAATATTACAATTAATTTTTTCCAGCATTTAACATTGCATATTTGAATAACTATAAAATGGAATTTTCATCAAAATATTTTTGCTTTCATTTAATATATTGTTTTTCCCCTACGCTCATTACAAATTGATGAGTTCGTAATCAGTAACAAATATTTTTTAATAATTTTAATTTCAGCTTTTAGGTTTTTTTTTTACTTTCCACAGGTTTCAGAGCTTTTGATTTGCATTGCATTTAATCATAAATAATTTATGATTACACATTTCACAGGTTCTGAGCATGTTTCTATTAATCTAATTGTACAATTTGATAGAGTCGCTTTTCCCTTATCTGTAACATGCGGGTGACATTGGCCTAGGCAGCTGGAACGAAATGCAGTTCAACAGACGTTTGATTGATTTGCCTGCCCTTGTCGCATTCATCAACCCACATAGCTGGAAGCAGCTGTGGTAGTTACTTTGGGATTACACTTGGGATTGCCAAGTGGTAAGTTTTATTGGGTTCTGCGCCCTTCAGCTATTTAGCTACAGCGTTTGACATACTTTTCTGTATCTAGGTGGTGGCAACTTCCTCAACTCATACGGGCTAGGTCTACTCGAAGGCGAGTTAGTTTGTGATGAAAAGATGTAGCAAGCAACAAAGAGACAACTTGAGCTGAAGGCCTCGATATATTCGTTTTAATTAATGCGAAAATATAAAATAAGCAGAAGTTTTATTGCTATGTATTTCTTAATTACTATTTTAAGCATAGCATATTACTTAGTATATATAAGTAAAAGTTTTCACTTTTAACTATTCAGAAAGTTGTATCATTAATAACGTGTCATTCTTAGTCAAATTTAATTGAAATGACAGAACGACAAATTTTAAAAATTTTAATTATATATAAATTACAATTTTATTTAGTATATTTGTAAGAAATTGAGTATAAAATGTATTTTTATTGTTTTATTATTAATGTAAATGTTATAAGTAAATAATGTATTTTAAAGTATACACAGAATAGGAATATATTGTAATAATATTCTTTTTTTATTATAAAAAGTAAATAATAAATAAATATTTAAGTAAATGTAAAAATTATTTTTGTTATTTAAGATTTGGCATTCTACATTGCTATAAAAATTCTTTCTAGCTATTAAATTTAGGCATTTTTGAAAACAGATCAGTTTTAAGAGCAGCCTTCGAGATACGAACGCCTATCCAAATCTATTATGAGATCGAAGATCTATATCATCTTACCTTCTTTTTCTTAGGGTACTTCAAACAATTTCGTGTTACGCTTCACTCAGCGAACGGGGTGGGCAGGAAATGGACTGCAGGCAAATGCCTTTATAAAGATAACGTTCGGCCTACGCGACTGCAGCCAAGAGAAACGTGTTTAAGGCCAACTTTTAGCCTGCCTGGCTTCAGCTTGTTGTGCTGCCTGAGAGATACGGAGTTTTACGCGTTCGCAGCCAGTTGAAAGCCAAACAAGGCACAGAGATCGATTGAAACGAAAGTGTTGATAAGCTGAGACCAAAAGATAAAGTCAATCAATCAATGGAGACAGCGTCTTTTTAAATTGACTTAATTATCTAGACTAGAGAGACTTAAAATGTCTGATTTACATCGAAATTGGTAACTTAATATGCCAATTGCCTGCGAACAAAGTAGACACTTGGTTTATGAACATATTTGGAGCGCTTGGACAAGAGAGTGAATGGCTTTTATTAACGAATTATACAAAATATTTGGACAACAAAACAATTTGCTGTGACTGACAACAAAAGGAGCAGATTGAATTTCAATGGGCATTCAAAAGAAACTGGTTTATGGCCTAATCGCAGCTGATTTGTTATGTCATTTGTTGGTGTTTTTTTTTTTTTGTTTTTTTTTTCTTTTGGTGAGTTAAAAGCATTTGAGAATTTATTGTTAAATTAGCTTGAAAATTGTCTGATCAGTTTTCTAAGCGAAAACTTGGCAAATTCCAAAAAACTGCAGAAATACACGAAAACTTTCACGTTGCGTCCATTCGCCATGCGCCATGCGCCATTCGCCACTCTCGAAACTTGCCACACACAAAACTTGCACCCAAACAAATAGCTGGCCATAAGAAGTTGTTCAAATATTTATTTACTTTTTCAAGTTGTTGTTTCTTTCTGCATTTCACTTATTCCTTTTTTTCCATTTTTGTAGTCCTTGGGCAAAAAGTTGGGCCGCTACTTTTTGCACCTGCTTTAAGTTGCGCTGCTGCAAAACTAATAACAAATCTTTTCATTAGTTGCGTTAGACAAGTTAGTTAAAAAAGTGCACTTTGCTCAAACTGATGAGAGTCAATATATATGCTATATGCAGCAAAACAATAGAGCAGAACGAAACAAGATAGATGAACTGCTAAACTAGCAGATGCTCTGCGCAGAAAAATTATATAATATAATAATAAAATCGAGAACTAGAGTATTCTATATTGCGAAATTCTTTAGCTTTGAAGCTATCAAGATAGATGGATGGCTGGCTTTTATTGAAATACCTTTTTTAACAATTTGCTATGCCCTTAAGGCTAAGCTGAGAAAAAGATTGTCAAAGCCAATAAACAGCTGGCAGCATAAAGAAGACGAAAGCCACAGCTGGAGTTGGAAACTGACTGCAAGTTGTCTAGAAGTTGTTGCTGCTCCGGCTGCGGCTGCTGCCCCTGCCATGCATAATGAAAGCATAACATTTAGTTAGCACTTGTATTTATCTAAGGCAGACACAGAGCGAGTGAGTGAGATGGCCAAGAGTTTTCCATTAATAACTCGAAAATGTTTTCGCTTATATAAGTTGAGCACACACACCTTTTGACACAGGAAGAGGCACAGACAGAGACAGAGACGGAGACACAGGCTCTGGGGATGCCTGCCCCCAAGTGTCCTTTAAAAGTTCTATGTTTTTCTATTTTCTATTTTCTTTTCGTTTGCTTGCGTTTGTTGGCAAAAAAACAAATCAAAGGAGCTGGCAAGTTGCTTTGCCATTCTATTGAGGGCTGGGGCATAGTACAATGACTCTAACAACAACAGGGACAAGTCATGACAATGGCAATTAAAGCAACAACGTTGCCAACAGACAAACTTTTTCCCATAAAGAAACATGAAAAGCAAAAGCAAAAGCAATAGCAATGGCAACAGCAACGGCAGCAACTATGGCAAAATGGGTAAAAACTCTCGTAATAAACGAAAATTATGATGATTTTCTATTTGGCATCGCGTTTTACAAAATCATTTTCAAAGCCCAAGCGCGAAGAACAAAGCACCATAAAAGCAATACGACAAAGCAATCCAAAAGACAAACCCAAACACTGAACGGAATGGGAATGAAGATAAAGACGGAAAAACCGAACAAAAAGACAAATTAAATGACAGGAAAATATATATTAAATGATAACAGCAATGTTTACTGTCTGCGGCAAGTGCGTTAAGTGAAATTATTTTCAGCTCAATGTGCTTGCTTATGAGCAAATGGAATTAGAGCTGCTAACGTAAGTTAAAGTTGTAAACAATAATAATGATTAAATCATTCTTCAGAACATATTTGAGGTCTTCTCAGTTCTTGGAAATATATTATAAAGCAAATATACACAGGGCAAAGAAATGTTAAAAGTTTTCAAGGACTTCTTAATTATATAGAAACCAGTAAGAAAGCACAAAACGTCTGGAGTGCTCAACTAGGTTATCACCCTAAAGTCTGCAATTCCAATAACTCTACGTTTATTTTATACGAAATCTGTATTCAGGGAAAGAGCACAGAATAAGTTATAAAAAATGAAATGATGAACTCCTACTGTGTATGGTGTACTGAAATAAATACATTTCAAATTGCAAGTCTCGAGACAGGCGGACGAATGTCATCAAGATACGAACAGAATTTTTGATCGTGTTTTTTTTCTGAATCCGATTTTTCTTATAAATGATAATAATTTTTATTTTCTTTATAATATAAGATATTTTCTAAACTCTGGTTCAGTTGAAGGTGCTCATCTTATTTGTCAGTAAATTGGAATTTCATATTTGAATCTTGCAGCCTCAACTTAAATACACAAATGTTTCATATGAAAGTCCACATTTGACACACAAGTCAGTAGAAGTATTTATTTGCCAATAGTATTATCAAAGTTTATGAATTTCAAAAATGTCTGAGACTAATGTGAATTTTGATGCACTAAGGATACGATTTCACAAATGGCTTGATCGCTCGAAGCAAATCAATTACAGCACTGTGAGGGGAGCTCGTCGTGCTATTCTGGACTTTCTAATATACGTCATATTTTTGGTACTGGCTTCAATTGGTAAGCAACGATCAGAATTTAGAGCGTATGTCAATTCTCTGGAACTCTCTTTTCCCCAGTAACAAATTCGAACAACAATACAAATATGTTTTACTACAACGATGCTATGAAGAGGCAATTGGTCAAACGTAAGATAATATTGGAGAATGACTCGATGGGCAAATTTGAAGATATTCGAAGCATAAATCGGTTTTGGAATTATGCCTTGTACACATTTCTAAAGTTTCTCGAAAATGGCGACTTTAGACCGAATGATCCGAACGCCATCTATGAGTCTCCCAACGATACAACGTTGTATAATGAATTCTATGGTAATAAGGTCGATCGAAATATACTACATGGAAACGTACTGCTCGGACCACCGCGTCTGAGGCAGATTTGCGTGAAAGACGGTCTGTGTGTGACTAATCCCACCTTCTCCAAGCATACGCCCACCTGTTATGCACCCTACACGTGGACCGGTGAGAGCCGTGCTAGCCATCAGGGATCCAAATGGGTAAGCATGGGAGAGGGTCGAGTAAAGCCAATTAATGGCATTTTAAATATATATTTGGGCGCTGGCTACATTAAGAGTCTCACCTACAACTATACGGAGAACGTCAAGTTAATTCAGAGCTTACGCGATAGCAACTGGATCAGTCGCAATACACGAATTGTTCTAATTGAGTTCAATTTATATCACATCATGACAAGATTATTGGAGAGCGTGAAGTAAGTTGAATACCAATTAGCAATGATTAACGATGACTTTTGGACAGAGAGAGAGAGACAGAGACAGAGAGAGTGAAAGAGAGGTAGTTGTGTTGGAGTGTGTAAGAGTAATGTATATTTGCTTAGCGTTATACGAGTATTTTATTTGCTAAATTGAGGAAATAGTTATGCCTATTCGTAGTAGAGGTAAGAAAGTCAGAATCTTTCAAAAACTTATACGAAATTAAATACATGAATATAATACAGAATTATATATTTTCAAATAAATATTGTTAGCTTACATAGATTTTCCTTGCAGCTTTAGTTTAAATGCATATAAATTCATTGCATATTCACTTAATTTGGGCTATCTAGTTTGGCAAAGCTTGAAATAACCGCGAGCAATTGTGCTGTCTGTCGCTGTATCTGTTTATATACAGAATTTTGTGGAAGACATAATATTTTGAAAATAATTAGAATACATGTGTATAAAATAAATATGTTGATTCTAATGCTCGTTTCAAATTTTTGTTCAAACTATTCAGTTTATCACAAAACTTTGTTGTTCAGCATATCAGTCGCACTACTATATTTCTGACCACAGCTGTATAATTTTTGGTTACATCTATTTAATAACTGACAACTATTCTCTTCTGTTATTGTTATGCTTTATATTAAGTTCAACCTCTGGCTTGCAGGCTGCGATTTGAACAACCTTCGTTTGGTGGACTTTATCCCAGCTCCAGTTTCACAGTAATACGGCGACACTCGCTCTTTACCACATCCGATTGGAGCTTACAGGCTATAGCCTGTTGCTACTATTTCATGGTCGTACTGTTTACAGCTAGAGATAGTGCGATTATCGCTCGAATTGGCTTTAGTAATTATATACGCAGATTTTTCAATTTTACGGACTTTTTTTGCTATATGGTGAGTTAAACTAGCTAGTTAGCTTCAATATATCTAAATCAATGCCTATGTTTAGTTTGTCTTAATGCCCACTCGTTTAATATGATCTTAACACTCCTCAGTTATCATACGTATGGCTGGCGATCAATGTGCTTTATCACTTCTATATTGAACACTTATTGAGGAGAAAGAAAACATCTGATAAATATATCTCTCTTGACTGGGCATGTGTCATGGTAATCGCCCACAATAATATTGCTGGAATTACCATTTTTCTGGCCTGGATACGCTTGCTTTCCTTTTTGGTCATTAATCGTACCATGACGGTAGTAATGAAAGTGGTGCAAAGGGTACGTGAGTCTGATAGTGAACGAACATTCTCAAGAATCATATCTAACTAAGATCTAACAGATAAGCGCTTAAGAAATAGAAATTTTCGATATATTTCATATAATTAAAGCTAAATTTAAAAAGCTTTAAGAAAGGCTTTTAATAAAAAATATCTCTGTCGCACTAGGAACAAAATTACTTATATAGATTGACCAGAAATATACACTAATATTCCATAGATCCCACATTTCGGATGCTTATCTGCCCGACATCAGTAGTCAATGTTTTGGCTATCACGTAGTCGAACACTCTCACTATCCCTAACAAAATTGGCTTTTCTATTTGCTATTTACAGTGTCTTCATTTAAATACTTTCAATTTTTTAGAGTGTCAACGAATTGATTGGATCTGCTGTCATGTTGCTTACCTTCCTAATGGCCTACGCACAGTGCGGCATGGTATTATTTGGCGACAACGACTATAAATTTTGTAGTCTGGCCAATGCATTATTAACTATAATGAGCTTGGCGGCGTGTAAATTTGAATATGAAGAAATTACGGATAAAGATGAGGTGAAAACCAGACTCTACTACATATCCTTTGTGTTTTTGGTCTATGTGCTACTGATGCTGCACGCCTTCCTGGGTGTCGTCATTCATGCGTACGATGAGGTCAGTGCCACAGCAGAGACACATCGATCCAAACTGATTACCGTCATTCGTATGTTTTTCGTAAGCTTATACGATCTGATTTATTTGATCCTGTGTCACAAGCGAAGATGGCGCGAAAAGGTCGACAAGGATGCCGAGGGTGAATGGGAAGCGCATTACCGCTTCAAACCACGACAGACAGCCAGCTTGGCTGCAAAACACAAGCACCTGAATCAGTAAGTTGGCCAAGACAAGCTTCTTCAATAAAAACTGATTGTAACTGTAATAAATTCATTTTGCAGCACTCCGAATCGCCTAACGCAGGATGTTTATCTGCCCAATCGCATGAAACGGTGGGTGGAATAACTAATATATATACATATACTAAATATCGGTACTATATATATATATATATATATTTCTATAGAGCTACCAATCGTATTAATGTTTTGGAAGAGGTAAGTGTCCCAGTACTGAAGCGTTATCTTGAATATTACAATCGTCTGCGCAAAAAGAATGGGTTGCCTCTGATAATAATTGAGCAACTAGACTTGGATGTTTAGCATTAACGGCGAGTCCTCTTTCTTGTTTATTTATTTGAATTAACTCAAAATTTAAGAATTGCTACATAATTATTTTAAACTGAATTTTAATTATGTAAAATAATAGTTTTTTTCCGTTTTTTTGTTATAAATTAACTTATTTGAAAATGAATAATAATTATAAATTAGTATTCATATACTAAGTTTGCAAATTATAGAACTTAGATGGGACTTCCTATCTAACACATTTCTGCATTGCTCAGCTCCACAGGTGGCAATTACCTATTTAGTGCCAGCAAGAGCGTCGAGTAAAACTAACTTCTTTTGTCTATGAACTTTTTAATCAGCAATCATAAACTGTAGACTCATCAAGCTGAAGTTTTCTTAATTTCAATTTGGTAGCCTGTGACGCCTACATAACGCTGCCCCTACTCCTGCCATTGCTTGCTGCACTTCAGAGCTCATTATGCGCTTTGTAATCTCTGTTTATGTGCAATAATGCTTATAAATAACAAGTAAGAGTGTCAAACTTGAATGTGAACGACCAAGAGATGCCCTGCTGAACAACATGATCTACAATTCAAATTTGATTTGACACTTTTATTCTGTAAGCAGCAGACACGTTCTTTTCGCCTCGACTGTTAAAACCAACGAACGGAAATCCTTTTTATACTTCAAGGAGAGTCAGTCCGCCCGTTGCCTACATTTCCACACAATCATTATACCCTTGCTTAACACACTTTCCATGCTGAGTAAAATAAAATAATAAAGTGGAAGAGGAAAAAGGACGAAACGGGAAAAGGAAATGCCGCACAAACTGAAATATGAAAGCGCAAATAATGTTTAAACAATTTGTTGTCGTTTCGTCTCATTAAATGACCAGCCTTCAAGTGGATGCTCGACCCACGAGCGGCGCCCGCTTCCTGGACGCGTCAGACTCTCGCCTGTCGTTATAATTTGCAAAAACTCTGTACAAAGAAGAACAAAACTAGAGATGCATGGAAGGGAAGGTGGCTGAATAAAAATACAACAACAACGAGGGAGAAAAAAAGGAAAGAAATTAGTAATAAAATGGAAAGCAAAGTGAAATGGCCGTAGGAGTCTGGCCAGACAGCGAGCAACTTGTTGCTCCAGCAGGATGCCACTTCTCGTTGCCAGGCGTGCTTGCGATTTCCTGTGGAAGCGTCGGCGTCGTCGTCGGCGTCGCCGTCATCGTCGGTGGCGGTGACGGTGACGGTGACGGTGGCGGCGTCGGTGGCGGCATCGACTTCAGCGTTAGCTTTGGCTTTGGCTTTGGCTTTGGCTTTTGCGTCGCCAACTTGCAACTGGCGACTGACGCTTCCTGCAGCATCCACATCCACATCCACTGCGCGCGATATTATTATTGCTTTTGCCTTCCCTTTCATACACTAACCGAGGTTATTAAAATTTTCGCGCATTATGTGAGAAATCTTTAACGAGAGAGTTCTTTCAAGTTTTGTACAACGACTTACTTATGTATCTGAAATCTATTATGGATCCTGTTTCCAATTTTCCAATTATATTCAAATACATATGCGTATAGTTTCTAAATCTTTCTAAACATGTGTAAGACGCTGTCGAGACTTCAATTTGGAAGCAAACGATGATAAGGTATCGAGTTCTTGCTATAACAAACATTAGGGATCCTCAAAGACCTTAAGCAAGTATAATAAATCTGTCTATCTGCACTTGATCAAGCACTTCCCTATTTTATCTAAGTTGTTTGTTGTAATTATTTATTTTTGATTATATTATTTTATGTATTGTTATAAATACTGTCCAAACTCTTAGAGTATCTAGTTGCCTGCACTCTAAGCATAATTGTTATATTTTTTTCTGCTATTCCCGTTTTTTGTTGTCTTCACTTATTTGCTGCTTTGTAGAAATTATTATTTTCATTCTAGGAGTTGTGTGTGGCAAGTGGCAAGTCCGTTGTCTGCTCGCTTTACAGACGGCTTCTTCTTGCCACTTGAATGACTCATTAAAAGTGATTTCATTTTTAAAAACATTTTTCTCGCTGCGGTTGCTGATGGCATCGTCGGGCTTAGCGCCTTATCAGCAGTCTGAGCCGCCTTCTCTTGGCCTCATTCAGCGCTCACTCTACCTCTCTCGCTCCCTCTCCTTTATCTGTTCCTTTCTCCTTCTCTGTAAAGTCTTTTTATTTAATTTACTTGGAGTTTACTTTTTTAATTCGCTTAGCTACTTTTGGTGGCGCATTCTGCTTTGACTTGCGTCGCGTCGCGTCGCGTCGCGTTGCGATGCGATGGCTTTGCCTTGCCCGTATCGCTTCCTTTGTGCGTAAATCCTTCACAGAGAAAAGGGACATTTGCCTGCCAGATAAGCGCTCTGAGTCACTCGGAGTTCTTGCTCTTGTTGCTGCTCGTCCAGCTGCCTAAACGACTTGACAGTTACTTTACGTAATAGGATACAAAATTGCATTGCTGCTGCTGCTGCTGCTGCTACTGCTACTGCTGCTGCTGCTGGTGCTGTTGGCGTGGCTGTTGCAACTGGAACATCAGCAACAGCCACTTGAATGTCGCTTGTTTGCCTTTTGTCAGCTTTTTTACCTAATTCCCCAGATTAGCTGCATTATGCGCCACGCTGGGCGTATAATAACAACCAGCCCAGCCATAGGCCGAACATCAACACGACAAACGCCTCCGCCACCGTTGTAGAGTAGTTGCTGCTGTTGTTGCTGTTGTTGCTGCTGTTGCACATGTGAGTGGCCACTTGAGCAACAACTGCAACAACAACAACTTCAGCAGCATGTGTGATGAGTAATGACTGCGATATGGACTACGCTGCGATCTGCTCTTTAGTTTCACTTTGCCTATTTAATTTTATAAATTTCTTTAAATTATTTAAAAATTAGTGAGAAATTTAATTATGCTTTCAACATTAAATTATCGCATGTGACATACAATAAACATAATATTTCTCTATGCCAAACAGTAAACACAAAGAAGGGAAACCTTTAGCTCTGCTTCCACTTTCTCAGCTTGACAATTGAGCTACTTTTATTTGCACTGAACGGAAAGTCAATATTATAATTATCGATTGAGTGCAAATGGAAGGAAATTTGCTCCAAATTTTAAGTATTAATATATTCTCAATGACTAGAACTGTTTGCCAGCAGACTTCGCCTTTAAGAAGTAGGCTATAAAGCACCGGCTACTTATTTGGCCTTTAAGGCGCAATCATTACAGGGTTTTATACAATTGGCTTTAGGTGTTATATGTTATGTGGGCAAACATTCAATATGTTAAAGTCAGCAAACAGAGTCAAGGCTGCTCAAAGAGAAGACAAGTAAAGCAAAATTCCAAAGGGAAAAAAAAATTTTAAACTTTAGTTATTTAAGGTTCAATACAATGTGAACTCAAATTATAAAAGTATGCTTTGTCGAGCTATTCTCTCTTTTTTACAGCAAAGTGCAGGGTGTCTGCAAGTGAAACTTAATTTTCGATGAGTGCATTCTGGCTGGACTATGTATGATGACAATGTCTTGCATATAAAACAGGGCAGACTTCATTAGCAGGACCGAGCCCTAAAGTTAATTTCTCAGCGCATGTACACATACGCAACAACACACACACTACATACACACATTGACACACACAAACTGACACACACACACACACTCGATTAGCTTTCATTTCAGTGGGCGTTTGCCAGTGGCCAATAAATTTCTATTTAACCATGGACAGCAAACTGAAATAGGGGCAAGCCAAGTGTGGGTTGCAGGGGGATAGAGACGGAATTGGGTTCGGGTTTGGGCTTGGGGTTGGGGGTTGGTTGGCCCTAACTAACGGCTACTGTCAGGCCGCGAGCTGAGCTCCAATGAAGCGGCACGTGGAAATGCTTATAATTGCATCCGCGACTCCCTCCGGTGCAGGGAGCTGGAGCTGGCACGGGCCACATGCAGCAATAATTTTGACGGTTGATTGATCAAAGCAGCAGCCGGCGATGCGGCAGTTGTTCTTGTTGTTGTTATTTTTTTGTTGTTGTTTATTGTTGTTGTTGTTATTGTTGTTCAGCGGAACAGCAACAGCAGATAGCTGCTTATTTACTTAACTTGGTAACAGCTATTTTACATGCCTTTTACTCATCAGGAGCGAGGGCAGCAGCTCTGAGGGTTGTTGCAAGTTACAATTTACAATTTACAAGCTACAAGCTACAAGATACAGATACAGATACATAGACACGTGCATGCATACATATAGATCTGCAAGTAACTGCTGCAACAACAGCTGACTTGTTTAACTGGCCCTCAGTCAGCACAGTCAGCGACAGCGCGGACGGCGCTCAGCTGTAATAAATCAAATTTTAAATCGCCTTTGAGCCAAGTTAAATTGCCAGCCGGAAGCGCGAGATGCGGGAGTAACAAACCATTATTGATTGCTTACTATACAAACATATCTATACTATATATGTATATATGTATATATCTATACAATAGTCTCTTTCGCATAGTTTGAAGAAAGTTTTTATTCGACAGCGGCCACTCAAATTCAATGTGATTCTGACTTGGTATCTTAGACAATGGCTTAGAGCTAAAACCATTTGTGATATTCCAAATGTTTTAGTTTATGTCTTGGTCTGATCAAGTTATCAAATAATTGCAGCAATTATAGTTAGAATCTATCAATATTGATGGTGTAAAGTATCTCAATTTGAATTCGGAATATTCTATCGGTATTGGCCTTTTAAATTTAGTAGTTTGGTTAAATATTTAAAGACAATAATCTATAGAAATTTAAGTAGCTTAACTGCATACTTATAGAGCATAATCTATATTAACTTGGCTTCATTTCTACTTAGATTTGAGATTAACAAAGACATAGTTTTGCTTCATACATATATGTCAGCTCAAGTTGAATTGATATGGATTACATCAACTGAAAAGTCGAAAATTTCTACTATTGCACTAGGGGCGAAATGCCTCTTTTTTGGCATAAGGTCTACAATAATTTAATAGACGGAGAATAATTGATCCAGCTTTCAGGGACTTCTTAATTATATAGAAACCAGTAAGAAAGCACAAAACGTCTGGAGTGCTCAACTAGGTTATCACCCTAAAGTCTGCAATTCCAATAACTCTACGTTTATTTTATACGAAATCTGTATTCAGGGAAAGAGCACAGAATAAGTTATAAAAAATGAAATGATGAACTCCTACTGTGTATGGTGTACTGAAATAAATACATTTCAAATTGCAAGTCTCGAGACAGGCGGACGAATGTCATCAAGATACGAACAGAATTTTTGATCGTGTTTTTTTTCTGAATCCGATTTTTCTTATAAATGATAATAATTTTTATTTTCTTTATAATATAAGATATTTTCTAAACTCTGGTTCAGTTGAAGGTGCTCATCTTATTTGTCAGTAAATTGGAATTTCATATTTGAATCTTGCAGCCTCAACTTAAATACACAAATGTTTCATATGAAAGTCCACATTTGACACACAAGTCAGTAGAAGTATTTATTTGCCAATAGTATTATCAAAGTTTATGAATTTCAAAAATGTCTGAGACTAATGTGAATTTTGATGCACTAAGGATACGATTTCACAAATGGCTTGATCGCTCGAAGCAAATCAATTACAGCACTGTGAGGGGAGCTCGTCGTGCTATTCTGGACTTTCTAATATACGTCATATTTTTGGTACTGGCTTCAATTGGTAAGCAACGATCAGAATTTAGAGCGTATGTCAATTCTCTGGAACTCTCTTTTCCCCAGTAACAAATTCGAACAACAATACAAATATGTTTTACTACAACGATGCTATGAAGAGGCAATTGGTCAAACGTAAGATAATATTGGAGAATGACTCGATGGGCAAATTTGAAGATATTCGAAGCATAAATCGGTTTTGGAATTATGCCTTGTACACATTTCTAAAGTTTCTCGAAAATGGCGACTTTAGACCGAATGATCCGAACGCCATCTATGAGTCTCCCAACGATACAACGTTGTATAATGAATTCTATGGTAATAAGGTCGATCGAAATATACTACATGGAAACGTACTGCTCGGACCACCGCGTCTGAGGCAGATTTGCGTGAAAGACGGTCTGTGTGTGACTAATCCCACCTTCTCCAAGCATACGCCCACCTGTTATGCACCCTACACGTGGACCGGTGAGAGCCGTGCTAGCCATCAGGGATCCAAATGGGTAAGCATGGGAGAGGGTCGAGTAAAGCCAATTAATGGCATTTTAAATATATATTTGGGCGCTGGCTACATTAAGAGTCTCACCTACAACTATACGGAGAACGTCAAGTTAATTCAGAGCTTACGCGATAGCAACTGGATCAGTCGCAATACACGAATTGTTCTAATTGAGTTCAATTTATATCACATCATGACAAGATTATTGGAGAGCGTGAAGTAAGTTGAATACCAATTAGCAATGATTAACGATGACTTTTGGACAGAGAGAGAGAGACAGAGACAGAGAGAGTGAAAGAGAGGTAGTTGTGTTGGAGTGTGTAAGAGTAATGTATATTTGCTTAGCGTTATACGAGTATTTTATTTGCTAAATTGAGGAAATAGTTATGCCTATTCGTAGTAGAGGTAAGAAAGTCAGAATCTTTCAAAAACTTATACGAAATTAAATACATGAATATAATACAGAATTATATATTTTCAAATAAATATTGTTAGCTTACATAGATTTTCCTTGCAGCTTTAGTTTAAATGCATATAAATTCATTGCATATTCACTTAATTTGGGCTATCTAGTTTGGCAAAGCTTGAAATAACCGCGAGCAATTGTGCTGTCTGTCGCTGTATCTGTTTATATACAGAATTTTGTGGAAGACATAATATTTTGAAAATAATTAGAATACATGTGTATAAAATAAATATGTTGATTCTAATGCTCGTTTCAAATTTTTGTTCAAACTATTCAGTTTATCACAAAACTTTGTTGTTCAGCATATCAGTCGCACTACTATATTTCTGACCACAGCTGTATAATTTTTGGTTACATCTATTTAATAACTGACAACTATTCTCTTCTGTTATTGTTATGCTTTATATTAAGTTCAACCTCTGGCTTGCAGGCTGCGATTTGAACAACCTTCGTTTGGTGGACTTTATCCCAGCTCCAGTTTCACAGTAATACGGCGACACTCGCTCTTTACCACATCCGATTGGAGCTTACAGGCTATAGCCTGTTGCTACTATTTCATGGTCGTACTGTTTACAGCTAGAGATAGTGCGATTATCGCTCGAATTGGCTTTAGTAATTATATACGCAGATTTTTCAATTTTACGGACTTTTTTTGCTATATGGTGAGTTAAACTAGCTAGTTAGCTTCAATATATCTAAATCAATGCCTATGTTTAGTTTGTCTTAATGCCCACTCGTTTAATATGATCTTAACACTCCTCAGTTATCATACGTATGGCTGGCGATCAATGTGCTTTATCACTTCTATATTGAACACTTATTGAGGAGAAAGAAAACATCTGATAAATATATCTCTCTTGACTGGGCATGTGTCATGGTAATCGCCCACAATAATATTGCTGGAATTACCATTTTTCTGGCCTGGATACGCTTGCTTTCCTTTTTGGTCATTAATCGTACCATGACGGTAGTAATGAAAGTGGTGCAAAGGGTACGTGAGTCTGATAGTGAACGAACATTCTCAAGAATCATATCTAACTAAGATCTAACAGATAAGCGCTTAAGAAATAGAAATTTTCGATATATTTCATATAATTAAAGCTAAATTTAAAAAGCTTTAAGAAAGGCTTTTAATAAAAAATATCTCTGTCGCACTAGGAACAAAATTACTTATATAGATTGACCAGAAATATACACTAATATTCCATAGATCCCACATTTCGGATGCTTATCTGCCCGACATCAGTAGTCAATGTTTTGGCTATCACGTAGTCGAACACTCTCACTATCCCTAACAAAATTGGCTTTTCTATTTGCTATTTACAGTGTCTTCATTTAAATACTTTCAATTTTTTAGAGTGTCAACGAATTGATTGGATCTGCTGTCATGTTGCTTACCTTCCTAATGGCCTACGCACAGTGCGGCATGGTATTATTTGGCGACAACGACTATAAATTTTGTAGTCTGGCCAATGCATTATTAACTATAATGAGCTTGGCGGCGTGTAAATTTGAATATGAAGAAATTACGGATAAAGATGAGGTGAAAACCAGACTCTACTACATATCCTTTGTGTTTTTGGTCTATGTGCTACTGATGCTGCACGCCTTCCTGGGTGTCGTCATTCATGCGTACGATGAGGTCAGTGCCACAGCAGAGACACATCGATCCAAACTGATTACCGTCATTCGTATGTTTTTCGTAAGCTTATACGATCTGATTTATTTGATCCTGTGTCACAAGCGAAGATGGCGCGAAAAGGTCGACAAGGATGCCGAGGGTGAATGGGAAGCGCATTACCGCTTCAAACCACGACAGACAGCCAGCTTGGCTGCAAAACACAAGCACCTGAATCAGTAAGTTGGCCAAGACAAGCTTCTTCAATAAAAACTGATTGTAACTGTAATAAATTCATTTTGCAGCACTCCGAATCGCCTAACGCAGGATGTTTATCTGCCCAATCGCATGAAACGGTGGGTGGAATAACTAATATATATACATATACTAAATATCGGTACTATATATATATATATATATATTTCTATAGAGCTACCAATCGTATTAATGTTTTGGAAGAGGTAAGTGTCCCAGTACTGAAGCGTTATCTTGAATATTACAATCGTCTGCGCAAAAAGAATGGGTTGCCTCTGATAATAATTGAGCAACTAGACTTGGATGTTTAGCATTAACGGCGAGTCCTCTTTCTTGTTTATTTATTTGAATTAACTCAAAATTTAAGAATTGCTACATAATTATTTTAAACTGAATTTTAATTATGTAAAATAATAGTTTTTTTCCGTTTTTTTGTTATAAATTAACTTATTTGAAAATGAATAATAATTATAAATTAGTATTCATATACTAAGTTTGCAAATTATAGAACTTAGATGGGACTTCCTATCTAACACATTTCTGCATTGCTCAGCTCCACAGGTGGCAATTACCTATTTAGTGCCAGCAAGAGCGTCGAGTAAAACTAACTTCTTTTGTCTATGAACTTTTTAATCAGCAATCATAAACTGTAGACTCATCAAGCTGAAGTTTTCTTAATTTCAATTTGGTAGCCTGTGACGCCTACATAACGCTGCCCCTACTCCTGCCATTGCTTGCTGCACTTCAGAGCTCATTATGCGCTTTGTAATCTCTGTTTATGTGCAATAATGCTTATAAATAACAAGTAAGAGTGTCAAACTTGAATGTGAACGACCAAGAGATGCCCTGCTGAACAACATGATCTACAATTCAAATTTGATTTGACACTTTTATTCTGTAAGCAGCAGACACGTTCTTTTCGCCTCGACTGTTAAAACCAACGAACGGAAATCCTTTTTATACTTCAAGGAGAGTCAGTCCGCCCGTTGCCTACATTTCCACACAATCATTATACCCTTGCTTAACACACTTTCCATGCTGAGTAAAATAAAATAATAAAGTGGAAGAGGAAAAAGGACGAAACGGGAAAAGGAAATGCCGCACAAACTGAAATATGAAAGCGCAAATAATGTTTAAACAATTTGTTGTCGTTTCGTCTCATTAAATGACCAGCCTTCAAGTGGATGCTCGACCCACGAGCGGCGCCCGCTTCCTGGACGCGTCAGACTCTCGCCTGTCGTTATAATTTGCAAAAACTCTGTACAAAGAAGAACAAAACTAGAGATGCATGGAAGGGAAGGTGGCTGAATAAAAATACAACAACAACGAGGGAGAAAAAAAGGAAAGAAATTAGTAATAAAATGGAAAGCAAAGTGAAATGGCCGTAGGAGTCTGGCCAGACAGCGAGCAACTTGTTGCTCCAGCAGGATGCCACTTCTCGTTGCCAGGCGTGCTTGCGATTTCCTGTGGAAGCGTCGGCGTCGTCGTCGGCGTCGCCGTCATCGTCGGTGGCGGTGACGGTGACGGTGACGGTGGCGGCGTCGGTGGCGGCATCGACTTCAGCGTTAGCTTTGGCTTTGGCTTTGGCTTTGGCTTTTGCGTCGCCAACTTGCAACTGGCGACTGACGCTTCCTGCAGCATCCACATCCACATCCACTGCGCGCGATATTATTATTGCTTTTGCCTTCCCTTTCATACACTAACCGAGGTTATTAAAATTTTCGCGCATTATGTGAGAAATCTTTAACGAGAGAGTTCTTTCAAGTTTTGTACAACGACTTACTTATGTATCTGAAATCTATTATGGATCCTGTTTCCAATTTTCCAATTATATTCAAATACATATGCGTATAGTTTCTAAATCTTTCTAAACATGTGTAAGACGCTGTCGAGACTTCAATTTGGAAGCAAACGATGATAAGGTATCGAGTTCTTGCTATAACAAACATTAGGGATCCTCAAAGACCTTAAGCAAGTATAATAAATCTGTCTATCTGCACTTGATCAAGCACTTCCCTATTTTATCTAAGTTGTTTGTTGTAATTATTTATTTTTGATTATATTATTTTATGTATTGTTATAAATACTGTCCAAACTCTTAGAGTATCTAGTTGCCTGCACTCTAAGCATAATTGTTATATTTTTTTCTGCTATTCCCGTTTTTTGTTGTCTTCACTTATTTGCTGCTTTGTAGAAATTATTATTTTCATTCTAGGAGTTGTGTGTGGCAAGTGGCAAGTCCGTTGTCTGCTCGCTTTACAGACGGCTTCTTCTTGCCACTTGAATGACTCATTAAAAGTGATTTCATTTTTAAAAACATTTTTCTCGCTGCGGTTGCTGATGGCATCGTCGGGCTTAGCGCCTTATCAGCAGTCTGAGCCGCCTTCTCTTGGCCTCATTCAGCGCTCACTCTACCTCTCTCGCTCCCTCTCCTTTATCTGTTCCTTTCTCCTTCTCTGTAAAGTCTTTTTATTTAATTTACTTGGAGTTTACTTTTTTAATTCGCTTAGCTACTTTTGGTGGCGCATTCTGCTTTGACTTGCGTCGCGTCGCGTCGCGTCGCGTTGCGATGCGATGGCTTTGCCTTGCCCGTATCGCTTCCTTTGTGCGTAAATCCTTCACAGAGAAAAGGGACATTTGCCTGCCAGATAAGCGCTCTGAGTCACTCGGAGTTCTTGCTCTTGTTGCTGCTCGTCCAGCTGCCTAAACGACTTGACAGTTACTTTACGTAATAGGATACAAAATTGCATTGCTGCTGCTGCTGCTGCTGCTACTGCTACTGCTGCTGCTGCTGGTGCTGTTGGCGTGGCTGTTGCAACTGGAACATCAGCAACAGCCACTTGAATGTCGCTTGTTTGCCTTTTGTCAGCTTTTTTACCTAATTCCCCAGATTAGCTGCATTATGCGCCACGCTGGGCGTATAATAACAACCAGCCCAGCCATAGGCCGAACATCAACACGACAAACGCCTCCGCCACCGTTGTAGAGTAGTTGCTGCTGTTGTTGCTGTTGTTGCTGCTGTTGCACATGTGAGTGGCCACTTGAGCAACAACTGCAACAACAACAACTTCAGCAGCATGTGTGATGAGTAATGACTGCGATATGGACTACGCTGCGATCTGCTCTTTAGTTTCACTTTGCCTATTTAATTTTATAAATTTCTTTAAATTATTTAAAAATTAGTGAGAAATTTAATTATGCTTTCAACATTAAATTATCGCATGTGACATACAATAAACATAATATTTCTCTATGCCAAACAGTAAACACAAAGAAGGGAAACCTTTAGCTCTGCTTCCACTTTCTCAGCTTGACAATTGAGCTACTTTTATTTGCACTGAACGGAAAGTCAATATTATAATTATCGATTGAGTGCAAATGGAAGGAAATTTGCTCCAAATTTTAAGTATTAATATATTCTCAATGACTAGAACTGTTTGCCAGCAGACTTCGCCTTTAAGAAGTAGGCTATAAAGCACCGGCTACTTATTTGGCCTTTAAGGCGCAATCATTACAGGGTTTTATACAATTGGCTTTAGGTGTTATATGTTATGTGGGCAAACATTCAATATGTTAAAGTCAGCAAACAGAGTCAAGGCTGCTCAAAGAGAAGACAAGTAAAGCAAAATTCCAAAGGGAAAAAAAAATTTTAAACTTTAGTTATTTAAGGTTCAATACAATGTGAACTCAAATTATAAAAGTATGCTTTGTCGAGCTATTCTCTCTTTTTTACAGCAAAGTGCAGGGTGTCTGCAAGTGAAACTTAATTTTCGATGAGTGCATTCTGGCTGGACTATGTATGATGACAATGTCTTGCATATAAAACAGGGCAGACTTCATTAGCAGGACCGAGCCCTAAAGTTAATTTCTCAGCGCATGTACACATACGCAACAACACACACACTACATACACACATTGACACACACAAACTGACACACACACACACACTCGATTAGCTTTCATTTCAGTGGGCGTTTGCCAGTGGCCAATAAATTTCTATTTAACCATGGACAGCAAACTGAAATAGGGGCAAGCCAAGTGTGGGTTGCAGGGGGATAGAGACGGAATTGGGTTCGGGTTTGGGCTTGGGGTTGGGGGTTGGTTGGCCCTAACTAACGGCTACTGTCAGGCCGCGAGCTGAGCTCCAATGAAGCGGCACGTGGAAATGCTTATAATTGCATCCGCGACTCCCTCCGGTGCAGGGAGCTGGAGCTGGCACGGGCCACATGCAGCAATAATTTTGACGGTTGATTGATCAAAGCAGCAGCCGGCGATGCGGCAGTTGTTCTTGTTGTTGTTATTTTTTTGTTGTTGTTTATTGTTGTTGTTGTTATTGTTGTTCAGCGGAACAGCAACAGCAGATAGCTGCTTATTTACTTAACTTGGTAACAGCTATTTTACATGCCTTTTACTCATCAGGAGCGAGGGCAGCAGCTCTGAGGGTTGTTGCAAGTTACAATTTACAATTTACAAGCTACAAGCTACAAGATACAGATACAGATACATAGACACGTGCATGCATACATATAGATCTGCAAGTAACTGCTGCAACAACAGCTGACTTGTTTAACTGGCCCTCAGTCAGCACAGTCAGCGACAGCGCGGACGGCGCTCAGCTGTAATAAATCAAATTTTAAATCGCCTTTGAGCCAAGTTAAATTGCCAGCCGGAAGCGCGAGATGCGGGAGTAACAAACCATTATTGATTGCTTACTATACAAACATATCTATACTATATATGTATATATGTATATATCTATACAATAGTCTCTTTCGCATAGTTTGAAGAAAGTTTTTATTCGACAGCGGCCACTCAAATTCAATGTGATTCTGACTTGGTATCTTAGACAATGGCTTAGAGCTAAAACCATTTGTGATATTCCAAATGTTTTAGTTTATGTCTTGGTCTGATCAAGTTATCAAATAATTGCAGCAATTATAGTTAGAATCTATCAATATTGATGGTGTAAAGTATCTCAATTTGAATTCGGAATATTCTATCGGTATTGGCCTTTTAAATTTAGTAGTTTGGTTAAATATTTAAAGACAATAATCTATAGAAATTTAAGTAGCTTAACTGCATACTTATAGAGCATAATCTATATTAACTTGGCTTCATTTCTACTTAGATTTGAGATTAACAAAGACATAGTTTTGCTTCATACATATATGTCAGCTCAAGTTGAATTGATATGGATTACATCAACTGAAAAGTCGAAAATTTCTACTATTGCACTAGGGGCGAAATGCCTCTTTTTTGGCATAAGGTCTACAATAATTTAATAGACGGAGAATAATTGATCCAGCAGTGTTGGGCTGTTTTCTCAATTAGAAATTTACAAGAGCTTAAAATTGAATAATTACATTAATAAAATTAGTAAATCATGAGCAACTCGCGCTTATCTTTTTGTTAATTTAACCAAATTGCATACATTAGATTTTTAAACAAGGTCGTATAACAAGTACAATTATATATTACAACCTAAAATATTGTTAGTTTTGAATAACAGACAGAAGCAGCAGCAGCCACCACAAACAACCGAGTCGAATCAAGCCTGTCCATCTGTCGTTCCATCCGTCCATTCGTCTGTTCGTCCTGCATCGAGCTCAGCATCTAAAAGAACTTAATATACGCTTTAGCTCATAAAAGCAAGACATATCAAATTTTGTATGTGCATATATACTTATGTATGTATATATGTATATTATATGTAAATATATATTTAAATAGAAATATATTTCACATTTTAAGTAGCTTTCCTTGATTACCTGAAAATTTCCAACAAGTAATTCGCATTTTAATAGACAAGTTTTTGCGGCTATAGCAAAGCTAAGCCTAAAGATGGATAAACAAAATATCAATTGTATTTATTTGTGTGCACATGTACGTGTATGTATGTATGTATGCCTACGTGTGTGTGTTTGTGTGTGTGTGTGTGTGTGTGTGTGTGTGTGTGTGTGTGTGTGTGTGTGTGTGTGTGTGTGTGTACTTAGGGCTTATTCAAGTCAAGCGCTTAACGCTAAGGCATTCATATTGATTTTATATTGTATAGCCAAACTTAATAGTTTTGTTTGACATAATCCAAATATAAGCCAGGTTAATACACATTCGAAAGAGCATGTAAAACAACAGCAACAATATTTTGTGTATTTGCACGAAGCAAATGCCTATTTATAGAAACGACATCATTAACATCATAATATTCATTTGCATTAGATGCAAATGCCGTGCGAATGATTAATTAATATTGATGCCTTTTGCAAAGGAAATGCGATTTATTAAAACCTGATGCATAAGCATAAGCAGAATATGTTGGATAAGTCTCATGAGATACTCGTTTAATACACAAAATGTATGAAATTATTAATTAATAGAGAATCGTGTGGAGTGCGGACAAAACATGTTTGCCACCAAATTGTTGTGTATCTTATAACAATCTCCGATGCAAATGCCAAATCAAATATTCACCAGAAATTGGCAAATATAAGAGAGAAAATAGTAGCAAAAGTTCGGCTCCAGATGAAGAAATTGTTCAGCAAATTCACAACATTGTCGCAGAGCAATCAAAGCGAATATTGTTTTGCCTGTTTGCATGAGCTCCATAAAAATGGCAATGGACTCGATGCTTTGTTACCTATGACCTGTTCTACTCTTCTTTATGCAAGTCACACACATGCACATGCACATGCACACATGCATACAGAGCCAGGGCAACAGTTGTGGAAAAAACAAAGTCACAAGGCTGTGGCTGTGCGCACGTACGAGTATCTGAAAGATACACACAAAGCACACACACTGACAACGTGTGCGAGTTGTGGGCACGGATTTTGGCTTAGGCAAATGCTGCAAATGTAGCTAATAAAACAATTATGCAATGCAAGAGCAACAACAACAACAACAACAACAAGCAGTTCGATGCATTGTGATGGCCTTCCGCTGCCAACATCATCATCTTCATCAGAGTCGACAGCGGCATCAGCATTGTTGCAGTTGTTGTCTTTGTATGCCATTGTCTGCCTGGCGGCCAGTAACTGTAACTATGCGAAAACTAGGCGCAACTACTAGATATACATACATGTCTGTGTGTGTGTGTGTGTGTGAGTGAGTGTGTGTAAGTGAGTGTGTGTTGCATAAAAACTATGCCAAACAATGGCGCCTCCCATGCTAGGCCACAAAAGCGGCTTCGCGCCAGGCCCAGACCCAGGCCCGGGCCCGGGCCCAGGCTCTGGCTCATACCATGTCCCACCTCCCCGACTAATGCATGTGAAATGAAATGCAGGCGGCTCATAGCCATCAGCTTTTGACTGCGGCATAAGTTACATTTCGGACACCGCCCGAGTTAGCAAAGATGCCCAGACAAAAGCGTCCAAACAAAACAAAAGAAAACTCAAATATAAGTGAAACAGTTACAAATGCTCAACTGGCAAATATCCTGTAAAATACTGAAAGACTGATATATGACAGAAAAATAAATATCCTGTAATATATTGAATGAGTGATATCTGATAGAAAATTGTCAAAAGTGTATGTATGTAAATTTTGTCTGTAATTTATATATTATTATTTAAAGTTTGTTTAATGAAATCAACGGTAATTATGTCTAAATTATGTTTGCAATTTTGTTTTATTAATTTAAGTTTGTTTAGTAAAATAAGTGATCATTTAAATAATTAAAAATAAAAACTTTTCACATTACAGAACTATGTGAAGTAAGAAATATGAGATATAGAATTAGTAGGATCAGAAGAAAATACATAGAAGATAATATAATGAAGAATATATAGAAAAGAGATACAACTATATATGTGTTATATGCACTTAAACAGAATTTAGCTCTGCAGAACGCTCGAAAGTTTCTCAAATTGGCGTTAATAAGAGAGTTCAAATCAAAATCAAACAAACTCTCTAAATGAAAACACAAATGCATTTAGTTATATCTAATCTATATCATATTCAGGGATTTAAGCGATAGGAATTCCCCCATCAAATTATGGCCACATTCTACTGCAATCGCATGACTCTGCTCAAATTTGAAGCTATATTTGCCAGCTATCGTTTACATGATTACAAATTGGCTTATTAAAGCCCAGCTTAAACACCTTTTATTCAATTTGTTTAGTATAGGGTATACAAATTGTTGCTGTAATGAAACTGGGCTCGCTGCGCTCATCGTCCATCGTCCGACGTCCGTTGTCCGTCGCATGTATCTTTAAGATAATCTTCATTTCTCGTTTGCGGCTAATGGCCTGGCACTGGCAAAGTCACTGGCTCTGGCTCTGGCTCTGTCTCTGGCATTGGAACTGGTACTGGTACTGGCCAGGGCACTCAAGGATATCGCCTGCCTTTGCTGTTGCTGCTGCTGCTTTATGACCATTGGGGTACGCAGCACTTCACTATCTTTTTACTCTTGACTCTCTTAAATGGGACACGTTGCGGTTTCCCTCTGCGTTGATGACTAAGTGAGCCGTGAGGCCAGGGTCGAGTTTTGAAGCCAGTTTCAATGCATTCGCTACTTGCCTTTTTTGCGGTTTCACATGCTCACACACACACAGACAGACACAGTTGCACACACGTCACACTCATACAATTTACTCTTTTACACACACGTGCATATTTAGAGATACTCAAAATGAGATACTAAGATACATTTGGACTTCCTACCATTTGAGCTGTTTGGCTTGATGGGCGGCACACACGAGGCAACAGGACGGACAACCCTTCACACTGAGAACCTTCTCATACTACCAGTACCCGAAACGCAGTCATGAACACACAGCTTCCTGGGCTGGGCCCAACAACAACAACAACGACGACGACGACGACGATGACGACGACTTTGCTGAAATGTGTGCCACCAGGCCGGTCGAGATTTTTTGTACTTTCTGCTTCCTTCTTTCTGTTCTTTGCGTCGTTTTCATCTGCGCAAAATGTGCATTGAAATTTGAGATATTTGCCTTGGATATTACTACAAAAGGCTGGGCCTAAGGAGCGGCATAAACCGACCCAACCATCATCTTACAGTTAAACGCATCTTTTTCCCAACTTCATCTTCGTCTGCGTCTGGGTTTTTGCTTTTGTCGCGTGGGCGTCAGTTAAGATTGGCTTTTATTTTGGCATGCCCGAAGATCTCTTAGCGACGACAACGAAAACGATAGCCACATTGGAATGCGGCTGAGAAGCGGCTTTCATAATTCTCCTATATATTGGCTTTTGCCTTCGCAATGTGAATGGCGACATTGCCGACTACCATTGTGGTGGCTATGACTTTATGTGGGCTCCAGATACAACTGATACTTTTGCCAAATATTCTAGCAAAATGTTTTCACTAACAAAAAATAATAACTATAGTAAAAACGAGCTGTCAAAACTTTTGCAAAATTTGTTCATTTTCAAACCGCGAAATATTTAAAACTTGTGAACAACAGATTTGATTAAAACAAAACAATATAATAAAAATTTTGTTATTGCAAAAATTATACACATCAAAAACTTTTAAAAAATTAAATTGCCAAACAAAAAAAATATTAATATAATTATTTTATAAAAATATTATTTCTTATATTATTTATTACGAAACAAATTACTTTTTTTCGGTTTCTCGCTGGTATATTAATAATATTTTCTATTGTATTATGTTATTAACAAATCAGCACAAAGTATATTCACTAAAATTTATGTTTCTAGTTAGAATATTACCGTGAGACTTAAATGCAGAAGCAGAATTATTAGAGTAAAGCTTTATGGCATCTGAAATGCATTCAATATCATAATTTTATCAAATCTGCCTAACAAAGTCACAAAATGCGATTTAAATAATATAAATAATAATAGCCAGCGAGAGCAAATGCAGTTTTTTAGCATAGCGTAAATTCTCTTCGAATGATAGATGTATTATTCAGGATTTCCACTTTTGAAAATTCAATTGTATTCCATTTCATTGTCCGCTGCGCACGTAGGGAATATGTGTGTGTATATAAAAAAAAATATATATATTTAATTAAAATTAAAACGCACAACAGCCACGAATTAAATAAACAATTTTTAATTGAGCTCGACAAAAAGTTTAAGCAAACATTGCAAAAATGCAAACGGCATCTGTGATATATACTGACATACCTATAGGTATATATACATACATGGAATTTCTATATTTATATATATATGTATATAGTGCACAACACATATTTAATATTGTTCAACTTTTATTGTGTGCCAATAAACCAATTACAAGTACAACAGGAAAACCAAAAATGCAAAAATAATTAAAACAACAAAAAAAAAATGAGGAAAAAACAACAACGAGAGAAACGAAACAATAATAATAACTGAGTGTGACACATGGCAAGGAAATGCAATTAAAAAATATGCCTTTTAATTGGCCACCGTTGTGAGCGATCCCCGACCCCCGACCCTCCGACGCCCGCTCCGATTGCGACCTCAGTTTCCATCTTTCGCCCACCTGCCGTGACATTAATTTGAGTTAGCTTCACACACAAACAATTGCAGTGTGCATTTATTGCGAAATTCGAGAAGTGATTCGACATTCTGTGCACACTTATTACAGGGCATTATAATTAAGCCATGGCGTATGTGACACACTTCAAAGCGAAAGTATATTGTAATTAATATTTGTATATGCATATGTTTATATATCTGATAGGCATGAACTGAGACCCATCGGTCTATCTGTATAATAGATGTGTGTTTATAAATTAGTAAAAACATATTATCAAATCTAATATGATATGTATTTTAAATTCATATGAAAATACGAAGAATAAAGTAATTTAATTAATTTAAATAAATAGTGCTTATATATTAAAATATATATATTAAAAAAATATTACAAAATTTATAACAAAAATATATAGTTTATAAATATATTTATTTTGATTTATTTTAATTAAATATTATTTATTTTTTTTTTAAATAATTTTCTGAGGCTTTTTCTACAATTTAATGTTTATGTAAAGATCAAAGTCTGAATCCTGATTTTTATAAAATGTGTTTACACCTTCCACACCAATTTAAAGAGTATTAAGTTGTCGCCATCAACTCTGTCGTTAGTCTGATTTTTTTGTGAAGCGAAAGTTCAGGCAAAGCGTAATTTGAGACACTTATTTAACATAAAATGGCGGGTGGGGAGCATCGGGTGATCTCTGTGTCATTGTCACATGGAGAGCGTATGCCTCTCTCTCTCTTTGTATGTCTGTGTGTGTGTGCGGGGCGCCTCTTAAATCAAAAATCCGAAAGCTGCATGCGACTCGGTAAATAAAATTGATGGTCTTCACATTTGGCCGATTGGCTGTGTATTGTTTTACCAAAGGCCACGGCAATAATTTGTAAGCATATGCAGCAGGAAATTACAAGTCGTTGAACTAAAATTTCAGCGCGCCACGCCAGAAGGGATAAAACTCAAAACACACGGTGGAAGCATAGGAAATTAGTCTGTAAAAGTATTTAAAAGGAAATTGCTGATTTGTAATCTATAATTTCGCATTAGAGCGAAACGAAGTTAGATAAGACTTCATATTTTTTTAGCATCGGTAATGAGAGAAACTGTGGGCAATTCGTTTAGATTATTCCTTCAAGAGTAAGAGTTACCCATAAAAACCACATCTTTTTAAAACATTAACTGAAAATACTAAAATACTTAGTACTAAAAATACTTAGTACATAAATTAAATATATGATTTATTATTTATAATAACTTTCTTCTTGTTATATGTTAATTTTTGTGCACCCTTATAATCAATATGTTTACAACTAAATTTACATTCTATTTATAATACCATACCAACTATCTCTCAATAATCAGCTCGATTACAAGTTCGCTTACCAAAAATTGCCAATTTTCGCAACTGGAATCTCGTCGGGCAAAGTATTTTCAAGTGCCTATCTCGAAATTGGTGGCGAAAACGCATTTGCATTGCGTGACACATATATGAAGAGATATAAGAACCCAACCCAGCCCAACCGAACAGCTATTTGAATTGCCTTTGCTTCACTATGCACGCCCCTAAGCACCACGCCTCCACGCCCCACTTGGCCATCAGATTTAAGCATTTGACCCTTTTGGCCTCTTTCCCACATCCTCTGACCATATGCACAACCACTTTGAGCTGTGGCGAAGCTCCCATCATGGCCCGAAAAAAGCAAAAAGAAAAAAAAAGAAAAAGCATTACCCAAACATTACATAGCCTGCCCCTCCAGCTTCCCCAATTGTTGCGTATACCCCTCTTTGGGCTGTCCTTCATTTGGCATGCAAATGCGCAGATCGAACTGATAACCAAAATGTTAGAGAGAGAGAGAGAGAGATAGAGAGAGAGAGAGAGAGAGAGAGAGAGAGAGAAGTAGCCGGACGAGGGTTTACGGGCGGGTTGCATAGTTTTTGCTTTTGGTGTGCGCAAATAACAATGCCGCCAACAAGCGAGAAAGCCTAGCCAGAGCACATACAACAGACAACAGGCAACAGCAACAGCAGCAGCAACAGCAACGGCAACGGCAACGGCAACGGCAACGGCAACAAAGTGGCAGACAAACTTTGCAGAACGCAGATAGTTTCGCAAATTAAATTGCGCAGACGTGGCGGACGGGGGCAGATGGAATTGGGTCATCATCATGTGGATGACAACAGCGGCAAAAGCCCCATACATATAAAAGCCAATAGGCCAAAAAAGTGCCAACGTGAAGCCGTCAAAAACGGCAGCAACAGCAACAGCAATAGCAACAACAGCAACTGCCATGATGTGGCAACTGCAACACTTTCGCTAACAAGCCGCCACAAACAGCCAAGTTGATGCCACGTGTTGTTGTCTGTCCCAGCCTGACAGCCGCTAAATGTGGCCCGAGGTCGCCAACAGGGCTGCGGCACTAGCTGCAACTTTGACTTTAGCCAATGTGCAAGTTGCCACGTGCAACGTGCAACAGCCAACAGCCAGCAACCAGCCACCAGCAGCGTGCAACGTGCGTGCATAAAACATCAGCGGCATGTGAACCCATCGCAACCTCGAAACAGCTCTCAACCTTAGACCGAAAAAAAAATCCTCGCACCCACATGGCGCAACGCATAAAGTTTGGTTATAAAAATGTTAACAACGCTGTCAACGACATGTCGACGAGAGCGACGTGCAACAGCAGCATCAGCAACAACAACAACAACACTGATCAGTGGGCTAAGTAATAAAGTCTCAAGTTAGTTGCTGCTGATGGCAACTCTGGTAGTGCAGCCTGCATCAGCTATGCTGAGAGCAATACACACACACACACACACACATGCATAACCCTCACACACATGCACACACTCGCACACATATTCTCGCTCACATAAAACTCGCATTTTTATGGCAAGTTTTCGAAAATGAATTTTTGATCAACTGCAGCAAAGTTCAAATCCAACCAACACACACTCACACACATCTGTATGTGTGTGTGTGTGTGTGTGTGAAAATTTCTTTGAAACGTGCAACGCAAAACGCGCCACATGCCACTTAAACTTGGACGCCGCCTCCTTTTAAATAGCCAAAGAGAAAAGTTCGCAATGAAAAACTCAAGAGTCTCCATTAAATTTCATATGTTTGGGCTCAAATCGAACAGAGAAGCTGCCATAGCAACCATAGAAAACTAATCGGACTCAATAAATGTTTATTTATAGAGGGACAAGGCCAATTTCGAATATGAATGAAATAAGTATGGGAAATTAATCAAATTTGATTGTGATTATTGCTAGTTGTATTATTATTGCAATTGCTGTTAGTGTTGCCATTATTATTATTATTATTATTATTATAATTGCTATTTTGATTATTGTTACTATAAATATATTTCATCGCTTTTATAGTAGTTAGATTAAAGCAACTGAAAATGTATATATCATGACTAGCAGAATTGAGTTTTAAGTCATTGATAGAGATATAAATATCTATAGATATAGCAATTATCTTATATATATTAACAATATTTGTCTTTGAGCTAAAAAGAGTTTTTGTATAAATAAACTGTATCTAATAATGCATAAAACTTATAACATTGAATAATAAATTAAATATGTCATTTAAGGTTTTAAGCTTAGCTTTGCTTTGAGACTTTGCTTTGACTATGGGTGATGTTTTGATATATTTGATAACATATACATGTGTGCATATATATTTATAAAATATAAAATACGTATAGAAAAAGATAAACAAAAAAATCTCTAAAATATATATAAAATTTCAGTTTTTTTTTATATTTTCTATAAATATCTCATATTTTACTCTTGGCAATTCTATATATTATATATTTTATATATTTTGGCAACAACTGTTGTAATATGAAGATCTATTTATATAAAATACAATTTTAGTTTTAAGCTCGAACTGCTTTTAATTGTAATATTTTTATTTCTGTTTAAATTTTTTTCTTTTATGCAATAATAACTACTTTTTTTATTTATTGAAAAATAACAGTTAATATATATATATGTATCCTATTTTAAGACCAGAAAGAAACATAAAGACTTATTGAAATCTGATTTAGCTGTAATCATATTTCAATAGGTTTTCGTATGTTTTCCTGCTCTTCCGTGAGGGCAACATTTATTTATGTGTTTGACTAATTAGCTTTATGAATTACCTGCATCTGTTTCTCCTACTCTTTTCATTCTAAGAATGTGTACATCTTCAAATTTCAATATCCTTTTCAAAGAACCAGTACATAACTTAATAATTATCTCCATTTTCTTCTCCTCCTCTCTCTAAGAGTGAAATATTCTAAGAATTTGAGCTCCTTTAAATTTACACTATTCAATAGTGACCTCTATCTTCCCCTGCTTCTCTCTTTCTCTCTCACTCTCTCTCTCTCTCTCGCTTACTCCAATTTCAGTTGCATTCAAACGCTTTGCAAACGCTGCCAAAACATCAGTCATTAATCAGCTGTTCGGATGCTTCATTTTTATTAAATTTCAAACACATTTGCAGCTCATAAACTTTATATTGCCAGACAATGGCACAAAAAGCGCCATTGTCACTTTAATTCTCACAGTTGGCTCTGCGAAAATAAAAATAAAAAAAGAGAAGCTGACTAGCTTATATCTTTGGGATTTGATGTCAATCAATTTGCAAACATTCGATATGATTGCCACGAATATTTTGCTCATTGGCTTGCTAGCTCAATTTTTGAGCACACACACATGCACACACCGACACACACACACACACACACACACACACACACACACACACACAATGGAGCATACACACATTTAGTGAAAAACCACTGACAGCTAGACCCCAAACCAAGAGCCCCATTATCAAAGCAAAAGGCGTTTGCCCGAGCTACTCTCACACCTCAAACTCATTTGGTTGGTCGGTGGTTACTTTTACCATTTGCCTTACGGCTGACTCTGCTGCTGCTGCTGCTGCTGCTGCTGCTGTTGCTGCTGCCGTTGCCTGCTGTGGTTTTGTAGCAGCTTCCTTTGTGCCCCACCAGACAAGAGCCAAGGCTACTAGAGTGAGTGGCAAACCATCAGCTTTGCTTTCTATTACACTTACATGACACATACACACACATACACACACACACGGGCAGACAATTGTCGCCCCGCAGTGACCCCGAAAAATGAAGAAGAAAAAAAATGTATAACATGGCCAATGGTTGGGTAAGGGGTTTTTTTGTTTGGGGTGGCGTTGGGCGATGGCACAAAAACCGAAACGTTGTAAATTCATAAAATTTGCTGTTTGATGCGTTTTCAAGTAAATTGAATTCCAACCCTCGACGAGTGAAATGAAATAAAAACCGCACCACACACACACACACACCGACACCCACACACCCACTGCGACCCCAAGGCGAACCACCGAGTAGCAGCAAGAATAAGGCGCAGCAGAGCCAAGAGACGTTTTGGAGATGAGTCGAGACGCGCTGGCGACGCATGCCGCATGTTAAATGTCATTTTTATAGCGCTTTGATTATATTTTCTATTATCGAAGACATTTTGGCAACACACACACGCACACACACTCACACAGACACAGACACAGACACAGAGACAGAGACACACATGAAGAGAGCCCTCCACTTGGCAGAGTCACTCAGCAGAGCTTAGCACGTAAGCCAGTGCGCAATGAATGCGTTGGGTGGCTGGCGGATTGAAATGTGAAATCAAATTAAATTAAATAACATAATCATAATAATATGTAATAATAAATGCTAAATTATGTGAGCGTGGCCAACACGGCGTATGCATAATTTTTACCCAATATACATGAAATGTAATCGCATTGAGTGATGCGAAACACAAACAGACACACACAGGACACACACACACACAGAGGCATATCACATTTTTGCATAACAAATCAATGCTGAAATATTAAAATGCATTTGCCGCAAACGAGACAAGCAGCCAAAACAACAACAACAACAGCAGCAGCAGCAACAGCAGCAGCAGCAGCCAAACAATAAATAACTAAAATTCATGTTTAAATTTCATAGAACTGGCAGAGAGAACGCAAAAATATTTGCATTTCCTAACAGATATTGAGACATTGAGCACTTGCAGCAAATGCAAATTGTTGCTGGGCATAATCAAGCCAGATATGCCACATGCATGCTGCATACGTGCATCTAAATATAGACGCATATACATATATATATCTAACTATAGTCTGTCTTAATTATGCTGCAAATAGACAGAGAGACAGGGGGGGGGGGGGGTGCTGTGGCACAAAGGCTTATCAATGTTGCAGCTTCATTTGCTAAATTCTTATATCGAGTGCTCTGGCTTTGATTTTTGTGCCACCTCCCTGGGGCACTTTGACTGGCAATGGAAACTTTATCTAAAAACAAAATATTTATTGTCAAAGTGCCCGGCATAGTTGTGTCACAAGTTTCAATTGCTCAGAATTAATTTCGGTTAAGCTTTAATGCATTTCACTTGTCAGTGACATGGACATAAATTGCAAAAATAAAATTATAGAAAAAAAAATAACACTTTGTAAGAGCAAAAACAGATTTTTTATAAGTTTTATTGAATATATGCAAAATAATGTTTTGAAAAAAATAACATTTTTAAAAAGCAATAAAATTTTTTTATAAATTTTATAAATATGTATAATAAAGCAGGTCAGAGATTTTAACCATCAGAAATTAATATTTAATGTTAAAAATTTGTATATTTTATTTTTATATTCCTTTTCTATAAACATATGCATATGTACATAAACAATTTCTAACAACTTCAGCTGATTACTCGTAACTAGTTTATATTGCCCTACGCAATATATATATATATTAATTTTAAAATTTTTATACTTTGCGTATTTAAATTTTTTCAATTAAAGCGACAAGGCAGGCAGCTAAGTAAAACAGATTTGTAATAATAAATTAATTAATTTTGTTTAACAATTTTTTTACTCTTTTAAAGTACTCCTAGCTTGTGACTACTATAAAATTTTTATTTGTCTAGATTAGTATAAATATATTTGATGAAATATTTACAGATCAACTAACTTAAATATTTTATTGATTTTAATTGATTTAATGCAACTGCATCAAGCCATCAAAGATTTATCACAAACTACACGTAAGCTTCACACATAAAGTTTGTTTCAAGTCTATGATAACCATTTAGTATAAATATTTCTTCAGCTTTTAAAATCCAAGTATAAGCATATGACTTCTTTTGCCTATTCGCATATTTTTACAAAATTCAAATTCAAATTTTCAACCGGCTCAACTGCACTCAAGTGTAGGAAACTTGCTGCCCAATAGCCCAAAAATAAACTGCAATTTACTATATATATGTTGTAAAGTGCAGTCTTTTCCCTAAGGTTTTCTCTACATTTAGCGAGTCGATTTTTTGATAAAATTTAAAAAATATTTTATTTCCTTAAGAGCTCTGATAAAAAAATGAAAAATCAAGGAATTTAAAAGTGTTTACTTTGAGTTACCTGAACCATAAATATCAAATAAACACAAAAACTAAAAATCTGATCAGATTTGATTGCATTTCTGTGTGTGTTTTACGGCTGAGTGAAAGGCTGGCCACAATATGATTTAATGTCGATTTAAAGGGTGACTGGCTTTCAATATTTGCCATATTTTTTAATTTATACAATGGCAAAACTTGGAGTAGATTTTCCATTTGCTGCACAAAAACAACAGCAGCAATAACAGCAGCAGCAGCAGCAGCAGCAGCAGCAGCAGCAGAAATTTCTTGAAGCCACAAACAAATGTGTTTTGCTTATATCTCTGTGTATTTTCTTGGGTTTTTCTATGTATTCTTTTTTCGGGTTTCATATTGAGCAGAGCTCAGTATAATCCGCTTGGCGCTTGCCGCTTAAATGCAAACAAGTGTAGTTTTATGTAAATACTAATAGATGATTATGTAGTTGAGCAAACACCAAAAGCAACAACAGCAGCAACAACACCAACAACAGCAACAACAGCAACAATAACAATCGGTCACACATAGTTACATGTAGACAAAGTGCACTCAACCAAGAGGCAAAGCTCGACGTTTGTAGTTGAGCATTGCCATTGTATTTGTTGTTGCCTCGAGGTCATTATATATCGAGAACAGCAGTTGCCAAAATGTTCCCAAAAGCTTTTGTGTGACAAGTTCAGAGGGACGCAGGGAGCGTGAACGATTGGGTTCTACATGCAACCAGCCCAGGGACTAGGTGCAGGTCAACAGATAGAGGGGCGCTTGTGCATTACATGCTTCAATTACAACAAGCAACAACAACAACAGTAACTGGAGTAACGACAATGGACAGCAGCATTGGGTATTGTCGCATTGTGGAAACAAAACATGGAAAAAAAAGAAGAACACAAATAAAAGTATGTATATATCAATGAAAACTTAAGCATATGATAGACTTAAGATACCCAATGGTATCCTTTTGAAATGTTTAAGAAAATTGTTTATTTGCATAGTAGTATGAAAATATAAACACATGTATATAACTTATGAATTAGTATTTATGCAATGAAATTTAAGATACATATTATAAGATAAAGTTTATAGATATATCTATATTTAAGATAAAAATAATATGGAAAATATAATGTATACTTGTATACAGACGCCCTCAAAGGAAATATACTAAATCTTATAGTTATATGCATATAGCTGAAGATGCAAAGACCTTGGATTAGAAATATCTTTATGAAAGTCTTCTCTATTTTAATCTTGAGCTTTGCTTATGCATCTAATAATATAGAATATATCAAGACAAATTTGAATATATGAATATATATGGAAAATTAGATTTATTATTTACTTTCGGTATAATCAACTGGAATTCTGAACACTAAAATCCATTATATATTTGCCCAGTAGCTTAAAGTAAACTATATTTAGACTCTGAAGAATAATTAAAAGTATTGCATATAAAATATTAAAACAATAATTTATTGCCCTTTTAATAAAACGCTTTTTGCTAAGATAAAATGAAAATACTAATTTTCCTAAACTTAAATATGCTTTTATCTATGCTAAGATAGTAAAATTACTTGAAGCCATTCTCTTTACAGGATATTTGCAACTGTAATATCAAACAAAACGCCAGCAAAAGGACATGAAAATAAATGTCATTGACTAAATGACAAATATCTTGACAATTTTTTTTTCATTCTTGTTGGCTGCACAAAATGCAAACACATATATAAATATAATTTATAGATATGCATATCTATATAAGTGACTGACTGTGTCTGTGTGTGTGTGTGTGTGTGTGTGTGTGTGTGTGTGTGTGTGTGTGTGTGTATGTGTGTGTGTGTGTGCGGGTGAGCATAAACAAGCATGTAAAACAATCTATAAAGCCAAATAAAAAAGCGTGAGAGACAAAGGCAAAAATGTTTCAATATTTTGCAAATGCTTGCTAACCTATGTGAGTGAGTGTGTGTGTGTGTGGGAATAAGTCTGAGTGTGTCTGTGTGTGTGTGTTTGTCAAATTAGTGAGCAACACAAAACGTTGGGCTGCTTGGGCGCCAGTTCAGAGTACGAGCTGAATGCATTTCCACAAATACACACAAAAGCTTTTTCAGCTGTCAAAGACAAAATTACAAATGCGGACAAAAAAAACCGAAAAAACCAAAGGCGAAAAAAGAAGAATGAACAAAAAAAAGCCAGACATAAGGCTGTTGACTAAATAGCTACAGCAACAACAATAGACAACAATGGCCAAAAAGGGTTTCTGACTGGTGATTGACCTGCTCTAAGCAGAAAAAACACACTCACACACACACACACACACACACACGCACGCACACAGACAAAAAGGTGCAAAAAGAAACGTAACGCACAAAAGTAGGCAACGTTTTCGTCTTCTTTTTTTCTTTTGCATGCGGGCGAAGATGTTCCTTCTTGCTTTGCGCAGGGATAATTGAAATTGAGACTGAAATCCTTGTGGAATATTGCGCCTTTAATATGCAAATGACTTTCTTTTTCTCTTAAGTAGACCATAATTGCCAGGGCTTGTTTTTTTCTGTTCGCTAAGCAGAAGCTCAAGAAGTTGATTCAATCTAAATTTAGTTTTAGAAAATCTTACACGAAACTTAGACTAGAGATACAACACAATTGAATTTGTGAATGTATTTAATGATGTATGTATGTATGTACATTAGTATGTATGTCTGTATGTATTGATGTATGTATGTATGATTTTATGTGTGTGTATGTGCATATGTATGTAAGTATGAATGTCTACATGTATGTATAGGCACAAGTATATACATGTATGAGTATGTATGGTTGTATGTAAATGCGAGAATTTATGTACAAACATATACATGTATATGGTACATACGTATATGATTTATGTGATGTATATGATCACATGTACATATATGATACATACGCTGTATATGATGTATATTATGTATATGTTGTATAAAATATATATGATGTATACAATACATATGATGTATATGCTGTATACACATAAACATCAGTTAAGCTTCGTTTTCCTTGCGCTGCAAGCTAAATAAATTAAAATGAAATATTAGTTTGTTCCTCTGCAACTCTCATGAATATCAGTCAAGCTTTTAAATGGTTATGCTCGATCAATTGGGGTTTTTAAAATGTTGTGCGCTATAAATATTGTTGGCATGTAGATGTAAATGAATTAATGCATATATTTATATATGCATTTATTTTATACAATACTGAAACATATATAAAGGTAATTCTCTGTTCTGTGTAAAGATGACATTATTTAATATATATTTATACAGAGTTAGGAATAAATAGGCAAATAAACCCAAATCTGGAAACTGCGCTGACTTATATTCGATTTATATATTTATTTATATATTTTACATATGTATGTATATAAATTTATACATTATTTTTTATATCAGACTCTATTCAATTGATTAAGCCTTTGTATAAATTAAAAGATTCATTTACAAGCAGTATTAACTTCAATTAAATCCATTCTCATTTATTATACTATAATCATATAAAATCAAAGGCAAATGTTAATATATCTTAAAAGGTATTAAGTCAGTGTGGCACCTCAGAGGTAACGGCTCGCCTTTGTTCAGCTTTTCCATTCTAAACGAGGGCTCGCTTGATGCGCTGCTTATAAGTTATGCAAATAATTAATGCTCAGTTAGGGGCACGCAGCCGGGCCAATAACATTAAACAAAATTACACGAAATGTTTCTGACCTTCGAGGCGATTACAAACAACAAGTTTAGGTATGTATATGCACATATAAATGTATATATAAATGTATATATATATATATATATATATATCTATGAATTAGCATGTACAACAACATTTAATCAAGCCAAGGGCGGGGGCGCGCGTTACAAGTTATTGCTGGAGTGGCTTGGGGCGGGGTTCAGAGTTCAGCGTCTGTAGTAAAATGCTTCACGCCCCTCGCTCAAATCTGTGATAAACACAAGAGGCAAATAAATGCGACAAACAAATGAGATTAGGATAGCTAAAAACTCTTTTTCCACCGAACAAGACGCCAACAGCAGCAGCAGCAACAGCAGCAGCAGACATAGGTCAAAGTGCAGCTACGTTTACGATTACGAGGCGCATTTATTATTCATTAGATGTATACGAAAACATGCAAACTACACTTCACACTCATCACCAACACACACACACACACACACACACACACACTCACACACCACACACTCACATACACAACAATAATAAATATTGTAATGGCTCGTCGAACAAATATAAATTGACACATAGATAAAGTTTCAGGGCGTCGGCTGTTGCCGCCCATGCAGACATTGTTCATCATCATCGTCATGATGACGACGTATTTAACGAAGTTCAAGTTGATAATGATGTTGCGGCTGTTATCAGCCATTGTAATGATATTTCAATATCATGTGTGTGTGTGTGTGTGTCGCTGTTTTATGCTGAGGTCAGCTTGCCAGCCCCATTTCAAATTAAATTTCTTCATTTCGAGACCTTTTTATAGCTTCGGAATATGTCTACTTCAAAAATTGTAGTTGTCAACTTTGTCAAAGTCCTCATTAGGCTGTTTGCATTCACAACTCTTCAGCTATTTAAAGCACGGCCAAAGACCGACCCTTTAGCTAGAAAATTAGTGCAGCGCAGTGTAAAGTTTTTCCGATTTTAGTTTTTATTGTTTTCGACTGATTTTTATGCTCCTTTCGAATGGGTATTATAATTTATGTCGATATGAAATGTGTGACGATGTCGACGTCTGCGACCTCATTAGATATAAATATTCTTGATCAGCAATTGATTGGCTGATATGGGCAGTTTCTCTATGTAAGCAATGCAGACTCTAAATTTGAAAGTTTCTCTTCGATTCAAACTGAAAGTGTCTTGTATTAAGGTTGTAGGAACTCTAATATTATTTCATATAACTGTTATGGGAACTAAAAGGCCAAAGTTACTCATGTAGATTTAAGAATGATAAGAGAATTTTATTACATTTTTTTATGATGACCAAAGAATGGTAATCAAAGCTATGTCTGCTGCTGATAGAATCGAATAGTTCCTATATATGTAGAGTAACTTCACTTTTTGTGTATTTATAGCTTAATGTTTAGTAATCAATCAATTATTGTTATAAATATATATATATATATAATATAAGAAATATTTTTGGATATAGATTTCAAAACTTAAAGTAAAATATAATATATTTCAAAATAAAATAACCAATTTGATAGGGCTTTTCTGATTCAGAGCATCAAAGCCGCTACGAGCATACATATAAGCTGATCTGGTAATTGAATATATATAATCTGAACTCAGTTAGTGTCACTAACTAGTTTCTTAGGCCTTTGACTCAGAACAATATGAAATTTCTAATTTCGTAGTATAGATTTGTCTTTTTATTGATTATTTGTGAAACTCCTTTAGAGAACTTTAAAGTTGATAAACAATTATGTTTCAACTTACATAATTTATGCTTTTCCATACTATGAAAAACTTATTTCAAACTCTTTCAGAGCCACAAAACTTTTAATCTGTGAGTAATTTATATAACTAATACGGGATTTCTCATTCTCATTCCACCTATAATTATGCAGATGGATGACGTTACTAGGAGACGATCGAATTTCTTTGTCAAATGATTTTCATAAGCTGCAGAAATTGTTCAGTCCTTGTTAAATATTTATTCAACTGCAATTGCTCATTATTCGCGCCGCAAGTTTTGTCAGCTTTTTGCATTTTCCGTGCTATTGTCGACATTTTTCTTCTACTTTTACCTGCTGCCATGGAAAATGAATCGAGTTGGTCTTCAATTGCCAGCTAGATTTCACTCCATCAGCTACTTCCATACCTGACCACGACCTCAAGCACAAACAATGATGCTCCATAGACAGCCCCATTATCTTGCTCTTTCTCCCTCTCTTTCAATGTCTCTTTCTGCCTGGCAGCTCCAGCTCCAGCTCCAGCTCCAGTGGCAAGTCCAAGTCCAATTCCGATTACCAACTTTTGCCATTGCAACAGGAATAGCAGAGGCAGCTCCATAGACAATATTAATGATGCACAATTGTCAAGAACTTTCACTTGGGCCTAAGCCACTTGAATTGTGGCGCAGGCAGGTCTGATGCCGCTGCAGCAATCCCCCCGCCCACTTTTTGGTCTTTGCTCAATTGCTCGCATTGACCCACTGTGCGCTCTAACCGCAATGACACGCATCGTTTGTGTGTGGAAAACTCTCTTTCAGCTCAATTGAGACGCACTCTAATGGCAATAATTATGCGGCTGTCGAGCAGTTTAAAGAGCGAGAAGGAGAGAGTAAGAGAGAGAGAGAGAGATACAGCAAATACCCATTAAAAAGACAAAAACGATGATTGAGTGTGCGTATTTTCGGTTTCAATGCAGCCACTAGGAATGTTAGCTGGGGCAGGGGATGCAGAGCGAGAGACAATGGCAAGTGAGGTGGGACAGAGCAGGGGACAGCGCGGGGGCCAGAGCGGGGCCGAGGTCTCGAGCTTTCACCACAAAAGATGCTTTGCAAAGAACGTCAAGAACGAACGATAATGCACTTCAAGAGGCTGCGGCAATGGCTTATTGTGTCTGCCGCCCTCTGCCCTGCCACGCCCCCTTTTTGCTGCAGCTAAACTGATTGCCGGGCGCCCCCTTAACTAGACTAAGTTCCAATTATTTGTGCGGTCGATGCGCGCTGGGCGAACAGGAAGTGGGCGGTGGGTGGTGGGTGGTGGGCGCTGGTTAGGCTGGGCGGGTAGTTAAGGTAGCTTTAAAACGGGGCGGCATTGGCTGTGGGCGTGGCTGTCGACGGCATTTGTTGTTTGCAGGAAATGGCTTCTTTCTATTTTTTTTTTTTTGCTTTCTGGCTACATACAATGTGCGGCGAGAGCATTTGCCGCTGCCCCGGTCGCTCATTATACCCTGTACTCATTAAGCTTTGCCAACATGTGGGCCACGCAACAGGCAGAGAGAGAGAGACAGAGAGATTGTTGTTATTGCTTTGAAGGGAACTGTATGTGCATTGTTAAATGTGCGGACACATGTCAATCGACGGCTTTATAAAGTGGGTGAGCTCTGTGATGTCTCTAGAATAATATAGACTGTAAACTATCTGAACAATATAGTGAATATATAGAAATAAAATTATTATAATAAGCTAAACAGAAGTTATAGACAGAAGTCATAGATTAGTTTATAGATGGCTGAGTTAATGCATTTTCATCTTCAATAAAATATCTTTAAAATAAGAGTTTTTAAACTATAGACCTCATGTTGGGAATGTATCAGATATGAAAAGCAAATATGAGCATAAAAATAATAGTCAAAAAAAGTAGCACTAAAAAAGAATAAAAAAAATAAACTTTTATTTTTTTTTAAACTCATTTATTTATTTAAAAAAAATAATATATATTTATTTATTATTTATATATTATTTCTTTTAATTACTATATTTTATATAGCACTCACAATTTATTGAAGAAAATCTAATTGTAAGTCAAATTCTTAAAAGACAATTCAATTTTACAAGGAATGGGCACATAGTTGGAAAATTCACACACCTATAGATTGGGTTATTCTGATTCAATCTTCATCTACATATATCTAAAAAGCATCGTACTTATTTCTTTTTTCGTCTTCATACTCTTAAAGTGTACGCGCCTATTCCTTTTCTTTGCCCTCATAGACCTATAGCTTATCAGACTTATTCCCATCTTCATTTTCATATAACAAAAGATTATCGAAAGCTATTCGTATATTCATTTTCGTATACCTGCAGATCAGCATGCTTATTTCAGTCTTCATCTTCATATATAGCGATATATCAACGAACTTATTCCTCTATTCATTTACATATACCCATACCTGATCGGGTGTATTTCTTTCTTATATATATATATATATATATAAATACCTACAGATCATCGAGCTCCTCTATAAAGAAAGTGAAACAAGCTCATCAACCTGTTTTCCTTATCAAAACTCTAAGACTCTACGCCTTTACAGGGTATCTCTAGGTCAAGCGCTCTTCACAATTTCACTTTATTTTTTTCTCATACTCTATGTTTTCCACTCTCTGTGTGTGTGCTCCATTTAGTTGTGCGCATTGTTGTTGTATTTTGTTGTAGTTGCGGTTTTGACTTATGTGCGCGCTTAATTGTTGCTAAGAAGTGAAAATCAACGGCAGCAACGACAACAACAACAACAACAACAAAAACAAGAAGAACAAGAGCAGTAGCAGTAGCAGCAGCAGCAGCAACAAAAGGGAAAATAAATCCAGCAAAAGCCGCTGCTGTCAAGTGGTGGGCGGCAGTCAGAGGAAATGGGAGTGAGTACACAGAGAAAGAAAGAGAGAAAGAGTGGGAGAGAGTGGGAGCGAGTGGGAGCGAGTGGGTTAGGGAGCAGGGCTGTGCGGTCGATTAATGTGACTACCGTCTTGACTTAATTTCATTTTCGTTGCATGCATGCCCGGATTCAGGACTGTGGAAGCAGAGCTGAGCAGAGCCAACCCGACGACCTACACAGAGCGCCAAAATGGAGGCCAGGGCTCGAGTGGGGGGGTAGGTACAGTTGGCTTTGGGGAATGGTTTTGATGCAGCGCGCGCAACTGAGCCGCAATCATTTGGCCGTTTTTGCATATTTTCGTGCAGTTTTGCAGTTTGATGGTTTCTTGTTGGCAGCGACAACGTCTGCAGTGCGCACAGTGGGCTAAATGTGATTGGTGTGGCTGTAAATATTATTAGATGAAAATGATTATGAAAGCTTATATGAACATAAAAATAATAGTCTAAAAATAATAATAAAAAACTGTTAAATAAAATTTTAAATTTAAATTTTTATATTTATTTCATTTTATTTTTTTAAAACTATTTAGTTATTTTTAATTAATTAATATTTATCCAAAATTTATTTATTTACTAAGAAATTCTAATTTTTAACACAAAATTCAGATTATATACAAAATTTCAGTGTTGTCCCACTGTGCATGCTTTGCCCGCGCCTTGGAGCATGTTGTTGTTGTTGGTATCATCAACGCCTACGAGCATGCCAAAAAAAGAGTGAAAAATGCATAGGCGAAAAAAGGATGATAAAAAAAACACAGAAAAGATTCAAGCACCACATGGCGAAAGCGAAAAGAAGGCAAGGCGCCTAGATATGGCGCAGAAGAGCGCGAGAGTGGGAGCGAGAGAGAGAAAGAGAAGGAAGACGAAACGACTGGAAGCAGCCGCTTACCCGTAGTTCACAGTTGGTAGTTATGCGCCGCTTAGTCACAGCTGTGGCGCTGACAAGCAAAGCGCCCGCAGTTGCGCTCTCTCCTGCTCTCCCTCTCCCACTTTGCATATGCATGCTCGTGCACATGGATCCCAGCAACAGCAGCAGCGACAGCAGCAGCAACAGCAACAGCAGCAGCTACAACAACAATGCGGCGCCCCATAGAAAAGTGACGCGCATATTTCTTAATCTTTTTCTTGCGCCGTCTTGCTTGCTTCTCCGCATTCGCTTGTGTGCATATCCATCATGCCTGGCAAGCGACCTATGCTCTCACCCCCGCTCTCTGCTCTCTGCACTCTATGCCCTCTGCTACTGCATTCATGTGCATGCCACGCGCCGCTGCGTCGTCGTCAACGTCGTCGGCGTCGGCGTCTCTACCCACACAGCACAACTCTATTTGGAATCTTTGTTGTTACTGGTGCTGCCGTTGCTGCTGCTGCTGCCGTTGCTGCCGCTGTTGTTGCCGTCGACGCTGAGCTCCACTTGATCTTTGACCCAATTTGTATTGCATTGTTTGAATGGGAATGCAAAAGCTTCTACTCCGCCAGTTGCCGCGTTGTTTGCAGTTTAATTTTCTGCTTTGCCGTTGCAATTCGCCAGTTCGTAGCTTCAATTTGATTTGATTTAATCCCGCTCACAGAAAAAACGCACTCACACACACACACACACACGAACATAAAAAAATTAATGCTTGCCGTATTTTTTTTTCGCCTGCCATTTTGTTCGTACGCAGCCCGCAGCCCACCAGGGAACAGCAGAGAGCGGAGTGACACAACTCTTCAATGAGAGGCAATGCAAATTGCGTGTGAGTGTGTGTGCGTGTGTGTGTGTGTGTGTGTCCCTCTCGCTCGCCGCTGCTGTTGTTATTGTTGCAGTTGCCTTTGTTTTTTTCTTTGTTATTGTTGTTGTTGACATTCGCGCGCTGCTTTAATTAAGAGCATTAATGTCAGCAACTTATGAGAAAAAGAAGCTTAGCCACGGGAACACTGCTGCGGGGCCGTTCCAAAGGGAATAACAGAGAGCGCACACGAAGCAAACAGTGGAAGCAGAGGGAACAGAGAGAGAGAAGAGGGAACAGAGAGAGAGAGAGAGAGCAGAGGGAACAGAGAGAACAGCGGGCACAGCAGCAACAGAGGGAACGGCGGGAGCAGAGAGAACTGTGGGAACAGCAGCAACACAGGGAACGGCGGGAACAGACCATAACTTTAAACGCTTTGTTGATCTTTAGTTTTAAGCGCATGCCGTTGATTTTTTTTATTCCGTTACACTGCCAGTGCGGGTCGCATGAGTTTTTAAAACGGAATTTTTGATGCGTGTGCGCGCATTACTTAATTGTCAAATAAGCAATGTGCATAAACAAATACATAATAATAAAATAACCGTTAAAAGCTCTGCGTGTGTATTTGCGCACATGCTTAAAGCGTTTAATACACAAATAAAAATATGCATAAATATATAAAATCACAAGGTATATTTTATGCATTAAAAAAACTAACAAACAAAGAACCATATAAATAAATATATTTAATTTTATTTTATTTAATCCCATATAAATTAAATATTTAATTGGTATTTACTATACATACATATAAGTATTTTAAACAAATGGTAATTCGTTTGCTGCTTAGTGCATTCGGTCGTCGTTGAGCTTTTCTGCTCTCACACTTCTCTTTTGCGCTTTTGATTGCCAATGCAAATTTACGCCAATTGGCCGCTGCCGTTGACAACTCTCTGCAGCTCAGCAGCGACGCTCGCGCGCGACTGACATTGCGCCTTCCCCTTTGTATTTGTATTGACAGCGCTGTCAGCGCTCGTAAGCTGCCTTTATTATTACGGTTTGTCTGCCTTCCAAGCGCAACAGCACAAAAAGGAGAAAAGCAACGACGAGCAAGATGAAATCAAAAGCGGTTGCTTATATGAAGTTATTCCCGCTTTAAATACTCAAAACCACACACACACACACACAAATGCAGATTAATGCACAGGCACGCAGGCATATTTGTCAATACAAGCGTGCGTGCATGCATGCATGTGTGTACATGTGTGTGTGTGTGTACACTAATGCAGCCGTTAACATTTCTATGCGACGCTGCTTTGAAACACCTTCATTGTCGTCGCTTTGACGTCGCCTACACATGCTCTGCCTCGCTCCCTACCTCCTAACTCCCTCTCTCCACCTCTCTCTCTCTCTCTCTTTCTTTCTCTGTCACACACTCTTTTGCTTGTCAGGTGCGTTGCGGGCCGCCGAGTTTGTGAAATTTATGTTATTTGCGGTGGCCGTTTGCATAATTTGCGTGTTTGTATAAATGCATGCATATAGCACATCTATATACATATATATATATACATATATTTGTGTGTGTGTGTGTGTGTGTGTGTGTGTGGCTCGCCTCTCTGGCTGCGAGCTGTTGGTATTTCATTTTCATTTGCGCCAAAAATTTCAAACTTTGTTTACACTACATGCGAAAAACGCTACAAAATAACCCAAACACACACACACACACACACACACACGCACACGCACAAATAAATGCGGCCCGGCTGGCTGGCCGTTCAGGCGGGTTCAAGGGTCAAGAGGTTATTCGATAAAAATGATTTTTCGCTTTTTCGGCTACCTCTGGCCGCGGCAAGCAGCTAGAGAACTCTGCTTATCACCTGTGTAATTAGAAATATATATATATATATATTTTTGAAATATGGATTTTAGAATTGTAAGTAATTTACAGTTAACTATTTCATAACTATCGCATAAGAGAATACATAAAATATATATAGCAAGAAACTCTTTTAAAAGTATTTCCCATATCCATATTTGGGTAAAACTTTACTTCGAGTTAAACAAATTGTTTTCAGTGCATATTTGACTGAAACTGAATTGGCCATGATTCTTAATGAAGATTGATACTATTAATAGTTAAAATTCGCTAAGCTATAGAACTATAGCTAGAACTATCGCTCACATATCGAAAGCTATATAAATTTTATGAATGATATATATTATATTTATTAAATTTTTATATTAATTTAATTTTTTTTAAAAAAAAAATTATACATATATATAATCTATATATATTTAATATCAATAAATTCAATTTACCTCAAACAGGTGACCAGAGCTCATGCAAATTTCCAAAACTCTGCCAAATTTCCATATTTAATAAATCATTTGGGCTGAAAGCAAAATGACTAAAAATCGCGCAAACTGCGAAACATATTTCAAATATTGTCAAAAAACAAAAAAAAAAAAAAAAAAAGAAAAAAGTAGCGCATTATTATGCAAAATAATATGCTTAAAATATAAACTAAATAAAATGTAGTGGAAAATGAATGCATTGTTTAAGCCCCGCTCGGATTAAAATTGTGCAACAATATTTTAATATTTTAAACAAAAGCACAAAATTGTTTGAACAAACTTTTTTCAGTTTTTGTTTCCTTTTTTCCGTTTTGTGTTGACCTGTAAACGGTTTATCTATGCATAATTTCAACTGCTGCAAGCAGTTCAACATATTTTGACCAAGGAAAAGTGCCGGGAGTGCTCGACTATGAGATACTCTTACGTGCAGTGGGCACCTTTGAAATTGTTATATTTCTTTCACGTTTCTTTTATTTATGCGTGAATCTCGACAATTTTTATAATAAGTTTTAGATTATTTGGCAAATTGGGAAGGCATCTATAGTTATAATAAATTATACTTATAACAAGTAAAAGTGTTATAGGAGGGAGTGCTCAGCTATGAAATACTCTGAGTTGCCTGTTTCCACAGCCATAAAGTCGAAATCTCAACTTATACCTATCTAAATTTTCCAGTCTTCAATTATTTGACAATATTTAAAGTTAATATCAAAATATATATGTGTTAAATATAAAAATAACTAAGATTAAGTCTAGTGGGCATTGCTTGACTATGAGACAGCAGCAACTGCCTGTAGACGGCTCTGAAATATTTTTGGAATACTCTATTATTCAGAAAATGGATGGTAAATTCTTTATTTCTAAAGATTCAGCTGTGTATTTGGCACAGCAAACTTGCCACTATTACTTCGATCAAATTCAAATTAATTCAAGAAAATTTATTAATATTTATTTAATGGAATGCGATTAGGCATAAGAGATCGTATAATGAGAGTATAATATAGAACAATATTTAGTTCAACTTTCAGTTCTCTTGCAGCTGTATTTTACAAGATTATTGTATTGAAATGGACGGGCAGCTGGCCGTATAGGAGACTTAACTGGACTTATTGACCAGTTCAACTCAGCTTGTTGTCCAGATCAAGCTATAACTATACTTTACTATAACTAGGCTTATCTGCCACGCCTTCTTCAAAACATTATACCCCTTCAAAATGGCCTTTTCATTTGGTATGCAATGCATAAAAATGCACAAATTTTAGTGTGCCAGCCATAAGCATAGTTAAATACAAAATATAAACAAACATATATGTTTACATGTGATATATACATATATATATGTATTAGTGTATATATATATAATCATTTTCTAATTGGGTCAGTAGTTGCATTGTTGTCTTTCATGTTAGCTACGCTCAATTGATACATTTTGTTGCCTTTCGTTGTTGGTTGTCGAATTTGGTTAATTAAATTATTTAGGCGGACATTTTTGTTTAAGCTCGCTTTTAGCTGCACTTATACATATATATATATATTCATGCATATATATATATATGTATATATATATATATATATATATATATATATATATATATATATATATATATATATATATATATATATATATATATATATATATATATATATATATATATATATACATATATATATATATGTATATGTATATCTGTTATGGATTAATTAGCATTTGCTGCGGCTGCCATTTGCAAATTTTTGCATAATGCAACAATTCCAATTAGCCCGTTTTGTGCGCCTCAATTTTCAATTACATTTTCCACGGCAAATTGAGGCAGCAAAAAAGAAAAAAAAAACAACAACAAATAGCAAATACATACGTTATCTAACACTGGCAATTGGGTTTTTGCTGTAAGGATTACACTGGTCAACAAAATGTTGCTCTATTTGAATAGCCAAAACTGTCGACTTAGCTTTACTGAAAAGGTTTTCACATTTTATAAATGAACTGAATATCAGAAAAGCTCTTTCATGTTACGATTTCAAATTTTAAATATTATTTTTAAAACTTTTATCTTGTGCGATGGATAGAGAGAGAGAGAGAGAGAGAGAGAGAGAGAGGGAGCTGGGAAGCTATAGCAAAGGGAGACAGAAAGATAGACAGAGAGAGAGAGAGAGAGAGAGTCATTGATAAATACAGAAAAGAAGAAGAAGACAGACAGCAGCTCAGTTAGAGTCCCATAGTTTGGTTTATAGAACTTGTTGGCTTGTGTTATTAAATATCTATACACAAAAAACGTAGCACAGTTTTCAGCGCATTTGTCTAATGACATTTTCTCTGCGAAAATTTGCCTTTTTGGAATGTTCCAGCTAAAAATATGTTTTACTCTAATTATTTATTATTATAAATTTTTTAATATATTTAATTAATTTTTTTTTAATATTTTTTTAATGCAATTCTAGTAAACATTGAAAATTTCATTTAACCAAATGTTGCCTTTAAGTGATTTTAATTAATTTTATGCAATTTTTTTTTGTAATTTGTTTAATTACAAGCTGTCAATATATGGTAGTAGCACAATTGTTAATTATACTATTATTATTCATTCTATATCAATTCATAATTGTATTTAACAAAGCTTTTTTTAAAGCTAAAAAGTCAACATAGCTATAATTCATATTTGCATGTCCAGACATGTCCCACTATTCCCATTAAATTTGTAGTCCTATTTTGGCGATTGGCAACACTGGTGCAAAGCTTCAAACTATGCTATCATATCATTTGTTGCTCATTTAAATACCGTAATTAAGTGATAGCATGCTATCTATTTATATGCTGATTATATTTGTTGTTGCTGCTGCTGCTGCTGCTATTTTTGTTGCTGTTGTTGTTGGGCCTAAAAGCCCTCGCGTGCACACACGCCTCGCTTGGTGCCGGATTTAAGCGCAAACAGTTGCTTATTTTGAAATTTTATTTAGAGCTAATTGTTTCCTGCTGCGCCAGCTACACAGGCAACTCCCTCCCCCAACTACTCACACTCTCTCTCTCTCTCTCCCTTTTGGCTCTGCCGCTGCCAGCAGAGAGGTCAGTAGCAGCAGCAGCAACAACAACAAACCACATAACATTTATACACACACGCACGCACACAGCCCTCGCACACTTTCGTTCTCTTTCTATCTTTTGCAGACATTTACACTCTCACACTCGCACGTGTGGTAACCTTTTGCAAAGCTTGACCGAAAGCTGCACACACACACACACACACACGCGCAGGCAACGCTCTGTCCATCGTCCGCACTTCGATTGTTTGTTTATTTGCTTGTTTGCCTTTGCCTGTTCACACTTGGCGTCGCCGTCAACGTCGACGCTGACAGCGAACGCAGGTGGCCAGCGAAGCGCGCGGAGCAGAGGCAAAGCGCAAAAGCTGCTTGTTGTAAAGATATTGCAAATCAATGACAAAAAAATTACCGTTTTTTTAATACAGCGTATTTTAATTTTGCATTTCACACAGTTATTCGGAATAGTTTGCATATCACTGAAAATTAATTTTTAATTGATATTATAGTTTAGTAATTATTTAATAATAATAATATAATTACATAATGTACATATATAAACACATACATATATCTAAACCCACACACTTTCCAGTATCAATATATTTAATCATATTTTTATCGCTTAATATTTCATTTCAATATTCGCTTCAAGTCTATTGACTTGGTTCCACTGTGCCATCGCTGATTTCTTCTAGCATAGCAATCACCCGCCAACTGCTTAAGTCAGCGATTGCTTTAGTTTAAGCTTCCCAGCGCCTGGCCACACTCGCTCTCTCTCTCTCCCTCTCTCTTGTTCGCCAGCTCTTTCCACTTTTTCGCCCTATGCCAATTGCACTTTGTACTTTGCTGCGTCGCCGCTTCCACTCGTCTAAGCATACGCACCGTTAACCTTGCCAAACGACCGCAGAGAGCAGCTCTGCAGCTGCAGCTAATGAAACGCGCGCGCTCTCTCAATCACACTTGCTATTGCCTCTGCTCTCGCACCCTCGCAGACTTGCATGGCAGCGCTGATGCGCTATCTCGTTCTCAACCGCAGCAAGACGTGTTTAAATTTAGTTTCTGTTAATTTTCGTTTGTTTGCCTGCCTGCTTGCCGAGCCTGCCATTGTTGTTGTTGTTGTTGTTGTTGCTATCTGCTGCAGCTACTGATAAGCAAAATTTAAAGTTGTTGCGGTCGCTCGTTCAATTTGTAACGAAGAAACATATGTTTGCCATATAAGTGTCAGGGGCACTCAAGTCGCTGTTGTTGCTCTCAATTGTTTTTGTTGTTGCTGTTGTTGTCGCTGTCTCCTTCTGCTGATAAACCGTTGCCGCTGCCGTTGCCGGCATTGACTCAGCTGCAACGGGCAATGTCCGTTCGTTCGAACCGCCCCACTTATCGCTATGCACATGCAGTGAGAGAAATTTGACTACGATATATGTATGTAAAGCTGATTGATTACTTGCATAATTGATTGACTGATTGATTGATGGAATAATTGAGTTAGCTGAGCAGCGGACGGCATTGACTAACTAATTGGTAGTGCATTTTTTTGGGACTAAAAAGAAATCTATAAAGATTAGCTAATTAAAAAAATGTATGGTAATAATATTATTTTATTAATAATGATAAAATTAAAATTTATACAAATATTATTTTATTTTTATAATTATTGTCATGTTTCTTTATCTTTCTTCCTTTTTATTATTATTTTTTCTTTTTATTTATAATATTCAAATGTAAACTATAACTTTTTCAAAGAATAATAAATTTAACCTTTTTATATATATACTAAGTCATAGTTAAAATTTCTCTCAGTGTGCATATGCATTTAGGTCTGTGTCCATATATTTCCCCTCATAATTCCCTTAAAATATTGCCTTTTTACTGATATTTACCTTTTGCATTAAGCCGCATCACACACATTTTTTAGACCCACAGACTTTGTGGTTTATTAAACAAATTTTTTTTTTAATAAATAAAAGATAACGGCAAAAAAAATATTTTTTCTGCCCGACTGCAAACATCAGAAATTTCTTATTTATGTTATTTTATTGATAAGAGATAAATATGCATTTCTTACTGTTGGGTATTTGTAAATATTGGATCAACAGTTTATCTCTAATAAATAAAGAAATCAACAAACAATTGACAAGAATTTTAAAATATTTCCCAACGATTTTATTTTGAATGAAACAACTACTTTTAGCAGTATGGCAGCACACAAATATGTCTCAGTGTGGCCGTTCACTGTTGAGTTTAAATATACCAAACTGTTGTTTGCCTGTTATTTAACATGCGTCGACTGCACAGCACAGCACAGCAGTCGAGCATTAGAACCATTGAGAATATGTGTTTAAAGTCGAATTAGAACTGCGGCGAGCAACAAGTGCGGCCAGAACGATCAATCAATGCATTAAACATTATCAGCTCTTATCGTAGAAAAGCCCAGCGAACAACAAAAAAACAAAAACAAAAATGCTGCAAAGCCGGCAAATGAGCTGTAAAACACACAGCAGAAATGCTAATGCGACGCTGCTGCTGCTGATGCTTTCTCTCTCTTTGGTTAACTGCTTTGGTGAGTAATTTGCAAAGAATTTGTTGTTGTTCGTTTTGTTAGAAAGCTGGAGTTGAATGAACTTGTTGCTGTAATGCACGCACACACACACACACGTGGGAGAGCGTGCGAGCGAGAGAGCGGCGCAGCGGCAGCGGCAGCGCTGACAGCTGATTTTGTTAATAACGGCAACTTGTTGATAACCTCTTGAGCTGCGACGACTGGAAGCCGCAAGCCAATGACGATATGTGAAAGTTCTTCCAGTTCTGCTTCCAGTTGCTAATGACGTGTTCTTTCTCTCTCTCTCTCTCCCTCTCTCTCTAGCCACCTTGATACCTACTGGCTCACAGCAGCTCTATCAGCTTTCCAGCGAGGTCAGCCTGGAAGCGGAGCACGTGAACTACGCCTTTGAGACGCAACTGAGCATCAGTTCCGTTTGGAGCGATGCACAGGATCAGCTGCTGGAACTGAAGCTGAGCGAAAGTCAGGTGAAGGCGCAGCAGCGTGCGCGCACGATACTTACACTGCCGGATCGACCCTTCTATGTGGCACTGGTCAAAGGTCAGCCGCAGCAGGTGATAGCGCACACCTCGCGGGATCAGTCGCTGCTGAATCTGGAACGGGGCATTGCGTCGCTGCTGCAGCTGCGCCTGGACAGCAGCGGCCAGGCAGAGACCGAGCTGGACATCTCCGGGCATTGCCGCGTGGAGTACAAGGTGAAATCCTCGACGCGCCTGGAGAAGATCAAGCGAGATTGCGCTCTGTGGGATTTACGGGTCAACTATCATCCGGAAGAGGCTCTGGGCGTGGCACATCACTCCGAGCAGCAGGTGCAGTACGAGCTGAGCGCTGATGGCGTCTTACTCAAGGCCGAATCCTTGGAGACGCATCGCCTGACACTCGCCGCCAAACCGGAGATAGGCAGCTGGGTGCGCGGCAAGCTGCAGCTGCAGCATGTGGCCGAGGGTCGAGACCAAGTGGAGCAACTGCAGCAGCCAACGCTGGCAGCTGCCATTGAAGGTTTGCTGGATTGGTATCGCGTCTTCGAGCTGGAGGCGGACGTGGACGGTGGCATCAGCAAGCTCCCGGAGCAAACGGTAAGCATTCAGCTTCAGCAATTCCCAAACCCAATTCCAAATCTGAACTCCAACTCTAATGCAGCTGCAAGCGCAAGTGGAGCTCAAGCTGGAGCAACTGCAGCGGCAGCAGCTGGGCAAATCCTCGCTAGCCGCGGCCTTTGTGCAGCTGTTGCCGGTGGCGCGCCTCACCAAGCAGCCGGAGTTCGAGTCGCTGCTGGCGTCGCAGTCGCCGCTGGCTGCGCAGCTGGCAGATCTGCTGGGCGCGGTGCAGACGTTCGAGGCGCACAATGCCAGCTTCAGTCACTTCTACAGAGGAGCCGCCACCACGGCCGACTCACTGGAGCTGCTCGAAAAGTACTTGCAATCCCTGGCCGTGGCCACGCATCCGGAACGTCGCATTCTGGAGCATCTTTACGACTTTCTGCAGCAGAAGCTGCCGCACAAGTCGCATGTCCAGCTGCGGGACAGCGTGCTCCAGACGCTGGCCACGCTCACCCGCCACAGCGGCCTCGATGCCAACGACCAGCTGCTGCAGCGGATACGCAGCTTGCTGCTGGAAGGATTAGCCTCCACGCACAATGCGCTGCTCTATGCGCGCGCGCTGCAGAATCTGCGCGATCCGCTGACCATTGATGCACTGCTGCAGCAGGCACTGCTGGCCAAGCAGCCGCAGCACTCGGTGGCTGCGCTGCAGGCACTCCAAGCGTTTCCGGCTGCCAGCTACGCTGAACCGCATCGTCGCCAGTTCGCGAGCATTTTCTATCAGCGGCAGCGACGCTTCGATAGCTCCGCTCGCACCTTGGCCCTGGACATCTTGTTGGCCATGCGGCCCAGTGCCGAGCAGCTGGGCGAACTCCTGGACTATTTGGCCTCCACGGATCGTCAGTTTGAGATCAAGACCTATGTGCTGCAGAAGCTACGCATGCTGGCCGAGATCTGTCCCCGGTTCCGGGCCATGTACCAGGCGGCGCTCCGCCAGCGCGATCATGTCAACAACTACAATGTCCTGGCGCAACGAGGTAATCCTGGCAGAGTTGTACATGCCATAATCACGTCTTAATCCCTCATCCATTCCTCTCCAGGTCTCACCACAGTCCTGACCCGCCAGCTCTCGGCCGCGCCCGCCTTCAACGAAACCCTGCTGAGCACCCAGGAGGTGCAGCAGGGCATACTGAAGCGTGGCTCCGTCGAGTTCCTGCTGCACGCTGGACGCGCCCAGGCGAGCAGCTTCAAGCTGGGCATCTACACGGCCGGTCTGGGATCCGTTGTGGGCGACAGCGATGCGGACGAGGGCAACGACCAAATACCGCCCGACGATGAGCCGGAGCAGGAGGAGACAATGACGGCGGGCATGGAGATCAGTGTGCAGGGCGCCCAGCTGCGTCCGCTCGTCTTCTTCAGCGGCCAGACGGAGCTGATGGGTCATGTGTGGGGCGGCACTGCCTCCGACACAACGCCAGCCTATCAGGCCACCACACTGGCTCAGGATCACGAGCAATACATTGTGCTGGCGACGGGTGCGACGCTGCACTGGCGCGTGCTCGGCGCGCGCAGCGTCGATCTGAATGGCAAAGTCAGCTTCAGTCTGTGGAATCGCAATGCCCAAACGGAAATACAGCAGAAGTGAGTGAAGAATTCAGGTTATCCTGATTGAATCATTCATTATATTCGAATTCAAATTCCTTTTCCTGCAGCACTGGCACCGCTGTCATCGCTCACCTGGCCGTGGGCATCACCTACGCCAAGCTGGAGCAGCAGATTGAGCTGCGCCACGAGCCGAAGCTCAGCCTGCAGGCGGATCTGGACTTCTACAGCAACATCAAGCTCTGCATGCAGCTGCAGCGACCCGAGCAGCTGCTCACGTAAGTCCCTGAAAAACAGCATCTCTTAACTATATATACATATATATATATATATCTGATTCCTATTCCTCAGTGTATCCAATACTCGCTCGATTCACCTACAATCGGTCGCGCCAGCTTACGTCAAGCATTTCCACTCGACGCTAACGCAAAAGTCTCCTGGCCGCACTTTCGTCTTGAACCAGAAGAACAACGAGATGTGCAACATGATATTAGCAGATTCCTGAAATTAAAAATGCATTTATATATATATATATTAATACCAAATTATACAGTGTAAAAAGTGCTGAATAAGACTCAAAGTAGTTCTAAAATTTGAAATCTTTAAATTTCAGTGTTGGTAAAGTGTGCATTGTTTTATCATATTCCATTACATGAGCTTAACAGAGCTACTTTTTAAAGAAAGTGCATAAATGCATTGCACTTTGAGTTCGACAACTGAACAAATAAATATGGAACTACAGCGAAAACTGTTGAAATTAAATTAAGTTTATTCGCTCAATTTAAAGGCGTGCTTAGAGCCTGTTCTTATTTACTCTTCAGTTATATTTAAACGCGCGCTTTCACAGTTTACTGCTAACTCAAATGGCAATTTAAAAAATCGATAGCCTCAATTATCGACCTTAGCAGAATATTTAACAGCAGATGTGAGCAAATGTTGCTGTTAATAAGGCAATAAATAATTTAAAGTAGTTATGTATGCCATCAAATATTATCATTGGTATTTGAATTAAAAATTTGAAATAACTTTTATATATTTTTATCCTAAAATTATTCAATTTTCCTATATACTGCGCATTGTTACTCGACTGCTGGCAGTCACAGTTTTTGTTATCACTCTCAGCAACTGTTAAGAAACAGCTGCGCTCTCTGAGAGTCTGATATATTAGCAGTCAGTTTACATTTGCTTGTGTCGCGGGTAAATTTTATTTTTGTTACAACAAATTAAATTATTAAAAAATAAAGTAATTAAAGCTAAAATGCAAATGCGGTAAAGGTGCTCAAAAGGTAAACAAATTCTACGCGAATGCTAATATAACGGCAGCTTCACAAAATTAGGCCAAATCCCCATAGTGCCGTTTATGCGTGTTTCTATGAGCATGTGTGCGTGTGTGTGTGTATGTGCATGGAGGCCTGGCCGCACGCACACTGTCAACCGCGCTGGACCGTCCCCAGAGGCCTACAAAAAGAGCAAAACTTTGCTAAATATAAAAGACGCTTGTTTACGTTGTTTATTTTAACCATTGTCAGCAGTAAAAAGAGCGTTAAACATATTAATTCACATCTCTTGTACGGCTCGGCTGCTGCTGCAGTTAATATGATTTATAGAGAGAGGCGCTAACTAAATGTTAACAATAATAAAAAAGCAACAATTTTTAATAGTGCAAACGGTTTCTGCTGCATGGCACATGCACAGTGCTGCCAATTTAGCTGTTTTCCCGTCAGAAATGTGATATTGCGTCCTGGGGGAATTAAAGCTATTAAATTGCTTTCTAATTAGAAGTGATAAAGTGAGAACAATAAGCAAACAAAAAAGTTATTATCAGAATGGAATAAAGAAATGCCCATAGTGAAAGCTTGTTTTCTAGAGTTTAGCCATTTTTAGCTTTTTTGTTCTTGTCGGATCCCTCAAGAGTTGGCAACACTGCCTGGCACATGCATAGAACACGCAAGAGAGAGCGAGCGTGAGAGTGGGAGAGAGGCTATTGAGAGAGTCAGAACAAAGTTATGCTGAGAGCGAAGCATTGACGATGTTGTTGTTGTTATTGTGACGTGTTACGTTTTTTGGTGTCCGTTTGGGAATTTTTTTGTGCTTGTGTGTGGGAATTTTGACGTTGCGTGAAGTTGCAATAAAAAACCACGTGTGAACAGTGGAGCGGTGCATTCGAGCAGTGTGCGGAGTATTGCAAATATTTGTCATTTATTTGATGCTCATTACGTTAGCTAGAGTTCTAATAAGAATACATGTATGTTGTTGTTACCTAAAGCCGGTATAAAAAAAAACGTATACATGAACATAGACGTATTAAAACGAAATAAAATCACCCACACACACACATACACACGCACGCAGCGCGTTGCTGGTACGTAAGATATTGGGAGAGTGAGAGAGGATTGTCTCCACACGAACGTGCATAGACACGCATACTTGCGCCCGTTTTAGCGCTCGTGTGACTCTTCTCTCTTGCTGTCGCCCGTAACGGTATCAAAAGCACGCTCACGCCTCAGTGGCGGGCTGGTCTCTGACCATGTAACGTCAATTCAGTTGATTTTTAACGCTCGCAGCGTAAGGTAGTCGCCGCAGTTGCGGTCAATTTGCTCGGTTTAGTGTGTAAAAAAATGGCACCAATGTGATTTCTGTAAAGCAACGAGAAAAAAATTAAAACAAAAATTAAAATTTAAAAAACAAAAAACAACAGCAAAGTTTTTATTTGCGAGCATTGAATAAAATTCTCACTCTCTTCACCATTTTTTGCCCTGACGTAGAATTTTACCTGTGAAAGTGAAAACACAAACGAACGAGCCAAGCAAAACAAAAACGCGTGTGTGCAAGCAGCAGCAGCAGCAGCAGCAGCAAAAAAAGAAAAGGAATCTGAAAAAAACACAGTGTGTGTGAGAGAGAGAAAGAGAAGCCAGCATAAGAACCCAAAACATAACGAAAACAAATATCGACAACTGCAGCAGCAGACAGAATAAAAAAAAAATAAAGAAGGAAGCAAAGAAGAAGGAAATAAGCAAAAAGCAACGAAAGCAACAAGAATAACTGAACACAGCCAACGTCAGGTAAGTGCATCATTCACACTCTCTCGCTTGCTCTCTCTCTCTCTCTCTCTCTCTAGCTAACACAGCCAAATCTGCCAAGTTTTACACGTATTTTTTTTCTAGTGTAATTTTCTAATCTGCATTGCGAATTAGGGTTCCCAAATTGTGACTCAGATTCTAACCATAAATTTAAATATTTATCTTTGGGTTCTTTTCTTTTTTTTTTTTTTTTTTTTTTTTTTTTTGTCTTGCTGTTTTTTAAAATTTTCACCTTCATGGAGGTCCCGCAGTTTTTTTTTTGGGTGTCGAAATTCGTCTGATTAGATAGAGACAACATTTTCAACCTTGCACAATTTATGAGCTGTCTCTCTTTTTTATGGTGGGATCTGTGTTGTGAGCTTGTCTATGATGATACGCGTATAGCTGGAACAAAAAGAAGCTCTAAACTATTTAACAGTTGTTACATAATTTATGGGGCGCGCGATAAGATCGCGCAGCTTTAAAGTAAATATGAAATTCGATAAGGAAAAGACTTAAATTTTTATTGAATTAAATAACACATTTTTGGCATAAAAATTGTATGGAAATATTGTAATTTATTATGAGTATTATTTATTATTTATTCGAAATTTGCCTAATACTTTTCCTTATAAAATTGCATATTTTAATTTAAATATTAAAGAGAACAAAAATAAATCAATTTAGCTAATATTTTAATTAGTTATAAAAAATGTCGCATTAAAATTGATTTCATTCTTTCTTTCTTATGAAACAAAAATATTTTTTATTTTTTAATTTAATTTTGTATTTTTTTTAATTTATATTTATTATTTGCATTGTATAAGTAGATAAATGTTTCAAAAATATTTTTTTATTTTTATTAATTTAATTTTATTTTTTTTTTTTTGTTTTATTTGAATTTTATTTTTTCAATATGTATTAATTATTCATATTTTAATTTTTATTTAATTTTATTATGTAAAATTAATTTTTTAATTTTAAATTTTTATTTTATTTAAATTTAATTTCTTATTTATTTTATTATTACTTACTGCATATGGAATAAATGAAAATGTATCAAACTTTAGTTGAATTATAAAAAAAAAAAAAAAAAAAAAAAATAATAACTAATAAAACAGTAAATATTAAGAAAGTCCCTTATATATAATAGGTTTGCAAAATTCCCCTTTAGTCCATAGCCACAGGCGTTAGTTTACCTTAAAAACTACCTGAAATAGATTATGATACATGCTTGGTTTTTTTCTCCTCTTTTTTACTAGCTGTCTGAGTCACAATTATCAGTTTATTAACAGGTTATCGTTGTGCTGTCGTTCGATACACGAAATGTTAATTTGGAAAGAAAACATTGTGAAATTTTGAACTCCACCCACGAGCCGAGAACTTCCGACAAAGTCGTAAAAACATTTATTAAAAAAAAAAAAGGTTCTATAAACTTTTATATACACATGCTTCGCGTGGAGCCTGAATAATTGCTTCGTTTACGGCGCGCATTTGGGCTTGCGTGAACTTTGGCCAAAACAAAAACAAAAAACAAATAAAACCTGAGCAAAGAAAATGCTGCTAAAATCAATTTCTAAGGCAAACAGCTAGTTTCTTCCTCTACTTGCTATCTTATCAGTTGCGGTGACCCAATTAGGCAGCTTAGCCAGCCTCTAGAGAGACGAAAGGAGAGAGGAGGTTTATTTAAAGATGTCTAAGACATGACAAATATATATATATTTACATATATATATATATATTTCGCACATTCTCACAAAATGCTTATCTAACTGGCAAATAGACAAATTATTGCTTTGCGTAGCTGTCACAAATGACCATCGAATCATTCGCTCAACTGCCAACAAGAAGAGAAAAAAAAACAGTTGACTCAAAAACCGGGTTCATGTCTTTGGCCACGGGGCGGGCGGTGGTCAATTCAGTCAGTCAGTCAGTCAGTCAGTCAGTCAGTCACTCACGTGAGCCGCAAAACGACTTTTCAAATTTTTTTACACACTGTGAGACTGTAAGCAATCAAGTGAAAAAATATAGCAATTACCGATCCGTTTGGATGCCGTTCAAGCGCACGAGAAACAGTTAAGACCAGGCTAAAAGAGCGCGCGAGAGCGAGGAAATACTCTATGAAACTGTGTAGTGCAATGAAAATGGATTATTGCTATAGAAATTATTATCGATTAACTAAGACTTAGTGGTACATATGTATACAGAGATATATATGTAAAGAGAGATAGAAAGATATATATACTGTATTGAGAGATTGAGATATATGTATTATACTATAATATACACACATATATAGAGAGATAGTGATGAACAGCAAGTTGTCTAAACATCATTAAAAGCTTTTCTAACACTACAAAGTGCTATCAGCTGTTAACACTAAAAAGCAAGCACAAAAAGCTAATCTAAATTAAAAAAAAATGTACATTAATATGTAGCTGTATTCATAAGGAAGTAGTATTCCAAGATTTGGAGTTGGAATTTTAAATCAAGATAACTTCAAGATGCTTTTTTTCGTTTGATTTTCTTTTTCTAAAAGTCAAATCTTAAAATATATTTTTAATAATTTTAAAAAGTATTAATTTATAATATATTGATATGCTAATATTGTAAGGAAATGAGAGTTAATATAAACAAAAAAAAAAAGAAGATAGATAACGAGGGAGAGAAAGAAGGAAGAAAAGACAAGTTGATCATGTTTGTCATAGATCAGGTCTCAAAGTATAAACACAAACTAAGCTACCCAGCACTTGTCCAGGGTATTTTCTCATGTATGTGTGTGTGTGTTTGTAGTGAACGTGTGTGTGTGTGTGTGTGTGTGTGTGTGGAAGGGGCAACATGAATCGAATCAATCGATTTGAATAAGCCGACAGAGCAGCTCGAACTCGAATCGCCTATCGCGAATGTCGCTGACGATTTGTTATAGTACGTGATCAGGCGACGACGACGCCGACGACGTCGATCGATTTGATTTATGCTCTGAATCATCGCAAATAGATGATGGGAAATTCAGTTGAAAATCACGCAGACGAGACGAAGCTGGCGACGATGATTAATTTCGCGATTCTCCAATTGCTGCGTATCGAGTTGATTATTTCAAATACTATTATTTTTGACTAGTTGCTCTCAGCCAGTTCGTTCAACTTTAGTTGTTGTTGTTGTTGTTGTTGTTGTTTGGGCTTTATCTATTTGTGTGGCAACGTGCGACCAACTAACCCAATGAAAAAAACTTACCCCACTAAGGTGTGTGTGTGTGTGTGCGTGTGGCTGACAGGTAAATGGGTTTTCTTCTTTCACAGAAATCGATAAGTTTTATTTGAGTTCGCTTTGGCTGTGTCTAAAATTGCTGAGCTGTGCGTTTTATTTATAGGTGTCAGGCCCGTTTGACCTGTCACGGCATTTGCTTGTTGTGCTTATCCCACAATCCACATGCTACAAATTCGATAGAAATACACACATACATACATACACACACACACATGTATATATATATATATATATTTTTAGATACTCCTCCTATGCGCCCATCGTGTACTGCCCATAAATTTGGTTCGTTTGCTTAGTGAATTTTGGTATCACTTTTATCGTAATACTCTGGCAATAGAGCATTGTGACTAGAGCGTTTGGTTTGTTGCTAAAGTATCCATATGATATGATAACTTTCATGGTGATAAGATTTGATTTAGGAAACTGGATAACACTATTGATATATATGTATATATATATATCTATAAGATATAGAGAACTGAGCTAGCTGATTCCAGCATTTATAGGTTCTATCTGCGATTTATCCAGAATTTCGCATATTATTTGGAAGTTTTTATTACTTGGCTAAGATTCAATATAATTATTAATAATTATATTCATTATAGATCTTTCTAAACTGAGCCGTAAGAGTATTTAATGTCCGTCAAACACCTGCGCTTCAAGGCTCTTTCCGGTTTGTTTTCGGGGTAGTTGCCTGGCGCCGAACATGAAAGTCGTTGTCGTTTACACCTGCCCATAAACTGGATAATAATTCATTTGACGTTGTGCAATGATTTCGAATCTGTGTGCGTGAATTTAATCTATTCATTCGTTGGCCGACATTGATTATTAAATATTTTCGGTTCTAGATTGCATTTCATTTGCGACATTTGCGACATTTGCGCTATTATCCGCTCTTATCTCTTTCAATTGCAATGTTCGGATTTGAGTTTCTTTTTTTCCCACATTTATTGAATTTAATTATGTGTATTAAAGCGCTTTTAATAATATTCTCTCAATGATCGTGCAACTATATTGCCCAGCGTATTTGCTCAATTGAGCGTGTCACGCGTTTGATGATATCAGTTACAAAATGGCGCTTATTCGCTTGGAAACTGAAAGCCGCAAGTGTTATCCGTTTCAATTGCAGCTGATTTAGTTGAAACTTTAAATAGTCTCATTTGATTTAAGTGCGATTAAGCACTTATCCGGTGTAGCTCAGCTAATTATGGCGCTTGGCTGTTAAACATTTGGAGATAGTCTCATAGCGAGATCTAATCTAAAAAAATTTTATTTAAATATGTATATTTTTTTTATATTTTATTTGTTTATTTGAATTGGGTCATTCGCACTTATCCGTTAATGACCAACTACTCTAAAGGTTTATCCAAGTTTTATTTAGACAATTATTTAGACAAGATAACTCAGCTCAAGCTAAAAATAGCATGTGACAAACTTATCCGTGATATTGTTGCTGCGATCCTAGAGAATTTCATGTGAATTTGAATTTTTAGACTTATCATAGCCAAGTGAGAACCATTCCGATTATTTGCAATGTTGCAGGGAACATTCCAGAGTTTATATATAGAATCGTTTCAGTCTTAAGCTTAATTGCGTTCGTCTATATTTCAATTCATCCACATTCCGAACAGTATCCGCAATTATCCGTAACACCACACTGACTGGATAGTAAATGACTTGAATGTTATTCGCGCTTTATATTTCATTTGCTATGCACCGATTTGCCATTTATCCACAATGATATAACAATTTCGTATTATAATTAATATTGCTTTCGTCTCATCGATCACATGATCGAATTACTTGGCCTTAAAGTTGCGCTATAAACTTTCTGAAATTCGTGAATATATGCAGGCTTTGGATCTGAAATTAAAAACCCACACACTCATAAATCCTAATCAAATTTATTAAATCAAGTGCAACTCGTACTGTACGTGTGTGTGTGTGTGTGTGTGTGTGTGTGAGTGTCGAGTGTCGAGTGTGTGTGCGTGCGTGCGTGCGACTCGAATGAATGTGTTAATAACCACGCGACAGAACAACAACAACAGCAACAATAACAATAACAATAACCAAAACGCCCACAATATCCAGCAATAAGAAAGTCGAAAGTAAATATAACAACAAAATTAAATATGTGCACATATGTATATGTATATATATATATATATATGTATAGATCTATAGAGTGCGATATATATGTATGTATATATATATATATGCATATAACATGCCCGACATATGCGCCAGAGATATCATACAATCAATTGTCTGGCTCGGTCCGGCTGTGATGTGGGTAATTGTGCGGCATTAATTTGTGCAAGTAATTTCATTGAGGGGCCTCCGACGATGCGACGGCAACTGCAAAAAATAAGCTTTATATGAGTGCGACATATACTATATGCTATATATATATACATAGCATATATCTATATACATATGTATGTATATGTATATCTGCATATATGTTTATATTTATAGGCACTCGTATCGCATTTTGTCTGCTCAGTTAATGAATAAAAGTTAATAACTGCGCGACATACGTAAGTACGTACATTTGTTGTAAATATTTTTACATTTCCCTTGATTCGATAACCTTGATTTTGGCGTATTACTGCATGCTATAAAGGTTATCGCAGCTGGTATACAATGGTCGCGGATAACTTGTTAATTTATGATGCATATTATGATTAGAGCAATTTGTGTAACTGGCTCGACTAGTTAGCCCGAATTGGCTCAATAAGTTATTAGTTTCGGCATGGATACCAGTTATTTTCTGTTTTATGCATTATCCGTAAATGATTGTTTACATATGCTTTGTTATCTGCCCTTATCCGTATTGCCATGTTAAGTGTACTTCATACATTTATGATTTCAATTCACTCTGCAGTATTTTATTATCCTTTCTGCATATTCGTAGCTAATGCTAAGCATTTGTTGCTCTGCTATTGGCAGTTGTTATATGCCTTAATGCTTGTAACCAATGTTGTATTATCCATATTCGCTTATCCGATTGCCGGATGACTTCAAAATCGTTTATGCTGAAACTAATTCGTGAGCTTGATGATCGATTAAACACTTGGATAATTTCTTTCGAGCGTTCATATCGCGTTTTCGTCTTTCATTGTATTTTGTTGGTATAAACAGATTTATTTCTTTGCTTATATAACTACCTGAATCTCTGTCTTCTGCTTCGCTACCTGCTTACTTCACACTATTCTCTCTCTCTCTCTCTCTCTCTGTCTCTTTCTTTCTGTCTGTCTGTCTGTCTGTCTCATATGCGTCCACTTTACAAGCTTTAAAATATTTGCACGTGCAGCTCAAATTCTAAAAATTCCACACAAAATATTCTAGCTGAACCGCTGTCAGTTATTTTCGTTTGGCTTGCGCTAATTAAAGAAACCAGAGCTAATTAATTAGTGCGCTGTGGCATAGTGGCGACATCGCGGAGAGCGGGGGGCAGAAGGCGACGAATGTGTGTGAGTGAGTGACCAGTGGCCACACAGATGGATGTGGACGTGACATTTATAGTGTCTGCAAGCTGTTATCTGAAAGCGAAACGACAAACAAATTTAAAATCTCGAAAAGGCGTGCGAAAGATGAAAAGAAGACACCCACGCGGACCTACAAAAGGGAATTGAAGAGTAAGAGGAGAATGAGAAGGAGAAGGAGACGGAGACGCAGGAGGCAGAGAGCATGGAGGTCGAGTACAAATTGAATTACGCGCAATACAGCAACCAGCATTCCCAATGGAGCATATTGAAAACGCGTCAAATTTGCAAAGATAATAAACAGGCAGAGACTGAGCCAGAGTTGAGGGGTTGAGGGGTTCAGGGATTGAGCTGAGCCCCCGCTAAGGGTAAGGCAGGCAGCTGGGCATAAAATATGCATGTGAAAACAAAGCAAAGCTCAAGCATTTTCGCGTTCCATTCTTTGTGCTGCGTTCTTAGCTTTGGTTTTGCTTCGATACAAAACTCAATTAAGCTTTTCGGCGTACAGAGTTGAGTGAGTGAGCGGAGAGCGCGGGGTAGGGCGTAGTGGAGAGACTCTTCTTTTTGTACGCAATAATGTATAATATAATAAATGCCTGTATGCAAAATACAATGGGCAAAAACAAGTAAACTACGCGCCATTGTCGAACGACTTGAGTTGTAAAGCCGTTTGCCTCGACAAACAGCGCGAAGCAGACAGTACGAGACAGAGAGAGAGAGAGAGAGAGAGAGTGAGCGAGCGAGAGAGAAAAACTTCGGGGTCCCCAGTCAATTGTTGCTGCTGTGCTTTTGTTGGGCCGGATGTTTTTGTGGCACTGAATCGGGGAGCTCTTCTGTGCAATGTGAATTGAACTTATCTCAATGAAGAGTGACAACGGCAAATGAGCGAATGTGTCTCGTTGATATCGTCTTATTGCGGAAAATGTCGCAACGGATAATGGATTTACGGGCTTTGGCCAATGGGCTACAGTGCGCTTTAAAGCTTAAACGCTGCGACCACTTGTCAGCAACAATAAAAATGCTTATCCGAGCGCATTAAGGCACATGGATAATGTGCGGATAACTGAGAACAGGTCATGACATTTGATGTCGCCATCATTTAAGTCAATTACAACATGGCATGGCAACAGCACAGCTTAATAAATGTAAATTGAGCCGTAGCAAATGTGGGTGATAAATCATTTATCAAGAGGATACAACTAGCATGCCGGATAAAGGTTGTTAGTAATCACACAGCTATCAGCTAATAAGGAAGAATGAAAACTTGCAAAACAAGTTCAAGCTATACATAAAACTTGCACTAGCTCAACTCCCAATCTTATATTAGCCATGTTTACCGATGTTTCAGCTTATCTGCGCCTATAGAGACTTTCTGGATAAGTTGTAAATGCAGGCAGTAGCTATCAATTATTATCCAACAGATATTTATTGTTATGTGAAGGACATGTTAAGACGTATTTTTGTTACATTCTGTGTGTTCTACGCTTCTGCATTCGATAGCGCTAATTGGGCATTTCGAGCAACGATCTCTGGTGCGGCTTTTGCATGTCTCTGAAATTAGCAGCTTTAGCATACGCATCTAGGGAACGTGATCGCACAATATAGAGTCGGCATAAGGCAGTTGGGCGAACAAAGCTTGCATATTGCTTAGCTGTAATAAAAGCGTAGGCCGCCCACTTCAATACGGAAAGACTTTAGAGTTTGTTTTCTTTATTGCATTTAGGTGCTTAATAAATGAATTCATGTTTTTTATTGGGCCGAACTTAACCTTAAAAAGTATTGTATAATAGGCGACAGGCACAAATGTTTAGAAACAAGCCAAACCATTGTTTACAAAATATATATATAAAAAAAAAAAATGAGTAAAGAAGGCGACCGGGCGATAAACTCGACTGAACGTATACTTGAAAGCACGTGATGTGGCAGCGAGTCTCAGTTTGCGGCAAGTCTCGCTCAGCTCAGCTGCGGCTCTCGAATATCATTGAAGTTCGCTGGAATGCCAAACAACAAGTGTAGAACAATTGTCGGGCCGCTCGGACAGAACAGCCGACTTATAACAGCTGAGTCACGTCGCGGCCAGTGTTGCCAATTCTGCCTGAAAGCCGCCAAGAAAAAATAAATAAATAAATATATAAAAAAAAATAATAATAATACATAAGTGAGCTAAGATTGATCGTTAGAAGAATCATATGTAGTTCTTTGGAAAAATACAGAGATCAGTGTAAGCTGACAAGTGGTTAGGTTAAAACTATTATACAAATTTGATATGACAAGTTGCAAGCAATTGAATTGTTTGTCTGAGTATAAATATGATATGTATGATAATAATTTCAAAGATAAATGGCTTGGTATATGGATAAACAAGTTATCTGGTCTGAACCTTTGCCGCAAGGTCAATGCTGAAAAGAATTTTTATTTCATAATAGTAAAAGTGTTACTATCATATTTAATAGATTTTCGAGAAACTAACTGTCTAGACTATGATGTTAATTTATGAAATTGATAAAAAAAATTGTATTAATCATAAATATGAAATGCAATTTATAATCACTTGCCATAAGTACTTAAAGTCAATAAAACTTTCTACTTATTGAATGATGATTTTCTTTTAGCTAGTTTTTAGCTGCAAGTAAATGCAGTCATCAGCGCAACTCTGGCGGAGTTGCTGTTGTTTATTGAGCACATTTTGGCAATACAGAGATTAACAATATATAAATATGGCATAAGTACGAATAAAATAAAATCATGATGACATCGAACCGGTTTCCCTACTCGAAATTTCACACTCAATCGAATGCAGATAAAAACATATTCCAATTGAATGCTATAAAATGCGAACGCAAGTGATGATAAACTTATGGGCTGCTGTCATCCAAATACCCGTGACATTGCTCACAGTTGACTTGTTCCCCCCCCCCTCTCCCTCTCTCTCTCTCTCTCTCTCATTCTCTCTTTTTGCGTGATGACGTTGCCTGCTCCGTCTTTCAGTTTCATAGCAACTTTGCTGACGGACGGGCGGTTGAGCGAGCGAACGAGCGACCGAACGAACCCGCCTCCATCGCATTGAGCGCTGCCATTGCCAAGATTTACAACCAATGTCAGCAACTGTGTCGGCTACTAAAAATACTAAAAATAGTCACTCGCTCAGCTGGCCTATGCGGCAGATAGCGACAGCTACAGCAACAGCAACAGCAACAGCAACAGCAACAGCGACAGCGACTCGACTCGTGACAGAGCCGTTCCCAATGCTCCACGCAACATGTTATTTAATGCGGCTTATCAATGCGGGCAAAACAAAAAAGAAGAAATCAGTTAACTGTCGCTAGCTAAAAAGCAAACACTCTTGCAGCTGTCTGATCCTAACAAATATAGTGCAAGCTCAAAAATATTATACGTTAATTTAGAAAAGTTGAGATTTTCTGTTTCAGATGCTTCCAACTAATTATTATTACTTCGAAACAATAGAGCTAGAGCAAAGTTTCATTAAAATTGCAATATATATTCATATAAGCAGTATTCATGACTTGTCTATTATTAAAGTTGTCATCTTCGCCCGTAAACTGGAAGACCCGCTGATAGGGTATGCCAAAAAGTAGAAAAAAGAAAGCACTACGAGAGCGAGCGAGTGCAGACTTGTTAAGTGTCTAGAATTGTGCGTTTTGGGGCTTATCAGTGAATATATATTTTTTTGCTTTTGTATTTTCGCTTTTTTCTTTTTTGGGTACAAACCAACGCCGTTGACTTTACCCACTGCCCCAGCTAATACACCAAGCATATATATATACTTACATATATTTTGTAGTCTGTGCTACGATTGCTCGCATTGAAGTATACAACGCAACGAACGCGTCTATCTTATCAATCTATATTCACGTATTTTCTGCATAATATTTGATGCCCTTGTCGCGCGTCTTAGTTTTGTATTTTATGACGCATGCCAAATACTAAACTACTTGACTTTTGATATGCTTGAGTGTCTGCCAATTGTGCGGATAATTTTTACACTTGTTAATTCTATCATCAATTTGTCGCGCTTTATTTCCGGCTTTGTTTTGTTTTGTCTATATTATATTATTGATAAACGGAGCAAAAACCTGCAAAGTTCTGAGACTCTTTTATAGGTTAGATGTTATCCGCAAGTCGAATAGATATGAATTTAATTCAATGCTAATTGATTTGCGGGCTCTATCTGTTTGATGGAATCAACTGAATAAAGCTGTAAACGATATTTATTCGATATCCGCTGTTATCCGCTTCACTCTTAACTTTGGAATACGCACTTATTTGGGCAATTTTAGCAACGGACAGTTATGAATTGATATTTTTATTTCGTAGCTGCCACTTTTTGTTATCTAAGCGCATTAGATTATGCGGATAACTGTCCAGCTCATAAAATAATTTAGACCTTGGTCAAACTAACCCATATATGTTACCCAAGTTGATAAAAATAATTAATTATTGTTTTATTTTTTTTTTTGGTCTGTATTGAGTTCGATACCGGTTCTCGTTCGACTATTTTTTGTTAGCGCGATAGTCTTTTCTTATCCGCATGACTGTTAGGGTGTCAAATATTTTATGGCTTGAATATTTAAATATTGGAGTAATTAAAGTAACTAAATGTTAGTTTATTATATTTTCCCCCCTTTCTGTCATCAGCACAGCTGCGTACAGCACGAAAGGCGCCTGCATGCTCTAGAATTTTAGGCAATTGATTCAACTATTTAAAAGCGATTGTCCGTCTTTTATGATTTTGTTTATCTTTCTGATTATTATTTCTTTCAAACAAAATTATTACATCATCTCAATTCCATCTAATGTTGTTTCCCGCTAGTTTCATTTCAATTCTCATATTCATTTTTAGCTCTTGCCATAAATTTGATTGCCCAACACAGAGAATAATTTAGATATATATATCTATATATATATATATATATATATATCTATATTTCATACAGATATCTTGTAGCTTGTAGCTTGTAGCGCCTTTTGCGTTGTTCTGTAATTATATTTGAAATGTGCATTTTTATAGCAATTTCTAGTAAAACTATAAGTTGTGCGCCACACATACAAAATTAGAAATATATCTCTATGTGCGATGATAGGCGTTTAAACATTTCTCTATGTCTGCGTTTGCGTTTGTGTGTGTGTGTGTGTGTGTGTGTGTGTGTGTGTGTGTGTGTGTGTGTGTGTGTGTGTGTGTGTGTGTGTGTGTGTGTGTGTGTGTGTGTGTGTGTGTGTGTGTGTGTGTGTGTGTGTGTGTGTGTGTGTGTGTGTGTGTGTGTGTGTGTGTGTGTGTGTGTGTGTGTGTGTGTGTGTGTGTGTGTGTGTGTGTGTGTGTGTGTGTGTGTGTGTGTGTGTGTGTGTGTGTGTGTGTGTGTGTGTGTGTGTGTGTGTGTGTGTGTGTGTGTGTGTGTGTGTGTGTGTGTGTGTGTGTGTGTGTGTGTGTGTGTGTGTGTGTGTGTCTGTGTGTGTTGCAATGCCATAGTGTAAACATTTTGCAACAGGCTGCCCTGTTGTTTGTCTGGCCTTGACGCTGGGCCCCATCTAGACTCCCTTCTGGCATTTCGCTTACCCACTGAACCTTACATCATATCGTTGCTCTACTGTACTAGGCACTCACCCGTGGTCTCGTCTAGCCTGTAACAATGGCGTTCAATAAATGTTAGCTGACTGGCTGGCTGTTTGGCGTTTGTTTTTGTTGTTAGCCATCAAATGATTTTTTTTTTTGCTTTTTTGGGGCCATTAGTTTTTCTTTAGCGTGGCGACATATGGGGCCTCTCCGATGGGGCGTCTATTAAAGTGGCGTAAGTGTGTGTAATTAGCTGCAATTTGAGTGCGACTGAGATGTCTCCATCGGCATTTCATTGACCATAGCCAAGTGGCCTCAAATTGTGCACTCAACATATTTTTTTATTTGATTAGCAAGTGCTGAGAATTCCTGTAGCATGCAATTATGGCCAATTACATTGGCGCTTTGCTATTAATAATTGTGTTATTAACATATGGAGACTATTGCTAAAAGCAATTTGAGCACATGAATTATTATTATATATGATGAAATATTGAAGCTTAAAGAAAAATGTTTAAGAGCAAAATTTAAAAAAAATAAAAGCAATAATTATTAGTGAATAATAAATAAGTTAATAATAACAAAATAAAATATATTAAGTAGGAAAGATTTTTTAGTGGAAGTCGAAGCTGGATTCAATAAAAGGAAAATCGAATTATATGAAATATTTTCCTTTACATATTTTATTATATTACAGCATATACAATGTGCTTAGTATAAAATAAAAGTATATATAATTATATATATATATATATATATCGTTTTTCTAATACTCAATCTAGCCAATTTATTTAATAACAATTTTGTATATTTTTGTTGTCTCTCCGTAAGCGAAATTGTTTGGCAAATTGAAATAAATTAGCTAGTTTAAAGAGTTTTAAACAGACTTTTACAATTTTGACACCTTGTTAACCATTTGACAACAGCTCGAAACGTGACGAGATGATTGTTTTACACTGTTAGCTGACAATTGAAAGCGGATAAGTTTTTAATTATAAACTCGGGTGTCAAACACTTCAATTCATGTTCATGTCGATTTATACATTCTAAAAGGCAGATAAGTTACCTCATATATATATATATATATATATATATATATATATATATATATATATATATATATATATATATATATATATATATATATATATATATATATATATATATATATATAAAAACTTTAAGCAATAATTTTCAATATTATTCCTTACATAAAATGAAGCTCATATAGTTAACTAACTGTAAATGAGTAAAAAAATATGTCTAGGCACTCATGTATAACGTTTTATATAATTTGTTGTGGATATGCTTCAACTATTCTGCGCAAAAAAGAAACGAGAGATATATGTGTATGCATGGATATTAATCAACTCTATTAGCTCTAGCATGGTAACATGTCTATTTTTTTCTCGTTCAACCATCTGAAGGTTCCACATGCATCGTTAAATGCTTTGGCGCACAAATGCTGTGTCAACATGACGTATGCGTAACGATAATTGTTCGCTAGCTTCATACGCCATGCTGGCCGCAAAAATTACAGCCCAAAGAGAGTGCAATCCGTTGTACATTTTCTCTAGCCGGCATTTGCCAGTTGCGATGATTCATGCTCATCGAGATACTCTATATATATATATGTATATATATGTATATACATGCTCTGTTCTGTAAACTAGCTGGCGCTGCATATTTGCCTACTATTGTCGAACGTTTGCCAAGCCAAGCAAAAGAAAAAATATCGGATAAAATGAAGGAAAAAAAACGAGAAAAAATTCGAGAAATTGTGCACTTACATAACATTTGTGTGCACCCAGAGCCAAAATAAAAAAAAAAGAAAAAAAAATGAAGCGAGGCGGCTTCAATGCTGAATCGGTCGCTGCCGTCGTCGCCGCTGCCTTTGTTTGGCTAACTGGCCGCTTCATTTCTCACATGCAACATTTTATGTCTGGGTGTGTATGTGTGTGAGTGTGTGGAATTATACCCTGTGTCTGAAAGATAATTAAAACGGGGTGTACTCTAGAAAACCTGCACAAATGCCAATATAAAGCAAAATATTTTTTAAAATTTTTATTATATTTATCTATGATACTTGTAAGTACTACTTTTACTTTAAACTTATTTTATAGGAACATTCACAGGAAGGCTGAAAGTATTCTATGCATTTATTATTAGCTATATATTATTTTATTATATATATAAATATAATATGGAAATATATATTATTAGAATTAATTGTTTATTTATTTATATAAAATACATAATTTAATTTTTATAAATATTTACTTTGATAATTTCGAAAGATTATCCAAATAAAATGAAACTTTATTGGATTTACAGGGTATCTACATTCGTCATGCTATTCGCATTCTAATATACATATATATATTTTCTTTCTCGACTTTTCTTTTATTTCTGGCAATTGCCTTTGCCTCCGCTCGCCATGCCATGTTAGTTTTTCTCGTAACGCGCAGCATTAGTGTAAAATGTGTGTGAACGAAAAAACAAAGAAAATAAGAAAATAAAGCAAAGTGGCAGAAGAGATGAGGCCCGCAAATAACTGTGCCTGGGCCAATGCACGTGATTTTCTAGCCACATAGCGCTTGCAGTGCGCTTATCTGCCTCGTATGTAATTATTATGAAATACACAAAAAAAAAGTAAAAAACACAAAAACAAAAGCTGAGCGAAAAAGAGAAATAAAAATGTTGCTGCTGCTGCAATTGCAATATTTTTTGTTGCTTTTGTTTGCTTTATGCCGCAGTTCAATGAACCGCAATGTTATTGTTGCAGCTGCTGTTGTTGTTGCCATTGTTGTTGTTGTGGCAAGTGCATTATACAGGTTTTCCTTTGTGTTGCCAAAAAAAAAGAAAATGAAAAGAAAAGAAAATGAAAAATAAAACTATTGCAAGCAAACATAAAAAACGCAAAACCTTGCGTGTTGGCATTTTCAGCGTCGCTGCGTCTGCCACAAAACTTGGCCAAGTTGATCAAGACGCTGCGAGGAGGGGTGCCGTTACAGGTAGCTCTCTGTAAATCAGGTCAAGCCTGCTAGCGCGTTTTGGCCTTTGGCCTGGTTTTTCGGGCTTTTGTTTTTTCTTCTTCTTTTAATTGTCTTTACTCTGGCTAATACAACAATATTTCGGTTGGCTGTCCTTGCTAGCATTTTGAGAAGTTGACAAGTTGATTTCCTTGGCGCCGTCTAGTGCGTGTCCTCTGATTGCCCTTTGCCTCTCGCCAACTGATGGAGCATAAATTGATTCACTTACTTGTCGCCCTCTCGCTCGCACATGCGTCTGTGTGCATGTGCGTGTGCGTGTGCGTGTGCGTGTGCGTGTTTCATTCATTGATTTACCCAACCTTATCATGGACTCTCGCTCTCCCTCTCCCTCTCTCTCTCTCGCTCCGAACTCTACACAACTCGCTCTCACCACATGCCCTCAGAGAAAACAGCAACTCACTCGTTTCTCCACTCTGCTCGTACTCTCACAGTCTGCCACTCTCTCCCAGTCTCTCAGTTGTTCGCGTCTCCACGCAATTCTATTTGCTGTGTATTTGTATTTGCTTTACTGCTGCTGCTGCTGCTGCTGCTGCTGACGTAAAGTGTCCTTTCCAGCTGTTGACACCCACCCACCCACACAGAGCCTCTTCTAGCTCAACATCCCTTCAATAGCGACACTCTCAATGTGCTTGCTGTTGGCCCACATTTGTGAAATTGTTGTTTTCACTTACTTTGAGGGCTTACTGTGGCATATGATGGCATAATTTTCATTTCTCTGTATACCCTTACGTAGGGCATATCGGTTTTTGTTTGATTTGATGAAATAGTTTTTCATATTTCTTTTCCAAGGGTATTTCAGCTTCTATACTCCTTTTATTACCTTTATTATGATTCCTTACACGTTCTATACTTTTTTTTTTTTTTTTTTTTTTTACAAAAATAAAGCAAAATTGACACAATTTTATTATTATGCTAGAGCCGTTGGAGAGGCAGAGCGGGCCAAATGGGCGGTCTACTAAGTCATTGCACTCTCACAGGACAAGGGTTGCGAACAGTGACAGCTGCCAGCTGCCAGCTGGTTAGCCCAGTTAGGCAGTCGAAGTGAAGCACTCTAAAACGCTTTTCATTTTTCATTTGGCTCAAGGCGCACCCCAAACACTTACCTCATATCATATGCAAATTTGGCTCAAGTGTGTCTAAAAGTCATAAAACGTAGACGATTTCTGTTTCAGTTCAGTTGAGTTCAGTTCGGCTCAGTTCAGCTTAGTTCAGTTCAGTTTAGTGACCTACTTGGCTAACTTGTGGTTGTAGGGAACACTGTAATTAAGTGAGCTATTGGAAAACTGCAAATTTTGCTGTGTGGGAAAAACCTTCGGGCACACGAAAGTAAAGCAAGTAAACGGAATTGGAGATTATATAAGACTGAAGCGAGTAGTTCAAGAATGAGTTAAAGATTTGGCTATTTTTGAAATATTTCGTTTATTTTTAAAATAATTGAATGTGAATTATTCCCTGCCACTATTAATATACTTATTTATGGATATATATCGATATTAAGCTATCGAATACTATTTTTTAAATAAATAAATATTTATATAAATATTTAATTGGAGCTAGATTATAAAAGTGAATTGATTAAGTTCTTTAGAACACTTTTAGTAAACCCTTTCGAATATGTCTAAAACTAAATTGATTCAGTTGATATGAACATATTCCTTTCTATCTTACATGAACGCTAATTGTAAACTTTATTCTTACTAGATGCGTTTATAAAAAGAATATTCTTGAAGGTCAGAATAGTATTGGGTTCTTGAGTTTCGCGCGTCTCTCAGATTTAGCTTCAGTTTCAGCTTCAGTTTCAGGTGTGTCCTGTCCACATACAATGTGCTGCACTTTGACATTTTGACAAACAGCGCCGTCACGCATCATCAGGCTAATAACGTTCATAAATTTGTAATGCATTGGGTAAACAATGGAAAGTTTTGCACTTGTTCTCTTGCTGCCTGTGGCGTAATTCTGACATAAAAATGGTCTAAACAATTGAGAGAGAGAGAGAGAAAGTGAGAGGTGGAGGCGTGGGCGGGGTCGGAAAGACGAGTTATGTTTCCCGTTTCGAGTGCGACACGTTGCACGTTGCGTCACTCGTGTGGGTGGCACGTTGAACGCTCATAGCAATCAGCTTGTGTCGCTGGATGTAATGTGGGTTAAGTGCTCGTCATTTGACTGCCGATTACATGAAATGAGCGCTCGATTAGCACAAACGCTTGCCACCTGTCCATAAATCGAGGCAGCTCTTATATTTATTAGTATTTTTCTCTATCTCTCTTTTGACTTAGACAACGATATATTTGTGTCCAGCGGCCGCGTATGAAAATTAATTGAGTTGTTTATGCTGCTGCCACTGGAAATTTGAATACTCAATAGGCGCTGACATTTTGCCACCGGCAGCCGCCATGTTTAATCGCTGCAACTGTCTCGTTGGGGGCGATAGTTATTTAAAGTCATATTTGAATTTGCAAAACGAACGCACAACTTGTTTGTATAAAGCCAATTTGATTGGCTTGATATGTATATTAGAAATCCAAAGTAGAAATATTAATAAAGTTATAAGCAAAAACAATATATATATATTATATGTTTTCATTCATATTTTCAACTCTTAAAACTCTTTTTATAAAGTTTCACAAAGTACAAAGTTTATGCTTGTCAATGAAATACTTAAAAGTTATTTCTCAAAAACTATATTGATTGGTTATCAAAGCCTTGCCTCCTCTAAAGTGTGTGTTAAAGCACAGGCCGAAGAGTTGTTTAAGCAAGAAGTATTTTTCTTTTTAAAAGTTGAAAGTTTTTTAATATTTGTTTCGTATACAGAGTATGGCATAGGGAGTGCAACCTGAGCTAACAGCCAAAAATTCGGTTTGAAATTTAATTTGTATGTATTTGAAGCAACAGCAATGGCATGGCTTCAAATACTTTTCTTTCGAAGAGGATAGACAGCACTTAAAGACTTTGCTTAAGATTTTCATTTGATTTGGGTATATTTTGTGTATCCAGGTTTGACTGGAGATAGAATACAAAGCACAATACTTAACCAAATGAAAACAAAAGTAATAAAATACAAATTTGAAACAATACCTGATGAATATAGAAAGCAGTCTTACCTACCGAAATTTAATGAAAATAAACACATTTGGTAGCTTAAATTATATGTAAGATTTATGTTTTATGAGTATATGATTTATGCATTATACGAATCATGCTACAAATATACAAATCATGCTAAAATATTTTTGTTTGCTTTCATTATTGTAATTATTAAGAATTGGACCTGTATTCTGTACATGTACTCGATGGAGATGTTGTGTTGCTGTCGTGACCTCCAATGTGACATGACAGATCGTGTCACAGCATTTGCATAAACGTTTTAATTAGCTGTGTGTGTGTTTTTGTTTTGCTGTATTCTGGGTTCTCTTGAGGGCGGACTAATCAAATAATGTAAAAAACATTTGTATTTTTCGTAATAGACTTTTTGTTGTAGTTATTGTTGTTGTTGTTGTTGTTGTTGCTGTTGTGCGTTGTCATTTGTGTGTGTGCTGTCCAATTGAATTCAATTGACTTGCGGCATTCGTTTAAAGCTGTTAAGCCTGCCTGAGCACTGATTTGACTTGATTTGATTTGCTTTGCTTAAATTAGCTGCAACATTTGTGAGTTGATAACGAATATTTGCCAATTGCAAGCGTCGAGTCAACAAATGTCTCGCAAAACAAAATACACAAAATCGATATGTAAACATATTTTTTTAAAAATAAGTTTATACTCAAGTAGTTCTCGCTCTCTCGCTCTCTCTCTCTCTCTTTCTTTCTCTGGTAATTGTTGTTTTGCACACAGTCACAAATTGAGAATTGAGGCACCTTGAAATGCGAAACTAGCATAATATTGACATACATATATGAAATTTGCACATGGATTCAAATTAAATTATATACTTAAGCACAAAATGCGCCCATTACCAACTAATGAGGCCTTACTGTACGGCAATTAAACTTGAATGGCGATCTCCATTGGGGCATTTTTGTTTTGTTTTTGTTTATCAGCTTGTTATTGAGGCTATGACCCGACTGATAAGTGAGCCAAGCCATAAACAAAATATCTAATTGCCCCAAATAGTTCACAATAAATAATTAGTGCAAAATTCTGATTAGAGCAAATATATGTATTATTAGCTTTATAAATTCTTTAAATAAGTCTCGTCTTTTATCTGTATAACTAACTTATCTTCGAATTTGTAAAGCAACATTATCGCTTAATTGGCTAAAATTAATGTGGTTATAAATAAGTTGTTGAAGATTTTTAGGTAAATCCATGAGGAGTGCAGTTAAAGTTTCGATATTACTATCGTTTTCGATATAAACACTTAAAATCTTAAATATTTAACTATATTGTTGAATAATGTAATTTCGATAACTATCGATAACGCTTTATTGATATTTTTAAAGCACTTTGTAGATGATTGTAATTATTAATTTGCATATATCAAACACGGGCAACGCCCATTTACACAATGATTTACATTTGCACATTTAACAAACATCAATTGTTTATTGTTCTCAGCCCACCCAGCTCAACCCCCCTACTTCTGCACTAACCTTATCGATTGTATACGATGGGTGTTTGCTCGATTGACAGGCAACTGTCTCGCTCACAGTCTGTGCGCTTAACACCTCGTGTCAAGTCAAGTCTAACGCAACGATCTATCAGACACGTCTGTCTAGTTCAGTCCGTCAAAGCCACGCCCCCGCGCCCCCTTTGCACTAAATGTGGTTGCTGACAAGCGAAATCATTAAAAGTGTCAAATGAAACTAAAAGAAGTATTTGTTGTTGATCTCTCGCATTTTCATGTGCTGTTGTTGTTCGCTTGGCCGTTTTTGATACGTGCGCAGAATTTCAATTGAAATTTGCAATTCAATTTTCGCATTTCGCATTTCGCTTTTGTTTTTACTCACAGGCCGAGTGGGCGTGGCACCAGGAGAAGGGGTGGGGGCCCTCTCTACGCTCAGCTATTTAGCATGCGCTGCCATTCGCAGGCGATGAAACGAAAGCATTCAAAGAATTACGATAACAAAAGAAAATAACAAAAAACAAAAAATATTTTTAAACTATATCGTATTTATTTATTTTTTTATTATTTAATTTTTTTTTAAGTTTTTATTTCGTTTTCTGTTATTCGCTCGACATGAGCTGCCAATGCAGCGTGCGCTGCTGTTGCTGCTTATTAGGCATACGCAGCGTGTGTGAAAAACATTTACTGCGCTTGCCACTTGCACAGAATTTGATTATTATCAAATGTCATTAGTTATAATTCAAATCAAATATGCATTCGAACTCGCCATCAATATGCCATGCCTGCAGCCTAATTAAAATGAACATTATGCTAAATGAGTGTACGCAGTGTGTGCAAATTATTGATTTTCTAATTACAAATGCAGCGGGCAATGTGCAAATAATTATAATTGGACAAGTTTCATAGATGAACTATATTATGTTATTTAAATAATGGGCATTCTTTAAATTTTAATATATATGAAAACTTATTCAGTGAATCAATGTATACTAAAATGTTAAGTTTACATATTCGATTTTCAATTGGGGGCAAAATAAAATAGATTTTTTTTTTTTTTTGAATAAACACAGTTTGTTTTGCAAAGCACAATAAACCTCGTATATCATATATTTCATATAAAATATATACTTTAATATATATATACACATATTTCAGAGTCCAAACAAATATTGCATAAAATCAATTTTTTTATAAAGTTAATAATTCTAATTTCATAACAGCATCAAAATTGTTTGATTCTGCAACTATAATGAGGCCAAATTGATTTCTTTTTTTTTTTTTTTTGCCAATACAAACATTTTGCTGGCCCAGTTCAGATAAACAATTACTTGATATGTACTCCTTAATGATTTGTATTTTTGTGTCCGCATATATTATAAATGAAATTTGGGTATTTTTTGTGGGCAATCGAGATATATCTGTGTCGGTTTCCAGTTTGGCAAATATTAATTAGATATCGACACGATACGAACTCAAAACCGGCAATTTACTAAGAATCGGTTTATCTTGTTGGCGACGGCGACATTTGGGAGCCTTATAAGTACGGTCATGCTGTATTTATATTGCGCACAGTTCACTCTCCTCTCTCTCTCTCTCTCTCTGTCACTCAGACTCTCACTCTCACTCTGCGTCTGCTTCTGGCCAGTTGAGATTTTTATTGCCGCTGGCATTTAATGCCGTTTCATGTATTTTATGGCCCAAAGGCGCCTGACGCCTTGTCTACAATTGGAATTATATTTCGTTGTTGTTGGCCCAAATGAATGGAAAATGTTCCAAGTTGTTTTTCATGCGTGTCATTGAACCAATCATTTCATATACATCTTTGTGCGGTTCTGAGCAACAAGGACTATATAAGTATATATAAATATATACCTTAAGCCCAAATATCTCTATACAAATATACAAATATATAATATATATATATATATATATATATATATAAAGTATATCTGAGTGATGGCAGTTGATTGGATTACACGGATTTTGTTTATTTGCCGTAACTCGCAATGCCAAACATTTCATTTATAATAAACAAAAAATATGCATCAAATTGATAAACGCTGGCTTTTAGCTTAGCAGTCGGCGTGGCTTTTAAGTTGGCCAAAAATAATAGTAAAAAAAATGCTGAGTGAGTAAATGAAATGCCCCCAACGAAATTCAGCTTGATTTGCCCCAAAGTTTTGTCAAAAAATCAGTTAAAACAAACTTTTTGGCATTGTTTATTTTAAGTTTTGAACTAGTTCGCGAATTTAACACTATTAAGTTCTTTTTCGAGGTAGATTTACTTTGTCAAATATTTTCTCAGGCCTAATTGAAAGGTTTTATAAATTTTTGCTGCGATATATGATATTCTTTATCCTTATCCATTTCACTGTTGTAACGAAAAAGTCAGTGCCATTCTATGAAAAATGAGAATGGGCTCAATTGCTATCGGGGCAGCAAGTTTAGCTTAAAGCTCGGTTGGAATTTAAACACAGCAAATTTTAATTAAAATTTTGAGTTGACTTTGCATTGCAGCCTTGTTTTAAGTATGTTTAGTTGTAATTAACATAATTATAAACAAAATCTTACTGATAACCTCTTATCTTATCTTTTGCAGACTTTGAAGCGCGCTCTTTTACATTTTGCTCCGCTATGCTCTCGCAGTATTTGTTTTAAATCGTTCATTATAATGAATTCGGCGCGACATCATCGTATTGGAGTGTTTCTGTCTCCATAAATGCGCATAGCTAAGCCACAATAATAACGAAAACCCAGCAAAAACCCAAACAACAAAATCACAAACAACAGTTGATCTAGTCACACACAAAAAGAAAAAAAAAAAAGGAAAACTGAAAATACAATTGAAAAGTCTTGGAATACAATACAATACCTACACACTAAAACCCACAACTATTCACTAAGAGAACACGACACGACAACGCCTGCTCTCGAGTAACTAGAGACAGCTAACAAGCAAAAGCTGGCTAAGAAAATGCCCTATCATCGTGCCGACACATCGGCTCAGGCCGATAAGCTGAGCGGCATTGTCGAGGAGAGTGATCTGTACGAGGGATTTGCTCCGCATGTGGAAACGTCTGAAATCAAAACACTCGATTTCTATAATCTACCAAAGCAGACTGGTGAGTGGTATAAATATTAATAGTATTTGAAAAACTGAAAAAATTTAAAATTAAGCTGAATTAAGGTAAAGAGAACGAAACTTTTTAGTCTAGAATTAAACAAATTTTCGTAGGTGATACTGACTCTTTCTATTTATATTTCTTTTGAAATATAAAAAATATTTGAAGTATAACAAATTTCATTTCATATCTATAATATTATCAGCTCAAATTCTCTCTTATATCTTATGTGTCTATGCTCTTCCATGCATATCGTTTCTTTTTAAATGATATCAAATTTTCATGTTTTCCTAACTAAAATTTATTCACAATCAAATTGAAGCTTCTACAAATTAGAAGCATTTGAGATCGGCTCCATTTTCCGGTCATCAATTTGAGTCTTTTCGAGGTAAACAAACGCATTTGAGTGCTCTTGTATAAATAAACAGCAACAATCATGATTTATGTACATTATAAAACTGAATGAGCAGGTGCAAAAATTCTGGAAAGATATGCGTGCTCGCTCGCCTTTTAATGAGCTCATTTTGCAATAAATAAAAAATTTAAATAAGCAAAGGTCGAACTTTAGCAACTACCACGCACCCACGCAAAAGATATATGCATGCTCAGGGATGTATACATTTATGTTAAATATGTTTGTTTTGATATATATGTATATAGAAGTTGGGGCACACGTGTTGCCTTAAACCAGATGAGCAGAAGAGCGTATTTTGAGTAAAATATTAATTTATGCATTGCATGAATGATTATTTGTTTGTGCTATGCCGCGAACCAAAATACATTAATCAATGAACACAAACAGAAACCCAAATGCAAAAACAAAATAAAAATAAAAAAAATTCAAAAACAAACGAAATTCGTGCAAGCAAAATTAAATTAAATATAGGCATTTGTAATAATTACGGGCTAATATGGCGGTACCGCCGAGCCAGGTCCCAAGTAAAGAGGAAAAAAAAAACAAATAAGAATTTGGGGTATTACCAACTGCATAATGCGCGTTTACAGTTCAATAACAGATGACTGTAAACATATAGATATATTACAATTCTAACCCAAAATATAGGCTTATCATATCTTAATTAAGAAATGGTATAAACTTTTTTGATGAGCTTCAGGTAGAACTCATTTAACGATTTGTTCGATCCATAGTTCGAAAATATCTCAAAAAACTCGCTGTTTATATTTGTTCATTTGCTACGTCTTTGTCATCGACACATGAACAGCTATTACACAAAACCAATATACTCTAATTCACTTTGTGAACGAGCATCGAAACAATCTGCCACTGAAAACTGAACAAACCGGCCAATTGGCGTGGCCGAACAGTTTGACTGGATTTCATGTACGCAACATTGTACTCTACACTCGATTTGGCTTATTTTTTATTTATGTTTATGTTTGTTTTTGTTATTTTTTCATTTTTTTTCTATCGTGCTGTTTAAGCTTTGTGTATTTTTGGACCATTATAACACGCAGATCGAAAATTATAAAAAAGTTGAGAAAAACTAACCGAAGGCTTCGCTACAAATTATGCTAATAGCTCGCTTGAAACATAAAAAAAAAAATTGAGAACAAATATTTAAGTATTTAATTGCAATTTGCATTTGAGAATAGAAAACGAATGAGTAATAAAAGGTAGTTTAACTGTGAGATATCCTGTAAGTGTGAAGATGAATTTTATGGAAAATTATTGTAGTTGTATAGTTCAAAAATGTATATTCTAATTAGCAGATTTTAAATTTATATATATATATTTTATTTATAGCTATTTACATTTAAAACATATGTAATATGTAAATATATGAACATGTACATGTAAATATATGAATGTATATAGCTCAAAGAACATTTTTGACATAATTCCATGATTCACTCCTTTTTTTGCACAACATTTCGATTACTCATTTCCATAGACGAATTTTTATCAATTGTTCGTAGACATATTAAATGTGGCTTTTATTGAATGTGAAGAATAAAGTTCGGCAATAACGCTAAAGAAATAAAAAATTTGGATAGTAAAAAAAGCGGCTATGACTACAATGAGAATAGAGAGAGAGAGAGAGAGAGAGAGAGAGAGAGAGAGAGAGAGAGAGAGAGAGAGAGAGAGAGAGAGAGAGAGAGAGAGAGAGAGAGCGAGATCTGCCTAATATTCTATATTTATTGAGTTGTCAAAATATGAATAAAATAATAATTTATTATATTAGTTTCGATTAGCTTTCATTAACACCATTGATATTGAGGGAATTGTTATAAGACTTTTCATGAGGTAGCTAAAATTTATAAAAATTTGATGTGTTGACTTATTCAAGGAATTACAAAAAATAAAAATGTTTTAATATAAATATATCTACTCACTTCCAATGGATTTATAGTATTTCCTATATATCAATTAAAATCTGTTTTATTCTTCATTATTTTGTAGCTCGTATATATGAATCTTGAAGATATGGATATATAGCTTATATACAAATATTCAAAATCAGTCTTCTTTATATACATTAGAATTTATTGATTTCAATGGCAAATAATTTATATTGTACACCAACTCAATCTACAATATGTTTCTCTTATACAACTTGACCCTTCTCTTTGCCAGTTTTTTTTTTGTCGTTACGAAATATTGAAAAGTTTTTCAAAATTGTTTTCGCTACGCTCAGTTGGTTTTTGCTGTTGTTGATTCAATATGCTTTTATTTTCGACAGTCCGTGAAATGCGTGCATGCATGCGTGCGTGTATGTGTTTATTGTTTATGTATTGCAAAATGAGAATTGCAATTTACATAAAACTTTCAACAGAAATTTCAGTTTTACAAGCATTTCTCAGCTGATTGAGTTTTTAGTTTTTGCATTTGGTCAAACACTTAAAAAGCTGGCCAAGTAATCAAGAGCTCTTGCTTATCACTAGAAAAACCAAATGTGCTGATAATAAGGGTTATGCAATCAATTGACCCACATTCAAAAATGACAGCAGTTGCTGCAAATTGATATTTGTTGTCCAGTGTCTGTGGAAAGCTAGAAAAATCAATTTGCGTTTACAGAAATTTGATTAAATGGCAAATGGAAAAACTCGATTACATTCTTATGGCACATCAAAGGCAATTAAATTTTACATTTACACTGCATTTACAATGCAGAACGATAAAATGTTTTGAGGAAGTAATTATGGGCTGACTGTATACCCTGCATTTAGAAGATAGACAGATAATACCAATTGATAAAAGCTCAAAAAGTCGAAAAGTAATTTTGATATTTATTAGTTGAATATTTTCATTTTTTCAATGTATTCACTTTTGAATATATCTTATCAGCTTAAGTAGACGCATAGAAAATATAATTAGGGTTACCATATTATGCTAGGCTTTTCCAAAAAATAACTTGAATTATTTTATATATTTTACGTTTTGAATACACCTTTGTTCAATTCAGTCGCATTGTCATAACACGAAAAGTATAGTTTTAAAAACATATTAGCTCTGTCTCCGTCTACAGGGTATTTCCTGAGGGGCCTCTGTTTCTGAGTTTTCGCTTTATTTGTTGTTTTTGTTGAACCCGCCGCTTGGTAATATTTTGTCAAAATGCCAAAATGCATTAATGCCAATTGCGATTGGAATTGCAATCGAGCCAATCGGCAAATCGGCCCATCCAATCCATTAGTGGAAGCTACTCTTATCCGCTGACGACATTGGCCTTGATTTTGATTTTGATTTTAAATATTTCTTCATTTGTTGTTGTTGTTGTTGTTGCTGTTGTTGCTGTTGTTGCTGTTGGGGATAATGTAAACAGGCCGCGCGCACTGGGCACATAACCTATGTGTGTTTATTGGCAGAATTATTGCTTGGGCATTTCAACGGGAAAAACCAATTTGCAATATCTTTGCTCTATATTAATGTGCATCTGAAGTATCTTTATATTTTCAAATACATACATAAATACATATATGCATATGTATATATTCAAGTGTATATGTTTGACATAATGCTAAAGAATTTATATATTGTTTTGTTGTTATTTATTGTCGCTCGCAAAACAAAAAAGATTCACGTTTTTATGGCAGCTGGCGTGGGGCCAATTAATTAGTTTAAAAATAAATGCAATTTTCCTTCCATATCCCCGCTTCGAAATATTTTTCTTCTTTTTCTTTTCTTTTTTGCTTAATGATTTTTCTTAGCTTTTTATTTTGCGTCGTGATAAAAATTAAATTTTAGATTCAGCAACTAATCATGTGATGTTAGCTCAATCAACTAAAATGTATTTACTAGTATTTTGTGTTTAAGAATTTTTCGATTCTTAAAGGAAAATTCTGACTAGTTAGAAAATTTGTTTCGCGTTTTTTTCATTTAAACAAAATTTTTTATGCCAAATTTTGTTAATATAAATTTATTAAAAAACATTTTTGGGTACCATTTAACGTGCCTGATTAGTATACACATAATTTTGAAATGATCTTAGATATAAAGCAAAATTAATAAGGAGGAATATATAGAGTAAAAATGTATATAAAATAAAGCTATGCTGCTGGCGTTGGAATGTACTGTTAATCGCAATTGATCAATTTATAATCTATTTATTCTATTACATCGTGCTTTACATTAAACTTTATAAATTGTATAAAAAATCTACAAAAATTCTAATGATTAATATTTTTTTTTATGTTTTCTGTAACTGATTTATTTTAGATTTTTTTTTTGTATTTTTGAATATTTTTCAAACATATTTTCATATTTATAGTATAACTAATTTTTTCTATAGGAAAAAATATTTTAAAGACCCTGTCACAGGCCGCGTGCCAGCTCGACAATATATATTATATAAATACATATATAAATACATATATTTATACATATGGTATATATATATATATATATATATATATATGGTATAGAACATCAAGTTTATGGGCTTAAGATTTAATATTTATTTGTTTTTGCAAAAGCAAAATTTTGTGCTTACGCAAAACAGAGCGCAATGTCTTCTAGCCATCGTGACGTGAAACGACGAGAGATCTTTTTCTTCTCAAATTATGTATTTATATATATATATATATATATTCAATTCAAAACAGAAAACATCGTAAAGCTCAAGAGGTTTTTTTTTGTTTGCTATGCTCGAGCGTTTTTAAATTTGATAAAAGTATTTCAAATTTTTATTTTCCTTTTTTCATTTTTTTTTAATTTTTGCAAAATGAAAATTTTCCGCCCGATCAGGCCACCGTATATATATATATATATACACATCTATATCTATATAGGTCTACACATTATGTCTAGATATATCATAAGTGCCACCACACGCGCTCGCTGCCTCATCAATAAATCTGCTGCGATGAGCAATGCGAGCGGAGTGAGGCATAAAATTTAATCAATTTGCCTCTCTCGTCTTCTGCGTGAGCCTTTTGACAGCGGAGAGCTGGCTACGTCAGTGGAGCACGTGCCCCCATCTAAAAATATGCGAAAAGTGTGCGAATCCATCGAGGAATCCGTTTTGTTGATGCTTCTGTAACTGGCCAAAACCAGTTTTTGAAGAATTTCTTGTGTTTGTGTTTGGCATTTTTGGCGCTTTGTTTTGGTTTTTATTTTTAGTTCAAATGCGTTTTTAAGTGGTTCGCTTTGATTTTGATTTTTGTGTGCCTTCTTTGGCTGAACGATTAAAATTTTTCAAATAATAAATCAAAGAAATCAAATAGAATCTATAAGTACATATATTTCTTATACTTAATACAGAATTCTATACGATACTATAGCTTTCAAAAATGTGTTTTTTCTTTCTTTCTTTCTTCAACATTTGACCGTTTTGACCGCTACTAAAAGAGCAGAAAAAGAGAGGGATAAAACCACAGAGAGACAGAGGTAGGGAAAGAGAGAGTGAGGTAGCTGGGGTAAACTGAAATCAAATTTATAAGATTCCACTTGAAGCATTTCATTTGTATAACATTTCAACGGATTAAAGATTAAAAGTATTATATTGTTTCTTTCGATTTATACAACTTGCTATATGTATAAATTATTTTTGTTTTCTGCTTTTATTTTTGTTGTTGTTGTCTTTGCGCCGTGCCTCGTGATTAGATTAGTCCAATTAAAATGATTAAGGCACTTTTTATGTGCTTTGTTATTTTGGTCGCAGCTTTTCTGTTTTCTTCTTCTTCTTCTTCTTCTTTCATTTCAATTTTTGGCAAGTTCAGAGATCAAATCCGTTAAAGTGACACGACACGCCCACTTGTTATATATATGACTGCCCTACAGCCCACACATGCTTCACGCGCTATTTTTTGCTTTGATCCGCATTCACATAAAACAATCAACGCCTACATTGGCCACAGGGAGCCAGGGCGGTAAAGAGAGTGGAAGGAGCGGGTGGTTTATTAATAATGACAGACGGGCTACACTGTGCGGATGTGTAAGTGTGTGTGTGTGTGTGTGTGTCACGACAGTCTGCGTGTGAGACAGTTTCACATGTTCTCACCGAGCTCTCAGTGAGTGTTCAGTTCGAAAATACTTTGACTTGACTGTTTGTTGATCGTTTTATGAGTAGAGCTCAGCCACATGAGATCGATAGCTGTCAAAGCTTTGAGTTCATTTTAGCTCTTATAATTTGGTAGGGAAAATACCTTAAGATTGGTGCGAATTGAAATTTGTAAACGAGTCTATACAAGTTTTAAAGAACTTATTTAATTTAAATGAAATTAAATTTCAGTTTTTAAAGCAGTTCAAACCGTTGTGTACTGCTGAGTTTTCATAAATAGCTAAATTCGTAAGACTCTATAATATAAAAAAAAAAAAAAAAACAAGAAAAATAAATAATACATATGTGAATAATATAAGAATATCTTTAAATCTTTATGTAAGAATATGTAAACCGAAAATCTCATTTGTAGATCAAAGCATAGATCAGGTAGTTTGATGTAGTATTTAGTATTTTTATGGTGCTTTTTTGTCTCTAAACATCATCTTGCGCAATATGCCTACTGATTAGCCCATTTCAGACAGACAGTACATATATTATTTATGTAGCCGTTCACCAGACGCTGGCGTAAAAAATCAAATGGCAACTCAAAATCAAATACACGTCTAATTGAAAGCCATAAATATTTGTAGTGTTTGACTGGGAGCAGCAGCTGTTGAAAATTGCCAGCTGCCGGCCGGCACTGATTGATGGGCGACGAGTAGCAGACGATGCCCAATTCCCAATTCCCAATACCAATTTTCCATTTTCATTTGCATGTGCTGCTGGATTATCCATCAAATGCAATCGATAAATGTTGCTCATTAACATTTACTTAAACCGAGCGGTGAAAATGTTCAACAATTTCATTTGTTCACCTCTTGTTTTTGTATTTTTGGCCTTACTGTCAACAGAGGCGCTACTAATTACACGTTTGTTTAAATACAAACGAACACTCATGCCTGTGCGACTGTGTGTGTTTATGTGTGTGTGTGTGTGTGTGTGTGTGTGTGTGTGTGTGTGTGTGTGTGTGCTTGCGTGTGTTTAGATGTTTGTGGTTCTACGCTGAGGTCAAGCACTAAGTGCCGTCACACGTACTCAACGTAAAGCTCTCTCATCTGCTTCGTGTTTACGTGCTCTTTGATTTTCAAATGCTCAACAAAATGAGCAATTGCAACAGCAACAAAAATAACAACCGCAAAAGCAAAAGCAACAACAACAACCGCAACGCTGCTTTAATTTTAGTTACAGAAGCTGCCAGCCGGCAAATTATTTGCGCTCAACCCTGCTGTCTCTGTCCCTCGCACTCTCCTCATATACATATGTATGTATACATGTGTTTGTGCGCTCTCCTATGCACTAGATAACATTGTTTGTGCTCTGGCTAGATAAGCAGAAGCCATGATAATGTGCGAGGGAGAGCGCGCAACTAGATGCAAACAGCAGCCGTCGATGCTTTCTCATTGTTTTCATACATAGATATCTTGTTTTATCAGCTGCATAGAGATTGTTTTTACATCAAAGTTTTGTGCGTATAAGGCATACTAAGGGCATTGGCTATGGGGCAATGTTAACTCTTCTGTTAACAGTATGTTAAAATTTCTGATTGGAAATATGTGGACTGCTAAAAGTATGCAAGACTTTTTTATTGGAGCAACAGTTCGCCATGATGAGATTTTACACTGCTGTCTGAAAGTATGCTTTAAATTTTGTATGAATGCTGCGTGTGGGTACAGGTTTCAGGGTAAATATGGACGCTACTGTAGCATTAGAGCAAAGTAAATAGGTATATTAAATTAATTAAAATAAAAGCAGGTCTTCAAATTATTAATTATATTTGTTTGTTTGATTGGCTTATATTTAATTAGTATTAAATAATTTGAAATACAATTAGTTTTTATTAAATGTGCTTGTGCTAAGGGCAGATGCGCTTAATGGTTTTTATAGTTATAAAAAGTTTTATGTTTGATTTTATTAATTACTATCCGAATATAATTAGTTTATTGAGATCCTACAAATATTTAAAATTTGTAGATTATTTAGGTGCTTTCATTATCTCTTCTTCGGTTTTCATACGTCTCAGATCTACACCAAAAATAATTGTTGACTTTTCAACTAGACTGACTCACTTAGATAACTATATTCCCAGTATTGTTAGATCTACTTAAAAGCTTTGCCAGCTGCTTTTCTCCCTTGTCACATTGCACATTGTAAAATATATTTCAATTTTTCTTGAGCATACTTTTAAATATTTGATTAGTCTGTTGTTTAATGTCTTTTGCAATTCGCCAAGTGCTTTTTACAATTCCATCATAAACGTTGTTAAATGTTTGTCAACTGTCACCTGAATATGTTTTTTTAGTCGCATGCGACAGCTTTGATTCACACCTCGTTGCGCTTTGCACAACAAAGAGAAAAACAAGTACAAGTGCATAACGTGGAAATACCCTGTAAGAAAAGGAGAGACAGAGAGAGAGAGAGAGAAGAAGAAAGAGAGAAACTTAAGAATATATGAAAATAAATTATATAAGGCTTAAGCTTAACAATTTCTATACCCACAAAACACCCTTCAACCCGAGAGTAACATTCAAAGCAGTCAAATAGTTGGGATCACATGAAACGTCAATAGACTTACTTAACCATGGCTAAAGCACACTTGACTCATTTCCATATCAATTAAATTGCAACAATTGCGACCGCGCTATAAATTGCAATGCCAATATTTTGCGCAGCGATCACTTTTATGGCCCAATGAACTGTTGTCTGCTGCATAGGAAAAAGAAGCCGAGGAAAAAGTTAATTTGCTAATCATTAAGATTTAACAATAAGTTGTTCCGGCATTTATTGCAACAGAATTATTCACATTATTCACACGCTCTGAGTTGTCGCGCTCCCCTTAAAGACAATACCTGAACAGTTGAACGAACTGTAATCAAAGAGAGAGAGAGAGAGAGAGCGAGCGAAAGAGCAAGAGAGAGAGAGAGAGAGAGTTGGTGCAACTATAAAACTTAAAACTTTAATTGGAATTAGCAAAGCTTTGTCTAATTTAGAGAGCTTGCCTGTGTGCCGTTTTAATACCCTGGAAGATATTTGATTTGGGTATTTCTGTCTTATGCATGTGCATGTAACAGGTAGCTGAATATATATAACAAAGGGTATATTCTAGTTGGGCTTTGTATATTATGGTACACATGTATACAGAGTATATTTAAAATAAAGTGCAGCATATCTTCGAGTCGAGCACTGTCAACTAGAACACTTACGCGTTCTAATTAAAAGCTTTGACCATGAGCTTTTTGCGACCGCCCCAATGTTTTGATAAACAATTAGCTGCGCTCCGTGGCCATCCGAAGTGCACCTGTCCGCACGCTCTCTTCTGTTCCGTCTATCCCACACTCTTTCTCTCTCTATCTCTCTCTCTCTCACACACACATGTTGTCTCTTCAACTCTTGCTTGGGTTGATGCTGTTGAGCGGCAAACGCCGATCGGTAAACGCTATTGTGCTCAGTTTCAGTTCAACCCTCGGGCGTTGCGGTTTGCTTACGTTCGTTGAGCGCGCGCGCCTTTTGCCCAAAAGTTGTCAACTGTCCAACAACAACAATAATAGCAACAACAACAACAACAACAACAACGAAACATTTAACGAAACGAGTCGCGTGTCTATCGATTGCCGTTGAAAATTTGCTTTATGTTTGTATTGCAATACGCATTGTGCGCCTGTGTGTGTGTGTGCGTTATGTAAATAGATGCATTTGTGCGTGCGTGCGTGCGTGCGAGTGTGTGCGTGTTTGTGTGTGTATTTGTGTGTGTGTTTGTGTGTGTATTTGTGTGCAGCCTCCAAAAACTGCAAAACGCAATGCACATTAAGCCGAAATCGGTTTTAAAATTGACAACTTGTTAATTATCGCACCTCGACATAGGTTTTATGCATTTATTTTTCGTCGTATATTATATACGAGTCTTGTGCGTTGCGTGCGTCAAGCTTTCAACTTGCAGTCAGTTGGTCAAGCAGGCAATCAATCAGTTGAATCAATCGCTGCATTATATTACGCATACGCCGCTGCCTCTTCTGACAGCGTTTGTTTTTTTTTTTAATGACACTTTTTATTGTTTTAACTGAATAAATGTCTTGAAGCAATGCAAAAAAAAAAGAAGAGAGATAGATAGAGAGAGAGAGAGAGAGAGAGAGAGAGAGAGAAAGAGAGAGAGAGAGAGAGAGAGAGAAAGAGAGATAAGTGATGATTCAAAATATTCCCTATTAATTGCTGTATATCAAAGCAGCTAAATATTGTCACGAGTTCTTTTAATTTATGTAAATTATCTGCACGCTTTTTAAGAACTAACTGTATTCAAATTTATAGTGCAATAAAATGGACTTAACAAAATTATGTATTTAGATTTTATGCAATTAAAATTGTTAATTTATACTCAGATGCAATTCGAACAAAACTCATATCGAAAAGCAAAACCAGTTTAAGAAAGCTTCACATAAAAAATAAAAAAAAGCAATTCTCACATGCTTTGATCTAAATTCGCATGTGTGCTTTATACATACATATGTATATACTAAATATTTATATATATATATATATATTATATATAATTTACTGCCTTGTGCCAGGCTCAAAGATGTGCCAATAAGTAGGAAGCTAATAGAAACGTATTGCTGATCGCTATAAACTAATCAATTGCTTAATTTGTGTTGATTTTTTGTGTTTGGCTTTAACCATACTAAATAATTTGGACACGGCAGACGCTCGTGGCTCTTGGTTCGACAGCTGCCGCCCACTTAGAGCGTAAATTCAATTAATTATTAATTAATATGCAGATGCAAATCAAGCCAAGAATCTGAGATATTATTTTGGTTTAATATTATGTATCTACGCGGATTTTCACGTGGAAAACTACCGAGCAGTGAACAATCTGCTTACGTCCTACTTGAAAATAAATATAAAATAGAAGTAAGAATATAAAAGCTTTATAAAAGTTACTGGAATCTCGGGCTCTTGTCATGTGCTGTTTGTTATTTATTTTCATTTTTATAGCACAAAAATTGTGCTAATTTTTGCTACTCAACATGTGCCGAGCAATCGATCCATCGATCGATCGAGCGGGCAGGCTTAATTGAATTTTATGCTCTGCTCTGCCTATTTTTTTTATTTATAGCACATGCTAAACATGCAATGCAAGAGCAAGAGAAAGAAAACGGAGAAGAAGAAGATGAAGATCAAGCTGAAGTCTCAGCCTTGTTGATGAGGCCCATAAATAATTTAATTGATTAACAGCAAACAAACGAAATCGTGATATTGTGAACGTGTTGTGACGTCCACAAGATGCCCAAAAGCAGGCATCATTTGTTTTCATCAAACGACACTCGCTTCGAATGTCAGGTGATGGCAGAGACTTTTATCAACTATACTTAGTAATGCAGCTAGTTAATATGTAATAGAAAAAAAAAAGAATTAATTTATTTTATGCATAATTTAGCGCTTTTCCATAAGCTAATATAAGCCATAAAATAATTGATTGCATTAAATAATAATTGCAAACAGTTTTATAACTAACCTGAATGCACTTTCTATTCAAATTGATTATTCAATTTCATAAGCTCAATAATGAGACTAACGAGTAGCAATAACAGATTATAATTCGATATAGTGGCGAGATATGGTAAACAATATATCTCTGATATTTTTCTCTCTCAATTGCTTACTTTAGTATGTTTTTGAACAGTTTTTATGCACATGTTCTATATGCGTACACATATCATTATCAATGTTTTGCTGAAAGGCAGAAGTGTTCGAGATATGCTAATCTAAAACTGCCAAAAATGAAGAGTTTTGGTACATTTCCGATGTTATAGGATACAGCCAACTGTCCATATATCTAGAAAAATTATATGTTGTGTTCATTAAGACTTTTCAAAAAAACGTTTACCAACTGATAATTGAAATTTATTTCACTCTAATTTAATTTTATTTATTTGCCTTTTTGTTCATTTATGTATATTTTTAGTTATATATACATTGTTTTTTTTTTATTCTTAAATTTTTCTTTAATTTACTTATTTTTTTTATATATTTAATTTTTACTGCATTCATTTATTTATTTTTCTTAATTTTTGTGTTGGTTTACTTTGTTTTAAATATTATCATACTAAATGTTGATCTCAGTGTTTAGATGCATTTTTTTTTTTTTTTAATATTTTTCACACCTTTGTTGTTCTTTGTTTAAGACCAGTACAAGGCTTACAATTCAAGGCCTGGCAGTGTATCTAAATTTAGATTTTGTTAATTTTAAGCTTTGATTTTGATTTTCCAAGACGCGCTGCTCCAATTAGCAAACTTTGACAGTTTGGAAATCAAACAAGACACAATAAAAACCGCAGCGAGAAGCACGAATTTGCTGCCAAAAACACAAAACAGATAAACAACAAAAAATTAGATTGGTTGAACGTGTTTTTGGTTGCGGTTTCTTTAATTTGTTAAAACCTAAATATAGAAGCAGCCGCCAGTTGTAGTTGTGATTGCTGTTCTTCTTATTGTTGTTGCTGCTGTTGCTGTTGGCAATGGATGCAAGCCGCGGCAATATTGTCGTCAATCGCCAAACGTCAACAGTCAACGGGGGCAACCCGTAGGAAAAGGTCTAATAAATTGCATTTGCCATGTGCCAACCCATTCGTCTTCTCAGCTGGCCACGCCTTCTTTTATGTGCCGCCCTAATTGTTGCTCTTAAGGTTTTCTATCCGCTCTTTTCGTTTCTTTTCCCTTCTTTTTTTTTTTTTTTGTCAATTTTATTTTCTCATTGTTTCCGCTTTTCTTCTAAAAATTGCACATTAGATCATGTCACAATAATTTTATTTGTTTGTTGTTGTTTTCAATTGAAAAATTGTCTGCACTTTGCTTTCAACGTGTTTCTTTCGTTATGTGTCTATATAAATACATATGTATATGTATATATGTAAATGTGATCATGGTGGATACCGGGAAATGCAATTTGCTGAACATTCTTTTTTTCCTGTGCTTTTCTGTGAAATATATTTAAATTGATTAAAGGAATGGACTCATGGTGGAATCGTTAATGAAAAAGCACTTTGAGAATAATTTGAAATTGTGTGTTGAAAAGTGTACAGGTATTTGATTGAATGTTAAAGGTTTTTAGACTAAACAAAGCCTTGTTGACAGCAAAATGAAAGAATATTAATTAGCCAATATCTGTGTGCTTGAAAAAATGGTTGATTTTTTCCAAATTTTTGTAATCTAAAAAAAAAAAGTTGTTTATATAATTTTTTTTTATTTATATTTTTCAATTTTGTACTTTTTTTTTTAATTCCAAGCATCCTAAAAATATTTTTAAGTTTTTATTATGATTTTTCTTCTTCTTGAAACCACAGCTTTGAGTTCATCCAAGCAATCTTTTTGTAAATAATTTCTAAATTTATTTATTTTTTTTTTTTTGCATATTTAACACTAAGAAACTTTTAAGCCTCGCATTTTGTGCGTTGGTCAATTAACAGAGCCTGCAAAATAATAGTAAACAAAACGTGAGAGGTTACTTAGAATCTGCTCATGAATTGTTCAATAAACCACGTCAATTAGAATTAATGCCTGACGTTTTTTGGACTGTGAACCTTATTGCTAACATAGTCCAAATTTTCGATTTTTTTATGCTTAAATTGAAAATTAATTGTATTACCATAAAGATAGCTGGCTATCGTATATAGAAAGTCAATTAAATAGTCGTTACAGTATGAGTGTGTGCATTTTGCTAGCTGGAAAGTTTTTCGACTGATAAAGTGCGATTTCAGGTAGGCACTTTTAGTTACGATAAATTTTCTATATCGGTTATATATTCATATATATAGAATTCTAATGCTAAAACTGAGTCTCGCTTGCTCTTTGTAGAGATGATGCCTCTTGAAGTTTAAGTAATCTATATATTTATACATATTCCCCAAAAATATACCTTATTTATAAAAGATAAATTCAGAAAAGTTTCCTTTCACTATATATATGTATATAAACTTTATATTAGATTTGCTTTACAACATTTACCTTTTTCTGTACTAAGAAAGAACTATGTCACATGAGAAAGTTTCTTCTGATAAGAGCACTTACACGCTTATTACAACGCTCTAGAATTATCTTAAGCAAGCATTTATTTATTTTTGTATTTTTCTCTTTATATAACTGTAAGAGTCATTTGATCATGCATTAGAATGAAATCGTTTGCCCGAGCCAAAGAGACGTCGAAACATGACGAAAACTTGTTGTTTACGAGACGTTTAATCACAGTGGGCTTATCCATACACCGACGCGTTCTATATTAGATGGATAGGCCATATCTTATTCATCAAGCATATAAATTATCGAGGTGTTGGGCAAGATTTTCTTTATTTTTATTTTGTTTGTTTCTAGTTTATTTTGACACAAGATTTTTCTTTGAGTCAGCGCAGGAAAAATGTTAATGGTATAATGTTTAGCCAGTTCTAGAAAATTGCCAACTGCCTCTACTGCTCTCTATATATAAACATGTGTATTCCGTATATATCTATATATACATATATGTACGTTTTGTCTAATTAATCATTTGACTTTTGACGGCTATGAAAAACCCAAAAAGAAAAGCTAAAAACTAAGGAAAAGCGAGAAGAAGCAAATTTTCACAATAGCCACGCGTTGTTTGTTTTCAATATACACATATAATGCAGATATTTCTCTGTATACCATGTCTATACAAATACATACATATATATCCCTATATATATTTATACATTTTGAATATGTAAACAAGAGATTTCACGTTCCTTGACTGACGAAACACTCGTGAAAAATCAATTTAAATTCAAGCATCGTTCGGCCAATGCGAAAAGGTGTAAAAAGAAAAGCAAACAGCACAAGCAAAAGCAATGGGAAATGGTAATTAAAACAGTTTTTAGTTGCTTTTGTTGCTCTTTGTATTGAAATGCGTTTCGCAGCACAGGAAATGGAGAATAATATCACGTGAGGCTCAAACAAAACATTTCCAATGCTTTGGGCATTTGAAATTGTGAATGAAGCACAAATATTAATGGATCGTTGAGATTGGAAGTATACACAATGTGTGAATGAGTTGTGAATTGTAGGAAATTTTTAATATGATATGTGGGGCAGTAACAGAAAACAATAAACAATTTATGAGAGCTTAACGAAATTATATATGTAGATATATCAGAATTATATAAATTTCGAATTTGATATCTGAGGAATATCTTTATCATAACGTCATATTTATATATTCTCTAAAAAATACAGAATTTCTTGAGGATTTCTTACGCAATATATGCATTCCAGTGACGATCTCTGGTCTTAGCTCTCAGCTGATTTTATACGGGAAGAAGCAATTTTGACATTTTCCTCCACCTTCTGCCACATTTCCCCTCAAAAAATGCTCATATCCGTTAGCACAGAAATTTTCCACAAATATTTCAGCGATTTTTCTATTTGCCACCTCTTGCATGGACGCCAACCCAGCAACAGCAACCACAGCCCGCCCAATGGCTCATAAATCTAATTTGCTTTCCAAAATACAAAATTTTTCGGTTGTAAACAAATTTCATTCGAGGGGCATTTCTCAACCTGAGCCTGTGGAATTTTTGGTACCAACATTCTTGTGGTACATTTCGTTGCATTGCCAAATCGCAAGCTTACGAAATTTCCCCCAGTTTGCAATGGGGCGGACTATTAATAAAAGCATTCACACAGAGATTTGGGTCGTACACGCTCGCTCTCTCTCTCTCTCTCTCTCTCTCTGTTTTTCTCTCTTCTTTGCTCGCACAACCATATTAAGAGTTATAGCTGTCAACAGGCGAGCAACAGGCAGCCAGAACGAAAACAGAAAACAGCTGTTAGCGCTGTCGGCGCCAAAAAAAAAAAAAAAAATAGAAACAGAAAATGAAATAATCATGAAAAACCGAAAAGCGAGCCGAGCGCATCGCAAAGAAGAAAATACAAAAACAAAATCATGCGCACACACACACACACACAGACAAACGTTAAAAAGCTTTAACGAAGCTTGCACGCGCCAGGTTGTGATCGCTCGTCGCTGTGCCGCTCACCCACTCACGCACGCACACACACACATACATACATGCTCTCTCTCTCGCATTGGCTGGCCGGCTGTGAGCGCTCTCTCACTCTTGTGCTCCGGCTCTGGCCACCCCATTTGGGTTGAGCTTTCGGTTTCATTCACCGCAAGAAACCGGCCCGCCGATGAGAACATTGAACGCATTCAAACGCGTCGCACGTAGGCCTACGGAATTTCAAAGTTGCTCGATTTGAGTTCGATTCATTTTTGGATTCACGATCGAACCGATTGAAACCCTTTTTTAATGTTGTTATTCAACCCGTGTGCAGGCCAAGGAATATTACAGAAACAATCAAAAAAATAATAATAATAATAATAAATAAACGTTAATAAAATCCACATTTAATGCAAAATTATTAAAATTAAGAAAGAAACGAAGAAAAAAATAAAATGAAATAAAATGTGAATTGATAAATTTGAATGTGCTGCTAATTAAATTCAAGTGCTGCGCCGCGCTCGCACGACGAATAAACGAAGCAAGCAAATTGCAGAGCGCAATAAATTAAAAAGCAAAAAACGATAAAAACCAAGCGGCGAAAAATACAAAATATATAAATTTAAATAAACAGAATAAGCAACAGAAATCTACATAAATGTATTTGTTGTGGCTGTGACAGAAACAAAATAACAAATAACAAATAACAAATAAAACAAGAAACAAAATACACCAAAATAAAATACTCGGTGCCAAAATAAGCAAAATAAACCAAAAAGCGAGAAAAAAAATTAAAGCTCAGAGAAAGAAGCAGAAGTAGATCATCAAGACAACAACAACAACAAGATGGTTGGCAAAGTTTTGGGCATACGTGAGTTGGAACAGTTCAGCAGTCGCCGCAGCAGCATCTACGTTGATCCCGAGTGCGAAAAGTTCTTTGAGCTGCCCCTGTTTATAGCGGCCAGCTCGAATGATATAACCACCAAGTGTCAGTGCTGGCAGTTCAGTCCAGGTAATAAAACTCTCCTCCTCTCCCATATACACAGATGCCGAACATTAACAAAGCAAACAGCGCCAACAACAAATGCTAATAAACTTAACTAATTTGAAGTGTAAACATCATAAATTGTTTAAACTTTTTTTTTTTTTTTTTTTTTGAAAAGGTTTTTCAGCATTCGGCTTCGAGAGTTTCACTCAAAATGTTGAAGGGGGAGGGAAAAGGACAATTTTTATTGATTTTTTTTTTAGAGTTTGCGAGCTAATATCTGAAATGTTTAGTGTACATTTATCGTCTTTTAGAATTAATTTTAGCTGCAAACATTAAATTGATTCAAATGGCAAAAACTTGTTTTTTTAGTAAAGATTTTGGGATTGAAATCAGTCAAGTGTATTAGAGAGACTTTAAGCGTCAGATGCAGGGCATAAAAATTGAGATAAGTTTAGAAAATAACAATGTTCTATCTCAACAAAAATTTTGTTTTTAAATATTATTATATGTATGTATATAATTGTTTATAACTTATTTAAAGCGTTCAACAAGTAAATGTATATTTTTTTTTTACTTATTTAATAATTTATCTAATTTTTATTCATAATATTTGTGTTTTGTTTTCATTTTAGAATTCTGTACACTTAATTTTTTTTTTTACTGCTCACTTGTTTATTGACCATAAAACTGATTGCGTTTTGCATTAAAATTTAGCTTGACAATTTGCTAATTTTTTTTGTGTGAATGTCAAGCAGCAGCAACTGATTATGCAGTGCTTAGTATGTATATATTTCACTGATTTTTCATTTAAGTTTTAATTGAAAAATTACAATTTCTAATTGCTATTTAAAATTCCAAATGAATGAAATTGATGTCGCAATTGAAAATTTATTGAATCAGAAATGCTTATGTGAACGCGCGTGTGTGTGTGTGTGTGTGTGTGTGTGTGTGTGTGTGTGTGTTTAAGTTTTTCTCAAAACATTTTCATATCGCGAATGCAATGCAAATGCAAATGCAAATGTGCGGAGATTAATTACACACGCTTAACCCGCGCAATCGCACACACATACTACACAAATGCAAACGAGCCTCAGTCAATTATATCAGTTTTTATTGTTATTGCATTTACAGCATCCTCTCAATATCCCCCCAGCACTCCCCCAAAGCCTTCTCAGATCTATATCAATATCATTCTCGCGTCATCTGATATATACAGCACAGACCCACAACAATTTTGGTTAAATGATATTATAAAATATATATAAAAAAAAAAAAAATATTGTTTTCAAGGCGCATTAAAATAACAAGGGTGCTCAGTCGTTAGACTTCTAAATACTCTAATAAGCAAAAAAAAAAATTTATATCATTTTGAGGTATAAATAAAAATGGTTTTTATATAAAATGATGTTTATCGAAACTTGTTGGAAACTTAGTGAATTATCAGTTATTTAAGTTAATCTCTAAGTGAATAGCCATCCGATCAAGAGTATATGTAATCAAGAACCTGAAAAGCCTATCTTCTTAACCATTATATGATGTATGAAAACACTAAACAGAAAAGAAGAAGAACTGATTGTAATTCGTTGTATCTGCTGTGATTCGTTAAAATGAACAAATTTACCCAATGACTGGCGCTGAGTCGAGCGCTTATCAGCGCCAACAGCGCCAGGGACCTGGGGCCACTAACAACATCAACAACAACAGCAATAACAAATAGCAAATAAAGCAAGCGCTTGTGATAAGCAGACGAGCAACTGGCATGCAAAAATCGATCAGCTGTCGGTCGAGCTGGTAATGGGACATGTAGCCTATGCACAATCAATTACCCACCGACTTCGATACCTAATCAATATGGCAGCTCTATTTCGTATAGCTGCAACCCACTCAAGTGTTTGGCCTCAGTTTGCGTGTCTTGTGGCTGTTTCGATCCTCCTTGAGCAACCAGCTGACCGGCGATAAAGTTTTTTTCAATTACGTAGTTCACCACAAAATACTTCAAAACTCTGACCAACAATCGATCTAACAGTTTGTCATACTTGTGGTATCGGTCTATGTTGTGGGTGGGCCTGACCAATATAAATCAAATAGAAATTATTTACGAAACATCTTTGATGTATAGTAAATATTTTTGATTAAATATAGTATTTTATTTTTATGTTTCTATATGTAATAAACATACTTTTTCTTTATCAATAATGTTCAGTGTGATTCATTATAAATTTAATATGTTTATCTTTAGGTTTTAATTAGCACAATTTTTTCAAAACAAAATTTACCAGAAAATTGTGCAGTTCAATTAAAATTTGTATCTTAAAATAAATCAAAATGAGGTCATCAAATAAACAAGATCATATGTTGTTCAATTTCTTCTTGAATCAATGTAATTGCCACTTGCAACTGCATTCGATTTCTGTATTCAATCGCTCGCTGAAACTATATGAATAATTATTTTGCTGAAAATATGCTGTTTTCAATCAACTGTACAGGTTCAATCGAGTATTCAGTTGCAATTTATTGTATTACAATAAAAATATATAAATAACAAAAATTTAAATAGAATTACATTTGAAATTCAAAGCGCAGCTAAGCTGTATTGAATATTATATTTTAAATATCGTATCTGATAAGGCATTAATATTAATCAATGTCCAGATTTCAACTTTCAGTAAGATCACTCCAATTTCAATTTCCTTTCGAATTTCTTTCAGATTTGTTTACTTGACAATACCTAGTTTTAATTTTAATTGCATGCTATCAGCAAGTGCGAGAAAGTTGTTGAAACTAAATATACATACATAAATATATATATGTATATATACTTAACTCTCTACAAATATCTGTCAATGTTGCATTGTTGCTATCATTTCAATTCAATTTTAATTGCAAGCCCCAGCGCCCCAGCGCCCCAACGGGCATTTAAAATCAACTAACTTTATGTATGTAGAACAAGCATCTATCAATAAAGCTTATCACATACTGCAATAAACACTCACACATGCACGCACTCACTCACTCACACACACACACGCACACACTCACACGAATATTAATTGCAAAACTCAAGTATTTTATTTGCCACTCTGACGTATGAGTAATTTTATTTTGCGTTCTTACTGACAAATTTACGTACTTATCTGCAGCTCAAGTCAGCTTTTTTTCTACAATATTTTTTATTTTTTGTTTGCTATACTTCAGTTCATGCGGCCTCCAGCTGCAAGTTCAATTGGTTGGGCTGCGGTTTCAGGGCAACTGCTTTGGGGCAAGCGTGTTCGGAGCTCAGACTTTATTCCTTATCAATCATAATGTCGCATAGGGTCTTAAGTGGTACTAGCTAAACGGCAGCTGCAACTGACCAACTTATCAGCCGACACTTGAGCTGACCAACAAGGGTTTATTATGTATCGTAAAATATATAATGTGTATAATAAGTTAAATATAAGTACGCTTTGACATGATTTACAATGCGATGCAGTATGTTGGATAATCAATTGTATACTCTATAATGATGCAAAGCTATCATTAAAAGGTAATTAGCGGGGTATGACATATAGAAGAGTTACTTAGCTATACATGTATGAGTGCCTATTTATATTTATATTGTATATAATAGAAATGTGTATATATATATTGAAATATAGGTCAATCTTTGGCTTAAATTTGTTAATCTAAAAAAAAATTATATTCACTAAATTTTTTATTCATCTAATCTATATATGAGTTTCAATTTGTAATTAGTATTTGCTGATAAAAGCAGCAATTAAAGAATCTAGAACTCATCTGATTTATGTAAGCAATATTTAGAGATAAGTCAGATATGATAAGAGCACAATCCAGACATCTTGAAAAATGTCGAAAGAAATTCAATATAGAACATTTCTATAATATTTAAAGGAATACTTTCTAATATACTATATATTTTGCAATCAATTTTATTTTAAATAAATATAAATTTTAAATTAGATTATATAAAATCACAGAATTTGAATTATAAATATTATAGGGTATTACCAAGTGTATCACAGCATTTCCAAACATTTGTTTTTAGGTTAATTTATTGTTTATTGTTAGACAGAAACGTGGTGCATGACCTATCCTAAGTACTATTCACTTGGGTTGAACTAAACGTTTATTGTATTTGCTTTCATCTTCCAGGCAAAGAACCGGCGCTACGCTCTTTCACCGAAATCCAACAGCTGCTGCAACAGAGCAAGAAGCGCGATGTTAAGAATATACTCAGAGAGAATTCGTGGCCCATAAATTCACCGATACGCTCACAATTGTGGCCAGCTCTATGCGCCCAACACTTGACCAAGCAGAATACGCTGGATGGCTTCTACTGGGAGATGGTGCATCAGGTAAGCCCAAATCAATAATATATTAAACTTTATTTATTGAATTTATTGTTATTTCCTGTTATTTGTCAGGTCTTTGGCACCACGGAGCTGTCGGAGAAGCCCATCATGCTACCCGCATTTGTGGATGCCACACATTGTTTGCCGTATCACTTGACCAGCACGGGACGCGCTGTTGCCGATCGCATTGTGAACGTTTTGGGCTTCGATTGTCCCGACATTACCTACAGTCCAGTATTGTATCCAATTACATCGTTACTTTTGCATTTCATGTCGGGTAAGTGCCTCCACCACTTCGCTTCACGTGACAGAAAACCAAATCTTGATTGTGATTCGTTTTACATTTATTACACGCTAGACGCACTTGGGGTGCGCAGCACTTACTTCATTCGCTGTGTTAAATATTTGTTTTTGTCATCATTTGAATTTGTTGTTGTTGCTCGTTTTTTTTTTTTTTTTTTGCTTTAACAAACAAAATACACACGAGTAATTGGCACAATTGTAAATCGCTGCTCGAAGTAACTCGCAGCTCGGCGCAAATTGATGTATCGTGATTTTTTCTAGCTAATTGCTTTGGCCAACAGGCAGCCAGGCAAGCAGGCAGGCAGGCACTGAGCCAACAATTTTAACCATTTCAAATACACTCAAATCAATAAGACACTTTTCATCTTGACCCTTCAAGCATGTGAAATCGGTGTGCATATATATTCTATATATATATATATGTATATATATTTACTTGTTTATTGTTGCTTGAAGTTAAGCATGTGTGACCTTTAGGGCCTATTGTGTACGTTGTTTAGGTTTGTGCTCTATTTTTTCACTCTTTCCTATATTGTTGAATAGAATATGCCAATATTTACATTACAAATTAGTTATTCTTTTATGCTTTTTCTTCAGATATCTATGTGTATGTGATAGATAGAAGAAGGACAACGCCATAAAGTATTTGTATTCTTGATCTGAATCAATAGCCATATCGAAATACTTATACAATAACACGCCCAGCTCTAGTTCGCTGTCAAATATTCGATAATTTATTTTGATTCTCTCCACAAAAAACTAAATGAAATTCCAGTTAAGATTAATATATAAATATATATATATATATAAATCTAAGGAAATTGATTATCATTCCTAGTTCATTAGTCGAGAGTAGAACTTTCCAATTGTTAACTAAGTTATTTAATTGATAATAATGTATTTTAGGAACGGGTTATTTTTGTATCGCATTTTGATCATATTCATTGGAAAAAACTTAATCGTGATCATGACCCTTATCTAAGTCAGTCAAACAACCAGTTGATAGCTTGAAATGTTTTTTTTTACAATATATATAGAACTTGAGATAGATAACAGTCAATTTAGAGATAGAAGTGCTAAAAAGCCATGTTCAATAAATTCTCACAAGATAAATTGTTTAAGTTTAACGTTCTACTCTATATAAAGACGTCAGATCTCAGCAAACAACAAGATCAGATCGCTCCTGAGTTTTTTAAATGTTTTGTGTCCTACACTGAAGATTACATGATAATAATAACTCAAGTTCATATGCATTTATGTATGCATATAGCTGCTTGGCCAAGCTCTTCATGTTTGCCAAGTTTGGCTTCAGCATTAGTTAAGTTCTTGTTATCAGAAAACCTATGTCTGGCATCGGTATCCATTAACTCAATTGTTATTGTTACTGATACGACGCGGTGCCAATTAATAAATTTTTTCTTTTGTTCATAGTTCATGCTTTTCAATTTACATTTTTAAGCTGTTCGAAATTGGATTAATCTGGTGGCGTGTGGGCAGAGATTGGTCTAACCGCCTAATACCAACCAGAATCAATCGTAATTTTTTTTATTTGTCTGTTTTGTTAAAGAAAAAATTAAAATTTCCAACAGTTTCGTCGTAAATTAATAAACATTTACGAGCAAAGCATTTCAATGCGAATTTATTTATTGCATAGGCAAAACGTTTTTCTCAGCCGCGGCCTCTTCTTTTTCTTCTTCTATTATGAATTTTATTGCATAGCGATTTAAGCCTTGCCTTATTGTGTAAATAAAACAACTTTTGATTTTTGTAACATAGAAAATTTTGTGTTAGTTGTTCAAATTAAGAGTTTATGATGCAGCAGGAATAGTTGATGTTATTACAGATAGTGGAAGCGAAGCTAAAGGCGTTTTTATTCCACTTCAAAATACTTTTTCTGATGCTTTTCACGCTTATATGTTATTAAGATACTCGTTTTAAGTACAGCTAAATGTTGCTCTCTTAACTTAATAGTTTTTCACTTGTTTCCTTTACATATCACCGACAACAGTTCATCAACTAAATAATGAATTTATGGGAAATTTTTCTTCTGTAAATTACGGAAATAAAAAAAGTTGATTTAAAACCGGAAAAGTTCGCTCATTTGGTTGCATTGTCGACTTTTGAAGCTGTTTCACTTTAGATTTCCGTAGCTCACATGCAGCGATCACCTGCCTGAGATTAGAAATGACAGCTGCATGGCCTCCATCTTTGTAAAACTTAAGTGTTCATTGGCTGCAATATCAAGCAGGACACATTGTGTATGTGATCCGGTCTTGTAATCTCATTGATCTCAGCTGCTGAACTCTGAACACCCCCATTTACGAATATAATATAGAATTTGTGAAACAACAAGACAATTAATCGATTTCCATCTGGGTTCAAGTGTGTGCCGCACTCAATTTAGAATATGGATTATCTTCTGAATAATAATAAATACCTATAGACACGCTAAATGCACCCAACGGAGGCAGGAAGGGGCTGGCAGAGGTCTTCGCTTACGATTAATATGCGACGTAAATCGAGAGGCACATAGGCAGGCAGGCAGCCATAGGCCCGACTGCAGCTGATAAAGCTGCGCCTGATAAGCCCCCCGGCGGCGAACGGCATGGAAAGAGGTCGACTTGAAAAGGCGAAAACGCGGTCTACTTCAATTCCTTTCCTTCTCTCTTTCTTGCTCTCTTAGTTTGTCTGTCTCGGTTTCAGAGTTTTGGATGTTTGTTTACACAGCGCAAATAAAAACAAAAAAAAATTGACTGTAACGTCTGGAGATTGCGATTCCGGGCCAAATTCAAGGTGAACGCTATATTTATAGTTTGCCACCCCATGTTTAGGGTACAAAGGTTCATTTTTTAGAGAGTTAGAGTGTCGCACAGCATCAGCCTAAATACAAATTGGAAAAAAATAAATTAATTTTTATTAATAATACTAACAAGAAGAAGCAGCATCAGCAGCAATGGCAATACAATTTGAGTTGCATTTTCAATCAGCACTTTGTGCATTTCAAGTTCAAGAGTCGCATATAAACAATGTATAAAACTGTTCGAGTTGTTTATATACATTCGTTTACACATGTCTACCATTTATGTTTATATACATTGTATGCACACTGTATATATATAAATATATATGTATAATATATATATATATATATATCATGTTTATATTGACACTTTGCATTACTTGCCGACATCTTGTTGACGTCATTGACAAATAGTCGTCTGCTGTCTTCATTGAATTTTATGCAAATTTCTTTTCGTATTGCCACTGGAATAAAAGTAAAAGATCAACGGCACAAGACTACAAATTTTGCGGTACAGTAGCTACTCAATAAGTGTGAAAATTGGCATCTTATATTGTGGCTCATACAAATATAATGATAGAGCTGCAAATGTTTATTTCCTTTCTGAATTTTTATATAAGTAACTTTCTAAATTTTCGAAGATTTGGAATTTAAACCCAAATGTTCTGCAATTTCTAAAACTAAGATCTAAGATATTCAAATTATTTTATCTATCGTTTATAAAACTTGATCTTTCCTGACCTCTTTGATCTTCATATAATATATATTATAAAAGCTATCGAATAATTGTAAATTTCGCAGATTTTCTATAGAAGTCCCTTTTAAATCTGCAAAAATATTATTATTAATTATTTTAATACATCTTAAATTTTTATTATCATTTCCATATATTACCAAGAGGAAATTCTATCCTTATTGAGCTTGTTTTTCAATTAAAAACATATAAAATTTAATTTATTTATTTAAAAAAATTTCTCTTAGAGCTACACGGGTTTATTGTTATCACATAACTACTGTGGCTGCGACATGTGACATACATTTGTTAGCTTTGGCTTGCTTTAGATCTAGAATTATAATTGTAGTTTATTTTTAGTTTTTTTTTTATTTTATTTATTTGCCATGTCTCGGAAATTGTTGCTAATGACGCCAGCACGTGAGCATAAAATTCACATAAAATACAATTGGACAAACTCATTCAGATTCGAATTCGCATCGAGATATATCCCACTCTCTCGCTCTCTCTCTCTGTCTCTGTCCCTCCCCCTCTCTCTATTACCCAAATTCAATCCCGAACGCAACGAAGCCAAACAAATGCGCACATTTTATATATCATCTTGGCGTTTGCCTTTGTTTTATGGCTGTTTGTTATTCTGCCGTTCTGTTTATGCCCTACCCAAACATTGTTCGAGCTATGCATATTTGTTTTTGCACGGCTTTTATATACATCTACTTGGAGAAACTATAAGCACCCCTTCTTTAGCTAACACCCTCATCTATAAATACTTTTGTATTACGTGCTCTGTGATATAAAACACACAAACCAAATCATTCGACTTGACGCACTAAGAACTTATAGAGCTTGAGGGTTCAAACTTTGCTTAACATTTGCATATTCATGAATGTTCAATAGAGAAGCGAAAGCTCACTAATACACGCACGCATTCGCCTGTGCATTAGTGTGAGTGTTTGCGAAAAGCTCTCTTGAAATACCTGAGCAAGTGCTGCGGCTATGATTATAGAGCACTCAAACAATGTTTCTTTTGAGCTCACTTATATTTCTATCGATGCGTGACTTGAATGCCAGAAGGGCAGCTATTCAACTAGACAATAAATAGTTATATTATATATACAGATACATATGTATATATAGTGTTATATTGCTAACCGTCTTTTAATTTGACAACGAGAGATTAACTTAAAGTTTTTTAACTTATTTAAATTGAGATTATATAAAAGGGACAAATGTATATCTGCATATCTGCACTTAAGTAAAGAGTAGTAAAAAGTAGAGTTAAACTTTTGAAAAAAACTTTTAAAAATAATAAATAAAATATAAATAAAACTTTTTTTAAATTTTCCAAAAATATAAATATAAATAATTTTTTTTTAAATTTTCCGAATATAAAAACTTAAAAATAATAAATAAAACTTTTAAATTTTCTTAGTCCGAAAATTTTCAAAAAAAAAAAATATTAAAATTTTCAATAAATAAAAAAAAATATTTTTAAAAATAATATAGTTAATCTTAAAACAAAACTTTTTAAATTTTAAAAATTATATTTGTTTTTAAATATTAAAAAAAAAATGACTAAATGCTATGCTAACTTATAAGACAAGCAGCATTTGATATGACTAATAAGATTAAGATTAAGAATTTCCTTGATCATTGTTTTTTCCTTTTCGTTCGCGCCTTTTAATCTGACATTCTCGAATTCGTGCTGCTTTCACATAAATAAATTAAATTTTCTTAAGCCCTTTGCCTTGATAAAAATGTTTATAAATAACATCAAGATTGTAAATAATTTTCATATGAAAAGCGACTTTGTGCTATTTCGCGCTTTTCAAGTTCAACAGCTGTTGCTTTTTTGTTTTTGTTTTCTTTTTTTTAAGGGCATTGCAATTTCCACATGGCGCAACTCAATTAGCAGCTGCTAGAGTATCACAAAAAAAAAACTATGTTAAATTATTTGTATGGCTTTCATTTAAATGTTGTTTACACGTTTAGAGACGCGCTATTTTTGTCTTTTATATTTTGTTTATGTTGTTCTTTGTTTTCTGAGGGGGCTGCTGTTTTTTGTCCAAAGCTTTTAAAGTTTATAACCATAAATGTTAACTACTGCTCAACTGCAGTCTATCAAAGTCATCTTGTATACATGATTGAGTGAGTGAAGAGTGAACGCCACTATCACCCGCAGCTCCTCTCCTGGCCTCAACACGTGAGCTCTGACGTCAAGTGGAAACGTGAAATGGGGCTGCGATTTTTTGAACCAGTTTTATTATGACTATATTTTATACTAGCGCTGCTTATCGGTTCAATTGGTGTCATAAAACTATAATAAAAAAAAACCCCTCCTCCAACCCCCTTTTCTTAAGCAGCCAGCAGCTAGTCGATTGTCCAATTAAAAGCTTAACAGTAAGTGGCTGTGGCAGCTGCTAACTATTTATAGGCAAGCAGAGCAATTAGAGCGCGATTAGTTCAACATTTGAGCTTAAAAAAAGAAATTCTTGGCAGATTTACACGAAAGCAACTGTGCTGTACTTTAAATAGAACTAAACTCAAATATTTAATGATAAACACTGCAGTGAGAAGTTGCTCTTATCATAATTTACTTTTGGGTTTCCGTAAATGATAAGACACAACTCACAGATACAGCTACAGCCACAGTTACAGATAATTAAGAGAGATAAGCTGCGTCCTACAACTCTGATGCGTATCTTCTTTGAGTCTGTTGCAGTTGTCAAAACAATTGATAGCATTTCAAAACAATGAACAAATTATTAAGGGCGATGACAAACTAAGCCAAACCGCCTTAGACCGATACGAACCGCAGCGAAGCCAACTGAATAGCTGATAAGCTCAATGCTGATAACAGCTCGAAGCTGCCAGCAAGCTGCTGCTGCACGAATCTACAAAGAGCTCTATATTTATGTGCAAATCAAAGCAACTGGCATTTATTTATACATATAAAAAGGGAAAACTCACTGCAAATGAAAAAAAAAAACCTTAAAAATGGCATTTAAAGCCTAAGATTGCTAATTGGACTTAAGTAAAAAGATAATAATTTTGAAATCACTGTTATCTACACGCCGAATATTATATGCTCTAGATATAAAACTTGGGTGTGCTTTGCTGAAAAAAAGGTTATTTCCGCTCGTCTGTTGCTAGAGTAGTTCGATAGTGAAGCTTATAGTTTTTGTGATTGGCCAAGATATCTTATGAAACACAAAGTTTTTGATCGGCTTTTACTAGAACACATTTATGATATTTATTTATTATTCCTAGCTGACTATATATTGAATATCTTATTGAAATTGTTTGTAAACAAAGCAGTTTTACAATAACTATGTTTTGTAGATTCCTATATCAATTATATATGATAAACTAGTCCAATCTAGCTGATAGTTATGTAAAGATATTTCGAAAATTAAGGGTAGAAAAATATAGTCAGACAGAGGAACTTGGCTGTATCAAATCTCCTGTTTATATGCATAAAGTTTATACTATATATTTATATAATTTTATAGTAATTAATTATTATATATTTGTATAATTTTATTCTATTCATATTATATATTTATATTCTTTTATATCATTTATATTTATTTATAATTTTACTTCGCGTATGACTGCTACTTCCATGCGCTTCATGGCATATCATGACCAAAATGTATAATACCCTCTCCGAGTGTACAATAATTGGCCGTCAACACCCACTGGCAATTGCATTTTAAATGCCATACAAAATGTTTATTAAGTGCTTTGTTATTATTTGTTGTAATCAGTTTTGTCAACAGTTAACGCTGCTAATGAGCCACACACGAAACTTGACTGCAACACGCCAAAAAAAAAAAGGGAGAATAAATAAAATAGCTTAACACAGAGCTAAATAAATAACTCGCATACTTTTGAGTAGTATTTTTAGACGCAAAGTTTGCCCTCGTCTCAGCTACTTAATGCATAATTTGGGCTAATTTATAAATTAAATACATGAAGCAGCACGCAATAATGCCTAATTTAATAAGCAAATTGTGCGGCAATTTGAGAAAATCTGCCATAAAAACATCAATTGCCAGAACGAGCTCTAAAGAACTCGACCCAGAGCTGCACTCTGCAAAACTCAAAGTGCACACAAATTACAAGTGACTGCGTATACTTAGATACCCTGTAGTCTGTATGACTATCAAAAGCTATGCTGCAATTGAAAATGTTAAGGCTTAAGCTTTTCCTTCTTGTATTACAGTACAGATAGAGCTTCTTTGTGTAAGCTGTGAAAGACACTTTCAATTGAATTATAATTGAGATGTAAATATATATCATAGGGTATTTTCAAGGTTAACTCTCTCTCTCACTCACTCTCTCTCTGTGTATGTGTGTGTGTGTGTCTAACATTCACTCTTTCCAATGCGATTTGTGCTGCGTCATTGCGGTAACGCCCTCGAGTCAATGCAGCAGCGCCACAAAAACCACACAAAGCTCATCAACCGCAAGCGACGATGCGCGCACGCGGATTGTGGAACGACCTCAGGAAGCTGCAGTGCAAATTGCAATTTGAAATTGTGCAATTAAATTAAAGACAAGCCACACATATACGAGACCACAAGAGAGGGCAGTGGATGTGCGGGAGCGGGTGCGAGTGGTGAGAGTGTTAGAGGCGGCAGGCAGTGGGCGATAGGTGGGTGTCGCTAAGGTTAAACCTGTTATTAAGTTCCAGATAATTATCCAAGCAACTGCAATTCGATAGCGCATTGCACGCTGTCAGCAAGTGCCCCAATATTACATCACGTAGAGAACAAATATATATTTATTAATAAAATTATTTAATAATCAATTTCTCTCATTTTTACGTTGCAGAGGAGGAAGCTTATCTGTGCCTGGCCGGACTTGTGGGCAGCAAGGAGAAGACATTCATCAATCAAACCAAACTACAGCATGAGGTCACCTGGAAGACAGTCATGCAAATAGCCAAAAAGCACACAGTATGTCTGAAATGCAATTGAATATTAATATTAGAAATCATTTATTAACTCTTTTTTCTATTGCAATTCATAGAAAAGTGCCATTGCGTATTTCCAACGCATCTGTCCAGGCCAGAAACTGGAGCGTGTTTTCATGGACTGGTGCTGGTGGATATTAGCTGGTCTACCCTTTCAGCATTTGGTGCGAATTATGGATTGCTATTTTCATGAGGGCATTAAGGTGCTCTATCGCGTCGCCCTGGTCATACTCAATCTCTTTCACAAGGAATGCCAGTCGAACAACGAATGGAGTCCGGATAATATTAAAAACGACATTGGCAATGCGCTCATCAAGTTCTGCAAAAAGATACCAGTATCGCCGGCGAAGCTGCTCCATGCCGCTTTTAGTATTAGGGGACTCAGGTAAAGCCACTTCGACTGTACGAAGAAAAAAGAAATATATAGCTATAGAGAGTTTTAACAATTTGTATACGAGAGAAATCACTATGTAAATCAAATGTTTGTAATACTGAATAGTTGTAGACTTCTTTCTTCTTTATAAACGGATATCAATCATACTAATTGTCATTATCAACTTGATATGCCTGTAATTAATATAGTCATCTACTATGCATATATTCACATATCATATGTAAATCTGATACTCTGAATTCTTTAGCTTAATTTTAATAATAATGTGTAATCAGAATGACTTGGTGAATCAGATAAATGATTTTTTCATCTTTTTGCAAATTTCAGGCTATAGCAAGGCTTTAAAATATAATGTAAAAATACTTATAAATCAGGCATTTGCTAAAGTTAAAGATAAAAATATTTTGTGATTTATATTAATTGATTGAAATAATTTTCAAAAAGTAAACAAGAACTTAAAGCAGACATATATATATGATATGATAAAAGGAAATACGACTTCATACTTATTTGATTCAGGTGATATAGTTAAAGCAAATCAAAACAAATTCAGTGATATAAGCTAAGTCTGACGGATTCGTTTATTAGCTCTTAAAATATTACTATTCCTTCATATAGTTAGACTGTTGTATATACAAACTGCTACAATATGTCATAAGCTAGACTTCGTTTCACGATGCATTGAATTGCCGTGATCATTAATTTAAGTTATAAACTTTATACGTTAATTGAAGCTATTCCTAATGGATTTTCTTTTTCTTCTCTCTTTTGCAGTACCCAGTATATTTCTAGAATATTTATCAAGACTGAAATGCTACTAAAAAGCCGATCCGCGCTTAATAGCGGTTCGAAGCAATTAATCAAATCGCGTTCAAGTGATAATCTGCCCACTAGTCAGTCGCAGGTCAACATACAAATGATGTCACATACATTGACCATACGAGAGGTAGGTAAACGAGAGACCAGCGCAGTCTCAAACACAACAGCACACACACAACCCCCCCAAATCCAGAAACCGCTCAGAACCACACAAACAGCTAGGCAAAACATACGTAAATATATATATATATATATATATATATTCTTATATATATATATATATGTACTCTCCATTATATAACTGAATTTAACAGTCCTCAAGGGTCTTTGGAACCACACAACCACCCACCCAACTTTAATTTTGTTCAGTCTTCAGTTGGAATTAGGTTTAGGTTTAGTTCAAATATATAAAATGGTTATTCTTTATCCACACAGAGCACCGCACACACTTCTATAACTTAACTAATTATGGTAAAAACAACTCTATTAAAACTCTATTGATTTATTGTTTTTGTGTTCTTTCAAACCTCGCACAACAACAACAACAACAACAACAAACAACAACTCAACTCACTTGAAAAAAATATATAAAAAAACTATATAAAATGAAACCAATTGAAAAACAAAACTAGAAGCTGCACTCCGAGAGCTGTCGCAATTTGGTATGGGGCTATAAATTATCTCTATATTTTATATATAATATATATCATATATTTCTATATACTATATGATGATAATGCTGACTGATGTTTCAAAATCTGCTTGTTTTGTTTTTCATAATTAATTAACTAAGAAATAAAAAAAAAACTTAGAGCATTTTTAAGTTCTGAGTTAAGAGTCGCGTCCTGCGCATGATGCAGCTATATAATATTGAATATTAAAAAATAAAAACATGTGCAGGACGTGCCTAAAAAAAATATTGTTACGTTTTATGTTTGAATTTAAAATGAATTGGTTAAATGCTGTGGCTTAAGCTGATATATCCAATAGATACGAATTGATTGTCTAGCGGAATTACGGCTTAAGGACTTAGCGCTTTTGTTGTGTTCTCTGAGTTTCCTCTTTTTTGCTGCAGTTTTATGAATGTTTTTTGCAAAATAAAATATGATTAAAAGAAACTAATTATAGAAACTGTGCTTGAGTTTGGTTTCTCTGACTTTTTATCAAAGCCTAACAAACAACAACACAAACACAAACAAGAACAACAACAACAACAACAGCAATAATAATATATCTAAAGCTTTTTATCCGTTTCCGTTCCGTTTCTTAACACAAATCAGCATTTGAGCTCTGTTTTATTTTTATAATTTTTTATTTAACATTTTTTTGATCGCACTTCGTTTGCACTCCAAGGCCAAAAAAAATAATCTTTAAACACATTCAAAAACAACAACAACAGCCACAATACAAACCCAATTTTGATGCCAAAAATTGTTCCTCTATATATCAATATTAACTTTATGAATAATATCATATATATATAAATATAAAAATGTTATTTCTATTTTCTTGTATTTTGCGCTGCCTTGGCAAATGAATGAAAAAAAAATCAAAAAAAAAATTAAATCTAAAAAAAATATAAAAAAATCAAAATACAAAATTAAAAAAAAAAAATCATTTACTACAACAACAAAAAAATAATTAAAAATAATATGCGTGCGCTTTATCAACATAAAAATTCCATATCTCTCGATACTGACATTATATATCATATGCATACAAATTAAATATATATTTGATTGTATATATGAATGCCATTGTGTAAATAGGGCGAAAAGTCGCCTGGTCATAGAGCCATCGCCATGGGTGTTTATCCCATACACAATCTCAAAAGTCAAGTCTGTAAGAACGAAGATGTAAGTCCAGAGAGCAGTCAAAACGCCATTTGCTAAACTATTTTTTGCTAGTTATCCCAACATAAATATATAAATTTTCTTATTTTTTAAAGTAATATTGTAAAGCAAGATTATCTACATACCAAAACACCAAAGACAACGGAATGTTTACGCTTATCAAACTGCACCCACCAGTCTCTCTCTCTCTCTCTCACTTTGTAACTCAATGATAGTTCTTCACTGCCCCCCCCCCCCAAAAAAAAAAAAAAAAAAAAAATACAGTTCACACTGCATGCCGTCTGATGATGTATGCAATGATTGAGTTTCCCCCTTTTGTTGGCATTATTTTATATTAAATTATTATAGTTAATTGATTTGAGTTCATGTTTTTCTTTTTCTCTGCAAAATTAAGTCTTTCACAAATCTTAAGCAGCAGAAGGCCCCCGCATCCCGTTTCCTCCCCACCACCGCCCCCTGAAAACTGTATCCCTTGTCAAATTTCAATCGATCATTCAATTCGATTCGCATCTAATCTTGACATTGCTATATATCATCTTTTTTCATAGCATTTTGGTTTACCGGGCACAACGAATTTCATTAAAACCTGGACGGATAGACAATTTGTAAGCACATCTATCTATTACGAGCCTACATTTTACCAACAAAACAAAACAAAACGTGAATGATCAATCCAAACAAAATCCTATTCCAAATATATATATATATATATATATATATATATATGAAACAATTACATCTTGTGCCGTTTTATTAGAAAACTTAACAAAAAGTTCTCCCCCATTTAGTGCTATATCCCAACACTTCACTCTCTGTCTGTCTCTTACTTTCTCCCACTCTCTCTCTTTCTCTCTCTCCCTATCTAATTGTGTGTTTGTGCGTGTGTGTGTGTGTGTACGCGTCCCTTGTATTGGTTAACCATGCCTCTCCATTTATAGAGCCTACAGAAATCGCAATCGCAATTCATTATACAGTTTGGCAGGCCGACAGTTTGACAGTAATATCATACAGTTTAACATGCGCTGCTGCTGCTGCTGGCCAAAACAAAAAAAAAAAAAAAACAAAATAAAGCAAAAAGAAAACGTATTTAATGTAATTTATTGAATCTCTAATTTCATTTGTTTTTGTTTTGTATAATTCATGTATTAACTTGGCTTTTAGTTTACCTATTTTTCGGCCTCTTAGTTAAAATGTTTTAGTCCCACTCGCTGTCGCTCTTGCTCTCTTGCTGTCAACCCGTTTACCGCTCTGTATCTACCACCCGCCCTGCCTAATTTTGTTATTTGTGTGTGTTTTTATATAGAGTATACATAATTCTTTTTAACTGTTTTAAACATTGGCTATTGCTACCTTTTTTATAGTTAATCGTAGTTAACTTTTTGCCTAATAATATATCTCCGCTAATTCCCAAAGAGTTTTGATTGAGAATTTGAATGCCTCATCAATGAATTTTGAATTCCTTCTCGCAGCTGTTCACGCTGTGGTCCTGGCTGCCCGTGCGAATCACCATGTACCAACCCGTGCTGCTCTATACCACCGAGGAGCACGGCTGCTCCCTGACCACCTTCTACGTGCGCGTCGAGCAGCATGAACCCACGTTGCTGATGATCAAAACGTGCAATAATGAAGTAAGTGAAAATGTAATGATGATATCGTTATTATGCTCTTCTAATTCAATTTCAATTTGTGTTTAGGTATTTGGCGCCTATTGCTCTACGCGCTGGTTTGAGCGCAACGTCAAAGATGACAAAGGCCAGAGACAGGCCTACTTTGGCACCGGCGAAACCTTCCTCTTCTCTCTGTATCCCGAACGTGCCAAATACCCTTGGGTAGGCATCGAGGGCGATCGCGATTTGGGCCACAGCTCAGAACTCTTTATGGCAGCTGATTCCAAAATGATAACAATCGGCGGCGGGTGAGTTGAAATCTATAAAAATATAAATTTGTATTCCGAGTGCGAAAGAAAAAGACAAAACTGTTGAGCTCTTAGACAACTGTAAATGAAATGTTAAGCTAACAACAATATTATAATGTTGTAGACGTTGATGCTTTAAAGCTCTGTAAATAAGATATCATCCGGAGAAAACGACTTGCAGTAAACCTGTCTAGAAAATAGTTTTAGTATTTACTAATCTAAAACTTATAAAACAAAAATTAATTTCTGCCTTTGCTGTTTGCAGTGAGGGCCAAGCTATTTGGATGGATGAGAATATCCGATTTGGCAAGACGGACGGTTGCAAGACCTTCAACAATCCCCCGCTCTGTCCATCGGGCGACTTCGAGATACGCGTACTGGAGGTCTACGGCTTTGTGGGCGTTTAAGGTCATATGGGCCGCATGGATCCAACACTCAAAACCGAAACCAAATTGCCCGCCGATGTTCAAGTGCTCAGCGTAAAAACCCGCACCTATGCTCCTCTCAGACCTACTCATTCACACCTATACACACGCACACACATACAAACACACAAACAGATAAACAGACACACAGACACAAGCAACGTAAAGTCTTGTGTTTCCGGCTTTTGCGGAAATATTAGGCAGAAGCCGCGAAGAGGATAAGAAAGATGATGATGATGATGCAAAACCATAAGAAAAAGATTTGTGTAAACATTTATGAAAGTTTATTTATAAATATGTATCTAAAACAAAAAATGCAGCACTAGATGTCGTCATTGTCGTTGTAATGTTAAATGTTTAAAACCCATTGCGGGGCAAAAAAAAAACAAACAAACAAATTATATATTATATAATGGAAATACTCTGTGAGTTAATGTTTCAAAATGCAAAAGCTTTGAAATTATATACATACATACAATAGTTGTTATTCAAGAAACTATATTATAATATATATATATACACATATATATTTATACATATGTATATCTAAATGTAAATCGTAAAACGTAAACCTAATTCTATATAACGACTTTAAAAAGCAGACAACAAACAAAATATATTCCTTAAATGAAAAGCAAGCAAAAATATATAAAAAAAAAAAAAAACAAAAATCGAGCAAAAAGAAGAGAAAAATCAAATTAAATTTCTTGTTAAATTTGTCTGCACAATTTTGATTAATATTATTATGATTATTGTAATTTGTATTTTTATTTTTATTATTATTATTTTTTTCTGCTTTCTGTAAACCAAATTTACTGACTTGACTGAATTCGTTATAAATGTTATTAATATTATTATTACATATGTGTATAAATTATATACTTTGTAAATTGCATTGGAAACTTTTTTATTTTCTTACCATATTACATAACTATCTATATATATATATATATATATATATATATATATATACATACATATATATCCATATTAACTGAAATTTGCAGCATGAATTCAAAGCAAAGAGCAACACACAACTTGCAGTGCAGTGTAATAGTTATATAAACCTTAGAGACATGATATAGCTACTATTAGAAGCCGCACTTAAGCTACTTGGGCGTGCAGGACGGATGCAGATAAAGTGGGCTATGGGGTTGAGTGGCCAGGGATTGGGGGTGTGTGCACACATGTCGCATATTGATCTCATTTATGATCCGTATCCAAAGCTTACAACAAATTCAATGTTTATTTAAGATTCATTCCATTTGTGCATTGCTCAAGTTAGATTCTTATTATTATTTTTTTTTTGTTCGTTTTTGTTATATTTTTTAAAACAAGTTTTGCAGACAACAAATTTTGAACTATTTTATTTTATTTTGTTTTGTTTTTGCGACAACTTTTATCATTTCTTTCCATTTTTCTAGTCAGAGAAAAGAGAAAATTGTTCAAAACATGCTGTGCACAACATTTGTTTTGTTTGTTTTGTTTCTAATAGGCGTTAACGCACGCCCATTTTAGCAACTGCTCCTTGCACTACTCAAGCGAATTGTTACAATCACAACGAATACAAAAAACTATATAGAAAATATTTAAACAATAAAAACGATATACATGTATGTAAATTATGCCAAAAAAAAGAGAGAAAATGCGATTTTGCTGCTGCTGCGCCGACTCAAAAGTTTATGCGCTACTCAATTTCCGATCGCATAGATCAAAACTCTACAAGCAAATGACTCAACACACATTTCGGAGCTGGTACTCCAAAATAAACACCTAACACACACACCTCATCCACACACACACACACATTCACTCATACGTGGCTAGGCAGAACAGCAAAATTTGCAAAATTAATTTTTGTGGCTGGCTTAAACAAAAATATAAAAAAGAAACTTAAACTATATGTATTTTATAATTTTTTAGTTTTTATTAATTAAACTCTCTGTGTTGTTGAAAGAATATTGTGTATGTAAGCAGCATTATATATGGCACATACCCAAAATAGCCTAGTTGAAAAGTTTGATCAACTCAAAAAAAAAAGAAGAAAAAAAACAAAAAAAAATATTGAAAACAAAAAATAATATGTATAAAAATATATTTGTTACTTGTTTCTGCGCTGTTGATAAAAGATTTTTAATTTACTCGGTTGACTATTCATACAACAACAAATGCTCCGACGCTCGTTGGGCTGAGGCTTAGGCTGAGAGATGGAGGCAGTTGCGGGTGCGCTCATTTATATGAACAGTATTTGGCAAAGGGCAACAAACAGTCAACTAATTCATTATATTTTGTACATACAATTGTTCACACTGTTTTTCTATATATATATATATATATATATATATATATATATATATATATATATATATATATATATATATATATATATATATATATATATATATATATATATATATATGTACACATATATATAAATATAAATTTATATGAATTGTTCTCTATGTGTAGTTGTTGTTAGGTTTCGATGAATTAATTTGTACAATAACCAACCATTATATAGTGACATCTAAGTATGTTATATATGCGAACTCAACTGACGTTATATTATGCAAACTGAAATATATAATAATAAATAATAATACATACATACATACAAGTATATAGATATTTAAAAACATATGCGATGTTTGCTTATTAAATTAAAGTTTTTGTTTTTATTTTATTTTGATTATTATTTTATTTTATGAATTGCAAACAATTACACACACATACAGTAACAAACGAATACAATGGAAAAATATGCCCAATTATATATTATTATTATTATTATATATAAATATATAAAGTGTATGTTAAATCATTTTAGTGGATGTATAAAAAAACAAACAAACAAATAAAAACTAAAAACAAATAAATCAAAAATGTTACAAGAAATTATAATTATTCGAAATTGAAAAACTTGTTCAGAGATTCTCAATTATAAGTTAAGTATGTATATTAGGGTCAGCATTATGGCCAACACCAAATTGTGGGCGTGTGCGCTACGCGTGCTCAGATTACAAAAATCCTTATGGCAGAAAACACAGCCCAGGAAGCTGAGGTGCGGCATCACCGGATCCGGCGTCTCATCGCACACAGATAAATCGCCAAAAATGCAGGAGCGGCGCACAAACAGCGTATCACCAGGTGCTGCAAGCAAACATGAAGAGCAGCCAACCATAAATATAAACACGAAGATATTATTTAGTAAACACAAACAAAATTATGACTATGATTTCCATTCACTTCCTGTTTGCCAATGTAACAAACGAATTTTCAACTATTGCTGCGCACTTGTTACAATGCAAAAAATTGCAAAAAAAATCCAACTATTTCAGTTTACAAAATGCGCGTCACATTTGATGGCTAGCCAAAAATTTGAATGTACTAAATAGGGTAAATGTAATGATTACAGCTTAAGCTATATATAGCTGGTTGTTCCTTGAAATCTATTTTCAGTATAACTAGATTTTGAACAGTTTTAAAAAGGTCAAAAGTTTTTAACTCTTCTGGTTTGTGGATCATATATCTCTTACACTTATAATTCATATATGTATGTAGATCTAGCAGAACTCTCTACTCTGGTATGAAGGTGTCTGTAAACTCCTTCAATTGAGGCTGTGTTGATATGCAAATACTTAGATCTAATATCACTTACAATTCAGCATACCTATGTACTATGCAAATATTATAATTCGCACAATTCCAGCTTTTCTAGTAGAGACATGTCTATAACTTATATTTTTAGCAGTTTAGTCTGTTGCAGCATCGAATTATATATATATATAATTTCATTAGCTTTTAAGTTGAAATAGCTTGAATATGTTCAGGTATGTAGTCTCTTAAATGATGTATTTAGATCTACAATCTTACAGTCAGAATAGGCTATGTTTCTGTACACTTTATGTTCTTCAAATATATAGACATATGTATACCTTATATTTCTCAAACTTTATGCTATTCTGTACACTTTATGCTCTTCCAGTATATAGACATATGCATACCTTATATTTCTCACACTTTATGCTATTCTAGCATTGAAATACCCATAAATGATATCTTTACCCATTAAGGCCTTTATAGTTTGCACACCTAATAACATATTTACTACTCTTTCAGCATTCGTCGCATCCAGTATTTGGCTTCTATCATATAGCATTGCCCCCATACTCACCGTCATTGTAGTATTTGGTGAGGCACGCTGTTTCGGGTCTTTGTAAATAGAAAGCACGCAAATGTTCCGGCAGCTCCATGGAATCGCAGTCTGTTTTGGCAATGTCATCTGGCTGGAAATTGACGCCGCAATTCGAATCGTTGACGGAATCGCATTCGTAGCAGCTAACGGCCAGAGCTGCGAAACGTGTGTGCGTGTTTATTTTGTTTTGCGTGTGTTTAGTATGTGTGTCAACAATGTATGACACGTTCGATGCGCTCACCTGTAGTCGATAGCGTTGCGAGCAGCAGCCCCAACGTCAACGCCCAATGCCCCAACATAATTAACTGCCTGTGTGTGCGTGTGCGGGCAGGTGTGTGTGGGTTTCGCGCTCAGGTAAGAATACAGATGATGGATAGTTTGTTTGAATGTATTAAATGAGTGCACAGATTGGGCCCCGTTGATCGCGCCAGAGCGTCACATGGCCGAACCAGCCGGACGAGCTGCACACACGAGACTGAGCCAAAGCCAATCGCATTCTGAATGATGAGTTTTGTATTCATTCTTTTTTGCGCTATTTTCTTTCTTTTTTTTCCATATAACACATTTGGTTTTCATTTGCCTGACCGCATCTAGTACTGGCCACACACACACACACACACACACACACACACACACACACACACACACACACACACACACACACACACACACACACACATGCATGGAAATGGTATGAACGGCATTTTGATAGCCGAAAATAAATGTCCGTTGACATGAAACATGAAATGGAGCAAAATACACGGCGCTATTGTGTGCCTACATGACGTGTGAGTATATTTGTATGTGTCTATGTGTGTGTAAATGTATCTGTGTGAGTGTGTGTGTGTGTGTGTGTGTGCCCTTGTTCATGCCTCACACGCCGCTTGCCCCGAAAGTTCATTGCGCACACAAATAAACAATTTTCGCTTTATTCTACATTAATTTAGATTTTATTAGCTGGCCTTTAGCGCTTTCTCGTTTTCTTGGCCATTGCCATTTGCAACAACAACAACTTAATGTCTAATGCCTCAAGTATGCCTCAGACATCCCGTTGGCCAGCGCGCAGCCAATGGGCTGACACAAGAAACAGCGCCAGCGCTGGCAGCCGCCACAGATCCACCTCTGGCTGTGCTGCTCCATTGCAGAAGTTCTCATTGCTGCAGACGTGGCAAGTGGCGTTCTGCACGGATGTCAGCATGGGGTCCAGCTTGCAGCCAATCTCCGTCTCGTTCACCTCCCCGAAGTAGCAGCCACGCACGAACTTATTGACGCCATTTTCTGTGTGCGGTTCACAAAGCAAACAATTAAGTGATACAATGTTGCGGCATACTTTTAGGAGCAGTACTTAAATAAACAAAGCTAGACGGTGTGTGTCTTGTGTGTTAACGTACTTACTGACCAGCTTACAGAGTTTACTTAGAGTGCAGAATGGCTGAACTGAATAAAAAATGGGTGAGCTGCTATATAAAATATATTTTTTTTTATAGTAAATATTAAGATTTATTGTTTCTGCGACTAAATATCATGTCTTGGGCTGCGACATAGTTTTATATGTTTCTTAAAATTTCAAATCACAAACTAGAAATTATTTTAATAATAGAAAATTTAAATAAGATTTAAATAAATAGTTTTTAGTGCTAAAAATTTTATAACAAATTTTCTAACAACTCTGGCAATAGATTAAATTAATTAATATAGTATTTTAATTTTTTAATTTTATAAATTTCATCTGAAAGAATTCAAACTGCAGCACTTTTAAATTTGCTCAACACAAGTCCAAAATAAATGTTTTTGTTGGCCGCAGAAACACTTGAATCGCATAGATATGCTTTATTTGTAGACATATGCTATACATGTGCTCTTACACAGAGATACACTCGTCGAATACACAATTCTATTTACCTCTATATGCCTCAAAAATTTTATATACGTAGCATTAAAAACTCTTTGAATTGAAGTATATTTTGACCAAGATTATAGATTCATTTATTGAATCGAAATATATTTTATATTATCAAATCTCATTTACATTTCGATTTCATATCATAATCAACTCTTCTAAGTTTTCACGAGTTTCTTTCTTTCTTTATATGTACTCTCAAAAACCATTTGCTAGCTTTAAAATATGTTATATGCTATACATGTATTAATATCTAAGTCGAAAAGGTCTGGTAATTGACCTTTACTCTTACTCTTACTATTAAATTTTTTTATTATTAAGAGCTATATAAATAATTGAAATTTAAAGTGAATCAACTCTATATTGTATATTTCTAGTTCATTGATAAATGTGTATAGCAGCGCGCTCTTAGATTTGAATGTGAAAATGGCTTGACAGTTAAATAATTAGCGCCCACGCAATAAACTGTTGAAGAATATGTTTTTAGGTCAAGCTATGAAGAAGTGGCGCACACTTTCCTTTTGAGTTTTATTCATAGTTTGCGGTCATTTTATTGTGGCTGTTTGTGTGTGGAAAATACTTACCGCGGAAAACTCGCTTCACGCAGGCCGTGGCGTTCTTGTTGGACAGTTCGTTTTCCAAAAAACGGGGCGGGGCAATGAAGGCGCAATCGTACTTGAAATGATTCTCGATTTCGAAATTCTCGCCGCAGCTCGCCTCGTAAACGGACTCGCATGAGTAGCATCTGATGGCGTAAGCTGTTGGCATTGAATATATGTACAGATATATATGTATTTATATATTTTCGATTCTTATGTCTAAAGACATAATGGTCAAGAGCGAACCTGTGGCCAGCAGCGTGAGCAGCGAGCTCAAGCAAAGTAAATACTGCATTTGAACTGATGTTTTCGCGCTGAAGTCAAACAAAGGAAAACCCAAATACTTTCCCTGCTATATAAAGCTATATACAATTTTACATGGATATATGGAATTTATTTCTGAAAGTATTATATATACGTATATATATATATATATATATATATTTATTTTAATTGCCACATTGGCATTTCTTGTTTTATGGAAATTTTTGTGTTTGGTTTTTTTTTTCTTATTTATAACTTTTTCACTCAGCGCGAAACGACTTATTTGGTTTGAAAGTGTTTGTTGTATAGATTTCTATAAATTACTCGTGTTGTTACACATTTCTTATATTTTTATATTTTAATTATATATATTTTTGAATCTGTATGCACGGTAAACACGCGTCATTCTATATTTTGCTACAATTGCCGCACCGATGTCTAACAACAGTCGCCCGCCTCTATCGTTGCTATAGAGATTTGTATCTTTTGCTGTTGTTATTGTTGTTGCTGTTGTTGTTTCAGAGATTTTCCGGTATGTTCTGTTTATAAAACAGCAGAAAATGCTTCAGCCGTCCGTCAGTCGACGGCCGCGTTCGAAACTAAACTGAGAAATGCCAAAAGCATTTCCAAATTCCACTTCTGGGCTCTCACTCTGCGCCTCTCTCTCCACTTCTCACACTTGCTCTCAGTGGTTCCTTTCTTCTTTCTGGGCAACCACCTATCGAAATTGTCTAATTTTAATGAATTTCCCCCGAGACGCAAAGCATATATATGTATATATAGATACACATATATATATTCTATCTAGAATTTATAGCACACATATGGAGGAAGACGCCAAAACGTTTTCATTTAGCTCTTTGCCCCTTTTTTAATACCAGCAAAGAGAGCTAACAAAGTTGCCAAAGAGCACAACTAACTCGACAGTTTAAATGCGTGTGGGTGTGTATGAATGTGTGCGTGTGTGCGTGTGTGCTTGTGTTGGTATTATGCATGGGGGAGTGTTGGCAGAAGCTTTAATTATGGCCTTGCACGCAAGGACAGCTTTCACTGGAGATACATTGTCAATACATTTCGCTTAATGATGGCAGCGTCGATGCCAGAGGACGTGTTTTGTAGATAAACGATTTTACAACTGAACAACAATTAATTTAAATTGCAGAATGGTTGTAAATTGATTTGCATTAAGTATGTGTATGTATGTGCACATACAATGGATTTGTGTTGCAGGCATAGGCTCAATCGAGTCGAATCTACTTATTTAAATTCTACTTATGCTATGATGGGACTTAAAAATTAGAGATAAGCTAAATTTGAGATTAAAAATATATATTTAAAATTAGTTCAATGCCAAATTATATAGATAGCCATAAGAAATGCTAATAATAATAATTTTGTAATAATCACTCCAGAAGCAAAATTTTAACGCAGCCCTACTATTATCTGACTATACTAAATATTATATTTAATGCCATATTTATTAATAATATTGATTCTGTGAAGTATAGTAGATATATTATCAATATAATCTTTTTATAAATAATTTATGCCACTATAAATATTATAATATTTTACCTTTTCTAAGCACCTTTAAAACAAACATCGGAAAATTGAATTTGGTATAAATGCTGTTTTAATTTTGTCAATCAATTTTCATTTGTTTTTTTTTTTTACATAAAAAAGATATGCAATTTTGATAATACATAAGTTACTTTTGAAATGTTTACGCTTTTAAATTACGAACAGAAGTTGAAGACTCCAGTAAAGCTTTAGGCCAGCAGGCGAGCCACGGCGAAGAACATCAGAATGGCGCCAGCAATGGGGGCGATGGACGAGGAGCCATTGCACTCATCCTTGGTGCAGACATCGCAGCTGAGCTGCTTGACGAAGGGCAAGGAGGGATCTGCCTGGCAGCCAGTCTGTGTGTTGCTGACGTCACCAAAATAGCAGCTGCGCACGATCTGTGGATGGCCGGGCACTAAAAGGGCGGAAAATGCATACTGTTAATTAGTCTCGAAAAAAAAAAAACAGATTTACAGAGCTTTGCTTATTTCGATGCATCGTCATCATATTGAAAACTTATGATGGACAAGCTAACGAATGCTAATCAGACGCGTTGACATCGAGTCAGGGTGACGGAGTCTGTGAGTTTTGTGCTGTTAGTGCTGATTATTTTTCAAGGTCCATCATTGTTTCAACGTCGATTAACTGTGATTTGAATTTAATTTACATTAGCTAGTGGCTTTTCATAGCCCTTACCAATTTTGTAAATGAATCTGAAATAATGCGCAGTTCGCATAAAACTTTAATGACCGCAAAAGCTAAACCTAGACAATTAAATTAAGTAAACTTAAATATAGCTGTGACTAATTTATGGATGACAACCTGACAGCCACTTAATTACACCACTCATACGCCCCGCTTGACAGAACTCGCGCAGTTCAATTGTTGATCCAATTAACACCAATGACGCCTTTGCTATTTTCTTGATTTGCCAAAAGGTTGAAATTAAATACAAATATCTTATGCGCTTTCAAATAGACTTCAGTTTTGCTAAATATCCATATATTTATATATATACTTATCTCAACTCAAAAAAATTGTGTTATTATCTTATAATTTATGGTTATTGAAAATATTTATCTGTCGTACCAATTCGTATTGTTTTAAATTTAAAGAGTTATGAGGAGTCGATTAAAAATGCTCAATAGCATTAAAATTTTTCAAAGACGTAAACTTTGCAAAAAAAAAAGGTTTCTAAAAAGGTTGCCAGAAATAATATTTCGTATAAAAACTGTTTCATATTATGAGTCCAACTTCTATACGTTCTGCAGTCTTGTAGCTATATTATAGTTCATCATTCCCAATTATCAAGATTTAATTTATTTTGAAAACTCAAATATTATTCTACAATTAAACTTGTGCATAAACTAAGCAAATGGTTATTTTTATATATATTATTAAATTATTCATCTTAAGAAACACGCAAAGATCACACAAAGAACACACAAGCATTTTATAGTTCTGATGTCATTTTTTGTAGCAATAGCTCGCCGACAGCAATGATCTTTGGATGTGCATAGTTAAGAGTATTTTTTCTGAATAACAAATCAAATTACAATTGAGTAGCACAACACGAAACGTTCATTTCTATTTGAATTAATTTTTATGATATTTTCAGAATTTAATTTGCTAACGAACTCAATAATAAAATATATGCCTCTCAGCAAACTGGTTGAAAGTAATAAATAATATAATCTTATAGAAGTACTCTACGCTGGAGATTTCAATGATCGAGCCCAACGTTGAGCTGGCCACAAATTAAAAACCTAAAAAATGATCGAACAACTTTGCATGACAAACACGAATGAGCGATAATTGCTTTAAAATGCAAAACAAAAGGCTGAGGCTCAACGGTTCAGATCACACGATCCGCACATTTGTTCCCACATTCAAAATGAGCAGAGGGTTGGGCATATTTGTATATATGTAAATAAATATACATATATGTATATTAATTGAGAGAAAACTAGCCCATAAATGTATATTTCTAATAAAAGTAGACAATTATGCCTTGTGGGATGCGTAATTTAAAGTATTTTCTCAACAAAAAAACAAACAGAAACTGCGCATACGCCTCGTCGGTTAATCGTACGCCCAAATGACGGACATGGTCGACGCCCACGGGTCTGCTTAGCTCGGGCTCGCGTACGTTTAAAACTAATTAAGCTAATTGAATGTACAACAACTTGAAGTTGATGACATCACGTCAGAGCTGTAACTTACCGCCTTCAATGGACTTCTTCATGCAGCCGGTGGCATTGCGTATGAAGGGGCCGGTCTGCAAGAAACGGGGCGGGGCGATGCGAGCACAGTCCAAGAGCAGGTTGGCATCCGCCTCGAACTTCTGGCCACACTTGGGACTGGTCACAGATTCGCACTGATAGCACTTGATGGCATAGCCTGTAAACGGAATTCTTAGCCATGTTTCTGGACATTCGGCATCATCTATTGCATACCCGTGCAGGCGAGGGCAGCCAGAATGGCCAAAGCCAAGACATGACCCACTTTCGAAACCATTTTGAAACACTGGATAGGGATGATGCAAACACAAAGAAACCGCTGTAAGTTTTATAGATCTGAACGGCACGGCGACTGGTTGGCGTCTGGTGGTTTTTAGCTTGTTTTCTAACTTACCCAAGCGAACGCGCCTTCGCTTTACACTCAAATTAAAAAAAAAAAAAAAAAAAAAACTCACTCACTCACATTTTGAGTGAGTTTTGTGGCGTGTGTGTGTTTTGCACTTTTGAATTGAATTTTGACTTTAGAATTTTTTACGCTTGACACACAAACATTTAGACAAATGACCGCAATTTTGTTTTTATATGCACAATATACTTATGTATATATATTACGAATCGGAGAACTTGTTTTGGGTGATGTCAGACAAATGTTGTCTTATTTATTTACTTATTCCTTTTGACTCGATTCATGTGTAAGCACACAAACACACACACATTCACATATTGGTATTGTTATTTTTATGTTTTTGATAGCAGCATTGGGTATTATATAAGCCTGATTTATGTCATGTTGCATATGCTTCAGTATGCGACATCTCATTTGTATGCCATCCATTCAGTATTCAGCATTTCATGCTCATAGTACAAACAGGTTTAGTTTTCACTTTTGAGTGTGTTTGGGGCATTATCACTTAGTTATAGAATGTGCAACGCAATAGATAGAGCATCACCTAACTCATTTAATTTAAGAGTGAGTTAGTTTTGGCTGCTTATCATAATTAAATTTTTAATCAGTTTTCGTGCTAATTTAATAAACATGCAGCTGCTTTTAGCTCTAGATAGAATTCTTTTGAAATATCTTCTTCAAGTAAACGGAATTGATAGATAAGTTTTATATTTAATTTTAATTAGTTTGAAATTACAAGGAATTGTACTTGAGTATATCTGATTGCCAGATTAGAGTATTTAATCTGCGACTCAGCATTTAGCATTTTTTATTTACCTATTTATGAGTGTTTCTTTTAATTTGCGATGCGTAATAAACTGGAGAAAATTACTCAGTAAACATCACTGAAACAAAATAAATCTAATTAATTACTTTTAGATCTGTAAGCATAGCTTTAATTGTTATTGTTATTGTCATGATAATAACTATTATGTGATGCATTAACAATGTAATAAAATTAAGTTGAAACCTATGGCTATAGATAGTATATAAATATACAAATATAATATATATATTTTTATAAATCTTTAAGCCTTGAGGTCATATATTCGTTAAATTTAACTCAACAAATTAACAAGGCAACAAAATATGAGAAATATTTTCTATAAAACTTCAAAAACCTTCCTGTTCTAGGCTTTGCTCCCAGCCGCTGTATTTGGTAATGCCTAACCCAAAGAAATTTAGCTCATCTTACTTTCATAACATTATGAATACATTTCTTATATTATATAATACATATATATTCGTATGTCCACATCTTCGCCAATAATTATTCTTTTTACTTGAATGCTGAAAGTTTACAATATAATAAAAAATTTGTAATTTTAAGAATATATTTTGTAGGTCTTGCAGAAGTTGATTGTTTACCTTCAAATTGAATAGAAATTTTCCTACAATTTTGTATCATTAGAAGAACAAGTATTCTATTAAGTTAAATGTTTTTCTTAAATAATATTTGTTACTTTAATTATGTTTTTTTATAGTTTATTATTATTTTATTGTTTTTCTGTTTTAAAAACTCATATTTTATTATTATATATTATTTATTATTATTATATTACATTATCAATGACTTTCTTAACTAATTACTTTTTCTGTAAAATTTTTGTAATTGCATTCAAATGGAAATTGTATATTTTACTTAAAGCCCTCAGAATTGGCTTAAGTGTTTTTTCCCAAGCATCCGTTGAATTTCCATTTCAGCACTTATATGAATTTCCATGCTGCTCAATTGGTTAATTTTTTCAAATTATTCCAAATGAGTTTGGGTTAATTGAGAGCCAGCTCGCTGCAGCTGCTGCAGCTCGAGTCGCCTCTTCCTTCCCATCGCCCCTCACGCACGCAAGTTTCATTTGCAGTTTTTTGACCTCTTCGATGCGTTGCGCATTGTTAAATAAGTTAAATGTGCGCTTAACACTTTGTAAACTCGACTTCGACTTGGCTGCCACGTTCAAATTTAACTCAATTAAACATAATTAATAATGCAGACACACTCGCTCACGTACACACATTTACATACCCACACCCACCCACACCCACCCGCACACACACACACACACACACACACACACATACATAGTCACATACTCACATGAGGGCGTTTCGTTGGGCAATTCAACGCATTGCCTGACCTTTTTTGAGTTTAATTGTTAAATTTGTGAGCCACTAATAAGCATTTTTGTTTATGGTTAATTAGAATTTCCAGGTGTTGGGCTTGGACGGCATTTTGTTGTTGTTTTTGTTTTTTGTGTCTTCTTTCTGGACATACAATTGTAGATGAGTCACGGAATTTACGAGGCTTACTCTCGCAACTTGACACACCGTGAAATCCATTCCGTAAATGCGTTACATTCATGAAACACATAAAAGTTTGGCACAGACTTTGTAATTTGTAATGGATACAGTCAAGCGGCGACAAAAGGCTATTCAACGTATACTATATACTAGTATGACAGACTGTAGCTATTTATAATTATTGTGTCTGAAGAGTAAACAAGGTTCCGGTGATAAGAGCAGATTACTTCCACATACGTATACATGTGTCTATGTATGTATATCCCACTGAAAATATGAATATGACAACAGTATGACGAGTGAGATAGCAAGGAGAGAGAAGGACATATATATGTGCAAAAGAGCGATAAGAGCGATAAGAGAGAAAGAGGACACAAATATATATGATGACTGCAAGAGAAACAGATAGAAGAGAGAGAGCCAGAGCAGATATTGTTAAGTATGTATAACATATATTTCGAATATACCATACAAAACTACATCGAAAGAACAATTTTGGAATATATATTGGCACTTGATTATGCTATTTTAATATTCTGTCTACACTATTTATATGTTGAAGACTAGGCAAATAACAAACATACATATGTCTTACCCATCATATAAAGATTCATGAAAATTGATGAGCTACTATATACCACATATATTACACTAAAATATCTAGAAGAAATATTTGTCTTAGGCAAAATTATTTTTAATTTAAAAAGCTGTTTTGTATAAGCATTTGTTTTTAAAAAAGAGTTTAAAATATATTGAGCATCTATTTGCTTATCTTTTCTTTTTATTTTTCTTAATGCGAGCCTATATTTCTTATAAAGCAATTTTTATTCAGCATTATTTATGGTCGTTTTCGTTTATACATGAACAGAGCTGTTGAAGTAAATAATATGACTTTTGCCCAGCAACACTTGTATTGTATTGTTGTTAAATATCTGTGAAAATAAATTATAGAGTTCTTAATTGTTTTTTTTATAAGTGATCCATAAATAGTTTATTAATTGCAATTGCAAAAGGGATAAGCACAAATTTAAACGAGAATGTTTCACAACTGTGAGGCAAAATCAAAATAACAGCTGATGCAGAACAGTACTTAAATACAATCAAGAGCTAAGAACTAATGCCAAATACTAGAGATCGATCTAGGCCAACAGGCGAGTCACGCTGAAGAACAGCAGAATGGCACCAACAATGGGGGCGATGGAAGATGAGCCATTGCACTCATCCTTGGTGCACACATCACAGCCGATTTGTCTGACGAAGGGCAGAGAGGGGTCCGACTGGCAGCCGCTCTGAATGTTGCTGACATCTCCAAAGTAGCAGCTGCGCACGATCTGCGGATGTCCCACAACTAAAAGTGACAATGAAGGTGAGAATTATAGTTAGTAAAGAAAAAGAAAAAAAAAACAAACAAAACATAACTTTCACGCTTTGCTTAAAAAATAAATAACTTGTAAATTATATTCAAACCCACAAATGAGTTCATTGTTCGGCAGCTGCTGCTAACAATGCAACTCGTTTGTACGACCTGCGCTACGCAAAATAATACAATAATTTTCTATGCTGCCTGACGCATTGTTCCAGTCAAGCAACGGCAACAACTTGAGTCAACAAGATTTGTAATTAACTTACGAGCTCAAAGCAAAAGCCGCTGCTGGGATCATTTTCACGATTTGCGTCGATTTGCGATGTGCGATTTGCTTTGATGAGCTCAGCAAAGCCGCTTAAATGCGCAATTTATTGGGAAACAATTATGAAGCGATATTTATTTATAAGAATATTGACTTCGATATAGAAAATTGAAGAAAAATATAAATAAAAATATAACATAAACCAAATACAGTTCAATCTCAAGAGCTCTAGCTCTAAGACTATGGAACACACAGCTTAACCTGATTTGCCACGCCCTCATCGAGCATCTAGGTCTTGGGTTGCCTAGAAGACTATAACTTACAAATTTCAAGTCTCTAACCGCTAAAGCAACAGCGTTTCTGTTGTATCAGAAAAATTGTTTTTCTGTTTGCCACGCCCCTTAGTACTAGAAGAGTATATGTTCCCAATTTCCAGTATCTAGCAATCTGCAATGCCAGCGAAATGACTTAGGTTCATAGGAGCAGATGGACGGACAGCAAAACGCACATTGCTTAAAAGCAATATACTTCGTAAAGAAGTATAACTATTAAAAAGAAAATCAAGTTTAACTATTTTAGCATAAATTTAAATGTCAGTTTATCTTACAAATGTCAAATTAAAACTTTTGATTATAATAAAATGGTAATAATTAATTTTCATTTATATAGAAATAGATTAAGAGAAATATAAGAAGAGATATAAGTGGCTCTCAGGAAAAACTAATTGATTTGAATTTTGAAAAATATTAAAATATTTCCCATTTGATGGCCGCATAAATCTTTTGTCATTTGTTGGCAATCTCAACTTGAAAGAAATATTAAAATATGCTAATAGCCAAATTTCACGCTCCCCGTCCGAAGAAGTGGAATCACGTCATTATTATTTCAATACGCTTCTCACACTAATCTCGAAATTATACGAAATTACACGAAAACCGAAAGCAAAACAATGTCACGATACCCGCCAAAAAATCCAGCAACTGCGCAAAACACAGCCACACAGAACAGCAACATGACACGAATAACAAACAAACAAACTCAAGTACAGTAAAATGACATCATAAGCATTATGCTGCGATATACGAATGCGAATGCTCGCATGAGAGCCGCCACTAATGGTTGCCACAGATTGACAATGTGAGAGCTAGATAACTACATATCTATGAGATTGGAAGAACTTACCACTCTCGAGCGTCTTCTTCATGCAGCCAGTGGCGTTCTGAAGTGGGAAGAAGGATTGCAGACTGCGTGGTGGCCCAATCTTGGCGCAATCAATTAACAAAGTCTCATCCTCCTCGAATTTCAAGCCACATTTCGGTGTTGTCAGCGACTCGCATTGGTAGCATTTTATGGCATAGGCTGCAAGTTGAAAACAACATTTGGATTAGTGCAAACAGGTTGTTTTTTGGGACAGTCGAAAATACATACCCGAACAGGCCAGACTAATCATAATGGCCACGGCCAAACTGCATTTCAGGGCAGACACCATTTTTTCAAATTATTATTATTTTTTTTTTAATATTATCTGGCTGCAAGTGGAACTCAACCTCTGCGGACAATGTCTGCTGCACGTCTGAAAAGTTCACAATTCTGTTGCCCCGTTCAGACGTCTGGTCAGCCACTATCGAACATCCCCCATTCTCATTTCACTCAGTTCTCTGTGCGCAACGGCGACTGCGCCGCTCACTCCAAGCACGGTTTGAGTGTAAAAGTTGAGAGTGTTGGAAAAATTGATGTATTTTGAGTATTTCTTCAACCGGTTTTCGGACATTTGTTTAGATTTTTCAAATCAGTTTTTTGTTGTTGTTGTTTTCTAGATTTAGAAAAAAAGAGCAAACAATTTAGCTCAGGCAGCACAAGACTATGAAGTATTTCTGAGCGTAACGGCGACTGCGCTGCATACTTTGAGTTTTGTTTTGAGTGGGAAATTGTGTAGGGTGTGGCTTAGGTAAGCAATTGTTGTGAAAACTAAAAAAAGCTGTTGTTTTGATTAATTGGTGAACCGGTTTTTCAGCACTTGCCTAACTTTTGTTGTGTGCTTTGAATTTACTTTGAAGCAGTCACGTTTTTTTAGTAGGTTTTGTTAGGCACTGTGGGAAAAAAATATATAAAAGATTTTTTAAAAATATTTAACTAATTTAATAAAGTTATTAAAATTTCTGTATAAATTGTTAAATGTTATTTAGCCTTTATCTTAGCCATCTTTAGTCATATCTTTCAAATAATTTATTGATTTATTGATAATAATATATATTAAATGATAAAGTAATGAATCGTTTATAGTGCAATTTGTTCGCAGTGCATAATAAAGCCATTAATATGCAGGTGTGTACGTAGACATTTCTAGCTAATGCTTTATAGAAAATGGCCTACTCATATCAATGGCCTGCCAGATTTTTATAATAGCTTTTTTCCATCGTCATCAGCTGCAGTAAAAATATTTAAAACGATAAGTTACTTAAGTTGTTGACTCATTAGCACACAGCTGATAAAATATAGTTGTTAATTTGTTTTACATATAATACAATATTAAGCTAAAGAGACTTTAACAGACAAACTTATTATTCTATATGTTTGCTTATCTAAAATCCATTGACACAAATTGAGTGACTGTTGCTGGTAAAACAGTTTCTGAAACTACCTAAAAGTATGCAACATTTTATATACGAAATTATCTCACGTCAGATATTTTTAGCAATCCAATATGAATGTTATTGAAACACCATAAAAACCAGATAAATCAGCCTCAGTGTTATTTGAGCTAAGCAACGGGACAGACGGCGAAGGCACAGCGGGTAGCGATTGCCCTCTAGCTGAGACGCTGCCCAAAGGAAATGTGTCCCTTGGTTACAGGATAAGGGAGAAATGAGGTCAGCAGAGAACTCGTAGAGTATTCACTTAATGCCTAATTGGATTAGCCTTAGACTTAGTGGAACTATCAAGCTCAGATATAGGACTCTAGCAGATTAAGGAGTCTAATTTCATGTGCTTAAGAAACAACTTCCTTTTTATATATCGTTGTAAGTTTTGGGTTGTTTAAATTTGTTATTATAATTTCCTTCAATAGTAATTCTCAACTCTTTACACATGATTAAAGTTTAATGAAGCGACATTGCTTGCCACGGGGTGCATTTGCCATTTGCATAGATTAAACAGGATATTGTCAAATTAGATTTTTTGTAAAACGATGACTAGCTAAGATTTAGAACAGCGATTATATGAAAGCAGGCAGGACAGGCGGGTCGAAGGATGAGCGTGAAATGGGGTGTAGCAGAGAATCATTTGTAGGTCAACTAATTGGATTAGAAGCGGCTTCGATTGGGATTAGCTACAGTATATTTAGTGCTCTAGTGTAGCCTGAAGTTTGCTGGCTAGTGCAAAAGTAATATATAGAATAATGTTTATAATGATAATAATTACACATGATTGAAGTTGCAAATAATTAATATCATAACTTATATATGTGACCAAGTCATAAGAAAAGAAGACAGCTAAGAAAAAGTGAGGCGACTTTTTAATAAAGGTAAAAGTAAAGGAATTATAGATAGATGAAATGTTATTCTGCTTGCATAATATATATTGGAATAGGAATGAGTTTCTGATATAAGACATAAGAAGAGGAAAAGTAAAGTATCATATGTGACTGCGTTCTAGATAGACAGACTGGCATATCCAAAAGATACACAGATACATTTTCGAATCTAATAGATCTTATATAAATCTTCAGCTAATTAGAGAACTTCTCAGTTGTCATATTTATACGAAGGTAATTTATATATAATCCATTTGTTCCTCCGCCCCTGCAATAATATACATTCCAACAACTGTCACATAGATAATGAACTTTATTCGGTGTCAGATTTATTGTTTATACAACTGTGATAAATACATTAGAGAATGCATACGGTGTTTTGACTTGTACATTGAAACATTATTTTTAGGTTTATTTTTATTTTGTTATTATTATTGTGATACTTCGTCGTTTATAGAGCGTGGTTTGCTGTTCTTGTAGTAGTTAATATTCGATTGTTAAGCTAAGCTATTTGACTAATTTGTTTATCTGAGTGTTGCATTAGTTTGACTTAAAAATGTTTTCAGCAAATTATGAAATGCACTCTAAAGTATTTCTTTAAATAAATAAAATAATTATAGATTAAAACCTAACATAATATGGGGACTACGAAGGGCTACGAAAGGATAATACGCCTATAACTAAACTAAGTAAAATATTAATGGTAATCAGCGAGTGGCTTAGCTGTTGGGCTAGCTAAATAAAATATCACGTTCCAACTAAAAATAGAGATACGATTGAAGCGTTGTGGTCATCTTAGTTGGCCAACTGATTGGCCACGGCCACAGCGGGTAACAAAATGGCGGCAAAGATGGCGGCTAGGCCAGCGGCGCCATTGCAGCGATCTGTCAGGCAATCCTCACAGAATATTCGGCGCACATTCTTCTCCGGGGTAGTCACATTGCACAGCTCCATGGGATCGGATTTGTTGGTGTAGTAGCAGAAGCGTTTGGTTACGATTTTGCCATTATCTAAAAAGAGAGAAAACTTATTAGTGAGGGTAATGCAAGTCGAGGCTTAGGCACTTACACTCCTCGACCGTTTTGCGGCAAACGGCACGCTCGTGATCAGAGTTAATGGAGCTGTTGCAGCTGCGCAGCAGATTTATATTGCGCTCTTTGATCAGTTCCGTGGGTATATTATCCTCCTGGAAGGTAACATCGCAAAAGTCCTCCGAGCCAATGGTGCTCGAGCTGCAGTGCCAGCACTGCAAATGCTGATGTTCATGTGCTGCAAAGATGACCAAGCCAAATAATTCGATTAGTTTATGTTACTGCACGACCTTTAAGGCCTGACCTCAATTCGCAATGGCTCGTAAAAGCTATCCTCCACATAATAGCAGAACAATGTGTGTATCCAGGAATTGTAGCTGTTGACATCATCACGCTTTCATTGCCAAAAAAAAAAATCAACTGACTTTATTTACGCCTCACCAGTCTCCCCCCAACCCCCCAACATGTGGTTCAACCCCCAAATGCTGAAACCCATTCAGCAGCCGCAGCCGCAGCAGACAGTGAATTGAGCGGAGCGAGTCACAGCGGCGCCTTTCATTGAATTTGTATTACGTATGTATAAGCCACGAAGTCGCAGACGAAAGTAAGTGAAATTTATGACTCGCCCACGCAAACCAAGATTCTTTATGAGATTCCTTGGCGTCCATGCAGCACTAAAAACTGTTGAATCGCAAAATTTGTACTTCATTTTAAAAGTATAGGAACTGAACCAGAGACGTGTTTCAAATTTTAATTATATTGCAAAGGAAATATCTTTTATTTTATAATACTTATTATAATAATCATTCTGCTATTGTTTTAAGCCTGAAACCGACTTTCAACCTAACGATGGCTCAGTAGCTTCGATCGACCAGGCAATAATTTTATTTAAATTATAATTTGTTTAAAATATATATAGTAAAAATATATTAATTGAGTAAAAATATATTTCTTCAATATATTTTTGAATTATATTTTGTATATATATATTTATACTTTTATACTTTATATTAATTGCTTAATGTTTCATATTTTATATTCTACGATTGATTTTTCAATATTTTCTCGTACTCAGTAATTTTTCACGGGAACTACTCAATAATTTTGCTCACAGTTCTCTTGGCACTTGTTTCACACTCACTGATTGATTTGCCTAGCTGACTGTGATTATTCTGTTGTTGTTTTATCAAGCGCTTTGTTTATTTATCTTTTTCCATATAATTTGTTTTAGAATTGAATTCAATTTTTTGGTAAACATTGACAGCGGAAATATTGGCACAAAAACTTGAGTAAGCTTATTTTTAGAGCAGACTCGCATTAAATTAATATTTAATTGGATTGCCTATCTACGGGGGTGGGCCTGGGCCAGAAATTGACGTGCTGGTCAAAACAAACATGCAAACCCAAATGGCCTAATTAGATATGCGTGATTAGCCGCGGACTCGGACAGCGCAGAAGATCAAGATGGTTTCTTTGGCTTCAAGGTTTTTGCATGTCCGCAACTTGAGAAGTGGAAAGGGCTTCATAGGTGGGCAGATGTAAGGACTGTTGTGTACATGTTTCGGCTTTACCTTTTTCGAAAATCAACATGCCGTAAATCTAAAGCAAACATGCAATGATGTTGCTGTTGTTGGCTGAATTGCGACCTTGACTCGCGTCATGTCAGCTACCGGACCCGGCACTCAAGCCATTCACTTGGCCAAAGGTGTCAAATATTTGCATTTCATTTTGAAAATTGTGAGTATATTAAATTACATTATTATGAACTTAAATGGCAGCTGAACCGTTGGTCGACCAAGTAGTCCTTCGACTGTCAGTCCACAACACAACATTGAGGCGTGTGTCTCTAAAGTTACTTGAGTTGTTGTTCCTAAGACTTCTGCAAGGCAACCTTTGACGCCCACATGCAAACGGCTTGCATTTTTTAACCTTGTCGCTTCTAGTTTACAGACTTCCTGTAGACTGACGTGAAATTGCGGGTAATTTGCCAACGCCCTGGTCTGAGAAAGTTTTTTAGATGGCCCAACCAGTGCTGCCTTTTCGCTCAGAGTAATTGATTGTATATATATATATATATATATATATATATATATATATATATATATATATATATATATATTGCCCTACACTATATACTATTTATATATATATGTATTAGAGCCAAGTCAAGGTCGCGTGCTGGCTTTCTTATCGGACACACGCACATGCCATTATTTTAACAATTTCTATACCCTGTAAGTGAGCCAAATTGTGTTAGAAGTTACGTATGATGTTATTTTTAGAAAAAGATTGTGATCATTTGAAGTGTAGGGCTGAGTTAAAGTTAAGCAGGTGATCAGGTGAGAGCTTAACTTTAGTATGTTTAATATGTAAGTATTATATCTTGGTATCAGAAAATTATATAAACTCAGCTGCACTCAAATGTTTTTCCCCATAAACTTACTCTATATATTTTGAGCTATAGATAAGAACTATAATATATTCACTCATTCAATGTAGACTATAAATAAGAGATCTATTTATGTAGCATCTACATCATAAATATATAATCTTATGGCACTTCCTGGCCAAGTAATCAATTCGTTTGATCAAATGTTTGAAAAAGTCGAAAGTATACAGGAAGTTGCTTCCTGCTTATGCAAATTTTTTGTTCGTAGCTCCCTTTCAACCCCTAGCTTAAGAAATTGCAACAATATACCCCAAATGACGTTCCCACCACTGTCGAAAATAATATGGAAAAACAACAACAGCAACATCAACATATATTCATGTCATAATTTGATACGCATCGGAAGTTTGTTGTCGTCTGCAATTAAGTAACCCCCACACACAAGTGACAATTGAGGGGTTGGAGGTTTCCTGGTATCCTGTGAAGCGTGCTCAATCTCTGCGCATCCTGTTTGACGCAAGCTCATTTCGTACGAAAACAAGCCGAGCAACGCCTGCTCATTATCAGTTATCTGCAAATTACGCAATTCATGCCAAGGCATTCGAACCAAACTTGAACACACACACACACACACACACACACACACACACAAACATGCACACGGAGAAAGAGAGAGAGATGAGGTCTGTGACATAGTTTCCACACATTCAACTAGAAGGAGTCTGGTGGGGAGGTGGGGTGGGTGGGATAGAAATCTGTGCTGGATACGAGAGTACAGTTGAGGACAGTTTTCGGCGCTGCTGGAAACTGGAGCAGACGACGTTCTGGCGCCAGTTTGACATGCGCAGTGCTTCAAGCCGTTGCGCAGTGGGGTACAGATTGAATGCAAGCCAATTAGATAATTGCAGGAGATACACAGGCACAGAGAGAGAGAGAGAGAGAGAAAGAGAGAGAGAGAGAAAGCAGGACAGTCTCTCAAATGAATATTCAATATGTCTCAATTAAAAGTAATTATAATTAGCAATTCACTTCGGCAGTCAATTAATGCACAGTAGTGCGAAATTTAATTAAGTTGCTTTCGGCATCATTCAATGATTTTTATGACCAAATGGAAATGCATTTTACACAGTGTATATTCGCCTGTGAATGAAACAAAACAAATAGCTTGGCAAATATTTCAAATGAAATAAACAGCAAAGTATTTTCAAAATACACAAAATCCATTCGAATTTCCATTCCATGCCAATCATCGAACAGCGTGAAAATCACAAAAATGCCGCCAAATTGCAGAACATCTACATGCTTATATGAAGTAAATACATCTCTGTGTATGTGCACATATAATATACATGTATATATAAGAAAAGTGCACAGTTTTGCTGTGCATTGACCCACAGAAGTGTTTGCGTGCCAGTAAAGCAATCTCTCAACAAGAGCTGTAAATTGACCAAGCCCTAAAGAGTAGCTGGAGTCTAACTTTGATTTTATGTGGTGGCAAAAATGTTGTCAGTTGATGTAGATAAAATAGCTCTAAAAGTTTTATGAATTATAAAAATTCTTCAAAAAATACTTAAACCAAAATTTTATTGCATCAATTAAACTCTTAAGATATTTCAAATTCCAAATATCCAATAACAAATGTCTCTCCTCTCTCTCTCTCTCTCACTCTCTTTTAATATTTACTTGCTTTGTCATAGACAGAAATTTGTAGAAATAGATTTCCGAATTTCCGAAAATTAATAAATCTTAAGTCTTGGCAGATGTTGAAAATAATGTGCCATAAACAGCTCTTCAATCTATCAATATATGCACATATAAATATTCCAAAAAGCAATTTGTTTATGACAAAAATACATTTTTGGATAATCGACAACATATTTGCCTAAATGCTCTATGCTCAGGTGTGAAAACATTTCTAACATTTTTTTTTTGCTTGAGCCATTTTTACACGAAAACGTTTATTTAAAACAAAAAATTATTATATGTTTTTTTTTTAATTTTTAACAAAATTGTTTTCAATTTTAATTGTTTAAAGTAAAACGAAAAGAAAATCAATTTCAACAAAATGTACAATAAATCTGTAGAGTGCTTTTAGTTGAGCTATGAAAATTCTCTTACAATTGAATACTTTTTTTTAAAACAGTTTATGGCTATTTTAAGCATGGTACAACTTTTATAAACAGCGCAAAAAAACTCATAAAAATTGGCCACAAAATTAAGAAAACAAAGAGCAAAATGTGCATAAACAAATTTGAAAATGAAACAAATGAAACTTTTCATTCATAGATGTAATCAAGCAGAAGGCACACCTGGGACGCGAGGCAGATGATTTAGGAACAGCGCGACGACCTTGCTGCCCCAGATGTAATTACACGTGGGCAGGCCCAATTGGAACTCGCACACGAAACTGAACAGCAAATTTGTATTTTAATGTGTTTATGAATGCACTCAAACAGAAGCCACGTGCAAGCTTGTGACGATCGGGCAATGGAGATCGGGTATCAGGGATCGGAACTCACCTCGAATATTGTAGGCGGTGGCCAGCAGGCAGAAGCCGGCAATTATGAATTTAATGGGCGCTGACATAGTTGCGTATTGGTATTAGATTTCTGGGCGCTGGAATGCTAGCTACAAATCTCTCTACAGGGCACGTAGACGGTTTGGCGACACAATGGCGCCGGCTTTCCGGTAAACAAGATGTAGCGAGGGCTATCGAATTCCTTGTGTCTTTATCCTTTGTGTGGCTTCTCAATGCCAGGCAGGAACTCTTTTATATTACACTCTGGCTGTAGTTCAAACTGTGCGCGATGCAAACGGTTGCTCGTCCGACTAACAACTGTGTGCGGCCCAGCGAGCCGCAGGCTATGCTGCCACACAGTGCCCCAGTGTACGTTGGCGACGGCGTCAGCGTCTGCGTCGGCGGCAGCTGCGGCAGTGACGCAGCTCAGTCTGTGTCTTAGCAATGATGACGTTCTCGGGGGATGCCCCATGCTGCTGTAGCTAAAGCTGCCGAGCCTGGCAATTGAAATAAGCCTTGAAATAGCCAAATAAGTCTGATTGTTTTAGAAGTTAAAGCCAACTTATTTTCCAATATTATATATATATGTAAATATCTTATAAAAAAATATTTAAATTTAAAAACCTAATCCTTATTTGTATATATCCTGTAAAATTTAATATTTGATGCAATTTAACTTTGATATATTTCGCTCAACATAATTGAAAGCAGCCTTTTAAATTAGTTTGCCCAACTAGCAGCATGAATAGTTCCATACTATGGTCACCCCGCTTGTGGTGTGAAACTTAACTAAATCGACGACAGAAGAAGCTTTTAGTAAGCTTTGGATTTAGTATATACAAAAACCATTAGCACATATGCTTACAAATTAGAAATGCAAAACGACAAATATCGAATGAAAGAAGAATATTAATATTACAAGAAAATATTTTCAAAAATATTGCAAAATTATTAGAATTAAAATATTTTGAAGTCCAACAGAAATTTCCTTAACTTAGATTCATCCAGTAAAGATGCCAAAGCGAGGCCGATCCTATAAACGTTCTTGATTGAACAGCAACAGCTGAGTAAATTCAGCCTAGTTTATCTATCTTCATTTCAGCTTTTCCATCTGTTTCTGTTTCCGCATGCTCCTATGAATGCATCTATTCCTGAACCCTAAGAGCTATATGGAGAATCAAATTGCAACACGCACGCTCCATAGCGCTCCGTAGTGCATATCAAGTTGGTTTCCAAGAATCGAAAATTGATCTATTTTAGTATATTCGTGTATATTTATGCTTGCAGCTAAGCAAATGCAATGATTCACTTGTGATTCATTTGCTGGCACGCACATAATTTGGCCAAGTTTTGCTGCGACTGGTGAACAGTAGACGGCCAAATTTGGCGTATGCTTATGCCACAAGTGGTAGTCGAGGCGCTGACATGGCCAGCCGATATATGATTTCATATGCAAATCTTGACATTAATCTGCAGCATTAGACGACAGTTGGCGACTCCTCCTGCACCCAAAAAGCATTTGACAAAGCGTGAAAAATGCGATTCGCGCTGTGCTGCACGCACACGCCAAATGAGTAGTCGATTGAGAGCGACGCCATCGCCGCACTTGGAGTTGATTGGCGGACCAAGCCGTGCCAGGCCGGGCCGGGCCGGGCCAACAACGGAGCTAAATTCAAAATATAATGCTTGCAACAGATTAGGAGGTTAAGTTGAAGCTTAAGCCGAGGCAATAAAAAGTCAAATCACATCATAAACTTAAGCACGGCGTCAGGTTTGGACTTCTAGGCTTTTGGCTTATAGAGAACCGGCCAACCGGCCAACCAGCCAACCGGCCAGCCGGTCAGCCAGCCGATCGTGGATACCATTGACAGCCAGCCTGGGGCCATTGGGGCGTATGCGTAACATTTGCAACCAGCTGAAACGCTGAACAATGTCGATTTACAATATTTACCCATGCCCCCTCAATGATAAATGGCCAGTTTTATTGCATAAACTGTACGACATTTTCGCTAGACACGTCATAAAAAACTAAAAAAAAAAACAAACAACAAACACAAATCAACTTACGCACACACATTGCATTTATTTAAAAAAGAAATAAGCAAAACATATCTTAGCCGTGCAACAAGCTTAAATGGCCAAAACGTTTTTGTAGCTTAGTTACCAACCATTAATTTGGATTTTCTGTTCATTTATACCCTGTAACTGTTGTGTGTCTGTGAATGGAATATCATTAGGCTATGCAAATGTGAGTGGAGTGGGCTTTAAAATTAAGTATAACATAATTTTTCAAGAATGTGATTATCATTTGGTAAACAAACTTGAATTGTAAAGAGTTTGCTAATTGTTATATTGGAAAACAATGAAATTTGGGCAATTTGGACTCTCACATTTTTTTTGTTTGTTTGTTTTCTGAAAAACATGTTGATTTTTCGTCTTTTACATTTGCAATTACAAACTTACAATGATGCTTAAACTTCGTGTACTTTGAGTGATTATAACTTGATTAGTTATACTTTGGCTTCTGTCAAAAATCTGATTGATGAACTTGTTATTTTTTTATCAATATTAATCAGTATTGCGACCAACTTTTAAAGTTCTTGGATAAATATTGCGAGAAGGTAAGGTATGCGTATAGCACGCGCAGATCGAGTTTGTTTCACATATTCAATTACTATTCCCGTTTTAATGTTATCGATTAAAAACTTTATCGAAATGCAGTTTTTAAATTATATCTCGACATATTTGGAGCTGGAGTCGTCAAATTTTGCATTTAATTTAATTTAAGCATTTGCATTTATGCGCATAACTATGCGTAATGATTCATTGCATCGATTTATATGCAACACTTTTCCGCGATTGCTTGATCAAAAAGCAATACAATTTTCTTTAAAACAATCGACTGACTTATGGCAGATTTAATTTGTGCCCGCAAATGTTCGCCATGTCCTGTTGTAATATTTAATGGTTTCTAGTTGACTTTCATATACTTGGCTATATTTTGCCTATCATGTAGTCCTAATAAACCTATAGAACTGAACTCTTGCAATATGCGCTTGAGTTTGGTGACAAGATATGTATGTATGCCCCTTAACAGCTGCCCCCCCCCCTCCCTCTCCACCCTTCTCGACCCGTTGGTTCCAAGTTGACCGTTATATCCTTGGTTATATTATACCATAGATATAGTCCTTGTGAACCTACAGTCATGAATATCAACGTAAGTTGACTCTGACAGTAAGTTAACATCAAAATAAAAACCTAATGCTAAATAGCATTAGCATGTTAGCTCAATGTTAAATAATATATTTTTTTTAACTCAATGTAAAATAATATGAGTCAGCCTACTACTCATTTCTGTGCGCGTGGTATTTCACCTGAATTACATGCAAATTCACCGATTTAACGACGCTGAGCGTCTTGAGTTAAGGTTGGTTTATTAACCCAAGCTCAAACAAAAGTGGAATTTTAGCTCAATGTAAAATAATACTCAGAAGCCTTCTACTCATTTCTTTTCGCCTGGTATTTCAGCTGGATTACTATGCAAGTTTTCCGATTTAACGCCGCAGTGCCTCTTGAGTTAAGACCCAAGGTTAAAGAAAAATGCAATGTTAACTCAATGTTAAATAACATGCGTCACAGTACTATTCATTTCTGTGTGCCTGGTATTTAACCTGAATTTACATGCAAATTCACCGATTTAACGCCGCAACGCATCTTGAGTTGAGGTTGGTTTATTAACCCAAGGTCAAGCAAAAGTGTAAGTTTAACTCAATGTAAAATAATACTCAGCAACCTTCTACTCATTTCTGTTTGCCTGGTATTTCATCTGAATTAACATGCAAATTTGCCGATTTAACGCCGCAGCGTCTTTAAAAATTGATATTTTCACTCAAGTTAAAATTGTCATATCAACCCAAGGTCAAGCAAAAGTGCAAGTTTAGCTCAATGCAAAATAATACTCAGCAACCTTCTACTCATTTCTGTTGGCCTGGTATTTCACCCGAATTTACATGTAAGTTTACCGATTTAACGCCACAGCGGCTCTTGAGTGAAACTTGGTTTATTAACCCAAGGTTAAGCAAAAGTGCAAGGTTAGCAATGAATTGAATAATACTCAGCAACCTTCTACTCATTTCTGTGCGCCTGGTATTTCAGCTGAATTAGCATGTAAATTTACCGATCTAACGCCGCAGCGCCTTTAACATTGTTATTTTAACTCAAGTTAAAATTGTCTTGTCAACCCAAGGTCACACAGAAGTGGAAGGTTGACTCAATGTAAAATAACACTCAGCAACCTTCTAATTATTTCTGTGCGCCTGGTATTTCACACGAATTTACATGTAAATTTACCGATTTAACGTCGCAGGGCTTCTTGAGTTAAAATTGGTTTATTAACCCAAAGTCAACAAAAAGTGGAATTTTAACTCAATGGAAAATAATACTCAGCAACCTACTACTCATATCTGTGCGCCTGGTATTTCAGCTGAATTAACATGCAAATTAACCGATTTAACGCCGCAACGCATCTTGAGTTAAGGTTGGTTTATTAACCCAAGGTCAAGCAAAAGTGCAAGTTTAACTCAATGTAAAATAATACTCAGCAACCTTCTACTCATTTCTGTTTGCCTGGTATTTCATCTGAATTAACATGCAAATTTGCCGATTTAACGCCGCAGCGTCTTTAAAAAATGATATTTTCACTCAAGTTATATCAACCCAAGGTCAAGCAAAAGTGCAAGTTTAGCTCAATGCAAAATAATACTCAGCAACCTTCTACTCATTTCTGTTGGCCTGGTATTTCACCCGAATTTACATGTAAGTTTACCGATTTAACGCCACAGCGGCTCTTGAGTGAAACTTGGTTTATTAACCCAAGGTTAAGCAAAAGTGCAAGGTTAGCATTGAGTTGAATAATACTCAGCAACCTTCTACTCATTTCTGTGCGCCTGGTATTTCAGCTAAATTAGCATGTAAATTTACCGATCTAACGCCGCAGCGCCTTTAACATTGTTATTTTAACTCAAGCTAAAATTGTCTTGTCAACCCAAGCTCACACAGAAGTGGAAGGTTGACTCAATGTAAAATAACACTCAGCAACCTTCTACTCATTTCTGTGCGCCTGGTATTTCAGCTAAATTAGCATGTAAATTTACCGATCTAACGCCGCAGCGCCTTTAACATTGTTATTTTAACTCAAGTTAAAATTGTCTTGTCAACCCATGGTCACACAGAAGTGGAAGGTTGACTCAATGTAAAATAATACTCAGCAACCTTCTACTCATTTCTGTTTGCCTGGTATTTCATCTGAATTAACATGCAAATTTGCCGATTTAACGCCGCAGCGCCTTTTAGCATTCCTATTTTAACTCAAGTTAAAATTGTCATGTTAACCCAAGGTCAAACAAAAGTGGGAGGTCAACTCAATGTAAAATAGCATGGGTCACCCTACAACTCATTTCTGTGCGCCTGGTACTTCAGCTGATTTAACATGTAAATTTAGCGATTAGACGTTGCAACAGCTGCCCCTTAATGCTATGCAACTACATTTTGTAATATCATTTTTCTGGAAAAATTCAAAGCGGAATTCCCATAAACAGTATAAAAGGTCGGCTAAAAGGAAAGCATACATATTTGTGGACAATTTAGTCCTTTAGATTTCCAGGACTATAGCCTTAGTATTGATCACCAAGGCTATGTGGGTCAACTAGGAATCATGAAGGCGTTGAAGGGGCTCATTTAAAAGGTCTGCTAAAAGAAAAAACATTCATATTTGTGGACCAGTAATATGATCCTATAGGCTTCCAGGAATATGTCCTTGGTATGGTATAACCAAACATATGTAGATCGACTGGAAACCATTTTATTGAGAACAGCTAATTTATAGCTGTCTGCTGAAAGAAAAACATTCATATTGTTGGACCAGGAGTTTGATCCTTTAGGTTTTCAGGACTATATCGTTGGTATGATATTACCAAGGATAAAAGGGTCTACTAGAAACCATTGAAGCGGCAATGCTAATATTTTTAATGAATATAATTTAGATTTTTGTTATATTTTGGAAACTTAAAATACTAGACACTAGTGCTTTGGCAATACGTCTCTATGCGTATAAATGAATGTCATGATCACGCTCTAAAAATTTAATTACGAAAGTTCATCTAGAAGAAAACTTATTCAACATATAAGTTTCCATAATATAACGCATACTGCAGTCGCTGCGTTAATGTTTTTAATATCGGCTCTTCTAAAGGCTTAGTCTTAGTATTTAGTATTTAGAAATATCATACTATACCATACGTGCTCTTTGATAGTATCAATCTGCATTCACAAGAAGCACATAAAATCAGAAAACGTAATATTTTTTATAAAACTTGAAAAAGAAAGTTTTATGGTTTTATTTTATCTGGAGCAATCTGCTACAGTTTTAATTATATAACATTTTAAAATTTTCATATATTTGGTTGCCAGTTTTGAATCTATTTAGCATTCAAGCTGATTTAACAAAAACATAATGTAGTAATCAGAGTAAAGCGACAATCCTAAAGATGTTTCAGACAAATCCCAGCCTAAATTGGATTGGGTCAAATGTCAGCGAGATTATTGCGTGGTTGTCAATTAACTCAAACAATTAGTCGTCAATGTGGGCAGTCAGATGAGAACTGAACAGAACTCATTTCCGCTCTGCTGTCGAACCGCGTTGAATGACGCATCGGGGACACAGCAGCAGCTCATCCAATTTCGTTTCACTATATCTTTTATCTTTTGTAGCTTGCACAATGTCAAGCGCAATGATGTGCGACAATTACTTTTGATTTGCCTCTGAAAATTAAATAATTTAAGATTATACGAACTAGGCAAGGCACTTGAACTTGAACGCGCAAATGCAACATATGGAAATATTTTTTATAGTACATTATTTAGCCTACATAAGATATTTTCAGAAATAGATTTAAGTTTATTTCACATAAGTTGGCACTGGATAAACATTTTTGAATATGATTTGCAAAGGCAGATACTTTGCGCTGTAATGAAGCTAACTCCTCTTCCCAGTTACAGTTGAATAAAACCCGAAAACATTTTCAAATTTTTCAGTAAAACTAAATATCTTCACATATTTTGTACCGTCTAATCAATTTATTTATAAGACACCATAAAAAAGTGCTTCAATTACAGTTACAATAAGTAATACAATATTACAAAGGTCTATAAAAGTATATGAATGCGTGTATGTGTATGTGTGAGTATGTGCATGTGTGTGTGTGTGAGAGTGTGTAATCAATTAAATGAACCAATTGGCGTGCAAAACATATAGTATATGAATTTTGGAATACAAATTTACTGATTGCTTAAGATCGAGCGCAGTGGAAACCTTTGAATGCTCTACAGCTACATAACATTTATTTATTTAAGAATTTGTATTTGTATAGTCTGCATATATGGTAATTTTATGATATATATATATATATATGTATATATAGCGAAGTGTGACTGCCAGCTATTCAGTGCTGAGTGTTTGTGCAATTTGCATAGAATTAGTTGTATTAAAAGTTGTGTCGAAACGAGTTAAATTAAATTTTCGAAAAATTTGCTGTTTGATGTGTTTTTTGTATTCTGCTCAAAGGAATTTGTAAGATTTAAATTCAGTTTTGCATCATTCGCATCATGCAATTAAGTGCAGTCTCCTCCCACGTCTGTTCAGTGTGTTCCCAGCCATTAGCTCATTTGCATAGCTGCCGCAGCGCGGCGAGCAGCGGCAATACTAGCAGCCATACCAGACCCGACAGCCCGCCAGCCGAGTTGCAGCCATCCGTGGTGCAAGTGCGGCAGTAAACGGTCTTGATGTAGGATGAGGTCGTGTCCATAGCGCATTTGTCTGCCGGATCATCAACATCCTCGTAGAAGCAGGAGCGAGAAATCACCCGCTTGCCATAAACTGCAATGAAACGAATGCCGTAATAAACTTTTAATATTTGCTCGACAACAATTTTAATTAATATATATACATATTTGAATATATATATATATTCATGTGTGTGCACTGAGAGAAAAATGAATGTAATTTATGTGGCACGTTGCTTTGGCGTGGGCTACGATTCGGTTTGACTTATCTCAAAAATGTCATTTCAAATGTCGTTCAAATCGTCGATCAACTGCTGCTGGCTAATGGCTTCCTGCCAAATAGTCAAGCCGTGAGGTAAGTGCAGCTGATGCAATATGACATAGGTTTTTTTTTATATATATATATATTAAATAGCAAACAAAAACTAAAATCCAAATGTTTCCAAGCCACATGTGGGCCTTCTAGTATACAGAGCATACCTGTTTGCTTACGCTAGCCAGATTTTATTTGTTGTTGCTTTCAGCATTAGAGCTATTCTTGTCTCGGTAATAAGAAGAGTCAAATTAGTGTAAATAAAATCTATAGCGGACCCAAATAAACGTCTACAGCAAAGTCCGCTAATGATAGAGCTGGGGATATTTGGCAACAGTTATGCAGACAAACTGTTTATTTGCTACTTACACGAAAACAGAATGTTAACATAATAACCAACTATTAAGTTCTTAAGAAGCATTTGCTTAATATAATTTATTATGCAATACAAAAGCTAAGCTTCCAGGTAACATATGTAATCCAATTATTTGCAATGCTGAACACGAACTGATTTAGCGTGGTTTTATATAAGAATATAAAATCTTTTTTCTAGACTGAGAAAAGAAAAAAAGCTTTTGAAGCTAATTGTATTGGCATCCTTTATAAAAAAAAAAAGTGTAGCCTTTGGCTGTACTTCAAGTAGTGAAATTGCAGATAAGTACGCACTAGAAAGCTTCAAGATAGATGCTTGCTGTCAATGTGAAAACTTCATAAATAAAGCAAAATTAAAGATAAAAGAATTGTAGCTGTCAGTTGTAGCTGAACGGCAAAGAGACCACTAACCAAAATGGGTTCAAGGCTTGCACAGTGCAAAACGCATGCAACCTGAGCGCAAACGTTTGCCAGGCCACTTGACTTGACTCGACTTGGCCAGGCTAGCCTAGGCTAGGCTAGGCTAGGCTAGGCTAGGCTCAAGCGGGCAAGCAAAAACGCCAACAGAAAATGAGGCCTCCAACTATGTCTAGTGCTGGCTGCAACATACACTGCCAAAATGAACGCGAGACTCGGCAAAACGAGACAATTTGCAATCAGCGAAACGGCAAATGAAAACCAGAAAAAATGCACAACAAATTGCGTTTCTCGATGCGTGAGTGTGTGTGTGTGTGTGTGTGTGTGTGTGTGTGTGTGTGTGTGTGTGTGAGTGCGTATTTCGCAAACAGAACACAAAAAAACAACAAGAAAAAACAACAGCAAAAAAATCAAGAAACGATATAAAACAAAATCAACTCAAATAAATCGCAATAAAATGAAATAAAACTTTAAAAGCGGCTCAAAAAGGTGCGCGTTGACCATTTTTGTGATTGGCTCCAAGAGGCAGCAGCGCTAGGCGGGCAAGCGAGACAGCGCACAGTGTGCGCTGAGTGTGCGTGAGTGAAAGAGCGGGAGAGTGTGTGTACAAGTCTCTAATAAAATTGTTGACAATTGTCGCCTTATCACGGCCGCGGCATCAAACAAGGCACACAGAATGCAGTTGCCAGCTGCAGCGACCAAAGAAAATTGAAAATTTTGCGAGCGCAAAGGAAACAGAAACCAAATTGCGCATACGCCGCGTGCGCGAGCTTAAAACCCGAGTTGGAAATGCTGCATTGTGTCATAAATTTAAATTTTAATTAATTTAATTATTTATTGATCGCAATGTGTGTGCTGGCAACATTTTTCACAGTAACAACATCCAGAGAGCCAACGCAACGCAACGCAACGCAACGCAACGCAACGTAACGCAACGCAATTGGCCAAAAATAGGCAAAAGCACAAAGACAACTTTTCGGTACCGGCCAAAACGCAACAAGTTGCAAAATATTTACACAGTGACGCACAGTGACAACTAAAATGCAACGCACACACACACACATATAGATATATATATATATATACATGCACAGTCAAGCCAATAGCTAATTGCTTGGCTTGGCTGTTAGTTTTATGGAATTATGGAATACATTTTTAATTTGACATTTGCCAAAAACTCAGCCAGTCGTCGGCCCAAACTTCATAAGCAATTAATTTAACGGCATATAAATTGAGCAGCAGCAGCAGCAGCAGCAGCAGCAACTACTTCTACTCCGGCAGCAGCAACAGCATCGCCTAGTTGCATTTTTCTCAGACTAGCATTCTGCCCCAGCCTCAGTCTCAGTCTCAGTCTCAGCCTCAGCATCTGTCTCTGTCTCTATCTCAGCATCTGCCTCTGGCTCTCGACTCCCTGCTCATTGCCGTAATTGAGCGCTTCACGCTGTGCAACAACTTAATTAATTTATATATATATATATATATATATATATATATATATATATATATATATATATATATTGTTATATGTATCTATTTTTTTGTTTTTGTGTTTTTGTTGTTGCAGCTTAGTTTATTTCGTATATTATGTACTCGCTTAAAACTGAGTCTTGAGTTCAGATTTGCCGTTTGCAATTTTAATTGCCAGCCGCAAATCTTTGCAAATATTCGCAGCGCCAATTTGTAGACGCTTGATTGCAAAAATTTAATGGTGTTCATTAATTGGCCATAAGAAATTTGGCCCGCTCCAAGCCAGGCACTTGATCATATGCCAAGCGATAAGATTATTTATGTGCAACAGTTTGTTTGCACTTTTTTAATTAGTGAATTATAATTCGATTACAGCCAATTCAAGTTGAAGGTGAAGTGAAGTGAAGTGAAGTGTGTGATTATAGGTAATGAGAAAATGCAGCTGAAACATGGAAGGCGCAAGCTGCAGTCAGATTCGATATGACCTGTAGAACATATTCATGTTAAGCTTTTTCTATCTAGCAAACTCTGGCTCAACAGTAGTTCGGAAGTAAATCGTGTTGATCCAGTGTTGGCTCTATGGAAACTACTTCATCATCCTAGAAAGTTTGTGAATTCAATGAGAATATGTAGCAAAGATTTTACTCACAGAATGTGCGAGTATTGGAGCTTGTGATTCCCAGGTGGCGTTCTTGGCAGTCGAACTAGACCGAAGTTGACTTGATAAATTGCATTGGGTTATCCGGGTTTCGGGTGATGTTGTGTAAAGCTATTAAATTATTACCAAATATCAACCAGGTAGCGCTTTTCTATTTTAATACAATTTTAGATGACCTTTGCGTAAATATATCAAATTTCCGTAGCGTTTACAAATCACTGCTGTTGTCTAAGCAATCTAATATAATTCTACTTTTTCTTTACAAGAATATTTAACATTTGACAGTTGAGAGATAACATTTTGCTTTATAAACATATGTAACTGCCTTGTATTTATATATATTTATATTAAGATATTTTTCTCTCTTTATAGCTCACAAATATTGTGATAAAACAACACAAATTCCTGGCAGTAAACAAATCCTCTTACTAACTGCACAGATTTATTTGTAAGCCAATTAAATTCACAGTTTTATTAACATTCAAATATTTTTTTTTATTAACCACAAATGCAAATCAACTGCTAAAACAAGGAATTTCAGTTAAGCTCATAAAAAAAATCACAAATAATTTTGATTTTATTCTGTTGGCATTTGGCCCACTTAACAAACAACAATAAAAACGGAAATGAAAATGAAAAACTGTCGACTCTTCTGCTGCTGCTGCTGCTGCTGCTAGCACAGACAATAAAAAATCAAAAGCTATTCAGAAATATCAAAGTTAGATAAAAATGCAACGATACGCAACGTTTGGCAAATTGAGCAGCGTCGAAAAATTCAATTTCATTTTGCTGGCGCTTTTTATGTGCACTTTGTGTTTGTTGTTGTTGTTGTTGTTGTTGTTGTTGCTGTTGCTTTTGTTGTTTTGTTGCTTGTCAAATGCAAATGCCAACAAGCAGCACAATTTGCACTCGCCGCTGGCTGAACAATAATAAAATAAAAAGCAAAAAAGTGCCTATGTTGCGGCCGCAGCCAAAGAGCGACGACTGCAACACGAATATCACTCATACGCCGCGTGTGTTGGCGTTTGTTTGCTCTACCTACCGACCGCCCGCTCACCCGCTCTCTCGCCACATAAATTTGCCGTAAATTAGCGGCGCATGCAACTGGCATGGCCCGGCTTAGGCCAAGTGTCGCAGCCACTTGTTCAGTTGCGCTTGCCACGCCCCACCTCGACCCGCCTCTCAACGCCTTGCTGCGTCAACGCCCAGCAGCAGCTTGCAGCTGGCGTATGCGATCGAGCAATTGTCTCGTTGAGGCTGCCTCTGTGGATTTGTATGCTGCACTTGCCGGCTCTGCTCTGTCAGGCCAATAAATCTCAATCTTGTTTGACGCTCTGTGGCAGGCAACAACAGGCGGCAGCGACATGAGTGTGAGCCACCGGTGGGTCGCCCCACTCACCCAGCAACAATGCCCATTGACAGTCCAACGGGCAGAGCTAAATAATTGCCTATCTCTGATCTTTGTTGATCCGTTTGTGGTTTGTTGTTGGTGGCTTGTGGCTGTGGTGGTTTAGTGGTTTGTGGTTTGTGGTTTGTGGTTTTGTGGCTTACCTTCCTGCACCAGTTTTTTGCAGACAGGTCGCGCATTCACCGATTTGACACCCACTGAATAGGTGCAATTCACATAGCTCCAGTAGCGCTGCTGCTCCGAGATGCTTTCCGATTGAAAGGGATCGTTGCAGAACTCGCCATTGGACACATCTGTGGAACAGCGCCAGCAACGTAGAACTCCTGAGGCTGCAAATATAAAGTGATTAATGAGTTAAAGTGTTTTAAGTTTTATCATTCAAATCAATTGATAGTTAAATATATTCAACTTAATGCTAAAGAAAATATCAGCGACAATATGTTGGCATACGTATTTGATTCGAGTTTGTAAAAAAAACATAAACATTGTCTCTTAAGATCAAGTTGGATAAAAATAATAAAATATTTCTGTCAATAACTACTTGGCAGTTGAAGGCTACAGTTAAAATAATTCAAATTGCTTATAAGACTGGGCATTTCTTTTATATTGATTTTCGATACGCTTCACTGTATCAACGATATTCTTATACCAACTACGAACGCCAGCTTAGCGATATCAAGCCGATGCGCTGAGAGATTGAATCTGTCTGCGCAAGGGGAGAACCAAAAAGGCGCGCATTACTGCAGTCTCTTTAGAACAACTTTAATCGGTTAGGGCACTGCTGCTCTTAAATGAAACTGCTGATCGCGGAGCTGGCTGAACATACACTAAAGTCTGATACTAAGAGCTTAAAACGCTTTATATTTTTCTGCTGAAATGTGCGCTGCACAATGACTTAAAAATTATAGAGAATTAGCGTCTACAATATTCAAAAACTAAATATTTCTTTAATTTAATAGGCTGAGCTGACAATGCGAATTCTAGCAGTAATGATTATTTAACATACAAAAGGTGTCGGGGCAGACCTTTTAAAGTATATTTATTCTATGAGCTATATATTGTTGATCAGAAAAACGAGCAAAGTCGATCCATCTATTTGTCTTTTCGCCCGCATGAACGCAGGGAGACGTAAACATAATCATCCAATAGTATAATTTGTATTATATATTTATTTATAGAATATTTGACTAAATAGAATCGAATACTTATTAAATTTAATTTAACTAATAATTTTTAAAATATTACTTATAATATTTATTTATTTTATTTATAACATAAAAATTTAATCATTTTTAGAGAAAAAGTATTTATATTGATAATAAATCTACCTTAATGCCCAATATATTGTTTTATATAAAAAAGACATTGTCAGTATCTGTCAGTAAGTTGAGGAACTTATACTATGTCTTATATAAATATATTTATAAAGATTATTATATAACAACAGTCAATTGGTATAGGTTATTAGATTTACACAGTTTGCAATAATGATCTAATATAATTTAATAATTTTCAATGAAATTTAAGAACTTCCGCGCTTAAAAATATTTCAAGGCCAGCTAGGGTGAATGTGATTCATAGGATATAAATTCTATGCAAGTCACGTAGCAAAGCTAAAACGCAATTATAAGTTATCAGTGCTCATTACAGCACGTAAGAGAATTTTGAATGCCATTTAGGTAGAGCAATATATATAAATATATGTGAATATGCCCTCTAGGTATTTGAGCAATTAGATAAATTTGTATTCGATTTTCATAAGTGTAGCCAAATGAAACTACTTAATATACTTTGTAACTACATCCATCACATTGTGATAATAACAATCCATCTTTATGTGTATATATGCGTTATTTGGCAAAGTTTAATCATAAACTAAGTGAGTAGTTTTCGCTCTAAATTGCAATCAGGCGATGATTTTGATAGCCAACTGCATAAATAATGGGCAATGGCAGAGATGCCTGCTGCGATTTGTTAGCTGGCCCGTTGGTCCGTTGGCCCGTTGGCGGTGGCTTTTGAAAAATGTTGCTAACTGAAATTAATTAGACACGGGAGCCTTTTGGCTGAGTTATTTATGAGACAGTCGATGGGAAAACTGCCTTATAAAAGTGTCAAAACTTTCGGCATTTGGCGTTGTTTATGCGCACGATTTACCCAAAGAGCGTGTAAATAATTATTAAACATTTTATTTGCTAGCCGAAAAGCGGCTGCTGTTCTTAAAATGGCATTGAAGTTTCTCTGGAGAGTGGACCATGGACCGACAGCGGCGGATGTTGATGCTGACAATATATATTTATATATCTATAAATATATATATTTTTTTGTGTGTGAAACTCGTTTGTGCGTTGCCAATTTAAACGTCAAACGTTAACGTTCAGGTTAAATGCACTTAACCAACACTTTGAGGTGCGTTTAAATGAAAGCTTAGATAAACAGCAAATGGCCAAGCGGGGCAGCCGGGCAGCCGGGCAGCTGGTGTCTTAGACCAGGCCAAGCTGTTGCCTAGCTGAACGCACCAGCAAACATGTTTGGTTTTTTTTTTTGTCGCTACGGTCTTCCATTGGCCTCAGCTACATTTGGCCATAAACAACGCACATAAACATTACAATTTTGCGTGTATTTTGAATAAGGCAGAAATTGCAGCGAATTCGAAATAAAATCGAACTTCATTTGGTATTGCTTGGAAATTATTATCATTTACAATATATTGAAATTAATTGACAGTTGAATTGTCAGATCGTTGGCCAAATTGTTTATAGGCGTGTAGCACTGTGCGCGCAGTTGCGGTGGCAGTTTACTAATGGTAATGACTGTAATTGTATGCAACATGAAAATTGATATTGTGCGCGCGTTTATGCCAAATGTTTTGGCAGTTCCAAATAGCGACCCAAAAATGGTTACACACAAGCTAATAAGCATGTGTGTGTGTGTGTGTGTAAGTGTGTGTTTGTGTGTTGTGTGCGTAAGTAGTTTTCAACATTCATATAAGTCAGTTGGTGCTCGCTTTACATAATGCGTTTGAAAAGTAAAGGCTTAAATAAGTTTTTTCCTCTTGCAAAACTAAGTTAGAAATTTGGCAAATCAGAAAATAATGTGAGCAAGCTTTGCATATTTCTTTCTACTGCAGAAAAACATAAGCTAAAATACTTCTAGCTAAATAATACATGCATTGCCGAGTAATGTTGACGATTTTCTAGTCTGCCGATGCAGCGTTTCGAGATTTTGTGAAGCAAAAATATATTTGATTGCTTTTATACAGCAAATCAATATGGAAAATATTAAAACATAATATTTCGGTATAAAACTTATATGATCATTTATACTACATATGAATCTAATAAAAAGTTCTAAATTCGATTTCCGTCTAAATCTAGTGTTTATGGCGCTGGTTATTCTAATAAAAAGTTTTTGTGTAAACATTTTTTTTAGCAAACATTTAAGTTGGGTGATAAAAATCTTAGCTAATCGCTGTCATATGGCTGCCTAGCATTTCTAATATATAATTATATAATTCGAACATATAATTACTTATAATATATAATTATATAATACTTAAGTTTCAGAAATGATTGATTTTGTACTATCTGTAAGTGAATTGTATTAGAAAGACACAAGACATGTATATCTATTATTTAAAAGGTAGATAAAAAAAACTACTTGCAAACCCTTATTTACTTAACAAGCTTTCAATTAAACTCCATTTACATACATGCATATATATGTATAAATAAATAATTTCAAGCCATTTTCTTGGCTTTTCACTGCAAGTCGGCAAAACTTTTGAGTCCAGCCACATAAAAATGGGGCGCGGCTATGTTATTAGCCAAGTTGAATGCACTCTGGGGCACAGTAACTTTATATCTACGACTTCTGGTAGGCAATGGCATATGCAAAAGTTGGCAACAATAAACTAAAACTTGGGCCTGTGACTTTCCCATGCACACACATACACACATAAACACACGCATGCATACACATACATACTTACATACATACACACTGCACACATGGCAAAGTTCGCATGCAATTTTTGCATTAGCTCGACTTGCTTCAATAGAAATTTACTTCGAGCTATAGCTGGGAGTTTGAGCTGGAGGTTTTTGGCGCTTAAAAGCTGTAAGAAATGTAAGAAATGTGTTGATTATCCAGCAGTCTGCCAACTCCCCCCAAAACAGAGAGAGAGAGAGAGAGGGAAGGAGAAAGAGAGAGAGAGAGAGAGAGAGAGAGAGAGAGAGAGAAAGAGACAAAAAAGCCAGTCACAGTCGCTGACATGCGGTTTCATATCTTAGCCATAAAATCGACAACTTACGAGTGTGGACCTAAACGTTAGAAGGAGGGAAAGAGGCCGCTAGCTAAGAGACTCACATAAGCCAGTCAAGGGGGTGGCAGAAAGGGAGGTTAAAGGGGCGCTTTAAGGGGGTCTCCATTGACTGACATGCAATAAAAGTTCGTTCAACTGAAATTTACAAACGACAATTACGACAACTTGTCGAACGCTTTCAAAATTGTTTCGAATGGTTGTATGATGATTAGACCTGCATTATATGGAAATAAGCGGGAATTGTAAATATTTACAGACATTCAGCTGGCACTGAAAGGCAAAATGTTACCATACACAAATATCTTATATACGTATATACTTTGTAGATTGATCGGAGAGCTAAGTATTCACACCCAAAAAGTGCGCACAAGCCTCATTGTAAATCTGAAACACGCGCACGTTTAAACGTAAAATGTGCACGACTAACAGATACCCAGCACAAAGGTGAGGGATTGCTAAAAAACTAGCTATGGATTAAAAAATTAACTAAAATTTTTATATACATTTTATTTATAATTTAAAGAAATACTGGAAAGAAATTATATTTTATAAAAAAAAAAAAATAATTATTTGAAAAAATTATGATTTTATCTCTTGTTTTTCTTTTTACACACTTTTTTTTTAATTTATATAAAATATAATAAAAGAAAATTAAATTTATTTAAATAAATATTAACCATTGCATATAGCGTTCAAAGAAAACAATCTGTCCGTAAATATAATTTAATTTTAAAACATTCTTTAATATTTCAAATTTTTGCACTCATCAAGCCTACCCTTTGACAGTCATTTAGATTACAGGGCATATGAAAAAAAAAATTAAAAAAATATTCCATTGCAATGCTAGAAAATTATTTAATGACTTACACGTCGCACATTAAAATGATGACATTTTTACATGCTCCGGGTCTTTTGGGTGTGTTTTCGCTTTAAGGATTTCAGGGTTGGTTCGCATTATAATGATTGCCCAGATTGTATCTCAAGCAAATTGCAATAAGCCCCAATGCTCTGACATGCAAGTCAAATGACAAATTGTTTCGCTCACTGAGCGAATAGCTTTAATTATGGGACTACTGCTTAAGCACATGCGCATTCATCATCTAATTAATATTTTCATGTTAATTGTATACAGAATTTCAACTTAAACTTAGCTGGCATTTGAGATCATCTGCATGCAAAGACCAATGACAGCATGAAATATATTTTAGTGGGATTTTTAAGTGATTTCGAAAACAAACTATTTTCGTTTTCTGTTTTTCTGGCCGGCGCAGTTTCGGAACGAAATGTAAACAATTTGTAAAATCAACTTGAAAGGAAAAAGAAAACAAGGTTGCAAATGGAATGTGTGCCAGACTAAAACTGTCAGGGTCCACAGTTTTATTGAGGTGCGTGCGCCGAGCGAAGTTGCGAGTGGACACAATAAAAACAAAATTGGCTGACAGTGCGTCCAGAACAGAAGCCCACGCCCATTAAAATAACAAAGAAAAAAAAGACAACACATAGCAACTTCCAGCTGAAGATATGACGACATCGTGAAGTTACAAGCTACAAAAATAATGTGGGCAGGCCTATGACCAAAAAGAGGCCATAGAAATAGAGTTTTTATACAAAATGTTTTTGACGACAACAAATTTTTACTGATCGCGAGCGTAGCCCAAGGGAAATGCGCAGTTATTTAATAATATTTTTTGTTTGTTAACAAAATAAAAAAAAAAAAAACAAAACTGGTTACAAACCAGAATCCAGATTTTATGTTTTTCTTATTAGAAAATAAGCGAGAAATCAGCTTCGTAAAAAGCAGTTTCATCTGCTGCAATTTATTGATTGAAAAGAGAATAAAGTTATTGATGCAGCATGTACCTTTGAAAGCAAATATGTCTTTGGCACAGGCAATTTATAGCTATGCCTGATTCATTAAAATCAATTTAAGATAAAATGTTAAATGTTATATATATATTATATTATATATATACTCTTTTAATATTTATTTAAAAAAAAAAACAATTTCAGAAAATGCAAAAATTGATTAAAGAAACAATAAAGCAGCAATTATTTTAAGCGAAAATAGATAATACTAATTAATAATAATAAAAATAATTAGGTATAAATATTTTCTAGTATTAAAAAAAAATGGTTGTAAATTTCAAAGTTTCAGTCACTCAAAGATTGCATCAGCTAAAGCTATAGAACAGAGTGAATATCTCTTCATTTTTCTTATAGAAATTTACAGCATAGTTTTAAATTGAAAAAATAGTAATATTTATTATTATGAGTAATAATAATTAACACAAATTACGAACTATCTATAATTTCTTCATAAAAACACTAATAAACCGCCTGAGTTCATATAACACTCAACTTGTTAGACTTTTTTGTTAAGGCAATAAAGTTGGTATAAAAATAGACTTGGCTCGCCCTTATATCAATTACGTTTTCTTAATTTTTGTGCGACAAACCATTTATATAGTTCTGTAACAGTTTCAATTCAATTAAATTCACCCATTTGTTGTGTACTTTAATCAATTGAAGCTGCCTAGTTTTCTATTGCAGTGCGGAAAATGGGGCGCTCTTAATTCTTTAGAGTCTTGAAAATGGCACAGGCCTTAGCACATATATATAAATTTGTGTCTGTATGTACATACATACATATCTATAAGTTAGCCTCATTTAATGCGCTCTATTTATGTCGTAAGAGAATTTCTTCAATTTTGTAAGGTTGTGAAAACATTTTTCCACGCAGGCAGCTGGCAGCGTGCAGCGTGCAGCGTGCAGCAGGCTGTCAGGCTGCCAGGCTGTTGAATGTATAAATAAATAGAATAACCGACAAGTGCATAAATATATAAATAAATCATGAAATAATCTGCTGCAGGCACTTGAGGCAATGCTAAGTATACGCCCCAGTGACGACAGTCATTATGGAGGCTGAGAGCTCTCTGAGATGAGTGCATCTTAACAATAGCATTGATAATGCCCTACAGCTTATCAATTGAGGTCAAAGTGGAAATTGATTGATTATCGTTAAATAATAGAAGTAATTAATGAGCGTCAGATTAAGTACAATTAATCAAGGGAATATAGTAAAACAAAAAGATAGTTTTTCCTTTAATTTAGAAGATGCTTGTTGATTAGTGAGAGACTACTTTTCATATTTCTTATGGGTTCAGTGAACCCAACTTAACTCGAACCACTTGACGCGCACCAAGTACACTTAATTAGCAGACACATTCATGGAAATGCACGCACAGCTTGTGAACACCCACCTGCATTCAGGCTCAGAGCGAGGGAGAGCAACCCTAGTAGGAGAACGCAGGAAGCATAGGGCGACATGGCCATAGAGGGGTTAACAACTTGTTGAGGATTTCTTATTTGAACTGTTGAATAATATTTTCTTTAAGCTTTTTACAAATTTGCTTGTCACACACACACAGATATTCAGATATTCACTTTATTCACTGCTTTCGTATGCAAATGATTTCGTTAGATTTCAAACAATTCGGAATATCTCGCTGGAGCACGGCGAACGCATGCGACGCGTTGACAAACTGAAAGCGAACTGAATCGAAACCGAATACGAAAAAGCGCCACAAGTCGCAGGCAACAGAAGCCAACGGGTAACGGGCAACGGGCAACGGGCAACGGGCAACGGGCAAACCGAACCAATAACAAAACGAACGAGCTCGATGCACGGTCGAGCATGAGTTGGAAAGAGAACGAGCGATTCGTTCAATGAGCTTCGTTTCAATCGGACTGCACGCAGATTGAAAGACCACATTGAAAGCGCAGTTAGCTCGCGTACGCGTCAGTGTGAGAGAGAGGGCAGACAGAGGCAGCAGCTACGCAGGGAGAGCCGTTGAAGTGTCGCTAGCTTTTATATTGAAGTTCGATATTTATATGGGTTCGGGTTGGGAGCTGGTTAAGCACTCGTCTATGGCTCGCACTTCTAATGGCTGCCACCACAAAAGTAAACACTTGCAGTTTCAAATGCCGCACAGTGGGCACAAAGCTAACAAAATAATGCCGTATTGAACTTACTTTTTATATTTCTAATTGGCTTTGTGTTCATTTATATACATCTATATATCTACATTACGATTATGATAAAAGTGAAATCTTCTTCTCTACAAATTTGTACTGTCAGCTTTCTCTCCATTCGTCCCACTGTGCGCTTAGCCATTGCGTTTTCTTGCACCATTGACGCTTAATGACAGTCGCAGTCTGTCCGCTTGTCGCCTGCTTTGTCGCGTTGCCAGTTTGCCAGTTTGTCAGTTTGTCGGTTTGCAATTGAATGCTAACTGCAAGTCTGTCCTCAACGCGGCCATCGACGCCATCTAATCAAGCGCGGATTTTGATAAGGAAATGCAATGCTGGCACTTTGAAGCTTGGACTCGCAGTCCTCAACGTCGCGCTGAAGAGGCGGCCACCTCGAGCAATCTCTGCTTCAATTTGTTGCAAATATTTTATGCGTTTTCTATGGCATCGAGGTTTGTCTTTTATTGTTTTTGCTCTTTTATGTTCTCGCAACGGGAACTTTATGTGTCGAGTGTACTTTAACTAGTTATTCGTGACTCGGAGTACATTGACTTATAAGTTATATGACGCTGCTAAATATCTGCAGCAAGACATTAAATCCATTAAGCTATAGCTATAGTAAAAGGCAGCTAAGCACGTGCCATCTGGATTATGCTTCCAATGAAAATGGACCGTAAAAAAAAAAACAAATAAAGAAAAGATTTTCGAAAAAAAATGTCTTCAAAAAAACATAATTTATAGCACAAAAAGAATTCTTGTGCATAAACAACTTTTTCGAGATTTTTCAAATATTTTCTCAGCAAATTTTGAATTTTGAAAACAACATAAAGAAATTTGGAAAGATTTAATGAATTGAACATACACTATATACAAAATATATATTTAGATATTTTATATATATTTATATACAGAGAAAGTAAATATAGCTCATGTGAGTGAATGCATAGAAAAGTATTTGCTGTTGGTCTACTTCAGTTGAAGGGACAACAAAATAACTGTTAAACACCCAGTAACTTGGCTAAATACAGCCGAGCGGTAAATGCGCCTTACCAAAGAAAAGACCACAACAAAAATATTTGTACATAGACTCCATCCAATTAGCTCGAAGGTTCAGTGAACACACCTCAATTACTGAATATACGCCCAGACGCTATGACAAGGCACAAAAAAAAAACAAAATTATTGAAAAGACAAAGAAATTCTGTTCTTAGATGGCCATAGAGCGATATCTATTGGAAGTCGGGAATTGTGGTGGGGTATGAGGGGCTATGCGTAAGGTGCTTAGCAGGACAACGAGCTGTCGTTAGTTATCCTTTGGTAATTTCCATATGGTATGCCAGATACCAAATTCCAATGGCAGCCCATGTGACAGCGGCATACAAATTCGAAAATAATTATAGTCTGACGATTATTTATATGCTTAACGGTTCTACGAACTCGATTAGGGCAACAATATTCTTGGCTTCAGTTGTGGTTTTATGTTGAATTTTCACTCATTTGGTAGAGCTAATTAAATGGAATATGCTTAATTACCATATCATAAAGGGTAGCACATATGCTAAGCTTAGGCTAATTCAAAAGACTCTTTAAGACGTCTTCCATAACTTTTCCATTTCATTTGGAACTCTGACAATAGCGTCAAGTTTTCAATGACAAGCAGCACTCCCATTTGACTGTTATTAACTATGAGGTTTGTTACGCTAGCTCGTGTAAATAATAAACCTCACTTAATTATAGGGCAATCGACTTTATAACTAAGCTCTAATCTGAGCTGAGCCATTTGAGCCGCGTTGTAAACTGACTTATCTATCAAAATAAAACTAACCACAGCGGAAACGGAGCTTATTAAAAAAAAAGCGGACAATTATAATAATTAAGAAATTAAAAAACTTTGATGAAAATCTTAAAAATGATGTCACTAGGCGGCGACTATACTTAATGTAATAGAATTGTTAAATATGTTTATACTCGGTTCTTAAACATTAAGCATTAAGTATCTACATAAATTAGATCAGTTACGAGAGTCAGAAAATTACCTTTACGTAAGTCACAAGATGAGCTAAGGGCAAAAAATGTTTTAGATATTAAAAACTTGGATGTGCAGCAAGGTTAGCTCGAATCAGTGACTCTGTTGTTGCTAAATTATATCCAATCTGCTATCGAATCACTTAAGCTGTTCAAGAAACTAAAGACTGCAACTCGCGACTTTTTACCTCTGATCTGGTATAAAAAATAAAACGATCGATTGCCTCGAGTTTTAAATTCAAAGTGATTTTGTTGCAATCTACGGGGAGAGCACGATGAGAGTGCGAGTGCGCTAACATGCTTGCTCTTACATCATTTTCTCTTCTTCTTACTCTGCCTCTCTTACAACAATGCAGTAATTTAAAAGCCTTAACCGAAAGTAAAGACTTCTTATTCTGACTTTTTGACTAAGTTCTTAGAAATCTTCTGCACAATGATTAAATTTTCTATAAATTGTTCGATTCTGTTTAGCATCATACAATAGTTGAGTAATCTAAGAGAAGAACTTTTGTAGCTAAATCTCCGCTTAATGCTGCTACTATATGAACGGCTATAGTTAAACATCATAATACACTAAATATTATACAGGTTTTCAGGCTTTGGTCAGTCACAATCTATTAACCATATCTCTCTAAACCTGGCTAGACACACCGAACAGCAAGAGAAATGTACAATAAAATTTACTTTTTACTGTCAACCTACCTCTATGCATCTAACTTTACACTTCCATATCTTTTCATATAATTCAAAAGGTTAGTCAATATCTAAACCACTTGCTTAGCCAGCACACAAACCTCCAAATGCCTATCATTTGCAGCCCTGTCAAACCTTAGAGCTTGGACCCTAATAACGACCGCTAAAAACTATTTCCATAGCAACATACAAAAACAAAGCAACATAAAACAGTTTCTATGAAAGAAGCCAAGGAAAATAATTGAAAATAGCTGAAAATAATGAAATTAAAAACGCGCATTTGCAAAAGAAACTCAGCTAAAACAGCGGAAAATCCACAGGAGCGCAACAAACCATCTATTAGCTATCCGCTGAGCTGCGTGGACTGGAGCAGTAATGAGGAGATTTACTTTGTCAGGTGAGTGGAGAATATATAGAAAGTATCTGTGAAGTATTTAGAAAGTATCTAAACCGCATCTAAACCAAATTTTAATAGCGACGATCATCAGATCTACAAATGGAGCGATGTGAGCCGCGATTCCGTGGAGGTGGCCAAGCTACCGGATGACTTCATACCCACGGACATGCACTGGCTGCTCTTGGGTGGCCGCAGCAGTGGCGGTGGCAAGGGCAGCGACACGCTTCTCATATGCAGCAACGACGGACGCTTTATTATATTGAATAAGAGTGCGCGGGTCGAGCGCAGCATTGCCGCCCACACGGCGGCAATTAGTTCGGGTCGCTGGAGTCCCGATGGCGCTGGCCTCTTGACCGCCGCAGAGGACGGTGTCATCAAGATCTGGTCGCGATCGGGCATGCTGCGCTCCACGGTCATACAGAGCGACGAGGCGATCCGCTGTGCCCGCTGGGCGCCCAGCTCAACGGCAATTGCTTTCAGCCAGAGTGGTCACATTTCCATCAAGCCGCTGGCAGCCAACAGCAAACTCATAAGGGTGAGTTGCCTAGAGCTGACGTATCTTACTATATAGTAAGATATTATTGTATATACAAATGTAACTTTTATTCAGCTAAGTATTAAATGGCTAACACATATTGTTTTCAACAGGTAAAATTTGCATTAAATCTAATTACAGTTAAAACTAAAAATTTTTGGCAGTTATATAAATTCTCTAAAACTTATGAAGTGAAATTCGAATTTCTTACTTGGATTATCCGTTTCAGTGGCGAGCCCATGACGGTCTAGTGCTTTCTCTGAGCTGGTCGGCACAATCGAATATTATAGCGTCTGGCGGTGAGGACTTTCGTTTCAAGATTTGGGATGCACAGGGCGCCAGCCTGTATACGAGTGCGGCCGAGGAATATGCCATAACGAGCGTGGCCTTTAATCCGGAAAAGGACTATCTGCTGGTGGGCACCTTTAATATGCTCAAACTGTGCCACAGCACGGGCGTAAGTCCCGCAGCCAACGGAGCATGTGCAACAAACTAACTGAACTATCTATGTGCCTTTTAGTGGTCCTATAGCAGTGCACGCTTTACGGCTCCGAGCGTGGGCTCATTTTACACATTGTCCTGGTCAGCGGACGGTACTCAGGCGGCCTGTGGCACCGCCACCGGGCAGTTGATTGTCGGCTATGCCGTGGAGCAACAGCTCATCTCGCGTAACTTGAAGGCAACGAGCACGGGTCGCAAATGCATTGCCCTGCAGGACATTGCCAATGGCACCAAGGATGTGCTGGAGTTTCCACAGCGTGTCATCAACTTTGCCCTGGGCTATGGCCACCTGGTGGTGGCCACCACCCATCAGCTGCACATCTACAACGAAAAGTACATCAACACGCCAATCATCATTGATGGCCGCAACGATGTGCGCGTCATTGAAGTGGGCAAGAAGTAAGCCAAAGCTGCAGCTTTATATATCCTCTAAACTTGCCCCTCTTCTAGGTACTTCATGGTGCTGGATGCCGCCTCCATTTGGGTTTACACCTACACAGGTCGTCTGCATCTCAATCCTCGCTATCCGGGCTCGCAGGCGCAGCTGCCGCTGCTCAACTGGCGCTCCATTTCACTGGGCCTCGATGTGCTGGCTATACGAGACAATTCAGAGACTTCGCTACTGCATCTCTTTGACCTGATTCCGGGCGCCTCACGACAATATGAGCCGCAGTCACTAAAAGCCAAGCAGCAGCTGGCAGAGATAGCTGCCTGCCGTGCCGGTAGTCCGGATGATCAGTTCATAGCGTTCATTGATACCAATCGAGAGTTGTACGTTAGCGAGACACGAAATATTAGCGGCAACTCCTCCACAGATCGCGCGGTCAATGGCTCCGATGAGATCTACAAGATCGGCACCCAGTTGACAGCCATCAAGTGGGCCAGCGAGACGAACATCTTAGTGGGTGTGCACGATTCCTGCTACAGCATCTGGTACTGCCCCGGCGAGGGCTCTGCCGATCCCACCATCATTGCCCTGACCACCATAACACTCGACACAGCGTACGTTCAATACCTTAAACACCAAAGTCGCCACACTCAAACAGGAGACTATTCTCTTGCCAGTCATCTTGCTAACAACCAGATCAATTGGTATCTTGAACGACATCTGCAAAACTCAAATTTGCAATTTATTCTCTTAAAGTTTGCAATACGACTCACTGTAAGACTTTTATATTAATCGCTAATATCTTGGCTAAGAAGTTCTCTTAGTTTGGCAATCACAATTTTAATTTCTTATTATGCTAACGTTTCAAAAGACTGACTGACTGACTGAATAGTTCTCCGACTTGGAATTGTTTCTTAGAAATCAACGATTGCTGAGGTTTAACTATTTTCAACTAAACAAGTTTCCTATAATCTTCCAAAAACTTGGTTTTAAGCATCTTCTAGTCTGTGAGGCAATCTCTTTGCTCCTCCACGTCTATACTTAGAACTAATCCCGTGTTTACTTTCATACCCTCTTCCATTTCTCCTACTTTGCAGTGAGTTTGGCAAACACGTGGACATTGATAGCTTCGAGGATGCTGTGATTACCTTTCGCTGCGCTGGCGCTTTGTTGCCTGTCAACGTGAACATCTACTGCGAGGTTTTGCATCGCACACTGCAGGAGGGGCAGTGGCAGCAGGCGCTGCGAATCTGTCGGCTGGCGCAGCATACGAGCCTGTGGGCCACGCTGGCTGCTGTGGCCACGCGCAAGCATCAGCTGCAGCTCAGCGAGGAGGCCTACTCGGCCGCGCTGCAGATCGACAAAGTAAGCTATTTGCAGCACCTGAAGACGCTGTCGCCATCGAGTGCTGAGCAGATGGCCGAGAACTCGTTGATGTTGGGCCGAATGCTCGAAGCGGAGACCATACTGCTGCACAATCGCAAGTATGAGCAGGCCGTAGCGCTAGCTCTGCGCATGCACAGCTGGAAACGTGCACTCGAAATCGCACTGAAACATCAGATGGAGCAGCCCGACTTGGAGCTCGTACAGCGTGTGCTGCAGCAGCGACAGCGCTATCTGAAAGCCTTGCAGCGCGATGAATGGGATGCACTGTACCTGAGTCAGGTCAACGATGATAATGCTAGTGAATAAAGATATTGAATATAATTATTAAAGAAATGTATTTTGTATTTTAGACTAAGTTTTTGTTGAATGGATTGCTGAAAGATAATGAATCAAGTTTGTTTATTGAGCAAGCCAAGAATTCAGGAGACTTTAAGACTTTTCTTTGCTATAAACAGTTCAATTAAAACAACTTTTAAATTCTTCCAACTCTTTGTGCCTAGATCTACAACTGTCTTCCCTATAGTGAGGAACTATTTTGAGCAAGCAGCTTACAATATCTTGTGTAATTAATCTATCAAGTATTTAGTTTATAACACTTTTCAGTTCATAAGATTGTTAAGGTTGTTAAGAATGCTCACTTTAAAGACCTCTTTTAGGAAGCTTATGCATATATGAATAAGAGATGTGCCTGAGTTTTCTTTCTTTACAGTAAAACATTGATGATGAAGTAAGTATTTGGCATGAGCAGCTGTTAGAGAGAATTTAATTTCTTAATTTCTTCATTTTTCAACAATTCCAATTCAGCAAACTGCTTGAGCTGTTAGAGTTTCTTACATACACTTTTATTTACCTAAAGTCTTTGGATCATCTGAATTTTACTGAATTCAATTCTAAGCAAATTCCATTCTCAGAAAAGTATTTCTTAGTATATATTACAATTACAAATATCAACGAATAGTCTATCAATTTTGTATACATAATTTTAATACCCATCGGAATCCATTGAGTTCAATACGCTGGGCTAACCATGGGCTTATCCTCGATAGCATTTATAATATTATTCGCTGCCAGAAGACTCATTTCGATAGTCGTCTTCATGGTCTGCGTGCCCAAGTGGGGCAGCACCACTGCAAGAGAAACGAACTTAAAATACATTTCATTCATATCAACTGCAATTAGTACGCACCACAATTGGGCAGCTTAAGGATGGGACTATCCGCAGGCAGGGGCTCCGGCGTGGTTACATCCAGACCCGCCGCAAAGATTTGTCCAGTGCTCAAAGCCTCATGCAAGTCTACCTGATTAACCAGACCTGCAATTGATGATAAATCAAAACAAATATATATAGATATATCTGATATATCGTATATAGTTCATACTTACCGCCTCTGGCCACATTGACAAAGACAGCGCTGCATTTCATTTGAGCAAAGGCCTTTGCATTGAACTTTTCGCGCGTTTCGTTGGTGAGTGGTGCAGCAACCACCAGAAAGTCGCTCTCCTGCAGCAGACGCTCGAAGGGCACGTGCTCCGCCTTGTAGTCGACATCGTTTTGCTTGCGGTTGCGTGTCGTATAGATTATCTTGGCCACATCCCAGCACTGCAGGCGCTTGGCTATGGCCTGGCTAATGCCGCCAAAGCCAAAGAAACCAATAACTGAATCACGAATCTCCACGCCCATTCGCCAGTCAATGTGTTCCGTTAGCCAATGAGAGCTGTCAGATATAAAATTCAATTTCTTCTTAATTAAAAATAAACTTTAAAGGCAATTAATTTCTAGCTATCAGATATATCTATCATTATCCAGCAATAATAACGTAAATTTTCGATCACTATTCAAAACTTCAAGTCAAGTTGGCAGACCACAAAAAGCTTAAAGCTCTCCGCGAAAAGCTTTCACGAACAGCTGCTACTCACGTCTCGATGTCTGTGCGACCGGCATGAAAATGTCGCCCGGCTGCAATCATCAGGCCAATGGCCAGATCTGCCACCGAATTCTTCACCACGCCCGGCGTATGCCCCAACGGGATCTGGCGCCGCTTGAACTCCTCCACGTCCGCAAAGTCAATGCCCGAGGACATGGTGCTGACGACGCGCAGCTGCGGCCCGGCTGCATCCAGAATGGCCGCATTCAGCGGCTGATAGTGCGCCCACAAAATGGCATCGACGCCGCCCAACTTCTCCAGTATCTCATCGCGGCTGGGCGGTACACCTTTGCATATGATTGTCTCGGCGCCGCGCGACCGAAGCAACTGCAGTGCCGACGCCGGCACCTGTGGATGCGACACGAGAACTTTAAACGCTCGCGAAACGCTCATTGTGAACCGAATCGCTCGGAATTTAGCGATAAACTAACGCGAGGCGAGTCCAACTAATGCGTAAGCAATGCTTGAGCTTTTTTCTCTCAAGCTCTCACTGGCTTCCATCCATCTACCTCTCCCTCTCTCTCTCTCTCTCTATCGCACTTTTGCTCTTTGTAAACGAAACGCTCGCAATTCAGCCCGAAACTAATGCAAAACATGCTGTTTTTTCATTCAAAACTTTCAAGCTCTCGTTCGTCTTTCTATCTGTCTGCTTCTCTTTCTTTTTTACAATCTCTCTCTCTTTTTATTCTCTTTACTGTTATTCTTACTATGTTTGCTGTCTGTTCGCTATTCAGTTTCCTAACTTATTCACTCTTTCCCCACGTCTTGCTCATGCTTCCGCAGCTGTTGAGCTTCCTGATCTGATTAGAATTAACTTATTGTAGTTCTTATTAGCAGGCAGTTCAAATAAAGCCTTGATTACGGAAATATACTATTAGATACTACACTAATAGTATTCTTGTACTATACTAAATATAATACTTATACGTGATTCTGCTTTACAAAGCAAAAACAGCAACAAACAATTAAGTTAGGATGCCAGATAAAAAGAGATGCCAGATTATGGCATAGACATTAAATATATGCTTCATATAGTTCTAGACAGGACTACGTGTCCAGAAAAATGTTACATTTATCATAATTGTGTTATTCCATATACACTAAAACAAATTTATACATATTTTTTAGCATCTCCATGACTCACATATTTAACCTTTGCTTTCATTTCAATGATAATACCTCGCCAACTTCACTTAGTAAATCTGAAACTAACTTCAATTTCAAGAAGTTTGTAAAATTTGATATATCATATACATTTGTATATGATAGTCAGATTTAAGTGTTTACTGTTCAGTCGGAGAAGTAAATATAGTAAATAGAAGTAAATATACAGATCTCAGTGCGTTACCCGCAGTAATTAAACAAGTTTTCGTCTACAGAAATATGAGCTTGACATATTGTCAAGGAAGGTAAAATATCCATCTATATTTACTATATATCACTTACTGGATAAACGCACAGCAGCAAGAGCATTGCCAACGCTAAATGGTGCATACAAAATACATCGAAACCATACAAAAACAAACGCAAACCTCACCAAACAATATCTGTATAATTTCACAAAACTGAATTATTTTCTTTGAGCTAAACTGGTTAGAGAACTCACTTAGTGAGATCTAAAAGAAATTGAAGTGATAGCAGCAGTCCAACTGACAAAAATATCAGACTTTTCTCTGCCTTACAGCAACAACATTCCATCAACTTTTCGCCTGCTCCTATTATATAGTCTATATATAATCTAAATGCATAGAGATTCCCATACATTAGCTTCATAGGTAGATGAACAAGATTTCTTGACTGATTTCTTTGATTAGTGGATTGACGCTGAAGTCATGAACCCTGCTTAAATACCTATAATATATATACAACTATTGCAAAATTAATTTCTTGATTGATAATGAATACATAGCGAAAATCGTAACATCGTAAGGCTTCAATTTTTATACAAACTTTTAATTCTTACGTTTTTTTAACTACTTTAATTCATAATTATTCACACAATTGTTTGCCAAGAAGTAGCATGGCAATCATCTTTGTAGAGTTTCAAGGTTTTCCATAGTTGAACTATAGTTTTCCCAGAGCTTTCCTAGTAAGCCGGCGAGAGCATGCGCTCACCGGCCAAGCCGCGCAGCACGTTGTGAGCGGCGATGGTGGCCATGTCGGAGCGCGTGCGATTGGTGGCAGATCCAATGTGGGGCAGAATAACTGAAACAAAAGTGAAGCGGTTGACCTTGAGTTGAGAGATAAAGTTACAGTGACTAAAGATACTTGTGCATAAAGCTACTATAATAAAGAGAAGTGTGTATAAGCCAAGACTAGCTAAGCCCAGCACTTAGTTCGAGTAGGGCAACAAAAGGTCCAATTCTACTTTATCTTGAGCTCTACTCTCTATGAAATGTTGTCTGACTTTTTCACTACAGACATTTTTGACTCTATGTATGCTTAGAAAACTAGCTGATAAGCTAGTAGTAAACCTATATCCTTCCATAAATAATAGCTCTATCTCTCTTGACGATTTCGACATTCAAATTTGACACTACAATGAAAACTTTTATAACCATCAAATTTTGTCTGCTCCAAGTAACAAAGTAAACAACAAACTTTTTTAAAGATAACCCAAAAATTGTTTATAAATGACCTAAAAAGAACCTTGGCCATCAATTTCGAAACTAAACCAATAACAAAACTCTCTGAAACAGCAACAAAAAAAACCAAATGCTAACAAAAATGCAGATAAGAGTTAAGTAAGCGATAAGATATATATATATATATATATATATATATATATATATATATATATATATATATATATATAAACTATATAGTATATAGTTTATATAGCTACATTCACTTACTGATATTGTCGAGTGTTAGCAGCTTGCTGGTGGGTGGCAGTGGCTCGGGATCGACAACGTCGAGGCCAGCGGCAAAGATGCGATTCGATTTGAGCGCATCGTATAGATCATTCTGGTTGACAATCTCTGCATGAAGAGGAAGAAGAGGAAGAGTTGATGATTGCAATAAATTTCTATTGGTTAGACGCCCACTTACTGCCACGTGCAATATTGATCAGCACCGCCGTCTTTTGCATCTTGTTGAAGGCGGTGGCATTGAAGATGCCCTGCGTGGCTGGTGTGAGTGGTGCGGCAATGACCACGAAGTCACTCTTGGCCAGCAGCTCATTAAAGTCCACCTTTTTGGCATTGAGCTCCTTTTCGGTCTCCCTGTCGATGCGACGCCGTGTGGTGTAGAGCACCTGATCGATATCGAAGCCAGACAGCCGTTTGGCAATGGCCTGGCCAATGCCGCCAAAGCCGTAGAAACCAACCACCGAATCGCGCACATCCTGGCCCAGCATCCAGTTAAGATGATAGTTCTCCCACGTATTGCTAACCCGAGGCATATACAAGTCAAGATCATGAGATTACCGCTTATCTTAAGGCCCAACTCACGTTTCGATCTTCTTGCGTCCTTCGTGGAAGCGACGACCAGCGGCAATGAGCAGACCCACCGCCAGATCCGCCACTGCGTTGTCCAGCACAGTGGGCGTATGACCGAGCGGTATCTTGCGACGCTTCACCTCGTCCAGATCGACATAGTCGATGCCAGCGGACATGGTTGAAATGGACTTCAGCTGTGGTCCAGCTGCATCCAAGGCCTCGGCATTGAGTGCTTCGTGTCCGCCCCACAGAATGCCATCAACTCCCCTGATCTTCTGCAACAACTCAGAGCGCTTGGGCGGCACACTCTCCACACGCACCAGCTCACAGTTCTCCTTGAGCAGGTCAATGCCCGATTGTGGCACCTCTGGATGTGTGATCAACACCTTGAATGGCTTTGCGGACATTGTCTTATTGTTGGCTCTGCGCAAAAGGGAAGCATCACAGGGTGTTAGAAGCAAAAGAGCAACAACAAATGCCAGCAAGGGCAACACTTTAAGTATCGTAGCCATACTGCTCGAAGCGACGCTTGGCAAGCAACTGAGCTGAGCCGCTTACCCACCCAGACTTATGTAGCGACGGGCTCTTGGAAAGCAGCGCGGGCCCCTGGAAGCCGCAGCTTGCTTTCCCAATGAGAGACGATAAACTTCTGAACCTGTTTAGCATTCTAAGCGAGCTCTGCCCTGATCTGTATATGTGTGAGTGACTCTGCTCTCTAGCGTCTATAACAAATACCGGTTTCCAGGAGAGAGAGAGAGAGAGTGAGAGAGAGAGAGAGAGAGAGAGAGAGATAGATACGAGAGAGCGAGTATTGTATGAGAGCAGGGAATTCTAATTAGAATTGTTGAGCAACAGGAATTGGTCACGAGTGCAGGAAGTTATTATTCTTACTGGCAATTAGTTGAAGGTACTTTAAAAGTTAATGTTAAAAGACAACTGTAGAGTTGCTATCTATTATCATGATAGCTTATCAATAATTAGAAAAGCTTGCTTGATTTTCATTTGTTATAAAAAACAATATTTTTTTATATTTATATAGATTTTTAAAGATTTGCTTAATGAAAATTGTTATAAAATATAATAAAAATATATTTATAATAAAAAATATTTATTAACTAACGATGTTTTTTATTATTTAAATATTTTTATCTTTATATATTGTTAATATTTGTTTACTTATATTTTTTTAGTTTATTATTTATTATTTTTATATTTTTATTTGTTTTTTAGTTTATTTCACAATTTGTTTTGCTTTTAAAGCAAAAAAGAAATCAATTAACACTGTAAATGTCGAAGAATAAATGAAAACAACTAATTTACGCTCTGTCTCTCTCTCTTTCTCTCTCTCGTTGTGGTGGATCGCTAAGAGCAGAAATTGTCAACATCTAACACTAAGCAAATTTAATTACGAAAAAAAAAGAACTGAACTGTTGCTTGCTGTGTTTCCAACTGAACTGTCGATGAAGCTCTTCGCGTAGCTTGCTGAAAGCTATCACTCTCTCCCGCTCTCTCCCGCTCTGTCGCGCTCTCAGCACACTTACCTACTATAGCTCTGCTGGCAATTGGAAAACTTAACAGCTGCACGTTCGCCGGTCGACTGAATGGCAGCACTATCAAGGGCTAGCTTTTTATACAGTTACTAACTTTATTAATTGCTGATAATCGTTTTTTGTGTGTGTTTTTTTTCGGTGAGCAATCGCTAACTAAAAATGGTTCCTGATTAAGTTGTATTGAATGCGTTCATAGCAATTGGAACTCTGATTATCTTTTGAACGATCGGCTAAGACAACAAGCACTTCACTTCCAGTCCCCTCCGTCGCGCTTCCCCTTTTTGTATATCTCGCTCTGGCAATGCAGTGCAATGTTGTTGCTCGTTTGCTTATCTCGTTTTGTTTGCCCGCTGCTTCTTATCTGAATGGACAGACAGCGTTCTGTCTCTTTCGCTCTGTGAGATTGAGTGAACTCTTTGGCTGGCCAGCTGCTGGAACGAGCTGCGCGCCTGCTCAAAATACCAGTTGGGGATTTTTCCCATGTCATTTGTGGCGCTCGTATGCTAGCCAATTTCCAATTGGAATGGGACAGCTATCCCCAGCTTTCAGTGGAGTCGAGTCGAGTAGAGGTGAGTCGCTATTGGAACGCCAGGTTGTGAAACCTACTCAGACAGTCGAACACCACCACCACCACCACCAGCACAACCACAACCAATACCACAGTCACATAGCTTTTTTTGTGAGCGGATCTGCTCAAATTTTGTCCGCATAGAAGCAGGCGCACAGCGCTACATAGCAGCTCTCCAACGCGCGACGCGCGACGCACTCTCCAAACCCATCTCTCTGTGTGAAAGCAGCAAAGAAACAGCAGATGGCGTTGGCGTTGCCGTTGCCGTTGACTTTTCGTCTGCCTTGCCCGCTGCCTGCGTTGGCGTTGCTGCCTGTCGTCGTTTTTGCAGTGTTCTGCGTTTCTGCAGGGCGATACCCAAATGCACGTAATTATACCCTGCACACTTTATATGCAATAGGGCTGTCATATTATTTAAAGCTTATTTAATTGCATTTATAAAAAAACTAACTATAATTCTAATAGCAAAGATTTTCTCATTGGAATAAAAATAAAATGTAATTTATTAAATATACTTTTAGGCTGGCAAAAGTAAATAAACATAATCACACACACACACACACATGCACTTATATCTACACATATGTAGAGGGTATCTGAATGTCATTAATTTAATTCGTTTTGCTGCTGCTGCAATTAAATTTGTGACGCACAGATTTCGACTTGGCAACTTGGGAGACTGAGAAGTTCGCTCTGCGCTTTGGAGAGTTGCCAGTCGCGACTGCACTTTGCCTAATTGCGCAAAGGTTATTGGCCCAGAGTTTGGCCCCAAAGTGCGAGGGTGGCTCGATGTGGGCGCCAAACGTCGCGTCGTCTCGCGCGCGCTTTTTGTGTGGCTGCGTCGCTACTTGCTGCGCGCTGCTCGCTCTTGCTGTCGCTGCTTGCGCTTTGTTCTTTTGTTTTGTGGTGATTTTCTTTTGTGGCGACGGCGGCGGCGGCTACTCTCGCTCCAGCTCCGTTGGCGTCTGCTGGCTTTTATGCTTTCCTGTTACCAAAACACGATGCGTCATTTTGACTGACGTAACCGGGAGACAGCTGTCTATCAGATGCGACCGTCGTGCCGTCGACGACGCTGGCGACGTTTGTCGTTTACCGTTACGCCCGCTGCCGATGGCAATGCCAGCGCTCGCTGCGGTTTGGCGAACAAGTGCACAGCAATCAACAGATAGCAAAAGCCAGTCGACATAAAAGATGAGCAACGCACACACACACATACATATACACATACATATACAGTTTCATGCGCCATCGTAAAGTTACAGTTGTAGACGACGGCGAAAAGCTCGCTGATTAAGTGCAATGGCAGCCCCTTCGCCCCATTCAGCCCCACACCCATGGCAATTGTTTGATCACGCCGCTGCTTAACTAACGGCACTTGCCAAGGACAGCGACAGCCGCCGTAGGTGCTTGCCCGCTGAATGGGTGGCGGCAGCATCCAGCAGCAGTCGCATTCTGTTTGCTTCATAACCAGCTACAGCGCAATCGAAATCTAAAATGGTGGCCAAGCTGCAAGCTACAAAGCTGCAAAAGCAGCGCCCACTCGCCGGCAGCCAAATGAATTCGCCCTGCGCAGGCGCCAAAAGACGAAGCGGCGCCTATAGCCTCAAATGGGCCACTGTCAAGCTCCAAAGAAAATAAAAAAAATACACACACACACATATAAAAGACCAACAAAACAAAACGGAAAAAAACAACGGTTAATTTTTATGTGTGTTGTGAAAGGTCGGTCGCCTAAACAAAGCACGAAAAAAATTGTGACGCGCAGCATTGAGGCAGGTCCCTCTACGCGATACGAGCGAACAGGCGCGCACGCAGCAGCAGCAAGCGACGACGCGATGTTCGGCCAGCTGTCGCCAGCTGAGTAAGCAAAAGCTATTTCATGTGCGTGTGCATGAGTGTGTGTCTGTGTGTGTGTGAGCGGAGACGTTGCCAACGCAAGCGGGCGCCTACGTCACAGCAGCACATGAGCAGACAACAGCTAACGCAGCGACAGAGTGAGGGCGAGAGCGAGAGAGAGAGAAAGAGAGAGGGAGTGCGCGCACGTTTGTTTGTGTTTGCTTGCTGAGAGTGAGAGAGCGCGCGTGGGAGTATTGGCGATGTTTTAATTGTGTATGTGTGTGTGCATGTATGTATGTATGTATGTGTGAGTACATGCTTATGTGCACTTTGTTTGTCTTTGCTGAAACTGTGCTTAAATTACCGTTGCATGTTGTTAACATTAACTGACAGCAGGCACAAGTCGTAATTTACATGTCTCTCCACTTGTACTGTTAGCTTTTGTTCGGCATTAGATGAGAATGGGGGAGAGAGAGAGAGAGGGAGGACACACGCTATCTTTGTAGAATTAAGCACAGGGTGTTTGTCGTTCCACATGTACAGTTAGCTGTAATGCAATTAATTTATTCACAAATAATTTAAGCCGCATGACTGCAGTGAAGCTGTCAAGCCATGTCAATTTCGCATCTGATACATATTTGAGCCAATTGTTGATATAGGTGCAATTGGTCCGTTTGCTTCCGGCCCAGATGCAGTAACACCTGCAATTCCTGTCGCACTGGCCGTAACGGCCACAACGCGATACGGATAGGCACGCGATCGATCCATCGGCTGCAATTGTCGCACCGACACCTCCTCCGCCCGCTCCAACTGGGCGCCAAGCATGGGCTCGAAGAGATGATGGAATAGATTATACGGCTGGGCGTTGGCATTCCTGTTCGGCGAGGTGGGTCGTTCCGGCGACTCTGGCTGGGGCTGCACAAGGTAGTTATGTATATTTGGGTATTTCGATAGGATTACTCTCGATAGGATTACGATAGGCTTACCTGCAACAGTGTGGTGTACATCTGATCGGCATAGTTAAGCAACAGTCGAAGGCCCTGGAAGCCCTCCTCCCGTTCGGGATGCTGGCGCAGCTCCTGCGCAGCGGCATTGGTCATTCGGGTGAGGATCTGGACCACCGTTGAGAGGCTGCTAACCAGACGCATCACATCGTTGTTCACATCCACGGCCTGTGGCAGCATAAACCAATCGGGCGCATGCCCGGCGATGTTGGTTGGTTGGTTGCTGCTGGCTCCAACACCAACCCCACCACCACTACCAACACCACCACCACCACCACCATTGTTATTATGACTGATACTAATACCGTTACTCATACTGATGCTGCTAGGGCTGCTGCTGGTGGTGGCGCTGGCAGTTGCGAGACGCATTTGACGTGGCTCCACAATAACAATGGCTGTGTGGGGCGCCTAATGGCAATTAGGCTAGCCAATATCTTAAACCGAATTTTAGCTGCAGTTACCTGCTCATTGTCGTCATCGCCAGCATCCTCACAGTCCAGCATGGACCAGTCGCCAATAGATTCGGGCGCCAACACTTCGGCACCGCTGCCCTCCTTGTCGCACCACATAAATGGAATTTGATTTTCAAATATTTTAGATTGTAAACACGGTCTATACATTGTACGTTTGTCAACGAACTAACTTGAAGTAACTAAACCCCATCAAATGGAACACAAGGCCTACTACGATCGAGATTTACCTGTCGATCAGAGGCATCAGGTATGCCAGATGCCCAACTGATTTGCCTAGCATCCAAATTGTATAAACTGTGGACTTAGATAACGTCTTCAATAAGCCATATACCAAATTTTTAAAGTCCAGCTTATAAAATCTTTGGAAAAGTACTGTATAGATAGATGGATATATAGTAGAGAGATACATATATAGATATGTCTACCTATCTATATAAATAGATAGATGAAATTATAAATGCATAAATAGATTGGAAGAAGATAAATGGATAGATTGATGGGCTGCTAGATAGAAAGATAGATTGACAGGTAGATTGATATACTGATGGATTGATAGATTCATAGATTCACAGATTGATACATAGATAGATAAATAGATTGATAAGTAGATAGATTGATTTATAGATTGTCATATTGACAAAAAGATACATAGATAGATATATAGATAGATAGAGAAATAGATAGATATATATTGATTGATAGATAGATTAATAGATTGATTGACTGAAAGATTTATAGATTTTATAGATGTTATAGATAGATAGATTCATAGATTCATAAATTCATAGATTTCCAGATTGATAGATACATAAATATATAGATAGACAGATAGAATGACATAAGACTAAGCATTGAAACTCGGGACATAAGATTTCTTTAAGAATACAATTGGAAAACTATCAAACATAAAAAGTACCAAATTAGCTTCAATAAATTCTTACATACTTTATAGCGCTTTCCCAGCCAATTGTAGTTCCGTAACGATATCCGACTGTCAAAGGATCCATTCGTCTTTAATTAGCTCCAATTTCGTGGGATCTATAGTCGGCTATACGTACAACATCATTATGTAAACTCAGACAGTAAGAAACATCAACACAAAATACAATTCAAACTCTTCCATCTTTCCACAAATTGAAAAACACCAACAAATACACTTTTAATAGAATTAGACGCAATGCAATCTCGTAGAAAGTTAATTGCCGAATATGAGGCGAAGAGGCGCGAAATGTCAGAGAAGGTTGAAAAGGAGTTTCCGCTGCCAGAGGCACCACCCGATCTATGTCGAGATGCATTCATTAAGCAGCTGCTGGCGCCCTATGAAGTGCAGCTGCCATCATTCGCTAGCCACACAGGGTCCGAAAAGCATCGCATTCAGCCCAGATTCGGTTCAAATATATTGAATGCGGAGGAGAAGCTGGTGACCGACTATGTGAAATACGCAAGACTTACGGGCTACCCGAAAAAGTCCCTGAAACCCATATACGAGGAGAGCAGAGTCACTGTGCTGGACATAAATAAGTTGTTGAGGGACCGCTATGGCAATCTGGCCAAAGCGATTGGTTTCGTTTCCGTGCTCAGTCTGCTGACGGACGTGAAGTATCGGATGAGCGTGGTGCGGGATATGTGGCGTCACGAAACGAATGTGGATCGAAATCTTCGGATGTTCAGCTGGTCCATTCAGGACTATCTTCTACGCTTTAAGCGACGCAATGAGAACTATTTGGATAACGTTGAATTGGCGCTCAAAGGTGAAATGGATTGCTTCAAGTTTCGCGTGGATCTAAAGGAAATCATACGACTTGTCGATGCTCTCTACGATGATTTTAGAAGCAAACGCGACATCTGCGACAACTCCTTGCTCGAAATACGGTAAAGTACGCTCTCAATACGTTAGTTGACTAGAGCTCGAGCTGAGCTAACTATTACAGAGATGCCGAAGTGGATATTATGGAGCTGGTGACAAACACGCGCAAGGAGGCCGAGGATCAGCAGGCACAACTGACTAAGGCCATGCAGAAGACACCACGTACAGCCGATCCAGGCGGCTACAGGCACAAGGAACTCAATGCTAAAATCAATTACATGGATTGTAAGCACTCCGCTAAAGTTAGATCATATAAACATAATCAATTGTATTATTTTAGTTACGGTGCCAATTGAGGCGCGATATCGTATCAAATGGGCCCAAACAACAATGGAACAGTCCCTCATGAATGACCAACTCAACACAAAGGTAGAGTTACCATATCATTTTAGAATAGCTTAAAAGCCAATTATGTTTCTGTCGCAAAAGGTCGTTGAGGACGAGGTCATCTTTTACAGAGATCGTTCCAGAGAGTTCACCTACTTGAACGATCTCTGTTATTTGGCCTACGACTTGGAGCTATCGGATTACAAGAGGCGTATTAGCGAAACGGAGTCGGCGTATGAAACGAGCATGGAGCTTGTAGACAATGAAATTAAAGCAACAAGCAACAAGCTGGCAAAGGCAAGAGACGACTTAAAGTTCTACAGGGATCAGATACCAATATTTCATCAGAAAATTGCTGAGGTTCAGGAGATATTTGCCCAGCTGGAGGAGGCAAACAAGCCAAAGGTAACAGAACTGTGTTCATAAAAATAGTAGTGCGACTGATATAACATTTCAATCGCACTACTATTCTTATGAACACAGCTGGTATATATTCTTATCATATATATGCATATATTTTTAGGTGATAGAGGAGCCGGTCGTTCAGCCAACAAAAGGCAAAAAGGGCGGCAAGAAAGGCGCTAAGAAATTTTAGAGAAAACAAGTCAATGAATAGGAAAAGTTTTCTTAACGTTTAGCTACAATAAAATTTATTAATACCAGAAAACTAAATTTGTGTATATAGATATATTATTTATATATATGTATATATATGTATATATATATATATATATATATATATATGTTGTATACATAGCTTTTTTTAATATTTTTTTCTTTGCAATTGCAACGAGTCGCTTGACATAAAATAGTTCATATACATATACACACTATATAAGTTTGTTTTTTATTTTTGTTTTAACTCTCGAAACATTCGGTTGGCTTAGATGCTACAATCTATCTTCGACTGCCCCTGTTTTATCATATATCGCAAACCTATGTCTATATCTAAACGTACAACTTCTAGACACATTCATTCAGCCAATTTGTTGGGTTTTGTTAATTTGGAAGAAGAAATGGTTTGTTTTTTTTTTTTTTTTTTGTTACATAACTAAAACTTTATACATTTTTTGTTTTTCTTTTTGTTTTTGTTTTTGTTTTTCTTATACACACAGCAGAAATCATAATCTAAACTAAACTTAAACGTAATCAACTATCGTCATTAAACATAGAACAAAAGAAGCACTAGACATCATAATCTTATGGCTTACAAACTAGCAATTAATAATATCAATATCAATGAAATGAATCTTAATTTACGTTCTTCGAGATATAAACAAAGTATAAAGTATAACACTAATTAGATAATTGGTTAACACACACATAAAACGTTGAGTTAACTAAACAGAAATTTGGTTGGCTCACAACTAAGATTAGCTCTTCAAAAGATTAAAGAATTTTCTCATTTATTTTAATATTTTTTTTTTGTTTTGTTTTTGTTTTTTGTTTTTCTTCTTTTTTTTCTAATTGGGCGCATGCGCCGTACGCAGCTTGGCGCGCACATTTAAATACTCGGGATTGACATATTGACGGTCCTCAGCGTCCTCGGCATCCTGTTTCTGTGCCGCTGCCCCATGCTTCTGGGCACGCTCCATGATCACACGGCCCAGCTCGCCCTTGAGTCCAGCCAGCTCCGTTTCGGGTGAATGCTGTTCGATGGCAGCTGCATGCCGTTCCTTTTGCTTCTCATAGGCACGCTGCAGTTCCGTCTTCTGATTGAGCACGCTCTTGCCACTGCAAGTTAGATGGAGAGCGTTAGTCAATCAATCAGCTAATCAATTCAATTTACTTTTCACTTGCTACTCACATGCGCGCATTGAACTTGAGCTCGCGATGCAGCTCCTTGCGATCGGTGTTCTCCATGCAGGGATTGATCAGCTTCTTTGGCAATATGAGACCCTCAGCATCCGTTTGGACGCCCGTGGGCGTCGCTGGCGGCGAGGTGGACATGGACATCATCGTGTCAATCGACTGCTCGGCCAAACTATGCCTACGCGTCGCTGTATCTGTAACGACAAAGAGAATGCCGATCAATATACGAAAGATAGAAAACAAAAAAACAACAGCCTGACATCTTGAACTTTCTATAGACATTAAATAAAAGTGGCATCAGAATCGTTGCCAGTTACTAAGTTTAATTGGCACTTGGCCTTCGTTCCATAAATCAAACAATGCCCAACAGCAGCAGCAACAGCAGCAGCGACAACAACAACAACAACAACAACAGCAACAGCAACAAAGATATATGAGCCACTCACAACAAAAGAGCGGTCGATGTCTTCTTGAGTCGCGTTCGTTTATTAAGGTTAAATATTTCTTTGCATTCATGTCATTGTCAATTTGTTGTTACACGAAAAAAAAAAAAAGACAAGAAGAAGCAGCAGCAGAAAACTGCCTATCTGTTACAAAAAAACACCAGCAACAACAACAACGACAACAACAAGAGCAACCGCTTTAAGCCAGAGGCAGAGCCAACCCAGACACAGACGAGTCAATTCTAAAATTCTTTCAACGCTTTGTTCGCCCCGTCACCATAATAACCCACATTTGGGCGCACATTTCTGGAGCAGCAGCAGCAGCAGCAGCAGCAGCAAAACAAAAAAAAACTAAGATATAAAATATAAAAGACGAGAATAAAAAAAACTTTGGTTTTTAGCCAGAACCAGAACCAGAACTAGATTAATAGTCGTTGATAAGAAACTGAAAGAAATGCCGTTGAGGCGAGCGAACGCGCTTTGTGAAAGCCGTTCAAATTTATGTGCTCAAAAACGTTTCCCAAATATTAGACCTAAAAGCGCGAAATCAATTCGGCAACTATTTTTGAATCATAATTCACACGGCACATGAGCACATCTTTGTATGTTCGCCAAAATTATGCAAATGTGTGAAAGGAAATGGCAAAGGGGGAAGTCAAGGGAATATATGTATGTATGTGTATATATATACCATGCCATACCATACCATAGCATACCACATACCATACATTTATAGCATCTAGCAGAGTGTTGCATACCAAATGTAATGGCTTCAGGCAATTAAATGTCTTTGAGTTCACCGAGCCAGTTGGCATCGGAACAGCATAATTATATGGCAGAGACTGCATAACATCATTTTGTCTTTAATGGTCAAGTTGACCCAATGCTGAATAATGCAAATATATAATAGATTATATATATATACATAGTCGTGAAGTCACTTTTAGAGAAATCATTAGTTGGCAGCGTTTTCGGTTTGCTTTTCTTATATAATCTGATAAGAATAATTAATTATGAATACCTTTAAATCCAAGCATAAATAGCAAATATTCTAGTTCATAGTCGTAAGAGTTGTCGACTAATTTGTGCTCTTATTAAATTAGCAAACAAATCGTAAAAGAAATTCATATATCAAACTTTTGGTATCTCAATGCGGAAGCTCAACATTGGAACAGAATGTGAAATAAAAGAGTAAGATTCTCATAGCAGAATCTCAAGGTTTTATAAAGAAACGATAAAAAGGAGAAAAATATAGGTAGCTATATCCTTAAGCTATATACCTCAGCCTAAATACCGACTATATTAAGAGAAGTATCTACAGCTGTGTTCATAAAAATAGTAGTGCGACTTTTCAGTAAAAGTAAAAACGAGTATCAAGATTATATAGATATATATTCAAATTGTTTTCAAATATCATGTTTATCACAAATTTTGGTGTCTTACGTATAATGTCAACCTCCAACCTCCCACCTCCCTCTAAACATGTTGTTATCTGCTTTTTTGAGAGTCTTTCAAGTCTATGCTTAAATTTAGATCATGGAATTAATCGAAACTAAATACACAGATAATAAGTCTTGATTATCATATCCTACCTGTAAATTGCATAGTAAATTAAAACTATTTTATGTATTTTAAAGTTTATTGAGTAGATTAAATATCTATTCAATCAACTTTAATATATCAACTAACTCAACACATAACTTTAGAAGGTCATCGATAAGTAAGTGATGACTAATCTTGGAGTTATGTAGAGAAATATGAGACAAGATCAAAAATAGAACTCCGTTCATTGTCTCTATGCAAAGCCCCAAACAAACCAAATTCTAAGCTTCTAGTTCCCAGTTCAATGAGGTTTTGTCAGAGTCCAATTCGTTTAGCTTAGCGTCAATGGAAAACAAAAGACCTTTTGCATTGATAGCTGAGCCGTAAGTGAAAATGTCTAGTTTCTGATCGTTAACCTATATGCATATCACTGCAAGCGTAAAGTTTTCAATTATGCTATGTGTCGCTCTCTCGATATGATGATATATGACTTGGGCCTAACTGTACTTAAGTGTCATGCCTAGTTTAACTTGAAGCGCGCTTAGTATTATTAACTTTCTTGCATTGCGGGTCATATGAAGTATAGCTCAAATTTTCCATTGCCCCAAACTTGTTTAGAGGCATGCAAACTAGTTGAAAGTGTGAGCGCGACTATGAGATACCCTACACAAATTAATATTGTTTAACAATTGCGTACTTTAGTATTAGTATACTCAACAAATCGATTCATATCACACAGAAAGTTGAATAAACGGATGAACGGAGTAATGGACGAATGACTAGAGGAACGAATGAATAAACTGGCAGATCGATGAACGGACAGACAGTCTGGTATAGCAAGATGCAACGATAGAGAGAGGAATAGATGGGTGGATGGATAAACGGAAGGACAGATGAATGAGCCGATAGACCAATGGATAACATAGTATATAAGAATGAATGGATTGGATAAATGGATAAACGGTCAGATTCATTCACCTATGTATAGGCTGGCTGATGGTATAGTCTAGAGGAACAGATGGATGAATGAATGGTAGGCTGAAGAAACCCCATCGATGCTGATCAAGATTAGGTAAACTTTGAATGAGCAGATAAGCTTCCTTATATCAGCTCAAGCCAACATACCCTGTTTATCCATCTTCAATGAGCGCAGGGTATTCAAACTTTCATTCCAGACAACTAAAAGTAATGTCTGTTGCTTGACAATATTACAAGTTTTCATATGATAAATTAAATACACACGCGCACACACACACACACACACACCAGACACACACACACACACGCACCCGCACAACAAGAAGCCAATTGTTGGCTGCATTTGTCTGGTTGATTGTGGGTCGAATCGGACATGAAGGAACTCGATGAAAACAAATTGCATATAATTAGTTTCTATATGGGACTCGGCGGGCCCTTATAAAGCCTGTTGACTGTTATTTCATTTGACTTAATTTCCCACCAACACACGCACAGCTCATTAGACCCACAGTTCTTGGGGTTGGGGTTGTTGCTGTTGCTTTGCTCAGCGAATTGCGCAAGTGAAAACTTGTTAAACTGCAACGCGTAATCGTAATCGCAATCGTAATCGTAATCGTCAGCGTCAGCGTCAGCGTAGTCGTCCATGTCTGCATGCCCAACTATGGCACAGTGGAATTCATTTATGGTGTCTGCAACGCATTGCAGCTGCCACAAAGTGGGCCCTCGACATGTCGAACACACTCGTCTATTGTTCAATGCAAAATCAATCAATCAATCAAGATTTGCATACAATTTCCGATTGGCTCACAGCGCAGTATGTTAAAAGACTTTTCATAACTTTGCAGTTGCTGCCAAAAAGGTTAAAGGTTACTGCGACTCGTTCACGGCCATTTAAACAGAAACATGAGAAAACGAGCCAACGAGCTAAAAATTTTAAGCCCATTGTTAAATGAACGCTAATTTGTTGTAATTGTGCGCTGCGACTCTTTAGAAATGATTTTTTGACTGATGGACTACAGAAATTGATGTCAACTCGAACTTTGAGCTGCACAATTGGCTACTAACTGCAGCGTGGCCCTTTGCCAGTGGCTTCACTGTAGCTTGTCTAATAAGTTGTTAATAAAGTTGTTGCTCAATTGACAGCCAAATATAACAAATAGTTGTTGCTTGCTGCGGATATTGAAAACTTGTAAGTTTTTCAACATTTTCATTTCATAATAAATAATAATCTATTTAAGAAATAATACCTATAATTCCCTATTTTCAATGGGCTCGGAGTTTAAACTGAAATTTCATTTTAATAAACATATATTTTAGTCATAGATCTAATCCTCAGACAGAGGAAGTGACAGTTAGACAAATATAATAACTTTAGTTGGACAAACCCGACTAGAATATACCCTGAACTTAGCTAGACAGCTCCAGTTTCAATCAACTGCTTTGCATACAAGCACAAAGACACATGCACACACACATTCATAACTTTATAAACTCCCATTTTCAATGGGCTAAGAGTGTATAATAAGATAGGTATTAACTCTAAATAGCTTTGTCTTTTATTAATATATTCAGCATTTTGGAGGGCAAAAAGCCAATTCAATAAATTTGAAGTTCAATTTATTTATAAGCCAAATTTACATAGTCAAATGTGTAAATTGAGTTTGAATAGCAACTAATTAAGATCAGAGATAGTATTGTCACCTTATGCAATTGCTTAAAATAGACACAAAAAAAATTAATATTCTAAAATGTTCAAAGATGTGCAGCAGACAAAGAATAGTTGAATAGATATTTAAATACATTAAATATATATATATATAATATCTATATAAGAATATATATACAAATATATGCATGAAAGACTTTAATTAAAATTCTCAGTTAGTTCCGATTTCGGCTCTTTTACAGCTGCCTGTTGCTTTAGCCTGAGGCCACACTCTTCACACAATCGCAAGAGTCAGTCAAAGCTGTGCTCCAACACCAACTGAATACAAAAAACCTATTTACACTTGATATCTGCAGAGTTGATCTTATAAAATGTTAAGTTTTCTCTCTCTCTCTCACTCTCTATCTCTCTCGCTTTGAACACAAAATACATAGCTTATAGCCAAATATCTTACGAATTCATCGGCAACACGCTTCAAAAAGCATTTGCAAGAAATTTCCGATTACTGACGACCACAAAAACAGATTTCACCAGCTATATATATATATATTTGTTGTTATCTTTTAGAAGACATGACAATTCGGTTTCGGCATCTGTATGTGTATCTGTATCTGTGTGTGCTTTAACTCACTTTCAAAGATGGACATGCGGCTCATGATGCTCGTCGAGATATGCGGCGCCGGACGTTGCATTTTGTAGATTTCGTTTGGTTTTTACTTTTTTTTTATTCAATTGTTTATATTGGAATGTTTATACTCAAAGTACGCAAAGTTGAAAAGCTAACACTTAAATTTGGCTATATATAGTATATATATATGAAGAAAAAATTAATAACTACACACAGTAAAATTTGTAAAGTTTTCAAGAGTTATGTAAAAAAACACACACACACTCAAACACACACACACACACACAATAAACACAAATGTAACTAAGTTTAGTCTATTTATTCTTTTAACAAATTGCTCTGTCACACTGATGTAGTTGTTGTTGTTGTTGTTGTTGTTCTAATTGTTGTTGAGATTAACTTGCAGTTGCCACTTGCATTTTCACTTGCCCCATGGGTTGATTGGCTTTCGCTTTCGCGCTGTCTTTTACTTTTGCTTTCAGCTGCTGTTCTTATCAATGCGACTTATGGCTTCAAACTGGCCCGGCCAGCTAGCCGGACTGGGGCTCGAGAGTCGGACTCGGACTCGGACTCGGGCTCGGGCTCGGACTTGACGTGGCAAGCGACTGCAATCGATTACCAGCAATAGAGGCAGCTACGGACAACTAACGTAATGCGACTGCGTTTTTGCTATTTTAGGCTTCCTCATTTTGTTGCAACATCAGAGCAAACGAGAGCAAGATAGCGACTGACAACAAGAGAGACAGAGACAGAGAGAGAGAGCACGAGTGAAAGACAGAGCGAGATAGAGAGAAACACCTTAAATGGGTGGCAGAGCTTATGCAATGGCGCGCCAATGGGGCGACAAGTGACCCAAATTTGTGTTGCACGAACAACTGCCACACACCAGGGGCAACATGCAAAAACGCATCCATTGTTTCATCCTGGCTGCATGCTACGAAAGTGAAAGCTTTTCGCCTCTCCGCCCCTCCCCACCCACACACACACAAAGAGAAAAACAATGCCAGCAGCAACCCTTTGCAACAAAAAGCCGAACATCAAATTAAGAGAAATGCAGCAACACATGAACCGCTTGCAGCATACACTGAACGAATTTCGTAACAATTTTGAGATAATATGTGATATTATAAGAGAGACTAACTACAACTAATACATAGTTTATTTGAAACAGACTATTCGTTTTAGCTTTTAAAAACTATGGCACAATATAGGAATGAAAGAATTTTATATAAAATAATATAAATATAATATATCATAATATAATATATATAATATAATTTAAAATGATTTCCCATTTTCAACGGCTTCAGTGTATAATAATTGTAAACAAATGTATAAAATATATAAAAATGTGAAGGAAAATCCATAAAATATTTCTAACTATATAATTATATAAAAATATAAAAAAAAAATAGAGCAGAACATTAGCATGTCAGTTCAGCTATGGCATCTAGGCCGTAGACTTCAATTATTTATTGTTTTTTAAAGAAATATTCAACTCAACAACAACCCTCTACTCTCTAAGATAATGACTCTCTATATATAGAAAAATATGCTATAGTAAATATAAATTCAAAATATGAAAATGAATGAATAACTTAAAAATGATTATTGCTTTGCAATCTGATATTTCGCGAAGATCTTTATAAAATAAAAGAAACATAAAATATAGAGTTTAAAACATTTGTAAACGAATAAAAAGATAGAAGGGCATTGCTAGATAGACTCAGCATGTAGTCCTCAACAAGTATAAATATATACTTTATGGGGTCTGAAATGCCTTCTACCTGTTTTCTTACTTTCCATTTTCAACAAAATATATGAAGATCTCATGTTATGCTTTATAACATATACATATATGCAGCTCAGCTACATTAGTCAGGCTCAAGCCAATTTCTCAGCCTCCTTTTTTTTTTTTTTGAGTGCACACGAGGAGTCTGCAAAATCAGTCTGTGTGTCGCGCATGCATTGTGTTTGCCTTGACCTGTGAAAATGCTGTTGTTGTGGCAGCCAGCAGCAGCTGCTGCTGCTGTGCACGTGGACAAGGCCAAAGCTCGACGGAAGCTGCGTGTGCGATTGGCTCTCTCTGGATGCCTGCCGAGTATGTGTGTGTGTGTCTGTGTGGTTGTGTGTGTGTGTGTGTGTGTGTGTGTGTGTGTGTGTGTGTGTCTGTGTGGTTGTGTGTGTGTAGGTGTGCGTGTGTGTATCTGTTTCAGGGGCAAGCGTAGGAGCAGCCAGAAAAGCCTTAAACACCCCCGCATCAATTGGCAGACACTCTGTCTGGACGTCTGTTCGCCTGGTGCTAATTGGCTCCATGGAGAAAATGGCCGCTACACGAGCAACGGAAAACACACGTACACAAATGCCACAAATAAAAAACGCGCACACACACACACACACACACAGAGAGAGCAATCGGGGCGAGAAGATGCAGCGTCTAAGACATTCAACTTCTTGTCTTGACTCCAGAGCAACGTGAGTGTCGCCACCGAACCAATCTGCCAACATTTCTCCAGGCGGAAAACTGGAGTTTGAGTTGCAGCAGCAGCGGCAGCAGCAGCAGCAGCAGCAGCAATCGACTGGCGTTGATTTTGGGGGGCAAAGCGAAGCGCGCCATTCAACAACTCTAACTCAAATACTCCGCCTCAAAACAACAGGCGCTCAGCAAGCGGGCGCAAGCAGACGACGCGCAGGACCAACAGGAGCCGCAATCGAAAACAGGAGCAGTGACGTCGCCAGCACTGCGCCCAGGAGCAGAAGCAGCAGGCGAAAAGCTTTCGTGTTAGCTTTCGTTTAAGCTTTCGCATCACGCTCTCCTTGCTGGAGCGTAGGGGTCTTGCCCGTTAACGTCACGAATCGAACGCACGCCCATCCGCCCGCACTGTTGCCATGGCACAAGCCGCCAGCCCCGCCATTTTGAACTTGGCGAAAAACATCAATAAATAGATTTCCCTGATTTTTCAACAGGATAGCAGCAAACGGCACCAACGACCGAACAATATGTGTCAAGCAAAGTCACAGGAGCTTTGTTTTCTGTTGCTGGTTGCTGTTGTCGCGTCCCCCAAAATGTGCCAGCCCGAGTTGGCGTTGGCAGCTGCCTGCCCCTTATCAGCCAGCAATCAGCTGCGCGCAAACGGGGGCGGCGGCGGTGTCGGTGTCGGCGGCCGCAGCATAGTTATGTCTAGCCCAAAGTTGAACGGGGTGCGTTACACTTGAATATACTTTAGATACACATATATATCTTTATATATATATATATATAGCGCGTTAGAGTGCCTGCAAATATTTGCGCCTGCTGAAAGACATTTCGTGCGCCTTCAAACTGTTCAATAAACATTTTTTTCTTATATTTATTTTGGTTCAAGGCGAAAGTTTTGTTTAATCAAAATTAACATAAATATTTCTGTTTGTTTTTGCAAGCCCTGTTAATGTACGCAAATTCTTAGCATATTTATAAGTACAGTGCATATTGGCTAATTGAAATGAAAAGTGATTTCAAATGGCAAAATATTATAGATCAATCAATTAATAAATATATAATCGAGAGCAATTGATATTGCACGGGAACTTTTGAATAATTTAATAAAGTTTAACAAATCAAAGTGAATTCAGAGCTGAAGATAAGTAAGTTCTGTTTTGTGGAGGTTCTACTGTATAATATTCAAACAATATGTTGTTTATATATTCAATAAACACTAGAGAAGTTGCGGAAAATTCGTACCACATGTCAGCAGCTGTAGAGCATTTTTTCGTATTTACTTTACAATAAATAGAGGAAGGAATAAAAATAAATAAATTAAAAATTAAACAAAAATGCAAAGTATTCAAAGCAAATAATTCAAATAAAATAAATCTAAAAAATTTTAAGAAAATCTCTAAAATATTTTAAAACTTTCAATTGAATTGGTAACAATTAGTAAAATAGCGCTGGCAAAACAGATCGATAAAGAAATATATATAAACTATATATAGCTGAAATGCAATGATTATGATTTGTTTACTAAATTTATAATAAACACATATCATATTATGTATAAACTAAAATAATTATTTATTATGTACAAACTAAAATAAAGAAATATATATAAACTATATATAGCTGAAATGTAATGATTATGATTTGTTTACTAAATTTATAATAAACACATATCATATTATGTATAAACTAAAATGTGCGTAATCTGAAGCTAAGGCTGCATTATGAATGAAGATATATTTAAACAAACATAGAAACATATTAAATATATAAGTACATATATTATTAATGGAATATTTGAAAAGTAAGGCACAATTCTAACAGATTTCTGAAACAAGTTTTTGTTGTTTTCAACTTAAAGTGTAAATATATTTGCTATCTATTTTAATTTTTTTTATTAAATATATACATATATTATTTATGGAATATTTGAAAAGTAAAGCAGAGTTCTAACAGATTTCTGAAACAATGTTTTGTTGTTTTCAACTTAAAGTGTAAATATATTTGCTATTTATTTTAATTTTTTTTATTAAATATATACATATATTATTTATGGAATATTTGAAAAGTAAAGCAGACAGATTTCTGAAACAATTTTTTGTTGTTTTCAACTTAAAGTGTAAATATATTTGCTATTTATTTTAATTTTTATCCAAAAAGTGTCCATAAAATCCATTGCAAAATATTATAGCAGTCAAGCTGTAAACCGCAATCGCTAAGCCACAATTTCCATACTTATTTTCACACTTTCGTCGCACGATTTGCCAGTTTTGTGCTTTTTATATATATATATGTATGTATATGTAGCTTTCTTTAGGTATATGTATGTATATGTAGGTTTCTTTAGGTACCGCCAGACTTATCCGCGGGCAGCGTCATTGTAGGCGCGTGTTAGTCATTGCCATTTAGTGGTATTTACTATTTGTATTTGTATTTGTATTTTGTTATTGGTATTGTTATTGTTATTGGCTTGTTTGTCTGCTTGACATTAAACGGGCCGAGCCGACACACAACACACGCGACTTTTCAAAGACCTCGACCCCAAGGGACCCGCCCACAAAAAAAAAAAAAAAAAAAAACACTAGAAACACACACAGCACACACATCGATACACACACACACACACCTTGCTTGGGTGTTGCGCGCACACACGCGACTTTATAGACTGTTGTTACCCTTGCTAAGGATACTTTACGAAGCATACGCAGCATAAGCTGGATTAAATTAAACTTGATTGTTCACATTGCTTAGATATATATTTATCTATATTTATATATATTTATGTATATATATACATTCAGGCTTCTCTGCCTCGTTCACTTTTATTTTTGGCAAAATTTAAATACAAAAAAAAAACACAAATAAAATACTATGAAATCATTTTAGCATCTGGCATCAGTTTTTCCGCTTAACTTTTGTATAAGCTAATTATGTTGAACGTGATTCATATTGTACAATTTCGATAAGTCATTCATCTTGAAAAAAAAAAAAATGTTGTTTTGTCACAGGTAAAAATAGCTATAAATAAATAATGTATAAAATAAGTTGAGTTTCATTTAAACAACTGTTGAACAAAATCTATTGTTGATGAAAATAAAAAGAATTTCTTTAATTTTAAATATATTATATAGTATATTTTACGATCATTTTATGTAGCTTTTCTTTGCTGTTTCAAGAAACTTTTACAGGGCATTCAATTAGTGACGTTTGTCTGGGCTAAAGATCTGCCTGATTTGGTTTTGTTTTTATTTTAGTTTTTCCTTTCAATGTGAAATTTTAGTGGCGTGTCAGAATTTATTGGCTTGCTCATTTTGTGGCCCATTAGGTGAGGAGTTGGAGAGAGAAAAAAAGGGGGGGTGGGGCGCATTTATACGCTCAGCTGACTCACGGTAATGGCAAATTAGCTGTGTGGCCTACGTGTGTGTGTGTGTGTGTGTGTGTGTGCCCCATGTGTCGCCATGGCTGTTGTCTTATGGGAGTGCAACTGTCGCCCAGTGGGAGATGTGCAGCAAATGCAGAAGAAGCAGCAACTGCAGCAGCAACAGCAACAGCGACAGCGACAGCAATAGCCGCCACAGGAAGTCGCATTCCAAATAGCCATTCACGATTCACAATTCACAATGTAAGTCAGCCGTAAAGTGGCTTACTTGGCTTTCACTGCTTGCCACATGCACTCACACACTCATCCACTCACACACTCATCCACTCACTCATCCATTCGCTCATTCATTCATTCAACTTGAAATTTGCCGCACCGACATCGTTTGTCGTCTTGTTGCTGCGTTTCGCAGCAATTTTCAGTTTAATTTGTGACCAGTTTTTAATTTTTTTTTTTTTTTTAGTGTTTCTGTTTTTTTTTTTTTTTTTTTGCCACTTTTGACAAGTGCCACCAAAAAGAAAATAGTCGTAAATAAAACCGGACACATTTTGTACATTGCGCAATAACCAGCGACTTTACCTGTTAAAAAAAAAAAAAATAATAATATTTCGGCACCGACTAATATTACGTGCCCACTGACCTTTTCCGCGAATCGTTCGTCTGGTCTGGCCTGCTCAGTTTCAGTTCAGTTTTCGGGCTTGGGGTTCCGTTCACAGCCACACGTCGATGGCCGTTCCACGAACAGATCTAAAAATTCTATGACTTGTTTATACAAAGCAAAGCATTAGCCTCCCGGTTCTCGGTGCTCAGTGCTCAGTGCTCGGCTCCCGGCTCTCAGCTCTCGATTCTCCAGCTCCCATGTGGCGTTCTTGGCATACCCCATAAACAACCTAAACAACACACAAAGCACAACTAAAAAGGCAGCGCGCATAAACATTTACGATAAACAAATTGCGGCTGACAGCACGTTTTCCAAAAAAAAAAAAAAAAAAATAAAATACAAAAACCTCTATGAAAATAAGTAAATATAGTGGATAAGACTAGCAGCTACCCTGTATAAATAATATACATTTCTCTATCAATTCTAATTGGCAAATTTAGTGAGTTGAAGTAAAGTTTTGATGTATATTGTTGTCTTTCTTAGCTATCGATTGTTGGCAGATTCTATAATTGATCTATAAGCGATCATAATTCTATTTCAACTGTTAAAAACTATAGGTATATGAGAAAATACAAGCTGAAAAGGCAGTGATATCGCCATTGCAATTGAAATTAATGCAATTCATGCATCAATAATCGATAACATTAGATTTATAGAAAACTATTAGAAAATACATACATATGTATGTATGTAGCTGTGACAAATTGTAAGACTTACATCAGTCAATCAGTCCAGTTGTAGTAAAAGTTAGTATATTAACATTGGCAATTCATAGCTTAGTTCACAGTTTATCGGTTATCGATAGTATTTATATTTGATTTAAATAAAAATATAGGAAAAACATGTTGAGAAAACAAAAGAATAATATGAAAACATAAATAGTTTAAGCAGTTAAAGCCACCATCCATAAGTGTCAACCAACTTATCATTTATAATTTATTATTTTATTACATATTATATAAACAACTCTTATTCAGGTTTATTTCTAATAGATAAACTATGCTACTGGAAATAGGTGTCGAAAGAAAACTCAGCCTAACACTGCTATAAATATCGTCATAACTATTATCACTAGACAAATTTGATTTGGACTTGAAGCATGATTGAGCGAGTCAAAGGAATTTGTAGTCAAATATCGTCTACATAGATAAGACTTCAAGTTGTAACCTAATAAAATTGCCCTATCAATAAATATAAGCAGAAACAATATGCCATAGAAATTATCAGATAATATCAGCATTTTATTACACGTAGATTGGACATTGTCTGCTCTTAAGCATGTCTAACTAACCTGTCCTAATTTTCAAGCGATAAGATAAAGCATCGAAATCTAGAAAATCAAACAAACAGATAAAACTCTGCTCAGCGACTGTGCAGATTATGCATAGTTCTCTCAATTCAATTCACAAATATGTTAATCAATTTGCTTTCACTTGAATCAATGAATAGAATAGTTGAAAGAATATTGAATAACAGATATAAATTTATACAGATATACAGTTATTTATACTTTTGGTCATATAACATCGCTTTCAAATGCTTTACAGATATAACAAAAAAAAAAAAATCATTAGGAATCAGACAACAAACTATATACCCCTTCGTTTCAGGCTTTTGCCCAGTTCAAAAGTATTTTGAAAGCATTTTAGTAACTTATTCGTTGGCATTTTTTGTTTTGTTTTTTCTTCTATTTTTTTTTTTGGAACTACTCAGCGTAGAGTTAATTTAAAGAAAATTTCGTAATTCCGCACAGACCCAGGCCAATCAACCAAATAGCCAATTCAAGCACAATTTTTATCGAATGGGGGGGGGGGGCGCGACGGCGACGTATAAAGTGCGATTAAACAGACGCGACAACACATTTTTGGCGAGCTTATCAAGAGCTGAATAACAGAAATTTAAGTGAATTAGGGTAACAGAAAGATATATATATATATATATATATATATATATATATATATAATATATATATGTATACATATATATAATATAATGCTTTCAATATATGCTTCATTGTCATGCTTGAAAATTATCTCAAAGTTTGATAATCTCATAGACGTCTTTTATCTCAAAGCAAATATTTGTGGCTCATTAAAAAATATGAAAAGTGTAAACGTAATGCTAGATAAGCAGCTTTTAGAGAACTTGTATTGTTTACAGAGGAGAATAGAATAGAATGAAGAAAGAGAGAGGGAGACAGAGAGGGAGACAGAGAGATATGAAGATACAGCATTAAGTAATCGCCATATGGCAAAAGTCAAGAGCAGATATATACTATATATGTATGTGTACATATGCATAGAGTATATCTAAAATGTGATGAGGCTCGCTGATGAAATTCAAGAGCAGATAGATACTATATACATATATATATATATATATATATATATATATATAGAGTATATCTGAAATGTGATGAGGCTCGCTGATGAAATTCTTTCAATTGAGTTGCTTCATTACAATTTGGTTTTCTGCTTAATCAAAGTGCATTGAAACGCAATTAACTAGCGAATGATAAACTTTATGATCTATAGCTTTATGAACTATAAAAATCAGTTTTATGTTCACACTCGCGCCATAAATACTGACTGCCTCATGTACAGTGAACATTGTGTGAGTGCGGCCGGCTACTGTTTAGATTTGTGCTCAAGTGCAAATTGCATTTTTGTATTGGTTTAATGACTGAACGATCGGACGTGTACTAGATGCATATATGGAATATTTCTACTGAAGTTTACAACTTGATTTCCTTATAGCATTGGCCATTGGCCATTGGCCATTGGCTATTACGTAATGGCCATTAGGCATATTCGTAAAGAGCAATCCCAGCGAGCTGGCAGACAAGTTGGCTGCCGTTAAGATATTTCACACAGCGGCCTCTTTGAAAGAAATATCTGAAATCATAATGCGTGTAAGTGAGCATTACAACAACAACAAATGGCCTTCACAAGGCGGCAACGAGTCGAGCAACCGCAACAGTCACAGCAACAGTAACAGCAACAGCAACAGCAACAGCAACAGCTACGGCAAACATCAAATTGCCCAATCAAAAGCTCAAAAATAAAATATCGTTTGGCTTTTAACAAGAAATATGCAGCAGGTGTAAGTGTGTGTGTGTGTGACTGTGTGTGTGTGTGTGTGTGTGTGCGTTAGAGAGAGATGCAACATTGCAGGCTGTTTGTGTGGCATTTTATATAAGCCAAACGAGAGGCACAACAAAATTGCAGCACTTAGCCAATAACAAAATCACAGATTGCAACAATTCAGGCAATAAATGTTGTTACCACTAAAATTTTACTACAAAAAAAGTGTACGAAAAAATATTAAAAAATAAAAAATAAAAAAAATACAAACAAAAGACGCACTTGGCCTTTCACTTTGACCAAACTCATTATAAGGTTTGCAGAAAAAAACAAGTTAAGGTTTTAAATATAATAAAAAATATATAAACAAATAAAAAGAAGTTGAAGAGTTGAATGGAAAATATACGACTCGGAGATACCCTGAACTTTCGACTTTCCTATTTAAAGGGAATAACGGAATGTATTCAAGAAGTGGAACATTCACAAATCAAAAGTTATTCAAGTACTTAAAGTTATAGAGATATGCTCAAATTATAAGTTAACTATCGATTTTTATAGATTTTATGTGCATAGGTATCGATACTTTTATATAAACTTGATGCGCATGTGAATCGCGGTTGAATTGTGCTATGCCCTATAGCACAATTTCCAATTCCAATGGTCTCAAGTTCATAAAAATTGAACTGGAATGACTACTAAGTATGCATATATCCTATAATATGTAACTTTATCTATTTTTCACTTTTTAAATTTATATAAAATTTATTAAATTTTTAAAAGAATTTAATAAGGTCTATAAATAGTGCGTAATGATAGTGAAGAGTTGGGATTTTAGGTAGAAGAAGAGGTAAGACTCTGAAAGTAAATTTAAGGCAGGAATTCAGAAGATTGACAGAAATTCCAAGAAATGTTGCTTTCAGTTAGCTTTATAAACACATTCCTCAACACAATTGTCGTAATTTTTGTTTATTTTTATTTATTTTAAAATATTTGAAGATTAAACAAAAACAAAACAAAATTCCTCCTCACTACGATAATCGTAATTTTTGTTTATTTTTTAAATAAAATATTTTCAGATTAAACAAAAACTCAAGAGTCGCGCATTTAAAGATTTTCGAGTAACTCAAATAACAGAAGCAAAGCTCAAGTGCGCTGCCAGTTCCAACAAAAAAAAAAAGTAAATAAATAAAAAACAAAAGCAACAACAATTTATAATTACTGCAACAAACGGTATTTCGAAATGCTCTCATTAGTTTTTGATTTTGTCAAGGGAACATTAGAATTTGCTCAGCTCATTAATAAATGTCTCCCATACATACACACATACATACCTATGTACATACATATATCTGTATATGTAACTCATTAGGCGGAGCCTCATTAACATAATACGCAGAGAACATTAACAGTGAAGCAGCAGCAGCAAACGAACAACAGCAACAGCGGGCGCCACATGTAGCCCATACAAAAGTGTATCGCATGCAACAAGTCGCTTTACATTGAAATATCCAAATGTTCACAGGAAATCATCAAAATGTGCAAGCGCAAGTTGAATATATCCAATAAGACTTTTTCACGCACACACAGACACAGACACACACACACGCACTGGCTGCTACTGTTGTTGTTGTTGCTGTCTCTGTTTGTTTTGCTCTCTCGACTCTTGGGTGCCAAAGGGGCAAACAAACAGCAAGAGTGGGAGAGAAAGAGGGAGAGAGAGAGAGCGTATTACACTCACACATTTACAGCTACAGCTGTATTGCTTATTTGTTCACTTTGCCCCCTTCTTCAATTTGATTTTGTTTTTGTTTTGTTTTTTCCTTTTCTGCCTTTCTTATTGTTGTTGCTGCTGCTGCTGCGTGCGGGGTTGCAAAGGCAAGAAAAATCGAAAGCGCCAACGCCGCTGCCGCTGCCGCTGCCGCTGCCGCTACCGATGGTGGTGGCTACGGTCGCCGTGGTCATTGCACAGTGGTTGCCGCCACCCAATACAATTGTCGATCGGGCCGAACAGATAAAAACGCAAAAGCAAAAGCAAAAGCCCAAAACAGATCTGACTAAAGTGCGACGACAACAAATTGTCGGCGAGATAAGTGCATGTTACAGCTGTTAACACATCTTGTACCACTGTAGCTGGCTGATAATGACGATGATGATGATGAGGCGGCTGATGATGACGACAAGCAGTTGAAAAGTCAAAGTCAAATGCAAGACATAAAACAAAACAACAGCCATAAACCAGGTACACCCTGTCTACATGTGTGTATGTTTGTGTGTACGTACATGAAGATACAATAACAACAGCAAGTAAAAACAAAACAAGTTTTCACTTTTATTTCTTTTGTTATTTTTGTCTAAGAGTTAGTTGGCCGTGCGTTAGTTAGGGTAGGGGTAAGGGGTAGGGGGCAAGGGGTCTGGCCGTGTGGCATTCATTACCAAACGGCGATTCAATTGCAATTTTGTTGTTGCTGCGGCAGATTGTGGCCATAATGAATTGCATAAGCCGGAATCGCAATCGCCCCAGCTACATTTGGTCAGCTGCAGTGAGGTGAGATTGAGATTGAGACTGAGACTGAGAGTGTGTGAGAAAGAGAGAGAGAAAAGTGCTCAAACGAAACTGGCTAATCAAGACGCAATTGAAATAACGCACATAACACAAAACATGACCATATAAAGCAACGGCACATTCACAAATTCCCCAAAAATGGCTAATCGACAGCACAAAAAAAAAACAAATACAAAAACCATTCAAAACAACAAAATGATATGTAATCAAGCACTCACACACACACACAGTCACCCTCATAGTAACAAATATACCACACGCATACGGTAATCGCTTCGTGTACTTCATTCATGCATTAAGCTCGCTCTCATTCTCATTCTTGTCCATTGTTTTGAGTGGCCTTGCCGCTTGGCGCTCTTTTCGCAAATCCAATTCCCATTCCAATACGACGCCAGTGGGTTGTGTCAACGGGGCACACCGTAATTGGGAGTGGGAATGGCGTCGAATTAGCTCATTTACTTATGATTGTTATACACGAGCGAAAAAACACACACACACACACACAAAACAAAACAAAAACAAAAGCTACAAAAATAGCGGAACAAGCGCGAGTTTTGAGCGTCATTGAAGGCAGAAGTGCTCGAACAAAACAACTGTAAATATGCACAAAAAGAAAAAAGAGCACACGAAGTGGATTATGCGACAAAAGCTTCAATATGAATTTGACGGAAGCAGCCAAGGAGAGTGCACAAAGACAAGCACATAATTTCCATGCAATTTCCAATTGAATTAATTATCAAAATGCCATCAGCCCGCAGCTCAAGAGTTCTACGCACACTTTATCAATCATTGCTTATTAAGAAACAAATTTCAATTAGAAATTCATTGACGAAAAAAAGTCTAAAGTCATATGTGTTTGGAGAGAGTGAGCTCCAGTATGTCTGCGAGTACTTTCGTAAGGGCTCTCTTTCTTACACACACACACACACACACACATGCACACGCACACACACATGCAGACAGAACTGAGCGCATGCTAATCACATACACGCAGCGACAGCAACAACAAAGCATAAACAGCAGCAAAAGGCAAACAACAAAAATTAACAACTCGCCTGGCAACTGGAACTGGGGAGCTGCTGCCCGGCCCGTTTGCCGTTCGTCGACTTGCTGCCCTCTGCTCGGCGCCTGTTCAAATAAGTTTCAAATTTTGACAAATAAAACCATGGTTTTGTAATTTACGACACGTCGCGTCGTTTGTTTTGCCATCATGATTGAGCGCTCGGAGCCCAGTTGCAGTGGAGTTTCTCTCACGCCCATTATTCACACTCAGAACAGAGCCAGTGTTGGCTACTCTGCAGCGCTTCGATAAAAAAGCCAGAAATAACATTAAAAAAAAATAAAATTAAAAATAGCTATTATTCCCGACAGCCGCTATATCAGAATTTGTCCCGCATTTGGTTTGTTAAACGCCAGAGCTGACGGGAAAATAGCTAAATTGCCAACACTGCTCAGAACAGAACGTCACTCTAACTCGCTCTCCCGCTCTTTCGCTCTTTACTTTACGACTCCTTCATGGCGAGAGCGCAATAAAAAGGGATTATGTGCAAGTATGTTGGCATATAGGCGTATTTAACTGTGCGTGTGTGTGTGTTTCTTGGGGAGTGTCGGGCAATAGGCGGGAGCAGAGTTTGAGTGAACCGAAAGAAGCTGCAACAACATCATCTCCACGTCTAGACGTTTGATTACCGGCACACAAACACATGCACTTAGACACACAGGACGCAGCGCAATATGAAGAGGAGCAGAAAGAAGAGAAAGCGCGCAAGCAGCAGCCAGAGGCCAAGGCACAGTGAACTCGAATGTCGTTAGATCGTAACCAAATGATAATTGCATGCCCAATTTGTACATTATTTATGAGTTAAGCGGATTTTTCTGCTTTTTTGTTGTGTGTTTCTGTTTCCCTCTTCCCTTATCAGTTACATATAATAATGTTATTTTTTGTGGCTTTGGGTCTGCTGTATTAGCAAGATAAATTTTATATCGAAATTCCTTAGATTTATTATTATGAATTATATTTATGGCCTTCAAAAATATTAACAAATTTATTGTTGGTTTTATTTAAATTATTTATTTGTAATTCCAATCACGACCTTGGCATCAGTGTGCGACGCAAAATAAATTCCAATAACTTATTTCACTCAGATGCAATTGAGTTTGTTCTCATTCAAAACAGTTCCCTTCCAATGTCGCTCATTCACATTTCCACTCAATTCGAAACGCAATTAAGCTAAGCAGATTTTGTAAATTCCCAGCGTCAAAGATGCAGCTCTCTCACTCTCTCCCTCACACACTCTATAAATAAGCAGCTTCCATTACAAAGGCGATACGCTGCAAGGGCTTACGGAACAAAGGTCTTGACAATAAATCTGTTAACTGATATTATTTCTACCTGAGCGTGATTTCGTTACAGTGCATTAATCAGCATTGGATTTCTTACACACTGCAATCGAAATGAATTTCATAATGTTTTCCGCACAAAGGCAACCACTGTGCAGTGTAAGGGTAAGGGCTGGCAAGGGCCAATGACAAGGCTTGTCAAGGACTCTGTGCACACTCGATGCCCGGCAAAGGTCACACAATCAGCACGGCGGAGCCTTGACTTTTGCACTTTCCTCAAATGTCGAAATCAAACACTGCACCAAAACCAACAAAAAAAAAAAAAATAAAATAATAAACTCACCACAGCAGCCAAATGCTTCAAGTGTCGTCGCCTTCTGGGCGTCCTTTTTGTGCAGTGGTGAAATCAAGATAAAACTGGAATTTTTTGTTTGCAGACTGCGTCTTTGCGCGCTTCTGTTTTGATTTTGTTGCTGCTGCTGCTGCGCCTGTTGTTGTTGCTGTTTTTATATTGACTGCTCTCTCAGCTGCTTGCGTTTGTATAGGTATTTTTTATCTCTATACGTGTGTGTGTGTGTTTTATAAATCCTTTTGTTGCGCTGCTGCTTTTTGGCGCGCAATTTTTGTTTGCTGCGTAGCTTTGGCTGTTGTCGTTGTTGTTGTTACAGTTGTTATTTGCATATCACGTTTTGCTGCTTGCCTAATACGAAACAGCAGCGACAAACACAATAACAACAAACAAACATAAACACGCACACACACACACAGATGTTTGCCGAAAGGAAGCTGCGTCCGTTTTTTTTTTTTTGATTTGGTTTTCTCTTGAACTTTCCTTTTTGTATCTTATTTGTTTTGCACTCGCAATTAACTAAGTAAATAATAATAACATATATTTTTTGTTACTGTTATTTTTGTTTTAGCTCTTTAAATATGAAACAAATGTTTGGGCTCCGACTCCGAGCGACGGCGACGCGTTGGCGACAATAAAGCGACACGAAAAGGCGACGTCCGTCTCGTTTGCACGTTTTCAACGAACTGAGAGCTCGCAAGCAAAACAACAAAACTCTCCGAGTTCAAAAGCAAAACAAGTAACTGTGTATGCGAGAGAGCGAGTGGAAGTCGACTCTATAATACACTGCAGACAGCGTTTAGCAATATACATATGTATATAAAAACTTATGTGTATAAATTTTTGTTTGTACTACTTGCTTAAGACTTTTAATAAGCATGTTTTTAACGATGTTTTATTCATAACTTTTTATAAAATGTATATTTAAATAAAATTCACAAATAAGTAAAGTTTGCAGACAAGTGTGACCAGAGGTCGCGGCAACGCAATGCCTAAAATGAACAACAAAGGAAAAATTTAATTTAAGAAAAATTACACATATATTACATATAAATTTAATGCATAAATAATATTATATGTTATATACATATTTCAATTTTTAGTTTTGGTTTCTTTTTATTATTATTATTATTTTATTATTAATTAATGCAGTATTCTGTATGTAAGACTTGTAGGAAAAGCAACTATATTTTTCCCATGGTAAAAATTAATATCATAATTCAATATCAACATAATTATTGTTGATTTCATATAACTTAAATAAAAATTATTAAAAGGGAGTACCATAGATGCACATGAACAGCATATCAAACTACAAACAGTGTGGCTGCGCGACCTACTCACAGAAAATACCGCAGAATAAAAATACCAAAATGAAAAATACAACTCTGTGCAGAACAGAAACCAAAACATTTGCTAATTATTATTGTTTATGCATTGCGCAGTGCAGCAACAAGCGGAAGGGAGCAAAGTGGAGTGAAAGATAAAAGCGCGACTCAGCGAAATTAGATACGAAGCAAAAAATTAGCAACACATTAAGTAATCATAAATATACTGCACATGTGTGTGCGTACGCATGTGTGTGGGTGAAGCGTTGTTGTTGATGAAGTTGCAGAGATTATCAAACAAGAAACGGAAACAGCTGTGAAATGCAACGCGAAGACGATCAACAAAGGCTGCTCGATGAGCAGACGGAGCAGGAGGAGCAACAGGATGACTCAATGCTGGGCGGAGAGCAGGCGAACATTGGTTTTGTGCCCGCGTGCTTGCCACAGTACAACCTCGACGATGACGAACGCTGTCTGCTAGAACGCGACCAGGACGAGCTGGTGCAGCTGACCAGTGCTCCGCGCAGTGGAGCTGCCTTGACCTATTGCGTCTTCTATCTGCTTGGCATTGCCACCATGACGCCCTGGAACTTTTTTGTCACGGCAGAAGATGTAAGTAGAGCGATCTTCCTCTCCCCTCTCTCACTCTGTTTCCTACTATTTCTGTCTGTCTTTCCCCTCTTCTCATCCCTCTCGCTGCGCTTCCACTGAGCCCGCATTGTGCATTGTAAAACTGTCTAAGTCTTTGCTTATCTCCGTTTTGGCATTGTGTTTTTATGATTGTTGTTCTCGTTGTCTTTCCCCTTGTTGCTGTTGTTGTTGTTGTTGTTGTTGCTATCATCTTTAGTTTTTCTTTGTTTGCACTGTTTTGGTTGAGTCAAACGCTCAGCTCCCCCCACCGCTGCGTCGCTGCTCAACGTGCAATTGATTAACCGTTGTTGCCTCTTTGGACTCACTATACCCTGTAACTAATTTTTTGAGTGCATAGGCTATGCTTGACTTGCTAGAACTTTGAGAGTGAGTCTAATAGCAAGTTCTTAAAGAGGAAATTTTTTAAATTTGAAAATAAATTTATGTAAAGTACAGGGTATTTTACACTTAAATCAATTCCATTATCTAGCAGTCATATCGTATTATAGTTAACAGAAAAAAATAAGAAAACTGATTTATAAATAACAATTTTTATAGGGTATCTTGAAGTCTGTCCCACACATTTGTACGTCATTGTAGATCAAATTTTGAAAAACTATATTGCTGAGTAGGTCATGCCACATTCAAATCAGTTGGAGGTCAGCTTACAGGGTATCACCAAGTCAGCTACACTTAATTATAGAGTTGTTGCCACGAGACATAGTCATAAAATTCCACTTTACAATATAAAAACACTCTTACAGGGTATCGGAGAATAGTTGATGTTAACAACTATTGATACCTTCTTTATAGAACAACTTTTACAGGGTATTATCTAGTTTATTATACTAATAAAAAGAACTACATTAGACCTTATCACTTACAAGATATGAAGCAAAGCGATTAACTTCCTATTTGTATAGCTCAACTATTACAGAGTATCGTGAAGTCAGTCAATACTAACTATGCTCTAGTCGATCAGACTATAAACTCTTGCTCTTACTCTTACAATCAAAACTGTTTACCCCATTCCCCATGAGTAAGCTCAATTTCTATACTCTACTACAGGGTATTATCTAGTCTATCACACTAGAAACAACTGCTCTAGACTTTAACTCTTATAGAGATATGAATCAGCTGTATTTCCCTCATACCGCTTTAGTATAGCTCAACTATTACAGGGTATCATTAAGTCAGTCAATGCTAATTCAAGTTCTTCCCCTTCCCTGCCTGCCTGCAGTACTGGAAATACAAGTTCCGCAACACAACGCTGAACGGGACACAGCCGGCTGAGGACGAGCTGACACCATTGCAGAAGAGCTTCACCTGCGACTTGGCCCTGACAGCGACCATATCGGGCACCACATTCCTGCTGCTGAATGCCGTCTATGGCCACCAAGTGTCGCTGCGCGCCAAGATGCTGGGCACGCTCTGCACGATACTCGTGCTCTTTGGCATTACGACGGGTTTCGTGAAAGTGAACACGGATCGGTGGCAGGAGCAGTTCTTCCTAATCACACTAATCATTGTGGTCATACTCAACAGTGAGTCGCTGTTTAATCATGGATTAACTCTCTCTATATATCACTCATGCATCGATGTCAATATATATTTGCAGCTTCGGCGGCTACCATGTCGGGCGCTTTGTATGGCGTCGCTGGCCTGTTCCCCTCGGAGTATATGACGGCCGTGGTCAGCGGCCAGGCGCTGGGCGGCATCATAACGGCATTGGCATTCCTTTTGGTGCTCGCCTTCGACGCTGGGCCCACGGCCACGGCCTTTGTTTTCTTCGTCATGGGCGCTATGCTCATCTTTGGCTGCATCATTTGCTACGTGCTGATGGCACGCCAGGCGTACTTCAAGTATTATCTGGAGGGCGGCGACAAGTTCAAAGTGATCAGCGCTCTGCCTCCATCGCACAGTCGCGAAGACGACGAGATGGGCGTGCCACTAGAACCAATACTGCACCAGGTGCTGGCCAAGATCTACGTGCAAGCGGCTTGCATCGCCCTGCTCTACACCACAACGTTGTCCGTCTATCCGGCGGTGACTGTACTTATGCAATCCGAACATGCCGCCGCTCACACCGAGTGGACGGGTAAGATTGGCCGTCCGCAAATGATTCACATCTTTAAGCCTCGTTTCCTTTCTCCAATTGCAGACGTCTATTACATGCCCGTCGTGAACTACCTGTTCTTCAATTGCGGCGACTACTTTGGCCGACTCTTGGCCGGCTGGCTGAAGTGTCCGCGGAACCAGCAAACGACGCTGCTCTGGACTGTGGTGCGCGTCGCGCTGGTGCCGTGTTTGCTCTGCTCCAACAGCAGCGTGCATCAGTTTATGCCCACGCTGGTGCATCACGACTACACCTTTATGGCCATCATTGTGATATTTGCGCTATCCAACGGTTATCTAACAAACATATTGCTCATTATGGCGCCCAGGTGAGAGAGTGCATGAATACCCTGTAAGAAACAAGAACTCATGATAATATTTCCCTTTGCAGAAGCGTCAAGCAGCATGAGAAGGAGATGGCTGCCTCCATAATGGCCGCATCGTTGAGCGTGGGCATGGCCCTGGGCTCGCTGCTGAGCTTGGCCTTTGTGCAGATGCTGTGACCGTCCGCCACGCCAACCACGCCCCCTGCTGCAAGGTGCCTTAAGCATAGTCTAAACAAATTCATAGTTAATCAATTATCAATATCTTTTATATATATATATATTTTTTTACGTCCCACTTTGTGTCAAAATTTTGCCATGTCTGCGAGACGAACATATCAAAGCGGAATTATTTTAATTAAGAAAGTGTATATTACCTGTAAGTTTTTTACCGTGTGAAGAGATAGGCGAAAAGGAGCTTGATCAAAAATAAATTTAAAGTTTTTGATTTTTTTTTTAAGGTAATTCTGTTTGTTTAACGTTTATTTTGGTTTCTGCAGATCACAACAACAATGTGGATTAATTCGATTTAAATGTAGTTTTTTTTTTTAAGTTTTTTAAGTTTTAGTTTTCAATTCACGTATTTGTTTTTTACTTTCACATTTAACTAATGAACTCCACTGTAAATTGTGTTTTTTACGTATTGTATATAAATATTGACATTGACCGTTTACACATTTATTTATTGGAAATTACATTGAATTGGTTTTTTTCCATTAGTTTTAAGTTTTTTTTTTCGCCCTGTGTTGCTTTCTGTCTTTTCTTTATTCACTCAATTCCTGCCGCTAGCAAATGTAATGTTGAGTGAGACTTTTTGCAGCTGATGTTCCACTCAACGATGCTTGAAAAAATGTAAACAATTTGAGTCTTTATATCAACAACTTCAACTCAAAAGCTTTTGAGTGAGCTGCAGCGATCTTAGGTTTGCTTATGATATGCTCTTTGAGTGAGTGTAGCACATTGGCGCCATTTTTTTTAGCAGCATAGAACTTTCAGCTTGACCAATGCACATCGAGCTGTTGCTTTCACACACTACGACCTACTCTGTGCGTGAGCGAGTCTTCAGTGAATTGCCGCCACTTTATAAGGCAGCACAGAACTTTCTGCTAGACAGCACATCGAGCTGCTCCGCTCACACAGCGACTTACGCTTTGAGTGAGTGAGTCTTCAGTGAGCTACCGTTATTTTCTTTACAGTTTTCATTTTTAGTCAAAGAGATGAGTGTTTTTACTCAATCTATTTTAAGCATGTGCAACTACCGTTATCTGTTGGTACTGATATGCTCTTTGAGTAAGTCATTGTATTTTGCATCGCTATAACTGTTCTTTGAGTGAGCTCTCAGCAGCCAGCTTGAGTTGTTTTTGTTTGTTTTCTTTTTCTGCTTTAGTTTTTAGGCTGTGACCAATACTTGTCAAACATAAACCGAGTTTCTTCCATTTTGTTTGCTTTGCTGCTTAGGCAACACTCATTAAACTGCAATCACAGGGCGTTTCAAAGTGTTTAGGAGTTTCTTGTTTAACTTGAATCGTATTTTTAGTGCATAACTGTAAATTGTTAATATGCATTTAAACGTTATTTAAATTCTGCTTGACATTTAGAGATCGTTTGTAAAACTGTAAATGTTTCTATACTTTAACAATTGGGGGAGCACTTGAATGCGTCTGGTCTAAACATTTAATTAGCTAAGTTCTTTAATTTGTAATATTTATTTATGTTTTTTAATACTTATGCAACAACAAATTCGTTTGTTGTTCTCAAAATTCTCTAGTCATAACGTACAATTTTCATTCTTGAATTATTGTGGCCTAATTAATTAATTCAGTTTTTCTTCATCTTTTGGTGTTTTACACCGTTTTTGCTTTTTCTTTTACTTTCAACTTTCAGCTTCTTTTTCTTTCTTTTCGTAAGTTTTCTTTTTATTTTTTGTTTTATGAAACGCACAGCAACAAATTAAAATTAAACGCAAAATTTTGGGCGCATGCAACTTTTTTTTTGTTTTTTTTTTCTTTTCTTTTTTTTTTTGAGTTTAGAATGAAAAATAAAAAAAAAAGTTAAGTTTGAATTGAGGAAACAACTACAACATCAATTAACAACTTTGAACAAGAACAACACCAAAAACGACAACAACAACAACAGCAACAGCAACGACAACACACAGATACAGTTTTAGTTATGCTTATGGACTTATGTACATACAACACCAAAGAACTATTTTGATTACGTTTGTTTCGTTTTGTTTTGTTTTGTTTTGTTTGTTATTTTTTTTTTTATAATTTGCATATATTGTTTGTTCTACTATTTGAATTGTGGGCCAATTGGTTATGCACGCACACACATACACATACACATACACATACATATAAACATACACATATAGTATATAGAAAATTGTGTTGCCAATTCGATTAAAGTTCATAGACATTTAGACGTGACTATTATGCAATAAAGAACACAAAAACAAATAAAGACACACATACTTATATATTGTATTCACCTATTTTTTTTTGTTTTTTTTTTCTTTTCAATTAGTTAGGATTAGGGGCGGGGGCGGAATACAGCTTGACGCTTGTAGGAATTTCTTGTTTCTTTTTTTTTTTTGGATTATTCATTTTTCTACACACGAACAACAATTAGTGGGCGGTAATTGGGAAGTAGGCGGGGCATTTTGTCAAATTTGTCTACGCGCGTAGCGTTTGGAAGGTATTTTCTCTTCTTTTGTTTTTTTTTTTGTTTTTTTTTTTAGCATAGGAAATTACAACATCTAAGGTGGTTCTGCCGTCCAGTGAAATGTTCTTTCAACTTTCGTTTTATACTTTTTCAATATTTTCTTTAAATTTTTTTTTTTTTTTTGGTTTTTTTTGATTTGTTCTCATTACATGTATGCATATACATATATTATAGTTGGTAAAGATTTTCGTTTTAGTTGTGGCTCTGTGAATTTTGGATTTCGTTACAAGGCAGCTTGGGTTTACCTACAAATCGAATTGAGTCCGGTTCAAAGGTTTTTTTCCATTTTCATTTTTCCATATTTTTGATTGTCGCTAAGAGCGCGCACAGCTGGAGGCCAATGCAGCGCCAATTTTTTTTTGGTATTTGGTGTTGTATAGGCTGTGTCTGTGTCTGTGTAACTGTGTGTGTGTGTGTGTGAGTGTGTTAGCTTGGAAAGTGTGAAAAACCTAAAAAGATAAAGAAATCATTTCGACATAGAATATTTATTATTTACTTAAAAAACAAATGCATAAAAACTAAAACAAGAAACGTAAGTTTAGTGACTAAGCAAACGTACAAAATAAATATTGACAAAAAATTGACTAAAATGTTGGCTGAGGCTTGTGCGTGCCTCGGCAATGCGCGAGATTCGTTTCACAAATTTGTGCGAGAGAATTCAAATCAATGTGTATATAAATATAAATATATATATATATATATGGTTATATATATATATATATATATATATATATATATATATATATATATATATATATATATATATATATATATATATTATATTATATAAATTATTGTAAAAGTAAATTTGATATATAAAAAGTAATACACACAACCACATTAAATAGTAGAAATGGAGCACATGACGAGAGAGAGAGAGAGAGAGAGAGAGAGAGAGAGAGAGAGAGAGAGAGAGTAAGACAGTCACTCTGCGCTCTCTTGCTCTATTCCTTTCTTTGCCTCAAAAGTCAGCTTAAACTCGGCTTCCTTTCTCCCTTTTTTTCTCGTTTTTTCTTTTTTTTTTAGTTAAATAAATTATATATAGTTTATATGCTTAAAGTTGTAGACACTCAGAGTTTCAGCGTAGTTCGAATAGGAAGAAACCGTACGATTTCGGTCTAGAGATAGAATTATAGAGAATTATTGTAAGTATCTATGTATATATGGATGTAGATATACATAGATATATGTATATGTATATATAGGTAAACATATAAATCATTCACATACATAATAAATACACCGACTATTACAGTTATACTACATAGACACATATTTGGTACATATATATATATATAATATATATATATATATATATATATATATATATATATATATATATATATATATATATATATATATATATATATATATATATATATATATATATATATATATATATATATATATATATATATATATATATATATATATATATATATATATATATATATATATATATATATATATATATATATATATATATATATATATATATGGAGATATACATGCCAGAAAAAGTTCTACAGCTAGTTTGTTCAGTTGGAAAACGAGTTTTCCTTTTTAGTTAGAGTTACAGTTACAGTTTACAGTTTACAGTTACATTTTAGATCTATAGAACTAAACGCTACGAAGACTTCATATTTTGTTATTTGTTTTCTTTTAACACAACTGCCGCGAATACTGAAAACTGAAGAACAACTTGTGCTACTTTTCGATCGTTTTTTCTTTTTTATTTGTATTATTATTATTATTTTGTTTTATTGTTGATCCTGTTGGACATTTTACGTCTTCATCTCCGCCGTAATGCTATTGTGCGACTTGGCTGGCGATATGGCCAGGCCAGCGGCTGCATTGCCCACAGCTCCCCTGCCATCCAAATTCAATGTGAGATTATTGCCAGAGCTTGGCGCTGAGAGGCTGCTGGCAGCTGTGGCTGCTGCTGCTGCCGATCCGCCCGACGAGCAGCCATGATGATGCGGTCCATGGAAGAGCACCAGAAAACCATTGTTCGAGACACAACTGCGAGATTCAGCGTCCTTGTCGAGTATTTGACGTGCCTGGCGAACAAGTGCGACATGTGAGCAAGAACAGAGCAATCGAGCAGGAATAAAGTTATTCTATTTAGTTTGATTTTTTAGATTAATTGAAGAGATATTTAAAAGAACATTTCTGTTGTCTTATGTTAATAATAGTTCCAATAATATATAAAATATATCTAACATATTTATCTCATGATAAAATGCTTATCAAATGGTAAAATACTTGATATAGCACAGAAAATTAAGCTTAGGCGCTTCTTTACTGCTATGGTCAGAAAAATAGTAGTGGACCGCAATATATTGGGATAAAATCCTCAGATAAATCTAATCGTCATTACTGTTTTTTTTACCTTACATTCTACAGTCCTCTAAGTACAGCCTTAAAAGTGATCAGCCTAAGGTAACCTATTAAGACATGATCTACCTATTTAAGATGATTAGTTATAGGACAACTAGTGAGTGCAGTCCATATGGGTTAGATCTACAGGAGAAACAATTCTATAAGGCTTTTCATAACAAGAATATTTAGACTCTAAATGGACGAAAGGCTAATTCTCTGTAGTTGCAACTGCACAGTTTTCAGTCTTTGATCATAGCTTTTGCGCTATGCACAACTTGTGGAGCTACAATGGCACTGAGTTGGCAACCATTTTCGTCACTTCAAACATGCTCGCCTACCTTAGAGCGATGCTCGGCTAGAGCATTGCGCACAGCATCGTGCTGCTTCTGCAGCTCATCTGTGCGCTTGTCGAAGTTTTGCTTGAGACGCACGCGTTCCGCCACGCCGCGTTCCACCACAGAGCTGGCCACCTCACGTTTCATTCTAGTGAAGAAGACCAATAGGGTTATCGATAAGGAAGCAACATGTAGTTACTAGACTTACCTGACCAGCTCATCGCGATCTCTGTGCACCGTAGCCAGATTCTTGACCTCATTGCGTCGCGCTTCCTGCAGCTGATGCATCACCTCGCCAGTGACCTTGTCGAGGGACGCCTTCAGCTGTTTGGTTTGGCTGGCTTGCGAGTTCTTCAGCACCTTCTCGGCGGCCGAGTAGATGGCCTCGTGGTACTTCTCCTGCAGCTCTCGATACTGTGTGGTGTACTCGCGACAGGCGTAGCGCAGCCGCGACTCCTGTGTGCCCTCTAGGCTGCTGGAGGCGGCCTCGTCGCCTAGCTCACCAGCGCCGGCGCTCTCCTCGCTGCTGTCGCCTAGATCTAGGGGGCAGGGCGGCACCTCAACGCCCGGCTCACTGTAGGGAGAAAGACAATTACTAATTTCAATGGCGTCATCTGGCAGTGGCCACAACCCAAAAGCAGCAGTCGCCCGCCGGGCACTTACAGGCTCTTGTTGCTGAGACGCTTCACCAGCTTATTGGTTATGGTAAACTTGGGCTTCTTGCCCCCGTCGAGTGGGCTGAGCTTCTGGCCAGCGATCTTCAGCTTCTCCTTGTCGTGCTTCTTGCGCAACGACTCCAGCTTCTTCTCCATTTCCAGCCGCTTCTCGCGCACCGACTTGTGCTCGAGTATTTTTTCCAGCGGTTCGGCTATTACCAGATCCACATCGAACTGTGAGGATTCCACTTGCCTAATGGACGTGCTCACCGACTGGTCCAACGAGTGCTGATGCTGTATGCCCGATGTCACGATCGAGACGCTGTCATCGTTGCGTCCACCATCGGGCCGATCCGTTGGCTGCTCCAGGCTGCTGGCGGTTATTATGGAAATGCTGGCCCGATGCTTGGGCGAGGTGGCTAGCGACTCAACCGGACGCAGCTCCTTCTTTTGGCCACCTACTTGGACGAAAACGACTGAAGGATCAGAGACAATCGAGCAGAGAAAAGGAAAGCGAGCGAGCGAGCGAGCGAGAGAGAGAGATCGAGCGAGTAAAAGAGGAGTTGGAAAGGGGAAGGGATTGCGGGGGGCAGCGGGGCAGTTTATATTGGGTGCAGTTTGTGTGTCCGTCAACCGTTTTGTGTGTTGGTGGTGTTTGTGGTTGTGGTGGTGGTGTGTTTTTATTTTTTTTTTTTTTTTTTTTGGTGGGTGCGTGTGTGCGTATAACCAAATCCAAAATCCAAAAGTTTAACCGAAAGTTACATGACATACAAAAGAAAAGTAGAAAGAAAAGAAAGTAAATTAAAATTCAACTCGAATGCTACGAAAATCCTTTGGAGCCCTGGGTCCTTTAGCCAACTGAACGTGTGGTGGGCGGGGCCCAGCTACAACAAACTTACATGACTTGGACAAATCCTCGTCGGCATTGGCCACCGCATCCGTCTCATCAGTCAGCACGGAGAGCTGTATGTCGCGCTTCTCTAGCTCGCTCTGATACTTGATGGGATTGGCCAGAGCCTCAGCGAAATTGGATAGATCATCGGGCACATAGTCCTTGACAACGACGCACAGAAACAGCGAGGCCAGCGCAATGGGCTGACCCACCTCGGAGCGCAGGCTCACATGACGATAGCCCGGACAGAGGCCAATCACGGGCAGCACTCGGTGCCCAATTAGCTTGCCGCCCTCCTCGTAGGCAGCTAGGCGTATGCTGGCCAGCTCCGGTAGCACCACCTTCTTGAATACGAACGGCTCCTCGTCGTAGAAGGGATTCATGCCATTGTCGCGCACCGTCTTGGTGCGGAACTTCTTGCGCACCGTGTCCGCCGGCAGACCGTACATGTCCACTTCGACAAAGGTGTTGACACGCTTGTCCGTCAGAAACTGACCGGAGAGCACAGTGATGGAAACGGTGCCAGCGATAATGCCATCGACGGTGCTCTCGGCAAAGGGATCGAGTCGACGATCGGAACGCCGCATGAACTCCGGCTTCAGCAAATAGCCGGAGCGTGCGTTGTACTCGAATATGCCCAGATTTAGTTGCATGGCCAAGTCCAGAGTCTGAAAGTTCAGCGCCACCAGCTGGCAGCCAGCGTTCCAGAACAGCTGCGGCATAAAGTTGGAGCTATCGAAGCGTGTGCCCGCCGGATAGACGCGGGACAACTGATGCTTGTTGTAGTTGACAAACTCAATGGGCCGCTCCTTAAGCAATGTTGTCGCCTGCTTCTCATCGAATGAGGACATCTCATAGCAGCGATTCTTCTCTGTGTAAGCAATTGTACAGATAATTTAGCAGAGTGCAGGAGGATTGATGGCACTTACTCTCTGCATTCTCAAAGGAGCTGAAGTGTATGGGCTGCACGTAGTTGACCAGCGCTGAGATCTCGGCACCTGCCTCCGTCTCCTTTTGTGCCTTATCCGGCGGCGGCTCATTGCCGCTGGGCAGACTGGGCGTTGTATTGGGCAGGGATTCATCATCGCTAGAGCTGTCCGAGTCCGAGGAGCCGGTGCTGTCCTTCGAGCTCTGGCGTATTTGCTAAGAAAAGATATTGTAATAGAGAATATGTAAATGTAAGTTTTGTTGGTATTTGCCTGGATGCAGTAGAAAATATCGATTTTATATAATAAAGTAGCTAAAATACTTTAACTCTAAGCTCTTTTTGTAGTCAAGTTTTGAGTTAGTTAGGAGAGATGCTTCGTGTCGAGCCAAAGCTAAGCTAGGTAGGATATATACACAACGTGGAGTGCTTGATATTACTATCAAACTACATTAAAAACATTGTCAATAATAATATAATAAATGTAGCTAGTTATCTTTTATTTTATTGATTTCATAACAACAAAAAAGTTATAGATTATTTGGAAGAAACTTGAGTTACGTGAGTTATATTGAGATTGAGCTACGTTTAGGTTTCAAATATGAAGCTTTTATACGCTGATACATGCGGACAGATAGAAGAACGACAGCCATACATCAACTAGACTGCTTATCTCGATCAACAATATTTATATTATTCACAAATTTTACCGTGAATATTCATTTTCTATGGGTTCACAATACAAAAACGTAGATATACAGCTGTGTTCAAGAAATTAGTAGTGCTGCATTACAAAAAAACCAACAAAATATAACAAAAAGTTTTCCTTTGAAAAAAAAAAAAAACAAGAATATGCCCATTTTATGCCTAGAATAAAATCCTGTTACGTTCAGTCAGAATTCATTTGATTGTTGACGATTTTCAACAGATGCATGAAAATCGGCCGTTCAATGAAATAGTAGTGAGGGATTTAGACATTGAAGAAAATATATTTGATATTTCAATAAATGGTTTTTAAATACACATTAAAGTAGATTTCAAAATATATATTTCTGTATCTGTATATAAGAGTTCAATTCCAAGGAAATATTAAGAACGAGCAGCAGCAGAAGTGGATGAAAAGTTGAATAGGAGTTGAAGTGTCTGTATGTATATATATATATAAATACATATATATATATATATATATATATATATATATATATATATATATATATATATATATATATATATATATATATATATATATATATATATATATATATATATATATATATATATATATACATATTTATTTTGAACGACGATAAATTATTGGCTGACATCAAGTGAAAAATTGCAATATTTATTATACATAGCTCGAGAGCTGAGTTCAGCTATGCGACTCAGCTGGGCAATATGAAAGCTTTTAAAATGTTGCGTTGTTATCGCTGCAACAGATCCGACAGGCAGGCAGCGAGGAAGCGAGGCAGCCAGGCACACTGATGGACCAATGGACCGATGGACCGATAGAATCGGTTGCAGTCAATGGGGTCGGTGTCGATAATGGGGGAGCAGCGCATAATGGCAAGAAAATGGTGCAGATTGTGTTTCCTGTCGACGGAGGAGGTGGAGGAGGCGCACTAACAGTAGCTGCAGGACTTCGCATAATGCGAGTCCATGTCGATATTGTATGTTGCATTGAATAAAGCTCACAACGACAACTGAGGCACAACAGTATCTATGATAGCAGCCACTACCTCCTCGTCCTCTGCTAACCGCTTGGCTATTCAGCTTGCTGCATTTTCCATTTTCCGTCTCGATTCGCATCGCATTCACGTTGAATTGAATCCATTTGGCTTTCACTGCAATACAAACCATATTCGAGAGATATACCTCTTCGGCCCTTTGCGCCATCGACTCCCTGCTGACCGCATCTCATGTGGCTTCAAATGTAATGCAACACTCACAGTGCTGCCAAAACTGTGCGCCGCAACGGAAGAGCTGCTGCCATTAGCTTAAATTTGCGAAGCCTCAAACATGTTGACTGGCTGCTCGGTCGGTTGGTCGGTCTGTCTGTCGGCTGGTCTGTCGGTTGCTCTGGCAAAATCATGAATAATGATGTGTGCCCCAATATAGCAAACTGTGCAATTAAATTAATATGCATAATGCTCATGAGGCTTACAGAGCCATTAAACTGAGCACTCTGCAAGGATATGAAGACCATTACGCAGCCGCTGGCATATTGTCTTGGGTTTTATGGCAAAAGAAAAAAAGATATGGGAAATGATGAAATTAAATAGGAAAATGCATTTAGTTCTGGGAAATCGAGAAACTAACTAGATAGAAGTGAATCTAATAGTAGCTCAGCTTCAAACTTATGAATTGCAGAATGAAAGTAAATTGCAATAAATCAGGAACTAATTTGAGACTAGTATTTTCCAGCTATATACAGACCATTATATATGGCACAAAGCCAGCTTGACTCAATTAAATATGCAGCTTGTTGAAACCACAGCTCGAACATATGAGTTGTGGTCAATTAGCAGTGCTCAATATCGCAAATCAAACGGCAAATCATATTGCATATGTCAATAGATAAAACTTATCAATCACTTGAACAGCAGCTGCAAATATAGCTGTTGCAAATGGTATTACTCTGGTTTGCTCACTCATATATTTTTAATAGAAATATATGTAATACTATTTAATTAATTTAGATTTAGACTTCACAATTAAGCTTGACTGATTAGCTACGTTAATGTGTATGTAATTATAAAAAGTATAAAATGAATAGATTTATAGGTATTATGCCAAACGATAAACGTAAAACATAATTCATATTACAATTAGCCTGTATATCTATTAGACTAATGTTAACTAGTTTATTTTTCTTTCTTAGTGGGCACTACTATTTTTATGAACAACAAAATTTTGTTTTAATCCCTGAAGTTCACAATATATATATTCAAAATATTATGTTTATCATCAAATATTGTTATCAAAAATTTAGTGCTCAGTCGCACTACTATTTTCATGAACACAGCTGTACATCAGTCAAAGACTTCTTGCAAATCTAAATCTGACTTGACTAGCACATCCGATTACTATACTAAACCAATTATAATTTCCTTTTGCACTTTCAGTGGCTTGCATAAAGCAAATATAAAGTATATCCCAGCCAATTAGCCTTCACGCTCTTAAAAAAAAAAACCGAACAGCTTTAAGCCAATTAGCATGCGCTGCACATAAACATTTAAATGCTTAAGTAGAGAGCTAAGCTTAAGAGAGAAGCTTAATATATTGCTGCATTCATTTGAGAGCAGTTTTTATGCCTGTGTCGCATCTTTATCTGGCTCAGGAAGTTGTGAGCGGGGGAAAAAACTCTTTTACTCGTTTTTACGGTTCGTTGACTGCTGCTGGTCATCAAGCAGCTCTTCAAATTCATTTATACAGCTTTTCCACATATCTGAACGAGCCAGTGAGTGAGTGTGTGAGCGTGGCTGGCAGGAGACGAGAGGTGGGGCTTGAGGCTGTTGTCATTACGACGTATGTAAACTCAAAGCGTAAACACAGCAAACGATGACAATCAACATCAAGAACAACAACTGAATGCCCGCCCAGCTAAGCAAAGGGAGAAGCGGCAGGTCGTGGGTGGTTGGGGCAGACAAACAGTGCGACAAATCAACCGAGTCCTGCGGAGTCGAGAGGCAACAAGCATCGCAAATAGAGGAACGTGTGTGCGTGTGCTGCTATTAAATGCAATTACAGGCATGCCATTTCCACACCCACACACTGACACACACACAGACACACACACACACTCGCACACTCGCAAACACACACACATACATTTAGTTAGATATAAACTTACTTGCAATGGCGGCGCATGTCCTCCGCCAGCGCCGCTGACAATGTCACCATTTGCGGCGCCTGTCAATGTCCGTCCTGCTCCAGCGCCAGCCTCGTCCTGTGCTGCGGCAGCCACTTGTTGTGCATTGGCAGCTGCTGCCGCCGCTGTGGCCGCCTTGGCAGCCGCATCAACTGCAAAAAAAGTTATTGAATAAATAGTAGATATATTATGCCATAACAACAAATAACAATTGCAATGTGAAAGAGTTGAATGCGTTTGACTGCCAGATACCCTGTAGGCATATAAAAATTCCGTATATATTTGTGAGCATGATAAACTGTGCAAGAAATCTAGAGAACTCTTAAGAGATTTAAGGTCAAATATGCGCCAAAAACTGAGCTCAGCTTGAGGCATTGTTTTCCTCAACTTCGACAAACAAACTGTAACGGATATTATATGATATGACCTGCCAGAAGCTATTCAGAAATATATATAAATATATTGCTTAAAACATCATCTGGCGCCTCATTTATATTTATTATACATTATCATACCCTTACTCGCAAATTTTTGTTCATTATAGGGTATTTGATATTTATTACTCTTTTTTCTTTACTTTTTTTTTTGTAAAATATCTAGCGAAAAGCTTTTAAAAATGTTCTTTCCCTGAATGCAAAATGTGTATAATGAAATAAATTAATTGCATAAAGTTGAAAATTGCGGCCAAGAGAGGCGTTGGCTGTGCCAATTGCTCGATTGCGTTGGGATTAGGTTGGGTCGGTTGGGCGGCATCTGCGTTGCGAATACTCCTCTGACTGCCAGCCATTAAACTGTGCAGCGGGCTGGCAGAGTCAGAGTTGCTGTCGGAGTGCCAGGCCAACTGGGAATGCGGCTGCAGGCGGCAGTGGCAAGAGTCATTTGCATTTATAAATTGGCTTTTCGCAATTCATGAGCAGAATGTCAACTGGCTGTTGCGCGGGAGCGCAATGCCACAAAATGGCATAGAGTGTCAGCCATGGCTAAATTGTGCACTTGTGCATGCAAATGGACGCCAGCACGAGTCTCAGCAACAGACGCGTCTGTGCCCCATTAGCCAGGACACCCAGCGCACAACTAAATACATTTATATGCAAAATACTAATAAAACTTTAGACATGTGCCAGCCAAACTTACAAGCAGTTGCAAGCGTAGACTCTTCAAAGAGCTCCACAACATATGGCTGCAAGTCAGGAATATTGATTTGATCTATATAATCAGTTCTCGGCGCTCGAAGCATACCGCCATTATGCAAAACTAAAACTTATTTACATTTGTAATGTTTGCTGATGGCTCGATTTTTGTAATGGAATGTGTAAAGGATTTAATTGGATTTTTAAATGGTTGATGGAAATAATGCAGATATTTTCTGTTCACATATAAAGTAAGTAATAAATATATTAATAATAATTTATGGAAAAAACATTTGGGAGGCAAAGTATTGAGAATATTCAGTATTAAAATATATTTAAATTATATTCATAATATTATGTTTATCACAAAATTTTACTGCCCAACATTTTAGTCATACTACTATTTTTATGAACACAGCGGTACTTATAAAAATCTAATTTGGAAATTAGGAGAAAGGAGATGCTGTCATCTGTTGAAAATAAAGATTTGTCTAAAAAAAAAAATAAATTTAAAATAGTTTATCAACAAAACCGCCATCAATCAACTTTTCTTCATTATACAAACTGAGCATGACTTGAGTATCATCTATGAAATCAATATAAATTATGTCTTCGCCAAAAAATAGTATACCAACGAGACATCGTAGAACTTAAATCATATTTTGAAACAGCAAATGAGAAAAATGAACTAAGTTAAAAACTCAATATCCAAGTTAAGCCATGCACTTAGCTTGCATAGAAAGTTGAAGAAGAACAAACAACAACAGCTGCGTGTTTGGAGCTAATTTACATTTGCCAAGAGTTAGGCTAGGCAAACAAGCAACTCAATGCTGTAGCATATAACGGAACAACAAAAACAACACAAAAAGAACAGGGATAATAAAACTAATAGCAACAGCAGCAGCACTGACGAACACAATAGAAAAACGCAGAACACATTACGCATACGCCATGTGGCAGCTCACCTGAGTTGGCCGTCGTTAGTTTATTACTGGCAGCTGGTGTGCCCTGTCCCAATGCCGACGATGGCTTCTTATGATGATGATGGTGATGGTGATGATGCTTCTTCTTGTTCTTGATTATGATCTTGCGACGCAACATCGACGGCGGCGGCAAATCCACATTGGGCTCCAGAGGATGCGAATCGAGCGGCTTGTCCAACAGCATATCGCCAAAGATCTCACGGCAATAGTTTGCAATCTTTGCCTGAAAATGTAACAAGAATTCGTTTCGTTAGTTTTGCTAACTGGCTGCTAACTGAATTTTGATGAACATCCCCCGCATGGCCGACAGCAAAGAATGTATGTAAGTAGCTGGCCAACTTTCATGTGAGTGTGTTGGCACGTGTGCCTCCATCTGCCTGCGTTAGTTACCTGTTCCCTATGGTAAATTTAGTTTATATAACTACTTTTAATGGTAAAACTTTAACCAGATGCCTGTGCCGCCACCTGGGCCCGTGCCCGTGCCCGTGCACAGGTGCACAGGCTGCACCTGTGCGCCACCCCGTACGGCCCTAAAAAAACTTTGCCTTTGTTATTATCTCGTGGAGCTAAAGCATCAGGCAATTACCTTTCGAGTAGCTTCTGAGATTTACTCAACCACACGGCAGCTCAGCTGAGCAGCGCAATGTTTGAGCGAGGGGGCGGGGGCTGACTTTGGTTGTAAGTGTGTTGGGGGGAGCGGGGCACTTTGGAATCCCTTCGGATGGTTGGGGCATACACACGTGAACGTGTAAGTTTTTTTTTTGTTTGGCTTCTGACGGATTGTTTGACTAATGCGAAAGGGGAAGAGGGGGGCGAGGGCAGTTAGAGATTGGAGCGTGTTTTGATGTTTGCTAAATACACGAAGTCTGAAATTTAAGTCGTGTTAGGCGTGATTATCGTGTTGACGTGACTTAAGTCGTTTTAAGTCGAACTTAGGCATGTTAAGTTGCGTTTTGATGTTAGGTTAAGCTGCAAGACAGGTCTGCTCAGTTATGGCCAGACGTGTTAGGTTCAAGGAGTATGGAAAAAAGTTATGGGAACAAGTGAGTCTTACATTGTGCTAGGATAATCGAAACTAGTTCATATTTATTTGTCTTTTAAGCTATGGTGAGTAGATTAAGATACGTGACTTGGCTACCTTTAAGTTTTCGGTTAGAGTTCATATCTCATGTGCAATTCATGCCTACTTATGCAAAGATCTTTCGACTGCTTCTATTTCAAGCGCTTCTATTGAATATACAAAGCTGCCCAGTCATTTTGTATGCTCTTTAATGTCAGGCAAGTTAGTCGTGTTCTTCGTGCTTTCGTGTGCCCATTCCTAATGCGCTCCACATTCCATTATTCAACACAGAACATGCTTTTCAGTTGGAGCGGGTTCTATGTAGGTGGCTTTTCGTTACAGTTAGCTTAGGACTTGCTACTTTTTGACAGGCGACAGGCGGCAGGGAACAGCTGTCGAAATGCGGGTGCACAATCATTTTTCAAACTTATTTAGAGGTTGACGACTCACCTGTTGCCTGGGATTGCAGTGATTCTCGAAGCTCAATATCACAGGGTATTCGGATGTTTTAAATGCGCTCTCAGCGATGGCCTCCAGCACGTCCTTGGCATAGATTTCGGGCACAAACGTATAACCGTGCACAATGACCGGCTCCTCGGTGCGGCCATTCCAAAAGTCCAGCTCAACGCATCTATCCAACAAAAAAGAGAGTAATCAATGTTGGCTATCGGCAAACAAGTGCTGCCATCAAATTAACTGACGCGAAATGTCCACAAAATGGCAGCGCATAAAAAGTGTTTATCAGATAATACGGTCAAAGGAGCAGCAAGAGAAATGGCAACAATCAAAATCATTTGCCATGTCCTTGCAATAACTTTTGCGTCAATAAATTTTGTGATGTGTACATCATCAACTACATATAGCCAGGGAGTGACTGCAGCGGCGACATCGACGTCAACGCTGACGGCGACTGCAGCGCATCAGCAGCACGCCATGTCGATGATGGCGGCAGTAAAAATGGCGACCATGCAATTTCCGTTCTACTAAAAAGCAGCGCAGCGGCAGAAATCACACACGCACACACCTGACTTAATAAGTGCGTTGCGTATGTGTGTGCTTGTGTGAAGGCCATCAAACACACACATACGCATGACAGCGCAATACTGCAACAAGGTCACGGCCAGCATCCAAAATGTGGGCAACTGACCACATATTCACACACACACACAAACACACACACACACACACACACACAGGCACACGCATGTGTCCATTTAATTGTGTAATTAAAAAGCACAGCCACACCATCATGATATGACCACAGCCACCTGCCACACCACAGCACAGCAGGACAGCGTAGCACTCACCTGCAGCCAGCGAGCAGGCATTGCCTGTATATCTCCACAGATGACTTGCCCGTCAGCTGATGACCAGTTAGGTAGGTATTGTGCGAGGAGTTGATGAAGTAATGCGACATCGGCTGATCCATATCATCGCAGAGATCAAGCTTGTTGGGCGCCATTATGGGATTATCATCGCCCATAAGATACCTGATTGGGGCAAAGAAAGAGAGAGGGAGTGAAAGGAGAGGAAGAGAGACAGATAAAAAGAGAGAGAGAGAGTAACGGAGACATATTATATTATAGTATAATCGAGCAGCTCAATACGTAAGCAGCTCAGTTGGCAATTGAAGCAGCAGCATTTGCTGCATATTTTTTCGCTATTGTTGAATGTTTTTTGTTCTTTTAATATTATTTTGCATGTGATGCATGTGATATGTGAAGGACACAATGGCGCGCGTCCTTCGCGCCCGAGCAACAGTGAAGTGTGCTGATGATGATGGTGATGATGATGATGATGATGATGATGATGATGTCGTCTTAGCCCTCGCGTCATATGCAAGCGGCGCCCTCTTGTGGGCTTTGGAGTGCTGTCAAGTGACTATAACAGGCGTTTGGCGAGAACGATAAGCTGTCAGGCCCAGGCGCACGGCCTAAGGACGTGCCAGCCAGTTTGGAGGGCTCATTTAACTGAGGGAGACATTGCGGATTCTTACCTCAAAAAGCCATCCAAACTAAGGTGGCCCTTTTGTGCGTTGAACTTGTTGGGCTCGTATTGCTGTATGAGCTCCTTGGCGCGCGCCGGATTTGCATATGGATAGAGAATCTCATTGAGACGCGGATCGCGTTGCGTTTTGTTAAGGAACTCCACCAGCTGCGCTATGGACATGCATTTGCGCTTCGCATTGCCCACGCTGCATTAAAACGAATCACGAATTAGTTGCAAAAAAAAAAAAGAAAATAAGATGAAGATGAAGAATATCCAATTCAATTGATTGGCTAACTGTACTTACATGCTATCGAATAGACGCTCCACTTCGGAGCGCTGCGTCAGATATTTGTACAAATTATAAAAGTCCTCAAATTGAAATTTCGACACCGATATGCTATCGACCTTGCCCGATGGCAGGCCGGTCACGTCCAGCGCCTTCTCGACACGTTTCCGATCCTCTTTATTTTGCGCAAAAAGTTTAATGATGCTAAAGTGGTCACGACCAGGGCGACAACACGGCACACAGACGTTCCCGGTGGAAGGGGGGAAGGCGGAGTTTAGGGGCAATTTTATTATGTGGGTTCGTTGTCCAGCCAGACAATGTGGTTCGTGTTGATGATGTAGTCGGCGTCAGTGATGCATGAGCCACGTTTCAGCCACATTGAGTTGTTGCGTCGACATAGCGAGAGAGAGAGATAGAGAGAGAGAGAGAGAGAGAGAGAGAGAGAGAAGGAGCGGGTGCAAGCGAGGAATACGAAAAGAAATTGGCGTAAATTTCAATTTTCTAGGCAACACTTAACAAATATTGTCAAATGCTTCAATACACAATGCACAAAAGCCAAAAAAAAACCCCAACCACAAGAGGCCCCAACGTTAGGGTCACGGTCTTGGTGCTTGGGGTTTTGTGGGCTATGCTATACAGTGGCAATTACTTTTTGACTGGGATGCGTCCACTTTTGTCCACCTGCAGGCAGAGCTTTGTGTGCGCCTTCTGCAGGAACATAATCGCCGAGCCGTTCAGCTGAGCCAGACTATAGGCCAATTTGATGAGGCCATCCGACCAGATCTACAAGAAGACAATGCAAACAAAAGACGATAAGGTCAGCATGGAGGTGACACAACTGTATATACTATATATAATAGAGTAGAATGTGGGAAATGTAAGCTGAGCTGAGAAAATAAATCAATTGGAGTCACAGAAACTCAAAAATAAGCTCAAGAGTTAACGGGATGAAGGTTATAAGTAAAGATTGATTGTCGAGAAAAGGTTTTTTTTTTGATTTACGATTACAGTTGCATTTACTTGGAGCAAAAGGTGAACGGAAAATATTGAGCTGAATTGAGAATAGTAGAAAATCACAGAAGGGTGTGTGATGTGGGAGAAGGTGGTGAATGGTAGAGGGAGGTGAATAGGAATAGGAGGTGAATGGGTGAAAGAGGTGAATGGGAGAAAGAGGTGAATGGGAGAAACAGATGAATGGGAGAAAGAGGTGAATGGGAGAAAGAGATGAATAAGAGAAACAGATGAATGGGAGGAGGTGAATGGGAAGACATGAATGAGAGAAAGAGATGAATGGGAGGAGGAGGTCAATGGGAGAAGGAGGTGATTGAGAGAAAAAGATGAACGAGAGGAGGTCAATGGGAGGAGAATTTGAGGAAGGAGCTGAATAGAAGAAGGAGGTTACACAATGGCATATCAAATGTCAAGCAAAGAGTGGACCAAGTAAACTAGTGATTGTTACAGTGACTGCAAATTAAATTAAAGTTTTGACTCCTTCAGTTGCTGGTCCAAAGCAATAGCTGCTCTTAGCTAACATTGTGTAAATATAATTTTATAGTATGCAATTTAACTATGTTTGAGAATCGATTCCTGTAAGATAAATGTATGCATATAGAAAGTAGCTTTAGTAGAGCAAATCCGACTAGAAGTTACCCTGAAGCTATTTTCTATATATATATACATACATACATCTTCGACCCACACAGCCAGATTTTTGTAATACAGCAAAGGGCATTTCATATTTTGTTGTATATACTCTTCTAGTCTGTAGAATGGAAGAGTATTAAACGTCGGCAGTCGTGTGTGTGGTTTAAAATTCAGTTTAAATTGAGCTTATAGCAACTGATTAAATATGCCAATAAGAGGCTCTCAACATGAACACGGAACTAATTGAATGTGCCAAGCGTAAAGTATCAGATGACACGCACGTACATAGCCTGGCGAAGAGTGGGAGAGTGGGTGAGTGAGCATCTGATATAGATTTCAGTTATGCCAAATGATTTTCACTGCATTTCGTACAGATCCAAATACTTTATATATGCTAGCACATCGCGTCGAGTTGTTGAATGATTCCAAATGCATTTGCATTCGCTGGCAGACAAGTCTACAAAGCATATTCATGTGCACTGCATTTGTTTGATATTTTCCAAAATATTATAACAAATACCAACAGCGGACACCCCCCACCCGCCTCGTTCGGTTTTCTTTCCTTTTTGTGTGTGCCAAAGCTGCATGTTTATTTATTTTGTGCGGATTATATTTGTGTGCTCCGAAATGCCGTAAAAGTTTATGAAATTTTGGCATTCGATTTTGTTTATAGAAACGCTGGCGACGCGTGCCAAAAATAATAACAATAACATGAATGCACGCACATGCCATGCTGCCCAGCTTCGACGTTCGTGTCCGTGCCCATGTCCGTGTCCGTGTCCCTGTCCGGTTCTGACTGTGCCCCGGATAGACGCGCCCGTGATAAAATATAGAACATTGATTTTGACCAAAAACCAACAGAAGACTGACAGCTCCAGCAAGAGCAAGGTCACCTCTGTGCAAGCGGCAAGCAGAGGCAGAGGCAGAGGGGTGTGGCTGGGACGTTTTGTATTCCCATACGAGCGACGATTTTGAAACGTATTTGGATTGTGTCCAGTCAGACATAGAAAAGGCGTGGCCCGCCAGCCCTTATGCTAAATCAATAAAATGTGTTCGACAGTCACTTATATTTTTACGCGCATTCGGCAAACGGTTAAAAATAGCCCTACAACAACTGACGCCAGGTGTGTTCCAATGTATCCTAATGACTCCAACAATGTGTGTGTGTGTGTGTGTGTTTTGGATGAGTGAGTATGTGGGTTTGTGTGTGCGTGTGTGGGTGTAGATAGATTGAGGTGCCTGAACTGGAGAATGTTTTAGAGCGTGTTCTGAATTCCGTTTACTGTACACAATTCGCTTATAACATTTATAGAACTGGACAGCAAGGCGAGCCTCTAGATAAATAGGACAGATAGACTACATGGGCTTTAGGATAGGTAAGACATATGAATAGATAGGTTATATATTCCTAAGACTACTCATCTATATTTATATAGGGCTTAAAAATAGGTAGCATAGTTAGATAGATAAGCTAGAAGTATATTTCTTATAAATATTTTGGTTTGTAGATATTTAGACAAGACAGACAAGAGAAGATAAAACAAACAGACTGGCAAGTTGTATCGACATGATATTTTGAATGTGACAAATGTCTTAAGCAAAGACAGAAAATATAAGCTCAAGAGACGTCTGAATCATATATAGAAAAACAAACTAATAATTTCAAATATATATTTTTGGTTTAAAGACTTCTATGAGCAACTGCATCACAAGCAGTCTCTAAAAAGGTATTTAATTTTAAATATTAAATCAAGAATTAAATAATATAAAACATAGCATAGTATAGAAATTGCATATCAAAAACTATTAAAAATTTGATTACATTAAAAAAAAACAAGCTAATTTTTCTAAATGTTTTCAAAAAGCATAAAAACCTGTTTATTTATCATAAACAGCCAAAGATATCATAAAACGTCTAATCTCATATAGTAAATAATTCATATAAATATAACCTAATTATTTATAAGATATATTTCAATATATCAGGCTCCGAAACTGTCTCAAATTGTGAACGAAATTGGAATTTGGAATTTGTGTCTGCTTATTCAGTTTCGCGCGTGTGTGAGTCTGTGTGTGTGTGTGTTGTGCGACCCAGTTTTACGGTTCCAAATAGCTTTTGATGGGCCCTCAATGTTCGCATTTCAATTGTCGTCAAGTTGTCAATTGGCCATAATGAGCAGCTGTTGGCATTGGAGCTCTGCCAGGAATGACACTAGCCGTCGGCACTTGCCCCACTCCTCCTGCCGTCCCCCTGTTTCACCCCTTTCTTTTTGCAGCTTACCTGGGCAATGTCCCGTCGTGTGCAGCAGAAGTTGACAAATGTCATGTTGACAAAATCGGAGCCATGGCAAATGGTGACGGTCTTCTCTTCGAGTGTGTCCTGCGGCCCCATCGTCACAATCTGGCGCAACTTGGCGTCCTGCAAATAAAACGAAACAGAGTATTATTAATTACCTAGCATAAAGCATGCCCAAAATGATGCTTTATGGCTCGTAGCTGCTGCTCGCTGCTGCTGCAACTACTCGTAAATCGAAGCCATATCCCAAGCCCTAATCCACTGAGTGCGCGTACAAAACTCATTTGGCTGCCTCGTAAATCGTAAATAACTGGGCAAACGAATAGCCAGACAACGAGACAACGACACAACCAGATAGCTAGGCAACTGGACTACTCCAGGGCGCCATATTTCAATTAAATATCACAAAATGGATTTACGAGAGGTGCGGACTACAAGTGCCCAGCAATGCGCTCACAATGGACACACCCAGCAAATCAACCCAGTTAACTGAGCGCACAGCAAAGACCAAGAAAGCAGAAGTCTGTTTTGGCCATGGTCGAATATCTAATGCACTTTCACTCAAAGCGAATTACCTTTACAGGCCAAAACATATGAAAGTCTAACTGTGATCAATTGAATTAGTTCAAGAAACTTTACTTTGTTTAATCAATTTCTATGGAAATATAAACTTTTGTCAGGAAACTTAAATTTTATTTTTTAATTTCAGCTTTGTTCCGGCTTTTTGATAGAAGGTCTTTTAATTCAATTATATTTTCAGCTAAGGCACATAGCTTTTTATGGAGTTTAAGACAAATCGCATTTGCATTGAAGCTTGAAAGGTTTCTTAAGCTCAACAGGCTTAAACACGGCCAATCAAATATGTTTCTCACTTTCGGCCAAATCAGCTTAAGCCAAAACATTTGCGTATCGAAATGGATTAAAGGTAAACTCAGCTCCACTTGAATCCTATTACGCTTAAGTTTATATAATAAAATTAATGTGATATATTACTATATTTAAGACAATATTTTCAAAAGCAAAATTTTGTTTCAGAAAAAAAATGTAGACTTTAAAGATATTTTTTTCTGGCTAATAATTTCCTTTATGAATATTTTATTACTTCTACTTAGCTGTAGAGTTTAATGGCATAATTTGATCAATTTTATATTAAATTTACTTCTAAAGAAACTGCAGCTATCGTGCTGCTAGCTTCGAGTCATAAAGATTTGAATGTCAGCTAATAAAGACTATCTAAATTGATATAAATTTACTGGGATTTCATTGTTCATGACAGCATTAGAGTACCCTCTGCTAGGGTGTCCATGCTTACTCAACTAGGTTAAATGTAAATCAGCCCGATAGCTAGATAATCACGCAACATGTTCTGCGAAACTTAAATATAAAGGGAGAGGGAGAGAGATGTAGATATAGATTAAGAGAAAGAGGGAAGATTGTGACAGGCCAAGCGACTGTTTGGCGAGACATGGCGAACGGTATTAGTTTTGGCTTTGTTGTCAGTTTAGCAGTTGTCCCTGTTCCTTGTTTCCCTCTTCGCTTTCGCCGTCAACGCCACTGTACTGCCTGAGTGAGTGGCAGTTGCATCGCCTGAGTGGCGGTTGCTATGGCAATGTCAGTGCTTGGTTAGTGTCTTATCTTCTGCAAGCTATGGACTTCATTGTTGCCGCCCCGCTGCGCGTTTAATGACAAATCCAAAATCAGCTTCAGGATTATCAGCGTCCTTTAAAATGCATGACACAAACACACGCACACACACACACGACAGCCGCTAGGGGGCTGAGATTTGGCAGGGGCAGCATGAATTTGGCATTAACTTTGGGGCAAGTCATGCCTTTATATTTACAGTAAGCGAAGCTGTTTCATTGTGTGTGTATGTGTGTGTGTGTGTGTGTGTATGTCTGCCTGTCTGTCAGCCCACCCGTAGCGTAGTCGACTCTAAGACATTTGACAAACTGCTGGATAACTATGGACAAAATGCCACTGAAAATATGTGGTATACATTGTGTTCGTATGTGTGTGTGTGTGTGTGTGTCTGCTGTGTGGGTGTTTTCTATTGGTGTCTGTGTGCATGTACTGTTTGTTTATGATGAGTATTTAGATATACATGATCACGATATTGCGCCATGTACAGCAAATATTATCAATAGCATTCTGAAATATTTATGTATATATTCTCATGCCAGCAGCAAACTGCAGGGCAATGATTAATGTGCAAAGTTGTTCATGAAATAATATTCCCACTAAGACAACATTAAAATATAATAAATAAATGTGAGTCGGCGCTCATACCATATGAAATTGTCAATTAAATAACTCATATCCATGCAAGTGCTTGGCTTATGCTTAAGTTTGTAGATTGAAAGTAAAAGTTCCCTGAGAAGAGATGAGCCAATGCTTCATCATATTCATAAGCTAACTCGAGTTTCTCTATTTCACAAGACCTAAAGCAGTTTTTTAGTATATAAGAGTTTATATAAAGCCAATTCAACATTCCCGAATCACAATCATCACAAGTGTCACTCAGCATACCATAAAAATTGCACTTGCTAAAGAGAAAATCAAGAAAGTTTCTCATTTGACAGCAAAAACGTAATTTAATTTGAAAAGTTTACCAATTTTTGGTCAAATCAAAACATGTTTATCAGCCGAACTGACAGGTTATTGGCTGAACCTGACCTTGACCCATGTTAAACCAACTAGCAATGGGTTTGAGTTTGCCAAGCAACTAGCTAGATGGCATCAATAACTTGACACTGTGCAACAGACTTTGACTGCCCCGTCAAAGCCGATTACAATCCGCTCGAGCGTAGCCGAATCAAGTGCCAGCACAGAACTGCTGAAAAACGGTTTAAAAGCTGACCTTTGCTGGCCAAGAACATGCTTAACCCTGCAGCCGGCTGCTGTACACCGAATGAGCGCTGGAGGGGCACTTTTTGACTTTTGCAGGACGCTGATTGACACATCATCATGAAGGCAACGCTGAAGTGCTGCTCAACGACCATCAAGGGGCAAGCCATGGCAATTAAAGCCTCATTCTCTTTAATCTTGGCTTGGTAAGCGCTCCCTTGGCGCCAGGCCGTAAACAGGCATTGAAAGCTACCTTCACCGTTCACTGCAACCCCTACCCACACACGTGTTCTTCGCGGAGCTTAACTGCGCCGTCATTAGAGCGCCATAATTTGCTTTTAACTAAAAACTAAATCGGGCAAATTTGTCTTCGTGAATAATGTAGCAGACAGTGAGTGTGAGAGATAGAGAGAGAGAGAGAGAGAGAGAGAGAGAGAGAGAGAGAGAGAGAGAGAGAGAGAGAGAGAGAGAGGGCACACACAGGCACAGGGTTGGTAGAGTTTCGGCTTTGCCAGGAAATTTAACGGGCTACGTAGGAAGCGTAAAACGGAAATGACTACGGTGATTATCTTAATTGTTTCACACGCTGCTCTTCAAGCTCTGCTTAGCCAGGGTCTGTCCTTGCTGATTTCAGCTAATCCTTTGGCACAGGCTGGGTATTAAAATTCATAACAACCTTCAATAGGTAACTAGCCGAAAAAGGGTTGCCTTAGCCAAAACACTCTCAAACAGAATTTACTTTGGCCACTGTTTCGATATATTTTGTTACATTTTCAGTTCGTTTTTGACAGCTTTTAGTAAGTCATTCAGACAAAATTTAACAAAATTTTGTAAAAGAAAAAGAAAAGAAAAAAATTTCTTTAATCCTATGTCCATCAGGTAACGTCGAAGTAAAATGCGTAAACAACAGAAGTCTCCTGTCCAAAATATTGATTCCAAATCATTGAAAACACAACAACAAAGCACAAATGTGGATCACACAGGGAAAAAAGTGTTAGCTCAGCCCAAGGTGCAGAGTGAGGCAACACAGAAACGAACACCTCACAGTAAAGGCAATCCACCAGATAATATGATTGACTGGAACGAGCTAACTCCCTACGATGTGATGCGTATGAATAACTGCAAGACATTCAATTTTACAAAGTTCGAGACTTATCCCAATATCAGACCTCCAGTATCACAGTGCAATCAAGGTCAGTCCGTTGAATGGTTATTTAGTGCGGTTGAGGACGCTGGCTGCGGGCGTTACTTTGATATGGAGCAAGACGATGTCATAGACGTCTGGAATAAAAGCCTCGACAAACACACGCTGAGCTACTACGGAGTGAGCTCAGGCAATACCCAACGGGCGGCATTAGAGTTCGATAAAGCGTTATCGAAATCAATCCGAAAGGCAACAGCTGTGAAGCGAACCACAATTGGTTCCAACAGCCGTAAGCCGGCGAGTCTTCCGCAGTCTGTAGAAACTTGTACACCCCTTGTTCTTAATCGTCAGTTGCTACAGGCAAAGCTGAGAAGCATGCCCACTGTACAAAGAAAGATCAATGCAAGTGAGGCATTCAGCGTGCTGCACTGCCCACTTCCTAGTGAAACAAAATATCCGTTTGCTAACGGCGAACCCAGAATTCGTTTGGAAACTGCCTTTGATATGGAAAGACCGGTCCCCAAGCAAAAACGTGGTCTCAGGCGGAAATTCAAATACTGCGGTCTACAATGTAGTGTGCCTCAGAATCAATGCACAGATTATGAGTGGAAGAAATACAAACAAGATCCAAAGCCATATGACAAAGCATTTAGGATCGAGATGCAACAGATGGCTCAGCAAATTCCTGAACCGAGAGACTACGATGAGCTATACGAAAATCTTTTATCGTGCTTTGAGAATTACAGTAAAAAGGACTCGTTGTGTGACCTTTATGAAAGTTGCTGTAAAACAATGAAAGATTATACGACCGGTGAAGCAAGCGGCGGCGGCGGTGGCGGTTCTCGGGGAACACCACGCCCCGGGATGGGCGATCAAATTGTCAACTTCCCTGCTATACAGGATATTTCAGATCTTGACGAACAAGGCAAAGGAACAGCAGAAAAAACAGGAAAGCCCGGAGCAACGGGAACAACAAATTCAGCCGATGAAAAATCAAACAAAGACAAAATGGACAAGAACCTTTCAGAAAAGGAGAAACAAGAAAAAGAAGAATTAGAAAAGACTAATCAAGGTAAGAGTCAGCAAGAGAAGAACAAACATGGAAAAGAAACTATTGGAAAATCAGAAGACAGTGAAAATGAAAAAGAAAATCAGAAAAATGCGAAGAAACATGGCAAAAAAGATGTCCAAAGCTCAGAAGCAGACACCGGTAAAAAGGGTAATAAAAAGGGAGATAAAAAGGGGGAAAAAAAAGGCGACGATGTAAATGTGAACAAATCAGAAAAATCTAAGAAAACGGGCAAAAAGGCACTTGGCGAATCAAGCGAGAATAATGATCTCAATTTTTCGAAAGGTATATCCGATGCAGATATTGCATCCGAAAACCCTATACCGACCTCCCAAAGCAAACGAAAACTGAAAAAAAAGTTAACTGAGCAACAGAAAAAAAAGTTAGCTGAAGAGAAAAAGAAGCAACGGCACAAATTTAAGCATACCAAAAATAAAAATATATCAAATGACAAATCCCAGTGCAAAAGACCAATTAAGGGTTGCCCGTGTGAAATTTGCAAATTTATGAAACGTCGCCAAACGGAGCCGGACACTCCGTTCATTTGTCAATTGAAGAGAGAAGAGAAGCGACGACAACTACGTGAATACTACCGAATCAGGTGCTATCGCGAACAGCTTCAGTGTCGCAAACCCGAGTATCGCGCAACCCAGCGCAAGTGCGATCCCATTGTTTGCGACAATTTCTTCTGCAAAAATCCTAAGCTATCCAAATACTGCGACTGCTTGAAGGCCATGCAGGAGTTACAAAAACAGCTCGGTCCCAAGCATCGCATTGTAAAAAATGAGTTGATATTCAATTTAGAGGATTTGCGGAGTCGGCTATGCAAGCGAATTTGTGACTGTTTTTAGTAGCCATTGCCTCAAAAACAAAAAAAGAAAAAACATACAGATCGTATGAATATGTGACTGTGTATGTGTACGCAAAAGAATTGCGAACTGATGTGACTTAGTGATTCATTCGGTGTAAGCTTATTTATTGTAATCCATTATTACAATACATGTTTTTGATTCTAACATATTAATGTGTTTGTTGTTTTTTTCACCTGCAAGCACACAGTTTAAATGTGTGGATGACGTTGGTGTTATCATAGAAAAATGTGAAGAATTGTAAATAACTTGAGCTAAGGCGTGCTTTTGCGAATTGAAATCCCACTTTCAATCGGTAGAAAAATTGATGCATCTTGGGAACATGTGAATGTAAAAGTGTAGATAATATTTACTAATGAGAAACTGTGTTTAATATGAGAAGAGGTTTTTTGTATTTACTAGCTTTACTTTACTACTTTACGTATATGAGCATTCACTGATTTTTCATTTGTAAGAAAAATGCAACAGGTGAAGATATATGAATTCGCAGCCAACTTCGATAATTCATAGTTCCAAAGCTTCGTCAGGTAGTATTTATTTTATTTTCCAAATTGTTTTGAATGTGATACTAACAAAATTTTAATATGTTGACAAAAATTATATTCTATTATTAATATTTAATAAATTTGCAAGTGTTTATAATTCGAAAATTTTATTAAGAAAGAAAGGAATGTCCAAAAAGAATGGATCACTTGATAGGAATGCAACGAATGTGATGCGTATGCAGAACTGCAAGGCATATTCGTTTAGACCGGGCGAAATTTATCCCAGCATTAGGCCCCCAGTGTCACGTTGTCGTCCTGAATTCACAGATAAGTGGATATCGAATGTTGCTGAAAATACAGGCTGTAAGCCATTTGACCCCAAACTGTATTCCAACAACAATGTTTCACAAGCAGAGAATGTTATCACTCAAAAAAGAGTTGATAAGCCCCTTGCAACGGGTAAATACCTTTGCAATCAAGTGAAACCACCCAAGAGAAACCTTGATTACAGCAAACTCACCCCTTATGATATGATGCGGATGCTTAACTGCAACCCGGCGGACTTTCGCGACGACGAGATTTATCCATCTGTTAGACCCCCAGTTTCCAAGTGTTGTCCTGCTTTAACAGCAGAGTATTTAATCGATGCAGTTAGGGATAGTGGATGTGAGCGTCATTTTGACATGGAACACGATGATGTTGTAGATGTTTGGAGGCGAAGCCCAAATAAGGAATCATTGGGCTATTACGGTGTGGGCACATACATTCAAAATCCCGAGGCGATTGTGTTTAACCAGGCCTTATCAAAGTGTCTTAAACAGGTCAATCCGGTACCGCTTAAATCAAAGGTGATACCCACAGAGCCACCTAAAAATGATAAACTAGTGGAGCCACCAGGACATGCTATGCTGAATCGCCCAAAGCTAAATTTTCAAGTTCGTAGAATGCCTACTGTTCAGGAAGCCGTAAATGCGGTTGGCGCATTTCGATGGGTGTTCTGTCCCCGTCACGAGGATGAGCCCTTTGTACATAGTGATACCCCTTTTCCGATCAAAAAAGCACTCGGTATGGAGCGGCGGCCTGCGAAGTCTAGCAAGCAGGCGCCAAGACGAAAGCAAGTACTACGATCTGCAATGTGATATTTCTACAAATCTAAGCATTCAATACAAGTGGAGGCAATGCAAAGAAAATCAGAAATCATATGAATAGATGTATTAGCAGGAAGTGGCAGAAATGGCAATTGAAGTAGAATAAAAATTACAGCAAAAAACAGAACACGCAACGTAAACAGCATAAGTTAAGACACACAAACAGTAGTGTTTTTCATTAATTAAATAACTGCAAGACATTCAATTTTACAAAGTCCTATCCCAGTAACAGATCTCGAATACTACAGTGCAATCATGCACAGAAGAGTTGAATGAAGAATCGTCATTTGCTACAGACAAAAGCGTGCAGCACGGCCAACTTCCCATTGATACCAAAGAGCTGTTTGATAATGACGAACCAGAAGGATGAATCTTAATTAAAGTCAGTTAATTAAAAACTTAAGACACCAAACAACAACAAAGAAACAAATAAGAACCCTCCAGTTGGGACTAGGATATACCCTGAACCCCAACCGATTCAGCTTAAACATACTCTATATGCATAGATAAGCGCACCCATATGTATGTATTAATGCATACAAAATTGTAAACTTATAAAAATTTCGATTGATAAAAATACGTTCCGTGCATTATTCACAGTCGCATCTTCACAATCAAATATGTTTATCGCTCCGACATCTCCATAAACCGAACCTACGACTAAAAGTCTCTCGATCTTATAGATTCTGACATCCATTCGTTTATGCCACGCCTAATTCTGCCTGCTACATGCACTTTCACCAAACCATTTTTTATGGGTTTAAGTTATATAAATGAACTGATATACGATTATGAGGACTTAAAAAGTATAAATATGTGACTGTCTATATCGAACTGCTGTGACTTGATGATTTTTTTGATGTAAGTTTATTGTAATCCTTTACAATATATATTTTTGATTGTCACATATAACGGTGTTTGTATGATCTTATGTAAAAGTTCTGGACTCCTTCATTTGCCAACTTTTATTTCAGTAAATAGTTTTCTCTGAACCGAATCATCCAAAAATTTTCACAGCTCAATCGTCTTGATCAAGAATAAAAATGCTTTATGAGGGTCTGTCACGTCAACTTCTCCCTGTAACATACATTTTCACAAAACCATTATATCCTGACATGCCATTTGCAATGGGTATAAAAATCGATGCACCTTAGGAAAATGTAAATGGAAAAATGCAGATGATATTTACTAAATGCAGCAGCAGACATTTCAATTTGCTTTTTTCGCAGCCAACTTCGATAATTCATATTTCCAAGATTTTCTCGTAAAGTAATATTTTTTTTAGTTTATAAATTTTTTTTGTTTGTGATAGTCACTAAATTTTATTGTGTTCACTTGTCGAAAATTATATTACATTATTAATATTTAACGAATTTCCCAGATTTTATAATTCGACAATTTTTTTTAAGAAAGACTGGGAATTTCAAAGGAATGTCCAAACAGCATGGAGTGTTTGATAGGAATGCAACGAATGTTACTGCCTACGATGTGATGCGTATGCAGAACTGCAAGGCATATTCGTTTAGACCGGGCGAAATTTATCCCAGCATTAGGCCCCCAGTGTCACGTTGTCGTCCTGAATTTACAGATAAGTGGGTATCGAATGTTGCTGAAAATACAGGCTGTAAGCCATTTGACCCCAAACTGTATTCCAACAACAATGTTTCACAAGCAGAGAATGTTGTCACTCAAAAAAGAGTTGATAAGCCCCTTGCAACGGGTAAATACCTTTGCAATCAAGTGAAACCACCCAAGAGAAACCTTGATTACAGCAAACTCACCCCTTATGATATGATGCGGATGCTTAACTGCAACCCGGCGGACTTTCGCGACGACGAGATTTATCCATCTGTTAGACCCCCAGTTTCCAAGTGTTGTCCTGCTTTAACAGCAGAGTATTTAATCGATGCAGTTAGGGATAGTGGATGTGAGCGTCATTTTGACATGGAACACGATGATATTGTGGAGGTCTGGAGACAAAGCCCAAATAAGGAATCATTGGGATATTATGGTGTGGGAACGGATATTCACATGCCGGAGGCGATTGTGTTTAACCAGACCATTTCAAAGTGTCTTAAGGACGTCAATCCGGTTCCGCTTAAACTAAAGGAGGTGCCTAAAAAACCACCTCCGAGTGACAAACTAGTGGAGCCACCAGGATACGCCATTCTCAATCGTCCAAAGTTAAGTGTTAAAGTTCGTAGAATGCCCACTGTTCAGGAAGCCGTAAATGCGATGAGCGCACTTCGATGGCAGTTCTGTCCCCGTGACGAGGAAGAACCTTTTGCACCCAGTGAGACCCCTATACCAATACCGATCAAAAAAGCCCTTGACATGGAGCGGCCACCTTCAAAATCTATGCATGAGCTTAGGCGAAAAGACAATTACTGCGATCTGCAATGTTATATTCCCGAAAATCAATGCACTCAGTATGAGTGGATGAAATACAAAGAAAATCAAAAATCATATGAAGAGATGTATAAACAAGAGATGGCAGACTTAGAGGAAGAAATGGCAATGGAATTGGCATGGGAATTAGAGAAAAAAAAGGAACAGGTAATATTACAAGGAGGTTTCGGACTAACAGGTTTTGAAACCAGAGGTGCCGTAACAGGAGGTTCGGGGCCAAGAGGTGTAGGATTAGTAGGTTCTGGACCAGTAGGTTCTGGACCAGTAGGTTCAGGACCAGTAGGTTCCGGACAAGGACGTTCTGGACCAAGAGGTTATGGATCAGTAAGCTCTGGACCAGGAGATTCCGGACAAACAGGTTCTGGACTAGTAGGTTCAAGGCCAAGAGATTATGGACCAGTAGTGTTTGGAGATGTTACTTATAGTACTGCAAAGTCTGAATCAAACGGTTATACGCCAAAACTTTTGGTACCACCAGGTGTTGACGCAGGAGGTTTAATACCAGGAAAACGTAAACGCCCAACCTCGTTACCCAGAGGTTCGGGAAAACGAAGTGGACGGAAATCGGGACACAAACAGCCAAAGAATTACGACGAGCTATATACAACTCTGGTTCCATTATTTGAATATGACAAATCTAAGCCGCAGCAGACCAATGCTTATGAGAAATGCGTCGATGTCTTAAAGGATAGTGGCAATTCAAATATTTCATTTGTTTCAGCAGACTCATTAGGTGATGATGGTAAAGGGCGGCGAACGACTCGCAAACAAAAGTCTAGCGTCAGTGAAAAAACTGCTACAAACGCGAAGAAACATGGCAAAAAAGATGGCCAAAGATCAGAAAGGGACACCGGTAAAAAGGGTAATAAAAGGGGGGATAAACATGGAGATGAATATGGAGATACAAAGGGAGATACAAAGGGAGATAAAAAGGGAGATAAAAAGGGAGACAAAAACGACGAAGACGGTGAATTTAACAAATCAGACAAATCTTACAAATTTGACGGACAGAAATATGGCGAATTTGGCGAAGATGGTGATCACATTTTTTCTAAAGGTATGTCCGATGCAGATATTGCATCCAACAAGTCGACCTCATCCGTACAAGGCAAACAAAAACAGAAAAAAAAGTTAACTGGACAGAAGAAAAAAAAATTAACTGAACAGAAAAAAAAGTTGGCCGAAGGGAAAAAGAAGCAACGGCACAAATTTAAACAAACCCAAAATAAGGAAAAATCTAATGCATCAAATGATAAGTCTCAGTCTAAAAAACCTTTCAAGGTTTGCCCGTGTGAAATTTGCAAATTCATGAAACGTCGCCAAACGGAGCCGGACACTCCGTTCATTTGTCAATTGAAGAGAGAAGAGAAGCGACGTCAATTGCGGGAATACTACCGACTCAGGTGCTATCGCGAACAGCTTCAGTGTCGCAAACCCGAGTATCGCGCAACCCAGCGCAAGTGCGATCCCATTGTTTGCGACAATTTCTTCTGCAAAAATCCTAAGCTATCCAAATACTGCGACTGCTTGAAGGCCATGCAGGAGTTACAAAAACAGCTCGGTCCCAAGCATCGCATTGTAAAAAATGAGTTGATATTCAATTTAGAGGATTTGCGGAGTCGGCTATGCAAGCGAATTTGTGACTGTTTTTAGTAGCCATTGCCTCAAAAACAAAAAAAGAAAAAACATACAGATCGTATGAATATGTGACTGTGTATGTGTACGCAAAAGAATTGCGAACTGATGTGACTTAGTGATTCATTCGGTGTAAGCTTATTTATTGTAATCCATTATTACAATACATGTTTTTGATTCTAACATAGTAATGTGATTGTCGTTTTATTTTTACCTGCAATTCACTTGCAGTTTTGTTTTGTAATAACTGCATTGCTACTTAATGAAATTCTTAACATATGATATACCAACAATTTAAAACTGTAACAATCTGTATCTAAATGCAAAGACGTACTAGCTATAATAAATAACTGAATTTCAATATCATTCTTATTCGATAACATTAAAATGGTAATAGTTACCGATTGCTTGAAATAAACTTGATATGCGGTTGCTGTTTAGAGACCTAGAAACAAATTTCTCTAACATCGATGAGTCCTACATATGGACGGACGGACAGACAGACGGACATAGCTAAAGCGAGTCAGCTCGTCGTCATGGTGAATAATATATAACATTTGTGGAGTCTGGCTTTCTTCCTGTTACATACATTTTCATGAAAGCGAAATCAACTTTACAATGGGTAAAAAAAGTTTAATCTTCATGGAAAAGTGTATATAATATTTACTAATATAAGAATTTTTTTTTAATATTTTCTAATGTCCGTATATGAACGTTTATTTGTTATTCATTTATAAGAAATACAGCAGGCAAAGACATTTCAATTTGCTTTATTCACGGCCAACTTCGATGATTCATATTTCCAAGGCTTCTTGGACAGGTAATATTTCTTTTACTTTCTAAATTGTTTTGAATGTGATACTAACAAAATTTTATTGTGTTGACAAAAATTATATTCTATTATTAATATTTAACAAATTTCCAAGATTTTATAATTCGACAAATTTTATTAAGAAAGACTGGCAATTTTAAAGGAATGTCCAAAAAGAATGGATCACTTGATAGGAATGCAACGAATGTTACTGCCTACGATGTGATGCGTATGCAGAACTGCAAGGCATATTCGTTTAGACCGGGCGAAATTTATCCCAGCATTAGGCCCCCAGTGTCACGGTGTCGTCCTGAATTCACAGATAAGTGGATATCGAATGTTGCTGAAAATACAGGCTGTAAGCCATTTGACCCCAAACTGTATTCCAACAACAATGTTTCACAAGCAGAGAATGTTGTCACTCAAAAAAGAGTTGATAAGCCCCTTGCAACGGGTAAATACCTTTGCAATCAAGTGAAACCACCCAAGAGAAACCTTGATTACAGCAAACTCACCCCTTATGATATGATGCGGATGCTTAACTGCAACCCGGCGGACTTTCGCGACGACGAGATTTATCCATCTGTTAGACCCCCAGTTTCCAAGTGTTGTCCTGCTTTAACAGCAGAGTATTTAATCGATGCAGTTAGGGATAGTGGATGTGAGCGTCATTTTGACATGGAACACGATGATGTTGTGGAAGTCTGGAGGCGAAGCCCAAATAAGGAATCATTGGGTTATTACGGTGTGGGAACAGATATTCACAAGCCGGAGGCGGTTGTGTTTAACCAGGCCATTTCAAAGTGTCTTAAGGACGTCAATCCGGTTCCGCATAAACCAAAGGAGGTGCCAAAAAAACCACCTCCGAGTGACAAACTAGTGGAGCCACCAGGCTACGCCATTCTCAATCGTCCAAAGTTAAGTGTTAAAGTTCGCAAAATGCCCACTGTTCAAGAAGCCGTAAATGCGATGGGCGCACTTCGATGGGTGTTCTGTCCTCGAGACGAGGACGAGCCTTTTGTACATAGTGAGACCCCTTTTCCGATTAAAAAAGCCCTTGACATGGAGCGGCCACCTTCGAAATCTAAGCATGACTTGAAACGGAAAGACAATTACTGCGATCTACAATGTCATATTCCCGAAAATCAATGCACTCAGTATGAGTGGATGAAATACAAAGAAAAACAAAAATCATATGAAGAGATGTATAAACAAGAGATGGCAGACTTAGAGGAAGAAATGGCAATGGAATTGGCATGGGAATTAGAGAAAAAAAAGGAACAGGGAATATTACAAGGAGGTTTCGGACCGGGAAGTTTCGAACCAGCAGGTTTTGAAACAGGAGGTATCGGATTAGGAGGTTCTGGACCAGGAGGCTCTGGACCAGAAGATTCTGGACCGGGAGGTATTGGACCACTAGGTTCTGGACCAGTGGGTGCAGGACCAGGACGTATCGCACCAAAACTTTATATACCACCAGGTGTTGACGCAGGAGGTTTAATACCAGGGAAACGTAAACGCCCAACCGCGTTACCCAGAGGTTCGGGAAAACGAAGTGGACGGAAATCGGAACAAAAACAGCCAAAGAATTACGACGAGCTATATACAACTCTGGTTCCATTATTTGAATATGACAAATCTAAACCAGAGCAAACCAATGCTTATGAGAAATGCGTCGATGTCTTGAAGGATAGTGGCAATTCGAATATTTCATTTGTTTCAGCAGACTCAGACTCTGATGAAGGCAAAAGGCGACGAACGACTCGCAAACGAAAGTCTAGCTTAAACAAAAATAAAACGAAAACTCCAAAAAGTCCACGTCCACCTAAACCGAGAAAAAAGAGCATTGAATCCGCACAATCACTTCCAGATGCGGATGCTTCAGGAGGAAGTGGAGGATTCGGCAAAGGGGGAAGTTTCATGTCACCTAGGGGTACTACTGCAGGAAACCTGGAGCCCAGTAGCTCAGAGTCGGAAGATCATACAAAAGACAAAAAAAAGAAAAGAAGGAAAGGCAGGGGTGGCAAGGGTGGTAGAGGTGGCAGGGGTGGTAGGGGTGGTAAGGGTGGCAGGGGTGGCAAGGGCGACAAAGATGGCGATGGGGGAGCGTTCAAGGAGTGTCCCTGTGATGTATGCAATTTTTTGGATCGACGCAAGCAAGAGGTTGAATCTCCGTTTATCCAGGAAATGAAAAAAGAAAACAAGCTGAGAGAACTGCGCGATTACTACAGACGAATGTGCCATTGTCAGTATATGAAATGTCGCAAGCCCGAATATCCGGCACCTCAGCGCAAATGCGATGCCATTCAGTGCGACAACAACTTCTGTACCAATCCAAAGTTAGCAGAATATTGCGACTGTTTAGATGCTATGCAAAATCTGAAACAGTTACTGGGTCCCAAGCACTGCATTGTGAATAATGAATTATTGTTTAACATCAACGATATTCAGGATCGCCTAAATCGACGCCTATGTGAGTGTCTATAGCCACAAGTGTGAAGAAATTTCATCTAGTTTGACAATAATTGTGTTTTCAAAAGTGTTTAATATTACTACGTTTAAATATATACTTTGACTATTAACCACATAAATTTCGTTCGTTTCAAATGAAGGTAGATTACTTGGGATAATTAGCTAAATTACCCCTTTCCAGAAAAACGTACGGTATTTATCCTGTAATCTGGCGTTCAATATCACAGTGTATCATATTGTAGATACTGTAAATTTGTATGCAATATCCTCATCAAATCCACCTATCTGTTGTGCATACGTGTGTCGTGTTGTCCACATGTATGTATAGTAATTTTTATACATAAGTCTTACAAATTTGATATTCACACCTTTCACAAATGTAAACATCCTGTAGAGCTGGAACCGATCGATTTGGAATCCGAAATCAGTCATATCAACTTATGCCGCCTACTGAAACAGTTAGCAGCCAAAGTATTTGATTCATATGTCAACTTTTAGTTTATTCTCCAAAATACTTTGAAGCTGTAAACATACCAAAATTTTCGTCATGTTGTAGAAAAACTTTTAATCATTTTATAGATTTTTATTAATTATTGTCTTAATTTTTTACAAGTCTTACTAAAACGCGAAACCTCATAGAATGCGAAGACAACAAGAATCACATTTTAGGAATGCGCATCAAATTATTCTCCACGGCGCCATGCCAATGGCGGACAGCAAAAGCTTTGCATTTCGAAGGGGCGAATTAAATTCCAGTATAAGGCCACCAGTGTCTAAATGCTATCCAGAGCTCACAGCTAAATATCTTATGGATGAAGTTAGTAATTACGGATGTAGACCCTCTGATCTACGGGCACTTCAGAGATCTGGACAAAATCGAATAGAGAAAAGGGAGAAAAAACCAAATGACACGGGCAAGTCGAATATGAAAACATTTCAAAACTCAAAAAATTGTAAGCCATTTCCGGATAAAAAGGGTACGCCCAGAGAAGTCAAGCGGATGCTCAATAGCAGGGCGGCCAATTTTCAGCAATGGGAGACTCAGCCCAGTGTAGCAAGGACTCCCGTATTGAAAGGCGCCTCTCTGCTATCAATTAACAAAAATGTTGTGTGCAAAGGCTCTAGACGAACATTTCACATGGATCAGAATGACGTTGTGGAGGTCTGGCGACGATGCCCCAATAAGGATACTCTGGGCTATTATGGCGTCGGCATGGGCATTTATAAACCGGAAGCGGTTGTTTTCAATCAGGTGATTGAGAAATGCCTCAAAAAGGTAAAGCCACCAGAGGTGAAGGGGAAACCACTTAAGTCTCCAACTAGTCCATCTAGGCCTTCTACGCCAAGGCATCAATACTTTGTACTCAATCGTGCGAAATTAAAGTCCAAGGTTGATAAGATGGCTTCGCTTAAAGTAACCAAAGCAATCAGTTGGCTCCATTGTCCTCGTTCACTTGAAAGTGTTCAGCCATTTTTTCAAAGCGAGACACAGATCGGTCAAAAGAAGGCGGGTTTGGAGAAACGCTCCCCGAAATCAAACCCTTTCAGACGCCGCCAAAAACAACAAAAGGGCGAACTTCACGAATTTCAATGCATGGAACCAAAACGAGTGTCTGCATATGAACTTGCCTACCAAAAGGAGATGGAAAAGTTGGAGAAAGAAATTGAATCCGAACCGAAGGACTATGATGAACTCTTTTCGAAGTTGATCACTTGCTTTCAACGAAATGCCCACAAAGATCCCACTTATGAAGCATATAAGAGCTGCAAAGGATCGTCACAGCATGGCTTCATTCCTGACTTCAGTGGAACCAATGATATTGGCGGCGGAGGCGACAGTGCTGCTGGCTGTGCTCATACCGGTTTAAGTACAGAAGAAAGCGCACGGAGAACTGGTTTGGGTGAATCTAACGAACGCGCTTACTTACTTGCAATTCGAAGAAGCTTACTTAAGAATAGGTCTCCAGAATCAATCAACGATGATTCTAAAGGTGCACCAAAACGTGCATCTAAAGGTGCATCTGAAGGTGCAGGAGATGGTGGTGGTCGTGGTAGTCGTGGAAGTCGTGGTGGTCGTAGTGTGGTTGGTGGTGGTAAGAGGCTTTCCAAAACCAGCTCCTCACATCGAAAATCTAATTTACGACCCAAACCTGATGGAACGAAAGCAACTGGTAAGAAGAAGATACAAGTATCTCAAGAAAATCCATTAGATAAGTATCGCAATCAACAACAAAGCTTCTTGAGTAGTTCTTCGAGTGGGAACGTCACCGCCGAATTCTTTGGCAACAACCCAAGAGATTCTCGAAAGGACGAACCTAATAAATCTGCATCGAAAAAACGAAAAGCCAATAAGAAGAAGAGTGTCAAAGCAAAGAGAAAGTGGAGCTCCCATTTATCACGATATTCCAAGACAATACGCTCTAAGGATTGTCACTGTGAAGTTTGCAAATTTATGGAACGCCGCGACCGTGAGCCAGATTCTCCACTGATCAGTCAAATGAAAGAGGAAGAGAAGCGACGCAATCTCCGGGACTACTACAATGGTATGCGCCATAAAGAGCAAATGGTATGCCCGCCAAAGGATTACCGTTCACCCCAGCACAAATGCGAACCCGTTAACGGTGATAATTGCTTCTGCACAAGCCGCAAGTGGAGTGAATGTCTTGACCGACTGGACGCATTACAAGAGCTGCAAAAGTCATACGGTCATATGGATATTGAGCTGCATCACAAAGTCAAAGCGCTCAAAGATCGTCTATGTTGGCAAATTTGTGAGGGTTTGCAACTCCAAAGGAAGTTGAGGGCTGTTCGGCATTGAAGCATTTTTTGGTACAATTTTTTATACTTTTATAATTGTTTTTTGTTTTAAATCAATTAAATGTTTTTCCTCAAAACAGAGTAAGTTTTGCGTTATCACTTTATTCTTACTATAACCATTGCCTCCTATGACTTGACGATTGATTTTTGATGACAATAGCTGTGATTACAAAGCCTACTTAGAATATTGCTCTACAATTGATTTCAATAGGGCTCAACATGTATGCCAGCTTGGCTTATTAGGTAAAATGTTTTGAACCGAAAACATAACAAATTTGAATCTTGCTTTAAAAAAACCTGATAAGGTTTTACAGATTTTAGCATAGGACGGATCATATATATATATTTATATATATATATATACACACAGATATGGATGAAAGCAAGGAGTCTAGAAGGGAAGAGAAATCTTCCGAGGATGAAAATGTAAACCAGGCCGGTAAAGAGCTCGACTATACGCAACTTACGCTTTACGATGTGATGCGCATAGAAAACTGCAAAGCGAACCGTTTTATGAAGAAAGAAACATATCCCAATATTAGGCCACCAATATCTAGATGTTCGAATAGAAAAACGGGAGATTTCCTATCTGAGGCTTTTGTCGATATGGGCTGCAAGCGTCCCTTTGGCAAGGATAAGAGACATGATATCATGGAGATATGGAAGCAAGCTCCAAACAAAGACACGCTTAGTTTTTATGGCATGGGATCGAAAGTCAATCGGCCAGAGGCAGTTGAGTATAGACGGGCTCTCACCAAGTCCCTTAATTTGGTCAATGGTGTCGACCCAAAGGCCAAGAAATCAAAAAAACCAAAGAAAGTGGAAAAGCCGCCCAGGCCCAAAGGAGCCTATGTGCTTAATCGTAACATCCTGAACTGTGCCATCAGTCAGATGCCCACGGTGCTCAGGAAGACAAATGCCAAGAAGGCTCATAGAGTACTTTATTGTCCCGAATATGATGAGTATGAGGATGAGTTTGGTGACGACGAGCCATATATTCCACTACAAGTTGCCCTCGACATGGAGAAGCCCGCTAAAAAGCCAAAGCATGGCCTCAGACGCAACCACTGGTATTGCGATGTGCAATGTGGTCTGCCAGACAACATGTGTACCTACTACCAATGGATGAAGTACAAAGAGAATACCCTGCCATATGATGTGGATTTCGACTTGGAAACGGAGCTGGAGCAGGAGATGGCGGAAGAGCAGGACGACGAACCGAGAACTTTTGACGAACTCTATTCAAATCTGGTGTCCTGCTTTGAGAAGAATAAAGACGAAATACCGCCATGCACGGTCTACGGCAAATGCTGCAGACGTCCCGCGGAGCGATATGTTATTCAAGGTTGCGGTGAAGATAAGATCTTTGGACCACGAGGTAAGTGATGAAAATGAAACAAAGGCTTGGGCTGGGGATACTATTGAGTTATAGTATATGGGCAAAGGTACTACAAATAATTTAGAGGGGATCAGAGTGAGCTAAGAAGAACTTAACGGCAAAGCAAGGGCGACAGGAAAAACAGTTACACAATCATAGAAGATAATTTTGCTCCTAATGAATAAACATTTGGCATAAGCATTAAGTTAGCCTTCTTTCTATATTTGTCTAGAGTTTTAAATATGTATATCATACTTTTAATTTAATACAACTTGTGACATGTGACAGCGGAGAAGACGCTGAGGAAAAGGTCAAAAATTAATTATGAAAGTTGCGAATGCTTCGTAAGGTTTCCAGCTAAGCAGAAATTCAGACTACCTTTCTTTTTTTTTTGACGGTCACTAGTTCATTTTTATTGCCCTTTTGCTATACATCGAGCACATTACATAATTCATTTGGGAATAAAAATAAAATCAAAATAAAAAGTCTTTAAGCGCGTTCGAGTTCCAACTTTTTTCCCGCTCAGCCTTTTAGCTTCAATGACAACGTTGCACGCTTCAGCGAATTTTAATAAAATCGCATTCCACCTCATATCAATGTAACAGCAACAGAAATATGGCAGAGAATGTATTTTGATATGCGGCAAATTGAATATCCTAACCAAGGCATTTATTATGCTGATATATAATAGTGACTTTATCTTATAAAAGTCTGTTTGCATATGGGGAAAAGTTAGTTAGGTGAAGTTTTCGTAGAAGCATTGCAATATTTAATAATTTTATGGTAATGGAAAGCTACTCATATATAGATACAAGAATATTCATATCAAGAGAGTATAGTTTATATTGTTATTATTTCGAAATGAATGTGAAATGAAGCATATCTTTTAAAATGACATAACAAATTTAATGACCCAACTAGAAGACCCTTCCGTAAGGGCATCAAAAGAACATTTTTAATCAACGTTCGCCAAAAAAAGACAACAAGCATGCCCTCTGGCCACAAGTTTCACACACACAAGCAAACACATACACGCACACACTCAAACTGTAATGTAAAAGGTTTAAGAGTGGGGGGCAGAAGATTTTGTGGCTTGCTTTTTAGCATATGTTTAATACGGACTTTTAAATGGACTGCAACATATGCAGCAGTTTTTTTTTTGTAACTTTTCGAGTTAATCATCCGCATATACATACATATACAATCTAGCAGCAGTGGGCGAAGCATTCGCTTAACTTCCACTCTCTGGCGTAGCCTCATTTCAGTGCTAGCTGCATTTCATTAGTGCAACAATTTCGCTGTCCAGTGCGAGGCCAAAGCGCAACTCATTTTCCATTGCCGATTGGTTGGTTGTGGGTGGGGGGCTAACATTGGGTTGGTCAGCCAGCAGTTGGTGGGTGTGGCACATATGAATTATACGCGCAGCCCATCAAATGCCAGGCCCCATTGAACCAGGTTAAATATGCACTTCCAACAGCTGCCACAAGAAACGGGCGGCGTCATGTGAAGAGAGCGGGAGATGAAGTGGGATAGGGTGGAGACGGTTAAGGGTGAAAGACTTTAAAAGCAGAGCTGTAGGACAGTGTTTTTTGCCTAGTAATTCATGAAAAGTCAGAGCAAAAAGTCGAATGCTCGGTTTTTTTTGTTTTGTTAGATTCATTGTTGTTGTCGTTTCCTATTTGCCGCTGGCAGGATACGCTTGCCGGCTGGTTGAACCAGTCTGTCCCTGTTCGGGCCCTTTCTTTTGCAAACGTTACGTAAAATGCTTTTTACGCTCAATTCTTAGCAAAAAGTTTGTGCGAGCTGGAAGTAGGATCACAGCCATGGTGCCGTGTCATTGCAATGATAAATGTATTTGGTCACACACACACACACACACTCACATGAAGATGTCTGAACATGACCAACACCCGCACTCACACCCACAGCAATACATGAAACACTAAGTACACACAATAAGCGTTTGTGCCATGAAAAGAAAATTGTGTGAATCGACCAAGAAGAAGCACACACACACACACACACACACACTTACACACATTGTGCTTCAAGGAAATAACAGCAAGGGAAGCCAATGGAAGGAGAAGAAACAGAGCAACAAATATGGCGACACAAAAAAAATACCAACGAGGCTAGCACATACGAGTCGCATTTGTTTTTGCTTGCCGGCGCCAAAAACCTGAACATAACGCACGTGACCTGGCTAAGCAAAAACTATGCTATATAAATTGTGGATTATGCGTGCCCACCTGAACAATAGAATAGAGCTTGAGCGTTCCGTCTGTCGCACTCTCTGCTGCCGCCGCCTGCACCTATAATTGGATTTCAATCGCTAAAGCCAAAGCAATTTTTATTAGCTCGTTTTGCGAATAGCTTCGCAAATGTTTGCATCGCAGCCGGCCGAGCGCAAATATACAAACATGCTATACGTTCATTGAATTGTGGGAATAATTAATGTTGCCAATATTTTTATTTACAAACAAACAAATGCGAAAATTAAGCAAGGAATGCTTCAAGTATCACACGAGATCAAATGAATTTTTGGCATGCCATATGTTTTATACCCTTCGAGATTGCAATTAATTAGGTTGTCTGTTCAGAATGATGTATTTATATCAATATACTCTTCAACAAATTCTATTTAAATTAATGCAAATTTAAATTTATTCTTGCATTTAAAGGCTTATATAGTTGAGCACTCTTCTATAATTTGTTTGTATTTATTTATACAAACTAAAGTCTTATATAGTTGCCTTGTATAGCTGAATCGTCATACCAAAGTTCATGTCTATAGATTTTAGAGTCTCCGCGTTATGCCTATAAATATAATTGATTTTTATGGGTATAAAGCCAAAGAGATAAGATATCAATCAAATTATTAACCTTATAGTCTACGATGTTGACATTCATGTTTACATACATACAAACACACACATACATTCCTTCATACATACAATCATACATTCACACATTTTCTTTATACATTTTCCAATTTTGCGCCTCTCTCTCCTATAACTAATCCACATTTATTACTTCAGTCGCCTTTTTCACTCTAATCAATGATGAATGAAAAGATTTTAAATTAAATGTCATAAATTTAAGTGACTCTTCAAAATCCAGTAGCAACACATATATGCCATATAACTTTGTCCTCTTCACTCCCATTACGTATACTTAATATTTGTTTTGTTTCTGATTGTAATTCCAGAATGCGCATGTAATTGTCTTGACAGCTAATATGTGATATACACATGTATTATATATACATATACTCACTTTTGGCTTCTTGGCATACTGTCCTGTGCGCACATCACGTATTGTAGCAATGTCTAGAATGTCGAGCTCATTGTTTTGATCAACCCAATACAGGAAGAATCCCTTAGCATCCACGCGCATTGTCACCGGTGTCCCGCTGCCTGAATCCTGAAATGAAATGACAAAAGAACAAGGAAATTAATATATATATACTTATATATATATATATATGAATGAAATATGTCTTTTTGCTAAATCTGTGTAAGGTTTTTCGTAAATTGTTGTAATAGCATAGCAATAATAAATGTTTTTGTTAGCGCTAAAAAAAAACCATACTCCAGCGCCCACGGTTCATTCAACTTGGCCGAGACTTATGAATTTATTGCAACGAATTTTGTTTTCCAATCGCCCGCAAAATGGCACGAATGAAAAAAGTCATATCTGCTTATTATTTAAGTCAAATTAAATGGCCCTGTAAAAAGTGCCCCGCCCACATCCTACACCTCCTCCTCGGCTGCCGACTGCCGACTGCCATAAATATTTTAGCATTCATTCATAAAAACCAAAGAAAAGAATGCGAAATTTTCTTATGCTGGCCCCAGCTGGCGGCCCGACGATAGCAAACAGATGCGCTCAGATAGAACGAAGAACGCCAGCCAAAAATGAAATATTTTATTTTTTACTTTTATTTATTTTGTTTTGTTTTGTTTTGTTTTGTTTTTGGTTTTTGTCGGTTGTTTTTGTTTTTAATATATTATATGCAAAACAAGATGCCACGAGACGTTTGAGCATTGTGCACGGCATCCGAGAGCAGCAATATTTCAGTTTTCTTGGAATCTTCCTACTTGAAAAGCCGTTAAATGGTGCGTAAGATATAAACACTCATTAACAATTACAAAGAATATATCATAGACTAAATATGTGTGTGCCGCAGTAAAAAATAAAATATATTTTCAGCACTTGTTGCCAGCTCAGCACAGCTCAGCTTTCAATGCCATGAGAGTCTTTAAAGATTTTATTTTCTGCGCATTTCACATAAAAAATTCGATTTGTCTAAGTGCATTTGAATAAATTATTAACTAGTCGAATTTTATTATAAAAAAAAAAACTCAAAATATATTTGAATTTTTCAGAAAGCTTGGGCTAACATTAAAGTTGGCTTAAATAGAATTAAAATTAGTTTGAGCAAAGTTGAGAAAGGTTGCAAACGGCGTTAGCTTCAAATTGGCTTAAAAACAAATTTCAATTTAATTTTGAGCTATGATACGAAACTAAAGTTTAGCGAATGTTGGCTAAAGAATAAACAAAAAAAGTCTCTAAGAACTATCTACAAAATATAATAATAAATAATGGAATATATTTTTTTTAGTATTTTCAACTTTTGTTGAATCGTGATAGTTGAAAAAAATATAATTTAAAGTACCAAAAAATATATTTTCATATATTATATGATATTCATACAATTTAAACAGTTCCATCTCACACGAAAATACCACGTATTTGACTTAAAACCATTCATGCAGCAAGACACTTGTAACATTGGGATGAGTGCAAAACAAAAATTTACTATTCGAAGTAAACTTTTCAAAATTAAATACAAATTGTTTTGAGCTATTTGCGTGTCTACAAAAAAATACGAGCAAACTTTTATGCCACCTATTAAAAGTTTATGATCTAAGCCATAAATCGAGATACTTGGAAATATGCGATGCATGACAGCTTATGTAAAAGAAAGCAAAGAAGTACAGAAGTATATTAGTAAGAGTTACCTAACTACAATATATATGTTATTTAACTAAAATATTAGACAAAGTATAAAAAATATTAAAAGGAACCTAACTAAAGCATAACTCAAATTGAAGTCTTTTCGCTTGATTCTATATTTCCATAATCGATTTTGTATCATGCACTCAACTGTGACCCTTGAAATATGACCGTTAATATAAGAGAATAAGTATTATTTTTGGTCGAGAATTGATGACCATTGAAATAGTCTTAATGAGCAAATTGAATTTGCAGCTGTTCGCCAGTTCATTATCCTTTGTTGAGGTCAGTTTAATGAACTCGCAAGGTGGCAAAATGGCCCCAATATCACTTTGGGGAATTTCGCCCGCCCTAACAACCAACTCTCTACTAATAATTGATATTGAAAACATTAACTTGCAGTTCAAATTTTCGCTCCGGGGGCATTTGGGGGTCATCTGGGACTCGAATATGGCTCAGTTCATTTCCTTCTGTGGGACCAGCGACCACAGGCCATTCCCTTCTGACTCCTCTGACCCCCCTCCTTGCCACATTTATATTCAATTAAGCGCATATTTTCTGCAGATTTTTGGGCTGCCACTGGAAAAGGGTTGCGTAGCGCTAATTGGACTACAATGTAACCCCGCGTTAACCGAATATTTCGATTTTGTATTGTTTGCCCCGTTTGTCTAATTACTTTCAACTAATTGAGTTGCCCGCTATTGACCCGATCGTTCATTTCTATTCAATGTGCAAAGTTGAGTGTTAACCAACACTGGCAATTGCATAAACAGCCAAATGAATTGTCAAATGTCCCTGTAAATTGAGTGAGAAATGGGAAATGAATCAAGCTCGTAACTGAAAAGCTGTTGAACAGCAGACTCAATATCTCACTCATACGCCCTCTCCCTCTCTCTCTCTCTCTGATAGCTTGTTTGGGCTAAGAGCGATTACATGCATAATTCAATTGATGTAACAGCCTGTCTGTGCTTTTCGTTCACCCCCTGCCATTAATACTTGTACATAGAGCTGTCTGCCTATAGCATATAGAGCGAGAGGCGAAGAAGGAGCAGCAGTTGGTTTTGTTGGTTAGGCGCCTGCACAAAAAAAGGGATAATTCTGTGCACAGATGTGCCTCAGTTAGAGTTGAACACAGATATAGAGATTCAGATACAGATACATATACAGATACATCTACAGTTCTGTGCATATTGTGTTGTCAATCATGCTTAGGGGCCTGCCAATAAAGCCGGCAAGTGCGTGTTACAGTTGCCTATACGCAAAGCGTCAACTGCTTCGGGGACTATGCAAATGCTATTTGGGATTATCCAGCTGCTGCTGCTGCTGCTGCGAGCCATCTTTGCGTATGGGATTTCTATTACCCCTTTTCTTACATTCCTTTTGCCAAAGTTAAACTATTGAAATAAGTATGTTTGTGTGCAACGCGTGACTTGTAAATACCCTATAAAGATGTCTATCTATATAGATATCATATTATTAAGGCTTTCTCGGCTACAGCTTCTACTTTAGGAAACTTTTTAAGTTACATCTCTCAAAGCAGGTTAAAGTCAAATGCTAAAAAGTTTCTTAACAGCCTCTAGCTCTATCCCGAACAACAAGTTCCATAAGCTAATACTCTTCACTGCACATTTGATACGCACTGAGTATGCGTAGAACCTTCGGCAGCTGCAACTTCAAACTACATGCAAATGATGTCATAAAAATGTAGACAGCCTCCACGTTTGTCACCTGTGCAAGTTTGTTGAGCACTTCAAACTAGCTGCTCGAGTTGCCGCTGTTGGTTTAAAGTTTTGCCAGGCACTTACTAAGCATACGCCAAGGGGTACACTCGACTGAACCCAGCCCCTAGGCAGCTGCTGCAGTCAAACGTTGTTGGACGTCATTTGGCCTGACTCGTAGCTTAGCTCAAATTAAGATTGATGTAGAAAAACCAACGTGTACAACGTACATAAAATTTTCAGTCGAAAAGCCATTGAGATTTGACCCTAAACTCACAGCAGTTACATCGGCTAGTATCAACAATTAGGCATGTAGAACAATCTAAATGTAGCTTATCGACCATCGGCAATGCTGATAGAGCATTACCTATATCTAAGAATTATAGAGATTAGATAGTTGTTGTTTGCTTTAATAGGTGTTAAGTGTATTACGCAAAGATCATAGCTATACGAGTTTAGTTTAAGGACTTTGCCAGCTGCTACTCAGTTCAGCTGGTAGTAGGCGCTAATCACTTGGTAGATCCAATCCACATAGGCGGGCACAGAGGTGTAGACTGTCGGGCGATCTGCATAGCCACAGGGCATGTAGCTCCAGGAGCCCAGTCCCACAAGTTCGGCGGGCCCATCGATGGGCCAGTAGACCAAGGGGCTGCCGCCATCGCCATAGCATGCTTTCACCTGCGCGCACACCTGACTTCTCGAGAGCGGCGCATCGGAAGGCAGCAACTTTGCGCATTGTTCGCTGTTCAGCAGTGGAGCAAATCCAAATTGCAGTTTCTTGGAATATTCAGTGCTATCAGCTGTGGTCAGTCCCCAGCCATAGATAGCAGCCGTCTTGTTGCTGTAGTCCTCGTCGAGATCTGGCAACGCTATTTGCTGCACTCGATTCGAGTAGACAAATGATTTGGAGACATGCAACAGGGCGATGTTGTCGCTGCCAGCCACGCCGTTGAATAAGCGATGCGTCGCAGCAAAGTCCACGTAGCGCACCTGAGCGTCGCTCACATTCGATCGATTGGAGAGGCCCGCATAGATGGCAGTGCCAATGATGTTGCCATTAAAACTGCGCAGCTCCTCCGAGCAGTGGGCAGTGGTGAGCACCCAGCGCTTGCCAATAATGGCGCCTGCACACTGATGGCTGTAGATGAGCGGAGTAAGGCTGAGTGACACGAGATAAGGCGCATTATCCACGCCCTGCACATCGCTGCCGCCTATAATGCGCGATGACATTTCCATTGCCTGATCATCTTTTATCTTCTGCATTACACGTTCCACCAAATGGGGCACCATTTGCTGCGCTTTGATTGCCTTGGCCAATTCCTCATAGTGCTCCGACAGCAGATGTTGCAGTTGCGGCTGTTGACCAATGGCATTGGCTGTGGCCAGCGCCAAAAGCGGTAACAAAGCAATAAAATTTTTTACCGTAAACATGGCGTTACGTATAGCGGCGAATGTGAACTGGTCCCGGAAGCTCTCGAAACTGTGTATATAAACCTAGTCGTTCAGTGGAGCTTTATGATAAGCGACGAGTATAACAAGAGCGATTAGTGTTTTCGCATAAAGATAGCGGCAGAGCGGAGAGTAATGGATTAGAGATGGTAAAGTGTTCGATAGTTTGAAAACAGATGGATTGTATTGGCTATCAATATGGTATGTTCTCTCTTTTCGAAATAATACACCAAGAGGAGCATGACAAAGTGCATTATGAGTTGAGAGAATTTCCCCAGGCATTTAACACCTTGACACCTTGCGGGGTTCTATTTATAACTCTTCAGCAGGCTACTACAATACTATGAAAAAGACGTCAGAATTGATTACTAAAAGAACAAATCATACATATCATTTCTTACTAGCGTATCTCCAACGTCATCATTCCCTTTGTCTTTCTTCTTAAATGTTTCTGTCAACTTGCTTTTAAAACGTTTACAAGCTAAACATCTCCATTAAACAGCTCCAGATATCAGTAAGGGCTTACTTTCGTTTCGCTTCTAAATCAAGTTAGACAATAATTAGAAAGCTAATTGGATTTTGATGTTAAGCTGATTATTTCTGCCTTAGATACAGCGCCTAAAAGATTAATTTAATTGCAAAGAGCTTGTAAAGACTTTAAAATTGAACAATAGCCGCATTTAAACCAGGCGCTAATTAGAGGATTCTTTGTGTCTGCTCCGAGTTTTATTATTATTGTTTAACTGGACTTTAAAGTGGCATCTATGCCACATGCTCCGTGTTTTTCCCGCCATTGGGCCTTGTTGTTTTTAATGTGTACACAATTCGTTGTGTGTCTGCGTATGTGTGTGTGTGTGTGTGGCTGAGTGCGTGTGTGTGTGCGGTTACACAAAGTCCAAAGCCCGCAGCGGCGTAAAATTTGCTTTTAATTGGCTAAGCCCGTAAAATGGCCGCCATCAGCCGCAGGCCGTGCAAGCTGGACATTGTCCACTCTTTTATGTAGGGCCGCCAAGGACGCGTATCCCTTTATAGACTTACAACCCCAATACCTCTATATATGTATACTGTGCAATATGTATGTATTCATATATTTTTAGCGCCTAGGCTCCACGCTACCTGGCACGCGTGGCTTGTCAACGCCTTACAGCACACATTACGCAAGCTAAAAATATGGCAATTATCAAAGCTGTAAATGCAAAATGTGTAGAAGCTTTAGGATCGTTGGGCTTAACACATTTGCAACGATTAGGTTCGTTATCCTTATCAGCTGGCATTGGATTAGCGTAATTTTTGGCTTATTGGGAAAAAATCAAGCCATAAAAACTTATTATTAGCAGAAAGTGAAATCATTTTCATAAATCCATCTTCTAATCGCCCGATAACAAGTAGTGGTACCCTAACGGGCTATAGCACCTATAAAAAGTCAGTGATTATTCACGATTTCATCATTCAGTGTCCATTGCTTCAACCAGAATGAAAGTACTCGCTTTTACCCTTCTTGCTCTGGTGGCTGCCAGCGCCCAGGCCGGCAAGCTGACCGAAACTGTGGCCAAGTTCATCCCTAGTTTTCCCACTGGCTTCGTGATCAACGGCACTGAGGCTGATCCCCATGCCGCACCCTACATCGTCTCCCTGGGCACCAAATTCGAGAAGCACTCGCACATCTGCGGAGGAGCCATCGTTAACAAGGAATGGATCGTCACTGCTGCCCATTGCATCGCCGACCCCGTTGGCATGAGCGCCATCGCTGGTCTCCACAAACGCGCCGAGGTTGATGAGCGTACCCAGCACCGTAAAATTGACTTTGGCCGCGTTCACGAGAAATATACCGGCGGCGTTGGTCCCTTCGACATTGCTGTGTTGCACGTCAGCGAGCCCTTCGAGTTCAACGAATTCGTCAACCCAGCTGCCCTGCCCAGCCGCGAGGAAGTCCATGAGGGTGAGACCCATCTGTATGGTTGGGGCCAGCCTAAGTCATATATATTCACACCCGCCAAGACTCTGCTAACCCTCACCACTGAGATTATCAACTACGAACAGTGCAAGGAAATTCTACCCGAGGATGCCCCTCTGGCTCCAACCAATGTCTGCTCCGACTCCCTGCAGCAGAGCAAATCTGCTTGCAATGGCGACTCCGGCGGCCCCCTGGTCGTCGAGCACAAAGATGCCCCCTCTGAGCTGATTGGTGTTGTCTCCTGGGGCTACATTCCCTGCGGCTTGGCCAACTACCCCTCGGTCTACACCCGTGTCTCCGCCTACGTCGACTGGATCACCAATATCCAGAGCGCCTTCTACATTCTGAACTAATTTGTCGCATATGAATTGTAATAAACTACTCACTTGACTCAAGTCAAGTGCAGTTTGATGATATGACTACATAATGATGTTTTAATAGATCATGTGATCTGATAACTTTACTTTAATCGATGAGAATTTACAATGTCAGATTATTGGCTTAGTTCAATTGGATTAGTAAATATTTTTATGATTTGTATTAAAGTTTACCTTGTACTTTGCTTTGGGGCTTTTGCAATAGATTAGCTGATTTTCGAAATCGAGTTGAATTAGCTGCGCAATATGCATAAAACAGTCGAAATCTTTAAAAATCTATTTTATAGGGCTAATGAACATGAGTTCAAAGAAAAGTCAAGGTTTAGTCATTATAGTTTTGATGCTTTTTAGGGACTTTCTTATGTTTAAAGTTTTCTCCTAAGCTATAGGCCAAGTTTGAGAAAGCCAAACTGGCATTCTACTACGAATATACTCTGTTTTCATTCAAAGAACAGTGTAGCAGCCTAGGCAAGCAGCTTTAGTTTGCTTATCATACTGACTGCACGATTTGTATGACTAATAATGATATGGCCAAAGTTGTAGTAACTTTTAAAGCGCTCTAAACTACGATCATTCATGCGTACATTTATATGAAGCATTATGCTTGGACTTCAATTAAAGCTAATCAGCTTACAATCTTTATGAGTCATAAATATTTATGCTTTTGCAAATTCATTTCATGACGAAGAAATATTTTAAATAAAATATTGAATGAATATTAAGTTATATATATTTTTACTTATTTTTTGCAGCATGAGAAGTCGGTGAGATGATTAAAGATCTAATTTTAATATTAACAAAAGAAATAAAGAATTCTCCCATAAAAATATAAATGACAGATCATTGCAAATTTAAAATTGGAATTGGACCTAACGATATTTTTTGTAATTATTTCAGCCTTCTTTTTGCTTTACTCAAAAAGATCGATGCTATGGCACGGACTTACGATTCATCGTTATAGAGTTGCCAAGCCCTCTGCAACAGGCCGTCAACTTGTTCATTCCTTATCAATTGACTTTCGCCCATAGAAGATCTAATTCTGCTGATTAGGCAGAATTCCAGTAGTTGGGAAAACTAGTCATAAAATATGCCACAATCATATTTAAGGGCGCTCAGCATCATAAATCTATCTGCTAATCTACCGATAATAGCTTTGCTAGCGCTTCTTCTTCCGGGTTAATACACCTATAAAAGATTACACCGCACCCAGGATTATATCATTTCAAGGTAATCGACCGAAATGAAAGTACTCGCTGTCACGCTCTTCGCTCTTCTGGCTGCCAGCGCTCAGGCTGGCAAGCTGACCGATACTCTGGTCAAGGTGGTTCCCAGCTTTGCCACTGGATTCGTAATTAATGGCACCGAGGCCGCACCCCACCAGGCGCCCTACATTGTTTCACTGTCCACCAACTTCAACAATCATTCGCACATCTGCGGCGGCACCATTGTCAACAAGGAATGGATCATCACAGCTGCTCACTGCATCTCCAACCCAGTTGGCATGAGCGTCATCGCCGGTCTGCACGAGCGTGCCGATGTCGATGACCGCACTCAGCACCGCCAGGTTGACTTTGGTCGCATCCACGAACAGTTCGGCGGTGGTGTTGGCCCCTATGATATCGCCGTCTTGCACGTTAGCGAGCCCTTTGAGTTCAACGAGTGGGTTAGCCCAGCTACCCTGCCCAGTCGCGAAGAAGTGCACGAGGGTGAGACCCACCTGTATGGTTGGGGCCAGCCTAAATCCTATGTGTTCACACCCGCCAAGACTCTGCAGACCATCACCACCAACATTATTAACTACGATGAGTGCCTGGAGCTAATGCCCGAGAATTCATCCCTGGCTGCAAGCAACATTTGCTCCGATTCCCTGCAGCAGAGCAAATCTGCTTGCAATGGCGACTCCGGCGGCCCCCTGGTCGTCGAGCACAAGGATGCCGCCTCTGAGCTCATTGGCATTGTCTCCTGGGGCTACATACCCTGCGGCTTGGCCAACTACCCCTCGGTCTACACCCGTGTCTCCGCCTACGTCGACTGGATTGCCAAGATCCAGAGCGCCTACTATATTCTATACTAAATTGTTATTTTCAAAAAAAAAAAAAAAAAGTGAAATCATTTTGATTTGAAAACATTTTATCAACTATCTTTATTTGATTTGACAGCTTTATGTGAAACATTTTGATAGTTGCTTATCTTTGAAATTTTTATTGGTAATTAATTTAGTAAATTTATTGTTACTAATGATTAACTTTTATGGCATTTTTTTAATGAAATTTGTAACGTAAGGGGAAAGTAATTTACGATTCTATTGAGTATAAAAGCTCCTGATGAAATAATTTGATGCAGTTAAGTTAGTCTATTTTAGTGCCAAATAGAAACTATCTTTAATACAGCCTGCTTTTTGGCATTAGCTTGATTGAATTGACAGGCATAGAAACAAATGTCCGATTTACGAATTAATTTTTGAACGGCAAGACCATCTGGCAACGCCAATTTGTTTATCATGTTATAAATGTGGCAATAAGTTGGCTAAGCTTCTAGATTAGACAGTCTGGCAATATTAACGGCTATGAATGTTGCAGTTTTGTGTTATCAACTACATAATACTCGTTCAGGTATAGAATATAAAAATATAATTTTATAATCATATTTCAGCTTTGGTGTATAGATATATTTCAACATATATCAATCTGCTCAGCTTGATGATCGTAGTTCTAAAATTCTTAAAAATATTGATTTCCATTTGCCACGAACTCAACTGTAACTTGTGGTTCTAGCAGCAAAATTTTATTCCAACTTGCCATGCCCTTGCAGGGCATACCCAAAATATGTTAGTAGTTTATCAAAGGAAGTAATATACTTGAAGTTTCAAGAAGACAGAAGACGTCTCATAAGGACGGAAGAATTGATGAACATTACTAAAACCCAATATAAACTTTTCACTTTCCGAACTGGCAGTAGAATATATATTAATTCTTAATCTATCTCTAATCCAGTAAAATACACAAAGGCCTTAAAAAATAACTCAATCTGGCAACACCAAAAAACTTGCTTTGGCCTGTTAAGTTGGCTGCGACAGACCTTTTGCAATACATGTATGAGTAATCATAAGTCTTTAACTTTGTTATACCTTCACAATGAATTTCCAAATGATATATATATGCTTAGATAATTTGGTAGTCCCTGTCAGTTGTCTGCAATAGTCGATGATCACATCGTTGTTGAACTTCTCAAACGCTCCTATGCTTTACGACACGCGCTCAGTCAGACGAATGATCTTGCAAAAAATATCTTTTGCTTTGTTTATAGAGATTATCTAAAATATATGGCGGTCAGGAATGTGAACCGTATTCAAGATTTACGACCCACTTGCACCATTATTTATTTTCGCATAGGGCTGCGGCCGCCGACCCACTTGTCTGTGATGATTCGATCGATAGCAAAGTTTCCATTGATGTTGATCTAAAGTGGGCTGTCTAGTATACAAAGTAGTACTTAGCCTAACCGGGACACGGTCAACTGCGCAAGCCGGTAACATAAAATAAGGATTGTAAATCTGCAGTGCGTCGATTGAATGACTTCCATAAAGACCAGTTGCCATTGATAGCTAACTAAATATGCGATAAGCTCGACTAAATGATAAGGCGCAACTGTTTGAGGCTATAAAAGCGAATGCTCCGGCTACCAATACCAAACAGTAAACTGCGAAGTCAACAGCTGTTAACATGAAACTTTTTGTAGTGCTTATTGCATTGGCCGTGGCCTCAGCTAACGCCAATATCATTGGCTTGCCCGGATTCCCCGAGGGTCGCATCATCAATGGCAACGAGGCCAAGTCTGGCGAGGCACCCTTCATTGTGTCCCTGCAGACGACCAAGAATGCCCACTACTGCGCCGGCTCACTGATCAGCGATCGTGTTGTCCTTACCGCCGCCCACTGCATGACCTATGCCAACTTTCTGGTGGTTGCCGGCGCTCACAGCCGCACGGACAATTCCGAGACGCAGGTGCGTAAGGCCAGCAGTGCCCGTCAGACAGTGCACGAGAAATATGGCGGCGGTGTCGGCCCCTACGATTTGGGTCTGATCTTCCTGGAGGAGCCTTTCGATATTAACGCCTTGTCACGCGCCGGTGGCGCACCTGTCTCAACCATCTCGCTGGCAACCAACCAATTCGCCGCCAACAGCGATGGTGTGCTCTTCGGCTGGGGACGCGACAACTCTGGCTCGTTGCCCGACAAACTGCAGAAATTGGATGTGGATATCATTGGCTACAAGGAGTGCTTGGATCAGCTGCCACGTGGCAACAAACTGGCCGATAGCAACGTTTGCACCTACACCGCCGGCACCACCGATGGCGCCTGCAACGGCGACAGCGGCGGCCCATTGGTGAACAAGAAGGCCGATGGCACCTACCAACTGGTTGGCATTGTCTCCTGGGGCTATACACCTTGTGCCAGCACCAATTACCCATCTGTCTACACCTACACTGGCGCCTACAACGACTGGATCAACGATCACATCAAAGATTACTAAACTGTCTGATTGAATAAACGAAATGAACATTTGCACTACTTACGTCGTCCCATTTGATAAACTTCTCGCCATCCTGCAGAGCCTGTGGCACCTCCACGCTAGCCGTCGATATGTAGGTGCCGCCTGCGCTCATCATTCTGTTGCCTTCTCTTTTTTTTCTTTTTTTGCTGTGTCTTGTTTCCTTTGCGTTGATTTGGTTTAGCTTGTTTAGTTCAGTTTAGTTATTTTTTTGGGCTGGCTTTAGCCACTGCGCTGCATGTCCTTTGTTGAATTTGTTTCGTTTTCAACTTTTGTGGTTCTCTCAATTGTTGTTCTTGCTGTTGCTGCTAGGTTTGCTTCGCATACAAATGACGCCATTTGAGCGTATCCTGGTCCTGGCCTCAATTAGACCGCTACTGCAACTGCGGCTCCATTCACCTGCACCAGCTGCATTCTGTGGGCTTCCCTGTTTGCAGCTTGATTAAAATTCCGCTAATGTCCGACTGCAAAAGAGGTTGAAACAAACAAACAAACGTTTAGAGTGGAGTTATCAAATTGCCAAGTAGCTGCAGTTGTACGTATTTGTTCTATTTAATGCACTTGAACAGTAATGGCCTATCAGCAGCGGCTGCTAGCCCTGACCGTAGTCCCTGCGCTCCAAATACCTACAAATCTAATTAAGGAGCCTAAAATATTTCACTTTGATTTAAAATGTAAGTAGTTTCTAGACAAGTCTTCGCCTCAAAGCTGGGTTTTATCTAAATCCTTTTGTGAGACTGTTGTGTAATATTTTATCCCACGAAACGCTTAGTCTATTATTAGAGACTTTAGTCTGAATGCGTAGAGTTCCAACACAACAAAATTAAAGAAAATTAAGTAAGTGTGAATTAAAAATTTTCAGTTTTTGTGTATTAGTAAATGAGGGAGAGCAGCGATCTATGCTGTCCCCAGATGAGTGAGCTACAACAATCTATGCTGTACTCCGAGTTATAGTGAACTGTACTAAACTGATCTCTTGCTCTCAGTTTCTTTCCACTGGTGCTGTATACTCAGAGCGGCTTGAAGGTCCAGATAGATGAGAAACAGCACTCTAATGTATGTGTTGCAGTGATCAATGCTGACCTGATCGTCAATCCGAAGAGCGACGCCTTCTATTTAAAATTCTTATCTAATACCTAACCTACTTTCAATACACACTTATGTATCTTAGATATGTGTTTTAGCTTTACTCAACTTTTCTCAACTATTAAATGGCAACCCAGCAGCTGCTTGTAATCTGTTAAGACTAAAAAGTAATTTCAATTATATATTTTGTATATTTTCTGCAAAATTTGTATAAAATATGCAAATGTTCATGAAAAATTAAAATCTCTTTTGTTGCACTTCCTTTAAGAGTCTCAATTAGTAAAGTTTGTTAAAAAAAAATATGCCAAGGCTTAATATTTATGAAAATTCCCGTTGATTATCTTTGTTGCATAATTTCGAAAAAAATTCAAGGGAAAGTAATTTGTTGCTTAAAGCAAAGAGTTTCATTTTCTTTTCGCTTTTTTTTTTTGTTTGTGTTATAAGCTTTGCTTTTAATCAAATTATTCCATTCTATTTTTCATCTCTCTCCACTTTAGCATTGACAAAAAAAAAAAATGCTTGCCTAAAACTGAAAAAGAGATTTTTTAGTGGCAAGTGTGATTCGATTTAGATTTCAGCTCGTTTTCCTCCTTTTTTCGCTCTCTTTCACATATATCAAACTTGAGCAAAATTTATGGAAATATATTTGCTGGGCTTGTTTCATATTTGACGATTTCCTTTTCGCTGCTTTCTCGTGTCGCGCTCTAAATATATTCTTGAATTTGTAAAAATAGTTAAGCTTTGGCTATATTCAAATCAATTCATGCCCATTCTCTGTCTAGCTGAATAGCCAGCTCGTTAGGGTCAGCAGCTGTGGCTGCTGCTGCCTCTGCACAGATTTTTGGCATTCGCTTTGTTAGCCTATTTTCGCGCTGCCTTGGCGCAGCATTGTATAGTTTTTTTTTTTTTTGTATTTTGTATTTTTCGCATTTCATTTATTCAAAATTGTTTTCTCGCTAATTTGGCGCACAAACGTTGTCAGTTCACAGTCTTCAGTTTTCGTTTTTCAATTAGCTGTCCGAACAACTTTTGACCCCGCAACATAGCTGAAGCTGAAGCTCTATTGTGCTTGGACTTTAAATAGACATCCGGTTGTGCCAGACTTGCTAAAACGGAACTGTACACCGATGACAGCTGCCGATAAATGTTCACTAAATTCATTCATTCGGTATGCGCTGTTCGCTTCTGAATCATTCATGGCAAATGCTTTAAGTTGTGCTCTCGAAAACACTTAATCCGCTTACGACAAGCCAGTCAAAGAGCCAAAGGGAGAAGCAGATAATGGCTGATAGAGCTGGATAGTAAGAGATACTCACACACTCAGACACACACACACACACACACACACACACACACACACACTCACGCACACACTGTGTACACACACATACGTGACTTTCCAACTAATTCATTTATAATTTCTTTTGGTCATGCCATAACCAATTCCAGGCAAAGACACAAATGAAAACGTAAGCAAACTTTCAGCCACACAACTTGACCATGTATGTGGGTGTTTGTGTGTGTGTGTGTGTGCGTGTGTTCCTCACCCACCCACTCACACACACACACACATGTTCGGAAAGGAAGTCATTTGTTTTTTTGTTATTGTTGCTTGTGCTCACTATGGCAAATATAAATTGAATTTGTGTGCATTTATTTTTGGCAGTTTTCCTTCCATTTTCCATTTTCCACTTTTGCACATTTTCCGTATTGTCCGCAAACGGAACATTCACAAATTGAGTTTCGTACGTCAAGGCAAATTTCTGCTCGCTGCGGAAGTAATTAAACATTTTGTTTTGCATGCGACGCGCGTGGAAATGATTGGAAAATTGTTATGGCTTACATAAGCGCGAAGGAAAAATCGAATGAAAATTGCCAGTCGTTTCAGCTTTTCCTTTTTTTCCGTTAACAGCTCCTTCAGCTCTATTTTCATTTCAGTTTTCTGCTTTCTGTTTTTTTTTTATTCGCACAAATCGTTTTAAGTGTTTTATGGCAAACGGGCAAAAATTTATTGCAGGCAATTTGCAGATAGACCCACGCCTGAGTCCCCATTGTGGGGAGGTAGTTGGTATCAGGGGGCGTGGCAGGAAATCACAGCGGCAACATACAGATTTGAAGTGACTTCCACTTCTAGTGAGCCAACAACAACAACAACAACAACAATAATAATAACAGGGCCAAAGCGAGAGTCGCATGAATCATGCATGCGACACAAAACAGAACAAAATGGCGTCTCGCCTGCTCCCAACAAACGCTTTCGGGGCAGCGCCATAAATCAAAAGAAGCCCCAGTCGAGAAACAAAAAAAAAAAAAATAAAATAAAAAATAAATAAAAATATGTTTGCCGACTGTAAAATGCAAAGAATGAAGCCAAGAAATTTGTGAATACTCTTTGCACAGATAGTCCACAATTTTCCTTCTCACTTTATGGGCCATAACGCATCACACTAAGCAAGCTGTCGTCCTCCATGGATAGTTTATGCCAGATAAAAGTACAGAGAATAAAATAGAATTAGACTTCTCTTTTGTCGGACAATATATTTGAGACATTAAACCTTTTTAGACTCGCTCTCTTAGGCTGCCTAAACAGCCGTTAGATTGTGCTCCACGGCCACAATTTAATGGCCAAGCTCTTGTTAGCTGTAAATTGTCTTTTCAATGCTCACTTAACGTGCGGCGTGTGATAGCTAACATCAAGTTATGGTCGGTATATGTATTTTTTTTTATTAATAATTTTAACTTTAACGTGTATAAATATGTTATCCATGGTCGCTTTATGTTTAATAATTGAAGCTGTGAAAAACATTTTTAAATATGAGAAGTTAGCACTATGATGCCATTTGTGTGTCAATACGTTTAGTTATGTTATGTTTCGTCAGGCATCGACTCTTAAAATTGCCCTAGAATACGAATTTTTGCTAAAGATATATGTGACATCTAGCATTATTCTCATCCATGATCACTTTTATGTTACGTGATCTTATTAAATATTGAATTCAACTAGTATTTAGCTACTATAATAATATAATATACTTTGAAAATAGTATAGAATGTCAGCTGAATACTCCATTGTACCTTAAGGAATCTTGTTCAACGCTTAGGCATGCTCTTGATGGTATGTGAGTTACATTCTTGCTAAAGCGCGTTGTAAGCTCTCAAATTATTATCCTCCATGGTCACTTTAATGCAATAAAATCCTACAGAGCTGTTAAATTTTTCTCTCTGCTCACATTATGTCAGCCCATAAAGGGCGCCGCAAATCGTTAAGTAACAGATATTAATGCACATGTCCTCCATGGTCACATATATACAACTCTTTAACCATAACAATAATGCGCGGCTTGAACATTATGAAGAATATGCTTATTGTTATGTGTCCCCAAAAAAGGAAAAGTAAAATAAATACCCTTTCCGGGACATAATCAAACTTATGCAGCCTACGGCAGCTGCCGCACAACTGACTGGCGAATCAGCTCTTGTTGTTGTTGTCGTAGTTGTTGTTGCTGTTGTTGTTGTCGAGGAAGTTGCTTGTCAAACGGCAATCTTGGAGCTTGGAACTTGCTGCTTGGGCGCTTGGCACTGGCAAAAAACATGATAATCAAATCAAGGCGCCAGCTATTTGGTTAATGTGCATGACAGCGTTGCCGATGTCGACGACGACGAAGACGTCGCTGCTGCCAGCCAAGTTAAAATGCTTAAAAGTGAGGCAGGTGAGCTTCAAAAGATAAGCGATGAGCAACAGCAACAGCAGCAGCAGCAGCAGCAGCAGCAGCAGCAGCAGCAGCAGCGGCAGCGGCAGCGGCAGCGGCGGGTGGGCGTGGGTGGCGAAATTGGGAGTTGAGCAAAATTGTGTGGCATGCTTTTAGGAGCAAACGTTTTTGTCGACGCGCAAATTGCAGCGACAGCCTGTGGCCTGCCACTGTGTGAGTGTCAAATTGTGTGTGGGTGTGTGCGAGTGAGTGTCAATGTGTGTGTGAATGTCAATGTGTGTGCGAGTGTGTGTGTGTGTGTGTGTATGACTATAATTTCATTTGTGGTACATAAAACTTTTGCTGGCGCTTCATCTCGCTTTGAGCGCTCAAAGCGTCTAAGCGAGAGAGAGAGAGAGAGAGAGAGAGCGAGTGCGTGCGTGTGTGTGTGTGTGAGTGAAAGAGCGAGAATTACATTAAACTAATTGCTTTAGCTTGTCATTGTTGTTGCTCTCATGTATTTATTGTTAGTGAGGCTTTTAGGCGAAACCAAATTATATTTACTTGTATGTCAAAATACAAGTGTGTGTGTGCATGTGTGTTTGGCTATTATATATAAAATTTGAGGCAGCTGTACAGTTTGACAAGCGCTTTGAATGTTCTTGCCAGAACGAGACAGAGAGATTGGCAGCAGCAGCGGCAACAACAACACTCGAGTCTGCAATTACCTTTGACCTTAAGCACAACAACTCAAACAAGCGCTGCGATATCAAATATTTAACAGAGGCTGGCTGGGCGCCATGCCATGCCATGCCACGGCAAGCCACGCCCACCGCAACAGGCACACACCAACAACAAGAGCAAAAAAACAAAAAAAGGATTCGGAAGCGCTTTTTGGGTTTATTAAAATGCAAAAGTGTTGAGTAATTTGCGGGCAGCTTTAGCCTACTTTGCTGGTTCGAGTTGTTGCCTTGAATATTTCAACAGCGCAGCAGCGCGGCAATCATGTAAATTCCCTTGTTCAGGTTGTTCTTGTTGTTGTTGTTGTTATTATTTCCTGGACACTCGGTGTCCGCTGTGTACGCGCACAAACTCATCAGGCTACAAACGAGCCGGTGCCGCCCAGCGCATTGTGTCAACAATCCAAACACCAACAGCCTGCCCGCCTTCTCTTTGGCTACAGCGCTATCGTTGGCATAAAGTACACAAATAAATAAAATATAAAAAAAATATAAAACTCTCTCGCTCTCTCTTTCTTTCTTGCCTTGTATGGGATCTCGATGTCCTTCTGTCCACATTGAAAAAAAAAAGAAAGCAAAACAACATTAGGTTCAATGACACCCAAAAATAAAAAGAAGAGGCCCTCGGGCACCTCCAGCTCATAGTTTGTGTTGGTTACCCATTTTGAGGAACCTCCATCAACGTCAAGTCGAGCCTCACAGCCACCACTTGTCGCGCCCGCCGCCGCCGCCGCCGCCAGCGCCCCCCACTTGGCGCCTTCAATTGGAAAACTTTTGTTTCACTTCGCTTTCAGGGTGGCTTGCATTTTTAATTTCATCAGCCCACTGCGAAGTCATCAGCTCGCACCACACTTAATTTTTGCCTTCGAGTTTACTGACCCAACACCAGCCCTTGCTGCTTTACTGCCAGATAATACCTGTCGATATCTAAGCAGGCAAATTGTGAAAATATTGACAAAACAATTGATGGGTTTTTTGCACGCGAGTTTTCACAATCCATATTGGCCCCAGAGCAACCACTCACCCCACTTCAACTGGCTGCTTTCTCCTCCCCCAGCTGCCTTTGCCTTTATCTGCTTTCATTGTTGCAAAAATGTTCTATTTATAAGGCATTTTAGGGTTCGGGTAGCAAGTGCGAAAAGTTTAGCATAGTTTTCGGAGCATTCACGCAGCACAACAACAATACAAATAGACCATTCGGCACGTATCGATTGAAAACTCGAGATAGTATTATTAAAGACAATAACACTAATAGAAAATAGTTCAATTGGAAACTGGAATAAATGAGGTTATTAAGCAGGAAAAGTTAAACAGCAAAAACCAAGAAAACGAAATTGTAAATGGGAAATTGAAAATGGAAAACATTGAATCAATTCTCTAGCTAAAGTATTTACCTAAGAGCAATGTAGATTGAAGATATATTCAGTTGTACAACTTAATGTTAAGTTCAAGTTACAATAGAAAATTTCAAAGCGAAAGAACTGAGTCTGCTCAAGTGAAAGAATGTTTATGAATAAATAATATGAAAACTCGTGTTAGATTCGATTCAGTTCCTATAGCTAAAAATAAATGTAAATATATTTTATTTTGTTTATATCCATATATACATTCAGAAATCTCTCTATAGATATCCATTTGTGCTACAATATATAAGCACAAGCTATTTATATAAATCAATTAATCATTTAGTTTTCCAAAATATCGAATCAATCTTAAGCCATATTTCGGTATTGACTATAGAGCATATGCAAATAGTTAAGTGTCATTTGATTGATTAGTATTAGATATCAATTATATGCGATATTCAATTGTTAAAGATAACACGAAATGATAGATGAGCAAAAGGTTGGGCAAACACAGAATGAGTTTCTCTTTTTGCATAGCTGTGATATTTGATTAATCGGCTTAAGTATGCTGAAAGTGCCAGCTGAAGAATAGATTTTGTTAGTCTGGTATATGGAAACCTTAAAGTTTACGATGGGCAACATGTGATGCTCTATCATAGATATGCTTAGTTCTATTGACTGTCGCTTACTAAGCAGGTGAGTCAAGATGTCAAGGTAAAATTGAATTATCTCAAAAAAAGACATTCATTCTTAGCTTTATTCGTTTAAAAATAATTAAATAATATTCATATTAATATTCATATTCATTTATCTTCAATGCAAAGTTATTTATCCATCTCTTATTTCTCTCTCATTTATATTTAATAATTATGTAATTATAATTAACAAGTTAATATATTGATTACATAAAACATTCATGCTTTCACCTACCTCCAAAAATGTCTATTATAATTCTGTTCAGCTTTTCATACCCTGCTTCGTTGTCGAAAATATTTCACAGTTTATTATTTGGTTAATCGAGTACAAACCGCAAGCCATGCCACGAGCCTTATTGGATGCTACCTTTAATGCGATAGCTTAAAATTTCATTTAATTTTCCGCTGCCTAAACATTCGCCTGTCAAACAAATTTGACATTTTGGCAAAGATCAAGAGTCAAACGTTTCCAATTTGCGGCACGACCAACCAACGCGCGACACGCGATACCCAAAGAGGAAATGCGGCGAGAGTGAAAATGTCCATAAACAAAACGAGGCAAAACTGTGCGGCCATAAATCTCGGACAGCTTTTCATTAAGGCTAATTACGCGTGCCGAACACAAAGGGTGCGCGGCACCAGTGGGTGGGAGCTGCGTGTGCTAAATGAGCGTTGCATTAGCACCAAAATAAAGAAATAAGCAGCATTATTTATACAAACACACACACACACACACAGAGAGAGAGAGAGAGAGGGAGAGAGAGAGGGGCAAACAACACGCGCTCTGTGTGTGTTTAGTTTGGTTTTGCATTAAAATGCAACCACATGCCGCATGCCGCATGCCACATACCACACTCTACACGCCACACTGCGTATGGGTAATGAGTTGCACTCGTGTTAGATATGCAGCTGCCGTTCTCTTTAATAGCAACTTCAATCATAATTTGCATTATTTTTTGTTTCAACTAATGAGGTTTTCATAAATTGACCGCGGCACTAGTTCAAAATGCCAGAAACAATGTAAAATAATAATAATTAATTAGACGCTCACACAGACACACACACAGACACACACACACACACGCACAAGCACAGAGACCCAGACAGAGAAACAGTAGTGGCTAAGCTTATCGCGTCTTAACGCCAGCTATCACAATAGCAACAATTAAATATGCGCTAAACGAAAGCTATTCGACTTCAAAGATACCCTGGGCTGAAGACCCTAAAGCCCCTAAAAAACGGAATATTAAAGCATTTCCTTTTAGAAAATAACTAATTTAATCAATATTGATATATTATGTCTATTCATTAATAAGTTTGTCATAACTGAATTTTAATTTATGTTTAGGTTCATCAAAGTTTTTTCACTTATATAACAATCGAATATTTTGATATGAGATGTTATTAATATGCCTTGAGCATATTCCTTAACTCCTTAACTTAACCTTTAAGTCCTCAACTAACGTGAAGCAAACTATCGAAGTTGATCAATTAAATCTATAAACAGCGACAATTGATAGTAGTCTTTAATAATAGCAGAAAAAGCAATGTTTGTTGGGCATTAAATTTTATTTATTTATATTATTTTATATATATTATATCATATATGTATGTATAAGAGGCTTAGGCTTAGGGCTTCGGTTTAAGTCCTAAGCCTAATCAACATTGAAAATCGACGCGTCTGTTTTTATTGTGGTTTGACTCGTTAAACAAATCTCAATAATGTTCTCTATTATATTTTATTGCATTCATATTCAATTAGCATTGATAAGATCGAATTTCTATAAGCAGAGCGAATTTGTTGTGATTTTATTATACAAATGCATTTAGATGCAATTGGCTTTGAATAGATTCAATTTCCAGATAAATATTCATGTTATATATTTGAAGTGATTCAATAACCAAAAGATTATTATTATTTAAATTTAAGCAATAAATAAGAATAATAAATATTAAAACTATAAATAAAACAATTTAAATACAAAAAACGATTTGGCATTGCAAATATTGCAATTAAATATTTATTACAGAAATTATTGTTATTAAATATTGTAAAAGAATAAACAACTTTAAATGTTTTATATTTTTATAAAAATCTTTTTTGTTTGTTAAACTTTTTATGCTCTACAAACATGTAAATGCCATATGAAACATATGCTTAAAGTCATATTAAATAAATTTATATTTGTTTATTCATGTCAAGCTGCTCAGATTTATGCTTTTCTGCTTTGCAATTGAATAGCTGAGCAATTGCAGATCCTGCCACTCACAAAGAAATACAAATTTGTTTGCCCTTTGGGCTCATTTAAGATTCGTTTGTCCTATTCAGTTGCCAAGTGAAGTCCTCTTATCTTGAATATGGCTTTGTTTATGCCTTAATCTCAGCTTGTAAAAGCCGCTTGGGCTGATGTAACTTTCTTGACGAATTTCCTATGCTTAGCTCATATTTTTATCTTAGATCAGTTCGTGCATAAAAAAGCCAAAAAGATATGCTTGGAAAAGTCTTTAACTGCTTTATGACACCCGGCTAACACGTTTGTATGCATACAGGGTATTAAAATTGCCATTTGCCGTCAGCTCATTCATATTCATAGCAAATTCCTTCACCCAACCCCTCAGAGAGCTTATTTGGCTATCTGTGGAATATTCAAGCATTATTTCAGCAGTCGCAGTAGCGGCAGCAACAGCAACAGCAGCAGCAGCAGCAGCAGCGAATGTCGACTCTCATCTTTGTTTTATTTATAACATTGAGTTGAGTTGAGTTGAGTTTAGTTGTTTTTTTTTTTGTTCTGTGAGTTTGTATCTCTGTGTAAATTTTGTTTTCATTTTTTTATCGCGCTTTTATCTAGTTTGTCAACGTTATCAGGGCACAAGAACGTTAACAGGGCGAGTCTCGGATACACTCATACACGCACACACACGCCCACATTAACCGCCTCCCCCTTTCCGCTTCGCTCCTCGCTCTGGCCTTAGTTCCTGATTCTTTTAGCCACAGCTGCGGAACCACATGGCAATGAAGGCAGTTAGAAAATTCCCGTATTAGATTTGACGCTTCATTATAATGATAGATCGTTGTGTGCGTTGGCGTATGAGTTCAACAGACAACAACAACAGCAACAGCAGCAACAATCATTACTGAACACAACAACAAGTGTATAACGGCTACAGCAACGGCAACATAGTTTGGCCTGCGCTGCGTATGCGCAACTTTTTTTTATATTGCAGCCGCGTTGGCGTCGTTCTTAAATAATTAATGAGCAGCTGCGACAGCGAGGGAGCCAAGTGTGTTGAGGGCTTTACGGAACGGGTTAAACAGCATAATGAGCCAAGTGTGTGCTGCATTGTGTATACACAGAGACAGAGAGAGAGAGAGAGAGAGAGACAGGATACTAATTGCCGTTGGCATTCTATCTTCATACATCTACTGTTCGCTCTCTGTCTCTTTCTCTATTTCTCTCAGTCACTCTCTCTCTCTCTCTCCCACCCGACCCTTCTCTCTATCTCTCTTTTTTACTTTTTTCAATCCTTTTATCTTAATTGCGTTTGACTGATTGAAACAAGCGGCTTTTTTAATGTCTATCAAATGAGCCTGACGACTGCTGACTGCAACGTTAATGCAGCAGCCAATCATGTGGCTTTCGACGTGTGGCATGTGGCAACTGCAGCGCTGCTGGCTAAATACAACTTATGCCATGTTAAATAAGCGAACGGCATGGAGCTGCAGGCAAACGCCTACCATAAATGCGTGTGGAAGCGAGCTATCAATGTTGTATAAAACTCTCACTTGATGCTGAGGCTAGGTACGCGGGCTAAGAGCCTGTAACACTGCCTGAAGAAAGCCAAACCAAACTGTAGGGAATTGTAATCATGTTGTATAACAGAATTAAAGGTATATATATTTATACTAAAGTCAGTAATGTGTTTAATTTTATTTACAAATCAGTTCTGCCCTTGGAGCTGCTGAAAATTTCATTTAGTCATAATATAATTCAATTAATTCGCTTGGAACTAATTCAATAACATTTTTAATATCTAGTTGGAAATTCTCAATAAATAAAATATGAAAGGATATTTTAAAAAAGTGAATATATAATTGATAATTTTACTGTAAATATTTTTTTTTAATAAAATTATTGTTAATTTAACAAAAACTTTTTATAACTTTTACTTTTGGTCAACTTAGAGATAGCCAAGTAAAAAGTCATTTAACATAGTGAAGAACTGCAATATTTTCCTGGAAATGCGCTAATCGCAGCTAGTATGTATTATTTATAATATTTTATAATAGAAAATGCAACTGGCTGCTGCTGTTGCCAACTGCACTTCTCCCCTCTTCTGTCTGTCTCTCTGTGTCTCTGCTGGCATTGCAGTCAACACTTGTGGAACGTTTGCGTGCCTCACAGCTTGAGATACAAAATGCGTATCTGTGAGATACTCGCAGATTGTTCGCCACGCGTTCGCGCCGTCGGCCTTCTACGAGTTCAAGTACAACCGGCGACTGGCGACGGGCAACAAGCAACAAAGTCAACTATTAGACACTCCAGTACAAGCCCCCCAGTCCGCCGCCGCCGCCACCGCCGCAACCGCCGCCGCCTCCGCTGCCCCGCCCCACACATATAAAAAAAAAAACATAAAACTGTTCCAACACATTGCCTCAACAGAACCAAAAAAATTCTCTGGACTGCGCCAAAAATTAGCCCACAGCAAAAAACAATTTTCGGCACAATTTTCAATTAGCAGCAGCAGCAACAACAATATTTGACAGCAATGCACAGTGGTTCGAAAATGAAAATTTCAAAATAAATTGAAAAAAGAAAAATTTTAAATTAAAAAAGAAAATTTCAAGTTTTAACTGAAGTTGAAATATTTAAAATACATTTTTAAAATTTCTAAAAATTAATATTCAATAATATATAGATTAAATATTTTATATATGTATTAAATATTTCAATATATATTTTACAATAGTTTAGTTTAATTTTTTTTTATATTTCGAATTACTCTTTTCAAGCATTTGCCACACTGTGCGCCGTGGAAAAATGTTTAACAAGTAAATTGAATTGAATGAAATTGTATTTTGATTTGATTTGTGATGGATGAGATCAACGACAACGAAATCAAATTAAAAAAACACTTTGAACGCAAAATTTATGCCCTCAGAATGGTTTCGCTTATTTTGATTTTATTTTATAGATTTTGGTTACCTGTGCGAAAGTTTTTGACTTTTAGATGACAATCGAGTTTGGGTTTTCCGTTGAATCAATTTCAATTACAGATTTTGTACTCGAAACGGGAACCAGTTTAAAATACAACAAATTACCGTTACGATTGGCTAATGGACGTCGAACACAGAGCAGCTCGGAGAACTCCCCGCGGATCCCACTTGATATATATATATAACTGTGTATAACTGTATATAATGCTTGGTCTTTGGCTTAATTTACACCTGGGAACTCATCAGCACTGAGTATTTAAGTACTGTCTCTCTGTCTAAGCAACATCTATTAAGTTAGTCACACACGAGACACACACACACACATACGCACACACACACACACACTCGAACTCGGAGTCTGTGAATGTGAAGCGAAAGACTTTTCAGTTTTACTTTTGTTTTTGTTTTTGTTTTTTGTTGTGTTTTTTGTTTGCTCTCTGATTTCTTGGAGTTCACTGAAAACGCGACCGAACGCTTCGGCGTGCGACGAATGTCTGTTGGGAAAACGAAAATGCGAAACTGAAAATGAAAATTTCACAGCTAAACGAGAGATACGACAAGATGAGAGCAAACGAGTGAGCAAGAGAGAGAGAGAGAGAGAGAGGACGACCTTTGTTGGAGCAGCGCGTGTTAAGTGTGTGTGTGTGAAGGTGAGTTGCTTTGCTTGTGTGTGTGCTTGCAAAATGTCAAATTGTAAATAAACGAAAATGCCCAAAAAGAAACTGTTATACAAAAGAAACAGGGGCAGCTGCAGAAAGGGGGTTAAAAGGCAGGCACGACTTATGAAAGAAAAGCTAAATAAAGTTAACGGTAAAAATACCAAAAATATCACGAAAAGCTAAATATTTCAAAAATATTATATAACAGTAAAAATATATAAAAAAAAATATAAATATATATAAATAAATATAAATAAAATATATATAAAAAATATATATATAAATAAATTAATAAATAACAAAAAAAAAATTAACAAAACGAGATTTTCTCATATGGAAAATATAGCTAATAGATGCTTATGTTTTCCTTTTATAATAGCCACCACTGTATAATCTTAAAATTGTAGTACACCTACAGAAGGCATTTACTAAATTCATTAGTAATTACAAAAAAAAATAAGAATTTATTTTAAAATATATAAAATTTAATATGAAATAACTTTTAAAACAACTCAATTTGAAGCACTGATTGCAGCTAGGCTCAATAGAATAGCCACCACTGTAATTGCAAATTTATGCGCGCCCACCCCACGCAACCGTAAACTGTTATACGTGAGCTTTTTTTTGCCGTGCTGCACACACACGTTGCGTTCGCTCGCAAGAGAGCGCTGCTACGAGCGCGTGTTTCCGCACGCTATCCCGCTCCCGCTCTCTCTCTCTCTCTCTCACTCTCTCACTCTCTTTTGTGCTCTTCTTGTGTTTTGTTTTTGTTTTGGGGAAAAGCTGCTGCTGCTGCTGCTGCTGCTTCTGCTGCTGCTGCTGTAAAGTTTGCATGTTTTGATAAGAGCTCTCTCTCTCTCTCTCTCTCTGTCTCTGGCTCTCTGTGTGCTGTCTCTCTTATTAGTTAAATAAACAAGCGGCACTGCCTAATGGTGCGAGAGAGGGAGAGGGCGCGTGAGCGGGGCAGAGAAGCGGCATTTGGTAATAGTTTTTGCATAGTTTTCGCATTTGGGAGTTGTCAACGACAAGTGGCTAGAAGTAGGCGTGTCGCCGCCGACAGCGATGCCGGCGCCAGCAGCGACGTCGCGTCTGGCTAATCAGCGACGAAAACGGACAGAAATCAAATAAAAATTGCCAATTTGGTTTGTTTGTTTGTTGGTCGCTGGCCTGTCTCTGTCCGTGTGTCTGTATGCGTGTGTGTGTGTGTGTGTGTATGTATGTGTGTGCCTGTCTGTGTGTGTGTGTGTGTGTGTGCCTTATTTTGAATTTAAATTACAGTTGCAGCCAAGAATTTTTATATATGATTTTAATTTTAATGTGCTTCGAAGCGGCGTACGTGCGAAATACCTACAAACAACATGACAACAATTTGATTAACGCGCCAAATGCAAAAATATCGAATTTATCATATATCATATATGAATCTAACTAAATAGAATCGACTATTGTATGCTATATAGTTTGAGCTTATGACACTCAATAGACACAACAAGAGCTGAGATGAGTATGAAAAATATATGACCCAAATTTCAGCTGATTGACAAGGTGAAATGCGTAGATACAAAAAAAAAAAAAATATCTCACGGATACGTGTTGTGCACTTTTTTATTTCACAAGTTGTACCCTATGAAAGTGACTTAAATGGGGTATATTGGTGTGCATATGTGTGTGATATGATATGTTAACATATATTATAATAGAATATGCATTTTCTTCATACATTTCAAATAAAAGTAAGTTTTTATTCGAAACAACGCGATGAACTTGGGAAATATTTGGTTTGCTTATAGTTGGAGAGATTTTCAATAAGTTCTGAAGGTCTTATAGTAATCTAGCATGAAATACTCGAGTTATTTAAGAAACAAATATTCAATTTGAGTAGTTTGAAAGCTTTTTGCTGTTACTTTGCCGCTCCGTGACGGCAGTTCCTAGTCGAGTTTATCCCATTTTTGCAACTCTTACTCACTTTTTTTTCGTAATAAATTTACACACACACACATATACGCACACACATACTTGTACATACAAAGGGCGAGTGTTGCAAGGCTTTTAAGCTGGCAGCAGCTGCTGCCGCTGCCACTGCCACTGCCGCTGTCGCTGCTGATTGATTGTTGTCCTCAAGGTCGGCAAATGGACAGAGGGACGGACGGACGGACACACACAAAAGATATGCAAATCCAGTTGACAGCTTTTGTTGTGCCACAGTGGCAACCCCTAAAGAGCAGAGAGCACTCTAACCTTTCGCAACCCCTTTCCCTGCCTCCCTTGCCCACTTTCAGCTATGAACTATGCCAATCGCCCATAAAGTTGCTCGAATTATGGCACAAAGCAATTGCCATGCATATTTATTCGATCATAAAGTACAGCAACAGCAACAGCAACAGCAACAGCAGCAACAACAACAACAACAACAACTAGTACGGTGGGCAACAACAACAATAACAATAATTAGACAAACACATTCCACAGCCAAAAACTAGTCGACCTGTAGGAGTATGGGGGGTGTCTGGGGGCCATTCTGCTGGCAACTAAATAAATTTCACAATTGTTTATTTTTTCCCAAACAAATCAGGCGCACATTAAAAACATCGAATGCCCCCACAGAAAATGCCCCAAATAACATTAACATCCGGTGCGGGGTTCCAGAGGCAACAAATTTCAATTGTTTCTAGAGATATACATACATATATATATATATATATATATATATATATAATCTTTTTGGGCTTTCTTAGAAGCAGGTGCTATAAAAGTAGGCTCAAGTAATTACAAAGGTCAGGCGGCATTTTTACTTTGAGTGCATTTAGGCAGATAAATCTTTAAAAAAATTATTTATATAGTTTTTGAAAATGTAATCGATTACAAATGAATTATTATTTATTACGCAGATTTATGAGATCAACTTGTTGAAAGTCTAGAAATTTATTGGCATTTGCTATAGGCTAGAGATTTAATGCAGTGCAAAAATCGGGAATCGATAAAAGATATAAAGATAGATGATATTAAATGCTAGATTGTTATGAAATCAAAGTACAAAAGATAAGTATTATATATATTATAAACACAAGATAGAGCAGTAGTCATAAAAATAGTAGGATTATGTTTATCCCAAAAGTCGCACTACTATTTTTATGACCACAGCTGTATATATATATATATACACTTAGAGTGGACATCAGCTGCAACCATAGAGTTCTCAAATGGTTACAACTTAGCATGAGTAGCAAGTCGAAGACGAGTCAGCAGTTGGTAGCGAAGTTTGCTGCTGATACTACTGGGAGATTCTTGAAAGAGCTATAGAAGTACTTGGTATACAATAGCTGCGAATTCTCAAGTTTTCTTGTGACATAAAACGTATTATTTACGCCTTAATTATTTTAAGAGTTCAATACAAATGTCTTCAGAACCAGAAACAAATGCTCATAATCATAAGATAACATTCAATTTCATAGAATAATCTCAGCAAAATCTACAAATTTTTGTAATATTATCATAAAAACATTTAAACTGAATGTTGCTATTGTTGCTATATGCTAAACTTATATTCACTTAAAAAAAACTTTAGTTTTCTTATGAAGATTAGGCTATAGAATATAGAGTATACTATGGGGACTATAAAAGCTATAAAGTTATCAATATTCTACATTATAGATAGATTTTTGCTAAGATTAAAAATGTAGAGAATTCCTTAATCAAGAGCTAATAGATTTTATAAAACTTTTGTGTGAAAAGTAAAACTGGCCAATGCCAATTGTTGTCTAAATATTATGTAGAACAAATATCATTGTATATTTATATAAAAAAAGATACATTATAAGAAATATATATATAATTTGCCTGTTTATTAGTAGCAATTCAATATAGGCAATCTAAGAGTAAATATCTAAACAGTTCTCATACAAGCCTAAGTATAAAGCGTATATATTTGTATAAGCACAACTGTATACATACCTATTATGATAAATGATAAATATTTAATATTACTGAATAATTATCAAATATATTTAAAATAATGAAGACTAACTTTTTGACTCATTAACAAAATGGAAAATAAAACATTTGAATGAGTTCTTCAACTTGCCCCAATCTATGCCCAATGCAAGCTCTTAATTTACACATTTCTATTGTGGTAAAGCTCGTAAATGTTTTCGGGGCTTTTAGGGGTGCGATTAGCCACTCAATAAAATAAAGGAAACGAAAAAACTAATTTTGTTCATATTAGTTATTATACAACAATTGCTTATCGCCACAAAGGCGAGCAACATAATTCTCATGTAATAAAATTGAAATTTGTGCATTACAGAAAAAGTTTGTTAATTTTAGTCTTCATACGTGTCATATACACATTTCGATATGCCCTAAGCTCCGCCAGTGCCCCGCCCCTCTGTCATATACATAAACAAATTTCAATTTAAAGCAACCGCAAAAGCCAAAACCAAAACCGAAACCAAACGAAACGAAACGAAACGAAACGAAACATTCAGAGCTCAACCCAGAAATAGTTGCAAATTTACTCATATAAAACAAAATGCGATTTACATAGCAAAAAAAAAAAAAACATTCGCAATTCGCACGATAAATTCACTTTTAATGTAGTCGAAAATGTGTCGTAGCCAGTGGCTCCCCCTGCAAATGGAGCAAGCATAACAGTGCTTACACACCTATAATAAAAGTCACAATTGCCCAAAAATGAAGAAAAATGAACATTTTACGTGTTTTCACGTTTCCCCCAAAACATTCACACTCAAAGATTGCCGCCCAAAGTGGCTAAAAGCTTAAAGGGTAGATGGATAAGGTGCAGCCAGGTAGGTGTGGAGAGGGGTAGAGTGGGGGTGCTCGTGTCAAGCTGCAGCAGCACTGAAAACTGAATGCAATTCAAATCAAATTATAACAATATTTTTATTCACGTGTATATATATATATATATATATATATATATAGACCTTATGATTTATTTTTAAAACACGCCCCAGCACAGAGACGAGTCAGCAAAGGATGAGAATCAAACACGAGTAAATAATGAGAACAAAAACAATAAACAAGCGGCCCAAGTCTAATAAATGGCAGGTCGAACTGTGAATACTCTTTCTGCCAAACAAGTTGAAATGGGAGAAAGAGGGAGTAAAATTAGATATATAACAGATTTGTATATTACTACTTGATAAGTACTTTATAAAATGTCACATATCATACAGATTTTAGATATATATATCTATATAGAAAAAAAATATATATAATTGTATTATATATGTAAATATATATACACATTTATATGAACGTCTTTCCAAAAATATTCGCGAATTTTGATTTATTGAGCAAAGTTTCAATATCAAATGTTTTTCCCAAAACAACTAATAATGCCGCAGACGCCGCATGGGAATAGAACTGGCCCCCTGTGCCTTTCGCCTGGTCTCCAAACTGAAGAGGCTCATGGGAGGAGAACAACAGCTACGATTGAGAAAAAGAGAAGCTGAATATCACAATGAAATTACTTTTTAAAGTGCTTCGAGGATTGCAATTAAAAACCAAATTTTGTAAAAATGGTTCAAGCACCAGCCAGCGCTAATATAGTTACAAATCTTGAATAATCCAAATATTTAGAAAAACCAAAAGTAAAAATTAAGATCAAAGATATACTAATACTACTAAATATACATATATACTATACTAATACTATATACCTATGCTGCTATATACATATATATATCTACTTTACGATATAATGTACTCCGTAAAAATAACATAAATATTTAGGGGAAAATATAGCTGAAATACTCTTACAAGCCAAGTTTCATATTTATCGATCTGATGGTATTTATGAAAAAATGCTACGAGTGTAATAAAACTTTTATTGATGTAGTAAAAATGATCAAAGTCTTGTTATTGGAAAAATATTAATAAGCCAAAAATATTTAATATTAGAAAAAACTATAGTATAGGAGAATTTCAGCCTATAATCAAATCTAATTATCTATAAAAATATATAAAAATAAAACAAAAAGATCTAAAAACAATTTAAGATGTTACACGTTCGCCTATACAAACATAATACCCTCGATAAATCTAAAAAAAAAAAAAATTTAGCTAAAATATATGCCAAAACGCGCCGCCAGATGGCGTGCGTGTGCGGGAAGCAGGCATCTCCGTGCAGGGAATTTCCTGCGTTAAAACGTTTAATTTATTAATGAGATTTATTAATAGCTGCACAGCGAGGTGCAAAAGCGCAAAAGGTCGCTCGATGTCACTCACAAGTAGGTAGAGGCAGGTGCAAGTCAAGGTGTAGTAGTGTAGATAAAGAGCAGCAGCTCAGCTACCTGTCAGTTGGGGCTAGTGGTGCAGTTGTTCGGTTATTGTAATTAAACTGGAAATTATGCGCCCTTTTTATACGCTTAAAATATGTGCGTGCGGTGCCTCAACCACCCACCAAAGCCACCACAGCACACCACACCAAACCACTCGCTCACCTACACTTGGAATGTTTTGTTTGGCATGCCAGGTGGGCGGCTGGAGCATTGTGTGTGGTTGGGAGCAGTGGTCTACCCCCCAAAAATTATTTGCTTGTTGTTTTGGTCTGTGTCGGCGTCTGTTGAGTGGTTGCTCCAATGGCCCATGGAGCAGCTGAAGTGGGTGGGTGGGTGGCTGGCTGGCTGGCTGGCTGAGTGGAGCAAAACAGACGCCAGCGTTGCAGACGCATAAAGCAAACGTGAGACAAGATAATGAGCGTGCGCTATCCGACTCCACGAGACGAGGCATATGGCACATTAGCAGAGATATTCGAGCAGCCGCGTCGCATGGGCAATTAAATTGCCACCTGATGCTTCTTAAATGATCCATCGCATTTTGCCCCTGGCCCAAGTGGCAGCACTCTAGCAGATCGCAATTCAAATTGGAATTCAAATTGCAATTTTTGTCGAAAATTAAAATATCATATTAAAGATTCTTAAATTTTTACATACATCCTAAACAAATATTACAAGAAAGAGAAATTTTCTAAGAATGTAGAGAATTTTGGATATGTAAAGAGCTTTGGAAATACCGAAACTTATTCAACCAAAACATAAATAAATTTCTATTTTTTAGAAAAAGAACTAACAACAATTTGTTTACATTGTTTAAATATTTTAAATATTTCTTGAGAATTTTTTAGTACTTTAAAAGAATTTTGAAGGATTTTTAAAACAATTTTAAGTGTATGTTCAGAAACAGATTTTTTTTTAAATTAATCTATTTCAAATAAAATAAATATAATTTTAATTATTAAAGAAATGTTTTTATCGAAATATAAAAAAGACTTTATAGAAAATTTCATATTTTTGATAGTAAAATCTTCCAAAGCCTTGGAAATATTTCCCAGTTTTCTTAATTTTACTAGATTAATCCAACACACATATTTAAGGCTTAATTGATTTTAGTTAATTAAAGTTTTAGTTATACAAACATATGTACATATTTAAATTAAATTAAAAATTCTTATAAAATGATTAGATTTATTTTGCCTTGACTAACATTTCATATATGTACATGTTATAAAATTTGCATAGCCAAATTAATTTTCCAAAAAATTAAATTAAAATTCCATTAAAATAATGTCTGAGTTGACCTAAAAATAGACAAATGACAAAAGATGTTGCGATGATGACATCCAATCGGATTTTGTTTTCGCATTATAATTGCTTTTTTAATGTAATTCGAAATTCTAATTGGACGCAATTAGCAATTGCTGCCTTTCCGATAAGAATGCACTGAGCAACTTTGACATAACCGTAAATGCAATCCATCTTATTATCTAGCTGTAAAATTCGTTCACCTCCAATGCTCACTGCATACATACACACATACATATACATACATATGCTCATACATACACACACACACATACATATTTGCATATACTGGACCCCTATGTGCCTTGGCAACCCCTCGGAGCACCTTTCGTTGATAAGACTCGACTTAATCGCTAGCTTATGAAGCTGGCGGCTGATTAGTCGAGTGCACGTAACGCCTTAGCCCTGCCACGCCCCCTAGCCAAGCAGCGTCTGCTTGCTCGAGTGTAAAGGAAGCCAACCCACCCCCAATAACAAGCGCCTACTCAATATACTTAACGTTTATTGTCATTTTATTGCTGTTCTTATCCCAGAAACAACAACAGCGGCACAGGGAGAGAAAAAAAGAGAGAAAACAGCCGCAAAAAACTTAGCAACAGCAGCTAAGACGCCGCCGGCAACGATTAAACCATGTGAAGCTGCGCTGCCTGCCTCTCTTTCGCACACACAGTCAAAGCTCGGCTCAGCTGCTGATCGGCCTCAACATATGAGAGAGACTTGTGCTCTCTCTATGCCTTGTTGCTGCTTCTGCTAGCTTTTGTTATTTAATAATTTGTTTGCGTTCTAAATTTTTTGATTCATTTGCTTACGCATACACCTAAAAATGTTCAGAAGTACTCATACACACACACACACACATATATATGTATATACATAAGCCGCATTCACTCAGAATTATTTGCTTATTTGTCACTTTAATAAAATAAAATACAACTAATTACCGTTTTGGTGGCTCAGCCGTTGAGTGAAGAGGGTTGGACAGAGACGGAGCGCAATTGAGAGCGAACGAGGGTTAGCCAAAGCTTTGCTATTTAGTTTTTGTTGTGGTCACAACAGCGGCGGCTGCTGTTGTTGCAACCCTCCTCGGTTGAGCCTGCCGGCTGCTGCTGAGAGCGATATACACCACAGCTTAAGAGCGTACAACAAATGACAGTGAGAGAGAGAGAGAAAGAGAGAGAGCGCGCACGAAGCAGCAGCACAGCGCTGCGCTCTGTTATGAAGTAATAACGACGAAAAAATTACCACACTCAACCGCACACACACGCACAGGTATGTTAATGTTGTTGTTGTTATTATTTTAATGAGAATCGCTTTTTATGTTTTTACGTGCACAGCAGCCGACGTCGGCGCCGCCAAAACAGAAACAAAAGCAAATTGCAAATGCTAAAACAAAAGTCACTCAAGAGATTTTTCGCACTATTTCTGCTTGTAGAGCCACACGCGCGGTTTGCATTGAAATTGGAGAACGGTGATTTTTACTTAATGATACTTTATAATTTTTTCTATATATCGAACGCACCTTCTCAACACCGTCTATATGAAAACAATAACAATTCTCAAACTCAAGCAACTGAAACCTCCACACGCAACGACGACGACGGCGGCGACGAAACGTCCGTCCACATCAAAAGTCTCTCGCGTTTTGAGAGTTTGAAAAAACACCTAGAGCATTTATAAGCAGCGAGACCAACACAATGAGTATGACACTGTAAAATACTCTGTAAAGCACTGAAATTATCCAAACAACTTTAAACTTCTTGGTTACACAAAAACAAAATGTTTTTTATTAAGTTATTTTTTTTATTATAATTATTTTATTATAATATTTATTTTGTTATTAGTTTTTAATAAATTATGTTCTGTTTCTTTTTTTTAGATTTTAGTATTATAGTACAGTATTTCAAACCAATTTTATTTAGAAAGTGTTTATATATTTATTAACTATACCTTTTTTAATTATTTCCAAAAAAAAATCATTTCACTTAAGTGCAGTTTGCTGTGTATCCAGCTAAACAGCTCGTTTTAATTGGCATATCACAGGGTACACAATAAGCAAATGTGTGCGACAGAGAGAGCATGCGCAGAGCGCAACAGCTGCTCGGAGAGCAACATTCCACAACAGCGCGCTAACAGCACCTTAAGATCAGTTGCTAAAATGTCATTTAAATTTAACTATATAGAATATTATCAACTTTAGTAAATTATTAACACTTTTAAGAAACACTAAGCTAAGGGAAATTGTTGCACCACACGAAACAAAACAAAACTGAATAATTAAACAGTTCAATGCAGTGTGGCTGTGCGTGGCACAGCGCAAAATCACAAAAAGCTCGCAGAGCTGGTCACCCTGTTGCTGCTAACAGAAAGCTCAAGCAGTGCTGGCTAGTGCTGGGCAATGATTGCGCGCGATTTGAATTTGAATGCTTAGCTGAAATAAATACAAAATGTTTGTAGAAAGTTAGTTATAAGATTTCTAAGTTTTTTTTTTGATAAATGAAAAGAGCATGATATATTTTTATGAATATATTCCATATATTTTGCATATATATAATTATATATGTATATTTTTGTTGGTTTTTCTTTGTTTTTTGTTGTTGTTTCTTTCTGTTTTTTGTTTTTGTAATTTTACACAATTAAAATGATGAAGTTTTGTCAACAAAAAACAATTTGTGGTACTTATGGTAGAATTCATACATATATGTATATATATATATATCTATATATGTATAAACTCGCTAAGAACTCTTTGATTTCATGTTATTACGATATATATGTATGTGTGTGTGTGTGTGTGTGTGTGTGTGTGTGTATTTGTGTGTGGGTGTGTGTGTTTGTGTGTACTTTAGCCGTATATAGACAGATAGTATATATATTTAGATATATATATATATATATTTGAAAAATCTTGCACATTTTGCTCTGGGCTAAATCGTTTATCGATAATTCTTTATCTTCTTTTTGTTTTTGTTTTTCTTTTTGTTTTTTGTATACGTTTATTAAATAGTCATTAAATTGCGTAGTTAATTACGTTAGATCGATAGCTATATCGATAAATCGTTAAATCGAGAATTATGTAAATCATATATATACAAGAAGGGCAAACAACAGCTGATTTTCGATAAAAATAATAATTTCGATAACATTCTCTCCTTGCCAGCCGCTGAGTCGTCGTCGTTCGCGCGGCCGTCGCTTAGCCCAAAACTTAAACAAATTAAATTGTAATTAGAAATTATTTAAAGCAACTTAAACTTAAGAGTTAAGAGTTCGTTTTTTTTTCTTCCGTTTGTTTAATAATAATATTTATCGATTGCAGCTAAAAACAAAAACTAACGAGAGTTTTTTTTTATCCTTTCTGTAACTTTAAAACACATACATAATAGATATATATCTATATATATAGAGTATATATATATTTGAATAAATATATATGTTAATTTAATTAGCTTTCGATTTTGTTGTTTCTTGCTGTTTCCTTTAATTGGTTATTAATTGCTGTTGAGGTCTACGTGATGCATGGAAACGAGCGGAGTCGACAGGGTTGCCAAAGGTGCAGGGTTGCCAAGCATTGCACTCACTAATCTGCTACTAAATCGCTGACGAATTCGAACTCGAATTCGAATTCGAACATGTCGAAAACGTTTCTATGTGTACTATTTTTTTTTAACTGTGATAAACACTAATCGATAACTTCCTCTCTCTCTCTCTCTCTCTCTCTCTCTTTCTACTTATAGCTAAAGCTTAGTTTTTTTTTTGCGTCTGTGGGAAATTTGTTTGTGGTTTTTTTTTTTGGGGAATTTTTAAACATTGCGTTAAATATGCTTAAAGACTTATCAACTATATATTTGGTGTAACTTTTTGAGTTCTGTGTGTTTGTGTTGTTGTTGCTTTTCTATGTTGAATTGTTTAACTGTTATACATGCGTGTATATTTGTAGACTAAACTGTAATAATATTAATGCCGCCACTTCAGCTTTCAATCCTCTTCGAGTTCCAACAGCTATGCAAACTAAATATAATACAGTTTTGCGAGCACTGGCCCCAGAAATAAAAACAAATAACGACGCATCCAAAGTGTTATACACGGCACAGTGGTTCCTCCTCCTTCTCCTTCCCTCTCTATCTCTGTGTTCCCTGCTTTGTGCTTGGCGTTAGACGCTTTAGATGGGGGAAATGGAGAGCGGCGCTGCAGCCGTATCCGGCATGTATTCCTTGAGCAGATCGCGCAGACGCAGTATCTCACGTCCAGCTGCCGCCAGATCACCCTGCAGCGACAGCTCTCTCTCCCGCAAACGTTTGATGTCCCTTTGGCAGGTCTGCAAGCAAGGTAGAATATCAGAATAAGTTGAGTGTTCTCTAGATTCTCTTCTCTCTCTCTCTCTCTCTCTCTCTCTCTCTCTACTTACCACATTCTGTCGCAGCAAATCGAGCTTGTCGCACTTGAGCCGCGTCACCTCCTGGCGCAGATTCTCAATCATCATGATGGTCTCGTTGCTGGGCGAGCTGCCCATCATGGTGGTGCCCTGCACCCCCTCGAGGCACAGCGAACAGGCCTTGGTCGTTGCCTCCGCGGAGCTCATGCTCTCCAAGCCCGTATCGCTGTCTATGTAGGCGGCACCGCCGTCCAGATGGCCCATCATTGGATCCAGATCAACGCTGTTCAGGCTCGAATCGTCGCTAGCCTCGGACATGGTGGCCACGGCCACGCCCACGCCCACAATGCCACCATTCTGGGCAGCGCTGACTGCGACAGCGGCAATGCCGCCGCCATTTTGTTGGCCACCAGCCGGATTGTTGTTGTTGTTGTTGTTATGGTTATGGTTGGCCGGACGTGAGGTAATGTCCGGCGATGACGATGTAGACTCATTTGAGGATTTCGACTTGGACGACGACTTGGAGGCCGTGCGACTGCAGGTCTGCAGAGAGACAGAGAAAGAGAGAGAGAGAGGTGGATTAGCTAAGGCTTTCAGTAAAGTAAATTTCTAACTTACATTTAGATTGGGCGTTTGTGTCTCGGGCTGTGGCTCCTTCTTGGAATTTAGTGTGCCCACCTTGGTGTTCACGCTGAACTTGTCCGGATGCGCTCCGTTGCCAGTGTCCACGCTCTGCGAGCGCACACGCATGATGAGCGCCTTCTTGACGGTGTCAATGAATCGAGTGCCGGCATTGCCGCCACCACCGCCGCTCTCGGACTTGGGTGTCTCGGGAGTCGGACTGCCGGCCAGGGTCTGGGATAGATCGGCGCCTAGGAAGTCGCGCGTCTTCTCTTTCAGCTCCTCCACCAGATTCTGGAGCAGCGAGGTGCGTGTGCGCAGCTCGAGCTTGGCAAATTTCTCGGCCTTGTAGCAGGCATTCTCGGCATTGATCAGCTTGGTTAAGAGGAACTCCTTGAACTCCTGACCCTTGCGAAAGACCGCCGGATTGGGCAGAGTGGGACCGAAGAACGGCACATCATCGCGTGCCGTCACGCTCACCTTGTAGCGTGTGTGTGGCGTGTTCGGCTCGAGCGGCTGCACCACAATGAACGCGTGCAGAAAGTGACTGGCTATCATGTCCGGGGAGAAGGGTGTGTTCGTCTCCTGGAACACAATGGCCACAATGTCGTTGCCAATGTGCCGCTTGCGCTGCAGCTGCTGCGGATCGCCCTCGGTGTGCGGCAGCAGTGTGGACACATGGAACATAACCTCGCGCTCCTTGAACACCTCATAGACGGCCGTGTCGCCAGTGTGTCCATTCTGTATGTCCAGGCCGCCGCGATAGCCCTTGTGATCCTTGAGCCGTATGCGCTGGCCGAGCACATCGAGGAATTCGTCGAAGGCCGTCGAGGTCTGCTGATTGCCGAAGAGCTCCTCCTCGGTGGTCTGGCCATATCTTTGGTAGAGCACGCCGAACTTGAAGTGCGAGACAAGCACATGCTCGTCGTAGTCTTTGATCAGCTGCGATGCCTTCGGGCACAGCACCGGCATAAAGTTATCCACCTGTATCTGTTCGTTCAGCAGTCGCACCATCTTCGCCGGACTCGGCTGGGCGCCCAGGCACGACACCGGTATCAGCTCGTGCATGGTGCCCGTGCGCAGGCGCAACAGTATGCGCATATGCTCCTGATTGGCCACATTCTCGGTTTTGATCGAGATGAGCACGGGGCCCAGCTGCTCGTCGTGGCCAACCAGATTCGAGTGCTCCCTGGCCGCATAGAAGCGCCTGTAGCACTTGGCCGTATCGTCCATCTCGAACTTGGCCATCCAGGTGGTCTGCGGCAGCTGCGGATTGCCGCGTGCATCGTAGCTGCACTCGTGCTCGGTGCCATCCAGCCAATAGCCGCCGTGCAGTGGCAGCAGTATCATCGGATAGGGCGCCGACTTGGCCAGCGCATCCTCGAGCAGGCGCTGCGAGGCGGGTATGGCCGACACAATCGAGGAGTTCGATGATACCGATGATTGTGACTGATAATGATGTCCGTTCGATAGCAGCTGGCCGCCGCTCAGCTGCGGCGATGCGGGCGTTGAGCTGGACGCGGAGCCGCCAGTCATTGAGCTGCTGGAGTGATTCATTGAATGACGCAACGTCGCTCGAGAGCCCGAATGCTGCAGTCCGCCGCTCATGTGACCGCCATCGTGTGGTGAATGTGGCTGTGGCACGCGCTCCTCGCTCGGATTGCTGCCACGATGATGCTGCAAAGATAGACAGAGAGAGAGAGAGAGAGAGAGAGAGAAGGAGTGGGTTAGTGCTTAGCTTGGATCAAAGTCTATAATTACAGGGTATGCACAGCATCTGTATGTGTGGGCAACGGCAGCGACTCCTACGAGCGACAGAGCACACATGGGCTGCATTATAATTTCATGCAATTATCGTCGACGTCTATGCAAATGCCCCCGAAGCCCGAAGCTGGTTAATGGCAGGGCCCAGGCCAGGCCAGGCCAGACCCGTCCCGACCATGTGCCTGGCAATTTGTTGGCTCTAAGCAAATACGAGCGACGCGCATTCGCGCTCGCATGTGGGCGGCTCTGTAGTGTGTTTGGGCTTTGCAGTTCAGCGAGTGGAACCCGTTAAATTTTGGATTTTGATTTGACATGAACATCCTTTTTTAAGCGGCGCCAGCTCTGCGCGCTTTTGTCTAGCCAAAGCCAAAGCCAAAGCCAAACCCTAAAAGACCCCAAGTCCCGCCCTGCTCCGGCTGCAGGTTGCGCTCACATATTAAAAACTTCTTTTATTTCTGTCTGTTTGGCCAGCTGCAATTTCTGTCTATGGCTGGCTTGCTGCCAAATTTGGCTCGTAACGGGTTGACACGGCCAAGGGGTAGGGCAGCCCGATACAGCTCTGTGTGTGAGTCTCTCTTAGGTCTTTTCGGGTTCATCGATAGTTCATGCCTTGATTTAAGAGTCTGTTGGCTGCCAAATGCAACTGCTGTGCACTAACCTGCTCACAGATTGCGCGATTGACCGAGTCATTAGGAATAAATGAATTGAGAATGGTTCGAGCTGGATGTACTTGAGTGGGGGCAAGGGTTAAGGTTATTGTCTTAAGTTATATGCGAAGTTTTCCTTAGCTCAGCACAGTTGGAGGATGCGAATTCGCAAAAGGTTAATTTAGTTCTTTAACTGTCTAATATGAAGTGTGCAAGTTAAAGAGAAGGTTTGGCTGAGCTCATGGCAAGTGAGTTCATGTAGAGTGGAAGTCCTTGGGTGCACAGAAGATGTTCAGAAACTATTCTTAGCTAAAGACTTAAAAGCTAGAAGAACTATATTGAAAGAAACCTTGAATAGCAAGTAATTAATCGGCTGATAAACGATCAGAAGGAAGTGCCTGGCAGCTGGTTTTGATTTAGCTATACGATTCTTAAATATGCTGAGCTAAGCAGAAAAGTGAGTTACATAGACTGAATTCGCTTTTTAGTTCACTTTCTAAATAAAGCATTGTGGAACTTTTAAAAATTAGTCTAAGCCATCGTATCATATATCATAAGCCATTCAGGCAATACTGTTACTCCTCTGATACATTTCCAATCTATCGAAACTCTTTGTAAACTCGAGCAACAGCCCAAAGCTAAGTCATTTCCACTCAGTAAAAGTGAAGAAAGTCATAGGAAAACAACTCTTCATAAAGCCAAATGTCATATTTATATTGATATATAAAGGCATTTGATATCCATAAAAACAGAATAAAGCCAGCACTAGTTTATTAGCTCAGAGCACTGTGACGGTCTTCAGTCGGATGCAGTCGGAATAGGGCACATTAAGAGATTGTGAGATTGTACTTTTATTGCCCGAGTCGAGGTCAACTCGTCGATTTGGTGCACATTTCCACACGACATTTTATGCAATGTTTATTTTTTAAGTGCAATTTAAATGCTGTAAACTGCAGCTTACTGCATTCACTGCATTCACTGCATTTGCCGACCACTAATGAGTGCATTGTCATCTCTGATGTTGTTGAATGTTAAATGATTGAATGCATTCAGCCACATTTTGGAGCAGCGTGTGAATTGATTATGCAAATGCTGCACGACTTTCAACATTTAATGTGGCAATAGAGGAAAAATTAATATATTAAATAAATATATATATACTGTGGTAACTCGAGAGGAGGTCGGGCCAGAGTGGCGGCCAGCTAGACTGGCTGAAGGGAGGGTTTTCCGTTTGAACTTCCTTTGTCACACGCTTCATTTGCTGTATAGATTGGCTAAACAGTTGGGACAATCAGACGCTGTCTGGCCTTATTGGTTAGCTAGCTGTATTGGGAACGGAATGAGTCATACAACTGAATTTGCCCGACCAAACAGGAGTGGCTAGTGATAAAAGGCCAAATCGGGGGTAGGGAATCGTTGGCTTAATTGGTTCTGGAAGGGGAGGGGGGAAGACTGTGTCAAGTTACGTTGTGGCGTGGCGTGGCGTCTAATTTGATGAGATTTGAAGATGTTGAAGTTTTGTCTGCCTTTAGTCTAATTAAACTCGCATTGCCAGCCAGACTGTGTCCAATTGACAGTGGAGGGGTCTAGCGATGCGAAGATATGAGGAAGAAGCTGCCTGCCACTCGAGTATTAAGAACACAACCGGAAAAACTAAAATTTAATGAATGTGGAAAAAGAGGAATAGGCGGAGGAAGGGAAAGCATAACGAAAGCACGAACTAATACCGAACGTAGCGCTTCATACGTGTTTGACAATTACGATGATCGCGCAGTGCTCATTATGATGTTGTGCCGATTCTTGAGAACTTAAGCGGATTACAGACAGAAACAGACAGAGTGGGAGAGAAGGAGAGAGAGAGAGAGAGAGAGAGAGAGTGAGAGAAAAGTGTTACAAACGCAAAACCATGAAGCAAACTTTGGGGCCAAATGCTGAGAACTTTCGAGGTTAGTGGGGTAGAGGCTGCAGCAGAGCTGGCGTGAGAGGTGGGGCATGGCGGTGGAGCATCAGACAAGGCGCAACCCCTTGAGCTGAGCGGCGACTGCATTGAACAGGCCATAAAAACAAAGCGTGGAGACGTTTTGCATAAGTCGAAGGGCAGGCAGAAGACCCTGAATGATGGGCCAGCCCCCGAGCCCTGCGCCCAGCCTCTGAGCACATCCTGCGCGAGACGCCAACGTCAACAACAACGTTGTTTGTGTTGCTGTTGTCGTTGTCGTTGTTATTGTTGCCGTTGGCTCAAGTGCAGGGCCCCCATCATTAAAAATGTGCATTTTGCATTTGCTGCCGTTGCTGCCGTTGCTGCGGGGGCGTTGAAATCTTTTGCCTGGCATAAAATGAAAACAAAGTCTAATAGCAGAAGCAGCCAGGCCGATGCCAGATGTAGAAGAGCAGGGGTTAAGGCAGCCATGGAGTGTATGTAAAACAAAGCACAGGAAGCCATCTGTGCACAGTTTGACAGGCAGCGCTTGTCAAACCCATTTCTGACTTTCATCACTTATGCAGCGCACATTTCTTGTTGTTATTGTTGTTGTTATTGTTGGTGGAAAGTGTGGCACATGATTCTAGCGAAGCGTAAAAAGAGTTGCAAGCCCGTTCAAGTGATTGATATATGCAAGCGATATACATACATATATACATATATATACAGATATCTGTCTTTGTATATATGTACATATGTGCGCCACGCACGTGCAAAGTGCCAGCCGACGCTCTAGACTCCACTTCTTGGGGCCTCTGGCTGGGAGTTGGCGACAAAAGCTAAGCCAAAAAAAAAAAAAAAATAAATAAATAAAAAATAATTCCACCCACACATGAGTTGGACTTGATTTATGTGCTGGGAGCCTGTGACATAAACACGTTGCAATCGACTGATTCTTGCCTCTGCACTGAGGCATGAAATGATAAATATTATATACGATATATGCATAGCTCTCATATTGAAATATATGTATATATGCGCCCAATCGCATGACTATTTCATTTTAAAATGTATTCCACATAAATATATCAAATCAAAGTTGCATAAATCAAACGCGCTGGTAAATAAATCAATGCGGTGCTTGTCAAACTGTCAGTGCAGCCCAAACTAAGCTGTTCGAACGCAAGAATTACGATTAGCAAAGCTTATATACATCTATAAGAAATAAGATCTAGCTGAACATTGAATTTTATATTATGCATTAAGTTGTTGCATTATGCTGCTTCCAAATCAAAATGTCAAGAGTTAAAGTTCAATTTCTTTATATACATATATATATATACATACATATAAAACTTTTTATAGATACTTTAATATTATTTATATATTTTTTGTAGACTTTTTATGTTGTAAATTTTATGAGTTTCTTATCTTTCGTGAACTGTGTGCGTTGATTATTGATCAGTAAGTCCATTAGTCAGCAAGCCAGCAGTCAGCCATTCAGTCAATTAATCAGGCATTTAGTCAATCAGACAGTGAATGAGCCAGTCAAGCAAAGTCAGTCAATCAAACAGTCAGTCAGTCTGTCTGTCAAGCAATTCAGTCAGATAGTCAGCTAGTCAGGCAGACAGCGAGAAGCAGACTCAGAGTCAGTCAATCAAGCAGTCAGGCAGATAATCAATCATAAAGTCAGTCAATCAAGCAGTCAGTTAGTCTATCAGTCAATTAATTAGAAAGTCAGTTAGTCGGCAGGTCGGCAGACAGTCATTTAGTATATGCAATCAATCAATCAGCTAGTTAATCAGTCAATCAATCAATTAGTAGTCAGCCAGTTAATCAACCAAGCAATCACTTAATCAGCGTCAATCTGTCAGCCAGTATGGAAATCCAGCAGTCAGTCAATGTAGTACTAGTCAGCTAGTCAATCTATCAGTCAATCAATCAATCACTTATGCAGTTCCAGTCCAACAATCAATCATTCAATCAAATATCCATATATACAATGCATGTGCTTATATAGATGCAACTCCACATTTTTGGGCATATATCTCATTGTGTTAGCTTTTGCTTTCCTAATAAGCCCTATTTTACGCTTTTCTCGCTTTAACCTATTTTAATTTTTATGCACTGCTGTTGGCAACAGTTTTTTTCAGAGATATTAAAAGTAGCTTTTACAGTTTATACCAAATGGTTTTTGTGCGTTTTGTTTTTGGATTTTTCGTAACGCTCGCTGCACGTGAGCTAAATGCCAAAATAGTTGCTTTTAAGCGCTTTCACACATTCAATTAACACACAACTATATATATGTATATGTGTGTATATATGTGTGTGTGTGTGTGTGTGTGTGTGTGCAGGTGTCACTGTGTGCAGTTGAAGCACGTATGTGCTTCTAAAGGGTTTTATGCTGCTCGAGTTCTTATCGCATTCTTCGTCATGCGCTTTGCTCATTAAGAGATTTGACATAAAAACTGACCCAAGTAATCAGCAGTCGAATTCCTAGAAATATTCTTATAGAGTTGTATATATATATATATGTATATATATATATATATATATACATATATAAACTAGATGCAACCAGGCGATAAAACTAATTAAATTTGAAAGTAAACTTCTTGACTGTTTGAGCAGCAATAGTTGCTGCTGCTGCTGCTTACAGTTCGAGCAGCTCGTTTTATATGACACATCAAATTGCAATAAAGCTTACAGTTTGAGCTGCTCAGGTAGCCATAGTTGGGGGCGATTTGAGTAGCATAAATTTCAGTTTTTTATGAGCTTTGCTTAACGTTTTATCAAACACCAATGACCAAAACAACGAACCACTTAAGGCAACTTGTCGCATTTGTTGCTTTTGTTGCTTTTGTTGCTTTTGTGTTGTGTGCGACAATTTCATTAGCCAAAAAAAGCGAAAGGCGCTAGCCGTATTTGGAAAATCCGTAAACAAACCGAATTGAAAACTTATGCAAGGCGCTTGATTGATTTTCAAAACGTTTTTAATTACTTAATAAACAATTTGTTAGCAGCGGATCTAAAAATAAACAAGCTGCTCTGCTACGGCTTGTGGCATAAAATTAAAATTAAGAAAAATTGTTATTTAAATTTTTGTTGCTGCTTTTAATTGGCCGCAACAACGCGTTGTTGCATGTGGCAACTTTGACCCAATTCGTGCGCAATGAACCCATCACAAAATTTGCATAATGAAGGAGTTGTTGTGACTCCCTCCCCCTCCCCCCCATCGCTCTCTCTCTCTCAATCTCTCTCTCTCTTTCTCTCTGCCTCATCGTTGTCGTCTTTGCGTGTGTGTGCTGCATCAAATTAGTTGCAACAATTTGATTACAGCAACAACAAACTGGCAAAAGCACTCTCACGCCCACGGCTAGACTGGAGGAAGAACCCTCAGCGACCAGGTTCACCTCATGTTGCACGTCATATTTACTGCTTTTTTCCCCCTCTGCTTCTTCTTCTGCTTTAATTTTTTGTCATGGTTCTGTGAGCTGGGAAGCGACTGGCTGTCAAACTGTAAGCGATCGCAGGCACAGTGGGCGAAAATTGTTTGTAAATTTATGTGAAACATTTGAAAAAAATAAATTATAATAAAAAAATTTAATAAATTTCATAGAATTCTCAAATTAAATATAAATTTGTTTTAAAAATTAAGCAAAAATAAAACATTAAAAAATCTCTTATTTTTTCATAGTTTATAAATTAAATAAAAATAAAAGTAGACAAACTCTAATTAATGTACTTCCATTACCTAGCTTACGTAACTAATTCAAATCTATATTTTGCAACACTGTGCGCAGTCGCATTTCTTTTGTCTCATATCTTTGTCTTGAGCTTTGGCCACTGCGCGTCAATCAGCGCACTCATTTGAATGGCCCTTGCGGCCCCTTTGTGTGGCCCCTATCTGAGCCCTTTTGCTGAGCTGCCTGCGCATGTGCATTGAAGCTGCGCCGTTTCCACTTGGCTGCACAAACTGAGGGCGAAGCGTTGCAGCAAGCTGCGGCCATGCTGTGCCAAGAGCTCTGTGAGGTGGCAGTGGCAGCGTTTTAGCTGCCTCTTCTTCGCTTCTGCTTCTTCATCGTCTTCTTCTTCTGCATTTTTTTTTTTTTTTAGTTTTATGTAAGTTGCGCATTTAAATTACAAACAGCTGACAAAAGTTGAGCTCAGGCGCTTGCCCAACCTTTTGGCTAGAGAGATGGGCTTTGCCCCCTTTCATATTGTTGTGCGGCTTGCCCGCTGCGCTTCGTTTGCTTTTCTCATAAAATAATTGCGCGTGTGATGAAGTCGATCCAGGCTAAAGCGAGAGAGGGAGATGGAAGCAGTCAAAAGGGCGGCAACCGAAGCGAAGACTTTTGGCTTTCAACTGGGAATTAAGAGGCGACGCTGTTGCTGCTGCTGCTGCTGCTGCTGCTGTAGCTTGTCCCACGTTCTGCTGAGAATTTGGCAACGAAGCGTGAAACATGAACAACAACATCAGCAACAGGAATAACTATAGCATAAACAACCACACGCCATTGCTTGTTGTTGCTAACGTCTTCCTAGAAGCCAACTTGTAGCCCAAAACCAAAACCAAAAAAAAAAAAAAATTCGCGCTGCTCTCAACTTGTAATCTGTTCCAGCAGCAGGAGCAGGCGCTAGGGTCAAGGGGTTATAGGGGGGCACCTGACACTACCTGACATTTACTGAGAATTTGTAGCAAAGCTTTTCCATCATAAGCACTTTTTCGCCGTCTGTTGGCCAGCTGTCATAACTTTGGCAACTCTGACACAGCTCGCATTGTTTCAGACTTCTTCTTTTTTTGGTTTGGTTTGGTTTGGTTTGGTTTGGTTTGTTTGTTAATTATACAGCTGGCGGGCAATTAGTGCTGGCCACGCCCACAGCGACGCACTAGTCGCAGTCCCAGTCACAGTCGCAGTCGCAGTCGCTTTTATATTGATTTAACAAGAAGCAGGAGCATGAAATTGGAACGCGTCGCTATTTACGTAGGCAAAACAAATGCGAATGCGCACATTTGCATCATTCATGACGTTGGCAACCCTGTACTGCACAACCCTATAAGTGGAGCATCGAGTGGGTGGTGGCTGGTGGGTTGGGGTTGGATGTTGGGTGTTGGTACTTTGGGGTCAGCTGGGGCAGCTGAATCTTTGGCTGTTGACACTTTTTGGCCCTGAGCTGCTTTTCACACTGCCTGCAAATAGCGAGTGCACACTTGTGCTGAGTATACAGTGCCTGTTAAGGTAAGAGTGCTTGAATTATGCCACTTTCCCTATGCAAATTAAGTAATCTTATAGAGCTTCCAGCAGCTGCATGCGTAATGGAAGCTGAAAAAATATGCTAAAAGTTGAAAGAGGTTCAGTTGGGTTAGGAAAGAGAAGAAGCTTGGGAGAAGCTCTCTCTCTCTTTCAATCTGAATGTCAATTTTGTCGTTCGTTGTATATCCTCGCAGTCAACTAAAAAGTTATCGATATCTGCAGCTATCGATATAGTAAACAAAAGTAAATCAAGATCTACCCATCCTCCTAGCTATACATTCGCTTGTCTGAAATTATGGCGCATAGTTTCAGCTAAATGAATTTCCCTAATGATGTTTCTGTCTCGAATGCTAAAAATACTTTAAAAGCCGTTAAATTTCTTTAACAGCGCTTTACATATAATGTGTAGCAAGAGCCCATTGCAAATAACTTCAAGCCGAGCATTTCAGCTTCTGCTCAAACCTTTCGTAGTTTATAGTTTTTTTTTTTAGAGCATCGCAAAATCGAGCTTTCAGCTATTATAGCGACTATTTGTCTGCCAACATTTTGATTGATTTATGATGAGCCGGCGAGAGATTTGAGAGATTTCTGACTCTTTCTGACTTTTTCTGACTCTGACCACCCGCCTGTGCCTGCGTTGGCGTCATCCAGCAAAAAAAAAAAAAACCAAAAAAATCATCAGCTGAACATTCACTTTTATACGCTCGACTCTCTCACCCAACTACAGCGACGCTTTGTAGCTGTATGTATGTATGTGTACATGTATCTGTATCTGTATCTGCATCTGTGTGCATAACTCGTATGTATCTCAGTTTTTGCATATTCGCGTTGGTTGCTTTAGTTTTGACTTTTTTTTCGGCTCTGCACAATGTGGGTCAACGCACGTCCGGCTCCTCGCAGCTGACAAAAACACCAGCAACTTGCACATCGTTTATCTTATGCATTTGCAACTGTCGCCTGCTGTGTGGCTGTCAAACTGTAAGCTGCCAGCGACAATTGCCGTAAATTGCAAATGCACTTATTTATTTTACGCTGTATTTTTAGCAAACGATTGCTTACAAGTGCGCACCCCGCTCGCTCTCTGTGCCTGGGGCGGGCGCCATTGCGACTTATTGGCTGCATTATGATTGCAGTGGATCGACGGCACTGGAGAAGCCAGACATGCAGCATACAGATTTACACTTATATACATACATATAGCACTCGATCCCTGCTGCAGCCAGACATTTCTTGACTTATTTATGACTACTTAATGCCTTTTTGGTTGTCTGTGAAAAACTATTTTGTGGCACAGATTTGATTGGGTTTCTTGGTGACTCATTCAAAATTTGTGAAAACACAATCAAGAAGGGAGTTATGTATATATCTCAATCAAAATTAAGATCAATTATGAATCAGCTGCAAGCACTCTCACTGTCTTGCCACAATGACTTGAAACATATTTAACAAATTAGTTGGGTGTGAAATATTTATGAAAACATTTGGCCAACTGTGAAAAAGAGCACAAAAAACAGGCTAAAAATTATTGCGAAATTTCTGTGTGTAACTTAATTAAATGAAAATTGAATAAACTGTTGTAAATACATCAATAAATTAACAGCGCATAAAATTATTAAACAACAGCAATAAAAATTGCTGAAAAAACTAAGACACGCAATGCAAAGTAACAGTGGCTGCAATCAGTCAATGCACGCAGTCAGACAGTGAGTGGGAGAGAGAGAGAGAGAGATGAGGCAGATGAATTGATGAAGATTGGCATGTTGCATGCTGCATGCTGCATGTTGTTGCATGCGCCACAGCAATTAATAAAAGGCAAACAAAAAGCCTAGACGAGACTTTTTGACAGCTACTGTGATAACTGCCACAGGCCGCACAGACAAAGTGAAATGCAAACAACAACCAACAAAAGAGAGAAGAAAAACAAAACAACAAAAATCAAAGTTAAGCAATGAGCAAAAGCGTCCGAAAATTTAGTTTAGCTCAGCAAAACAAAAAAAAAAAAAAACTAGTAAATAAAACAAAGCCAAACTGCAAATAGATAAAGCTATATCTATATCCATATCTTAAGCACACACACACATACATAAATATATGTGTATATGTATATATATATATATATATATATATATATATATATATATATATATTACTATGCAATGCAGTTAACACTTTCAACACAGAGCAAACAATTCAGCATGATTCACGCTTTTTTTTTGGTGGCTTTGGGTGCGTTACAGTTTGGCAGTCACTGCCGCAACTTTCTTTTTACGAAATTTTTATGAAGAAATTCAAGAGAAGCAGCCAAAACACAAGCAAAAAAAAGTTTAAGCTAACAACAACAACAACAACTGCTGACTGATGAGCTATGGGCGTGGCCGGCGTGGGCGTGTTAACTACATATTTTCTTAGGCTTTGCTTTAGGGCTTCCCTCGAGCTTTGTTTTGATTCGTTTTTTGTTTTTTTTTTTTTTGTTTTTGGCGTTTGTTGCCTTAGCTGTTGGGGCTAATGAATTTTTTAACACAACATTGCGAGCATTTAATTTAGAAAATCTACGAATTGACTTTCTTTCCCAGCCTGACAGAAAAAAAAAACTAAAAAAAAAAAAAAAAAAAAAAAAAACAGAAACGAAAAAACCGGAACCTCTCGCGGCTGTGGCTTAAGCATTTGTAGCTTTGTATCTGTAGCTGGTTTCTTGTCTATCTCTTATTATCTTTTATTTCTTATTTTTTACACACACGCGACGGCTTCGTTTGTTGGCGATTTGAACCTTGGCTCTGTGGCTTGAAATTTTATTATCGTTTGAAAAGAATCGAAAACGAAAATTCGGCAAAAACCAAAAATAAAATTCAATTAGCAACAGAAAAATGACGAAACAAAAAGAAATAAATACACAGATTTGATTAATAATTGAACTACAGTCAAGGCTTTTGGTTTTTGTTATTCAAATTTTGTTGTAGACCTGCAGAGTAATGTATTTACATATACATATGTATGAATGAGGTCAAGTAAATGATCATGCTGTGGATATTATGGCCGTAAATCAAATTGACAAGTGTTAAAAGCAGATTCATATCGTGAGTGCATAGAAGCAGAGGAAGCAAAAGTAATTAATGCTCGAGCAATGCCAAATCGACAGATTACCAAAGTCAGAGTCAAGTGAGTGCGAATGAGTGAAATGATCTAAGAAATAGCTAGAAAAATTGAATTTTGTAGAAATCACTTGATAAATGAGCTGCAAAGTGAGCTAAGTTTATGAAATATGAACGAGTCTTCAATTTAAATATTTATTTATTGCAGCTTTATACTTGGTTGATCTGATTTCTAACAGCAACAACTATGCAAACTCTGTTCAAGTATTGTAAATGTCAAAGACTTTGAAGCACATTTGCTAACATTGAATGTGAATTGTTTTACAATTTTACATTTAGGAACTACTCGGAAATATGTGGCAATAAAATTGCAATTGTTCCCAGACCAAAACTTGAGCAGAGCAATGCCATTTAAATGGAATTTGAGAGTGTCGAATTACATTTAACAAATATGACTAACCACAGACTTGATTCTAAGAAATGAGCTGCAGACTACAATCAATCAATATTTTCTTTATTTATTAGGTATGGCATATAGTTGAAAACTAAGGTATAAATGAAAAACTAAATAAGTAAATGTTTATTAGTAATTAAATAAATACATATACAACTTCTATTAGCTGCTAGGTATGACAGCCCAGCTTCTTTTTGGTCAGTAAAATAATATAAACATGTTTGTTAATGTCGTCAAACTTTGCTGCGTCGACTACTCTTAGCCACTGTCGCTAAGCTTTAAGCGAATAAGAAATTTGCGAGAGAAGCCAGCGTTCAGCTTTTGTATATTTACTTAAACATTATATAAATATTTATAAATTATTATTGTAAATAAATTATAGCGATTTTTTTTTATACTATTTGCCTTGAACAATCCAATTTAAATTTATTTTATTTTTATTTCTTTAAAATAATTTATGATGAGCTAGCATACAGCTAGAATGCTCTACAGAACCCATCCATCCACCTAGCTAATGAGGTATTCAAAATATTCTTAAATAAAATATTATGTCATATGCGTATGTATAGCAGTCATTGTTATATATGTATATAAAAGAAAGCAAGCTGAAGAAACTCTTAAACAATATAACAAAAGAAATACTTATTTCAGATTAAACACATATTGAAAGAGAACTACCTGACAGGCGCACCTGTAACACTGCACGAATATAACACTTGTAGAACAAAAGTGCAAGAGAGAGATATAATAATAGTATATAGCGCATGATTGTATAGCAAAAGTATAATAGATATAATGGTAGCACACATATATATATATAAATAGGAACCAAGCTAATTTGGTTGGGCAGGTGCTTAAGCGCTTGCCTTTTCGCATGCATGAAATAACGCATGCCATTAGAACTGGCTTCAGAAAGGCCGCTCGTTTGTGACTTTGCAGCAACAGCAGCAGCCTTGGCTTAGTTGTAAGTTGCATTTTTGATGACTTGGCTAAAACTTTCAATGGAACAGCAACGAGCCGGTACGGAGAGGGTATGTTGATGGGGGGTTCTTTAACGTCTGAGGTTTCTATGGCTGCCCCCCCCGTTGGGTGATCTGTTTACACAAAGCCTAAGCTTCGACTGCACTTAAGAGCAAACTGCTAACAGCTCGGCTTACAGTAAGCCACAAGCCAGAATTTGGTTTGCTTAAGGTGGGAGAAACCAGTTAACGAGTCAACTTTCAGTTTTCAGCTGGCGAGGAAAAATGACAAGCGGAAAACATTGTTTACATGCGAGCGATTACGAGAGGCAAAATGGCAAATGGCAAACGGCGAATTGCGGCTCACAATGATTCGCAAAAGCAACACAAAAAAAACGGCCGAAAAAAAGCAAGTGAATAAATTATTTATGGAGAGGCGTGGCAGACTTCAAGGCACATTTGATTAGCATATTATCAATCGAGGTTTATCCACCTGCCTGAGAACTCTTAGCTCAACGCTTTTCTCTCTCTCTCTCTTTCACTCTGTTTCTTTTGACTGGCTGTTTTTATGGTTTCATTGACTGATCGCTGATTAGCTCAGCGAGTCAAGAGTTCTTTTCTTTCTGTGAACCTGATTGATAAATTATGTATGTATGTAGCTCTGTTTCTCTCAGCTGTGGCCTGCAATGCATTGTATTCTGGAACTTAACTGCTTTAGTGCCGTTGCTAACTGTTGTTAGATGTGTTTTATTTTTCTGTTTTTGTTCACCTATCGACGCTTCGATGACCTTACGTTTAATTTATGCCAGCCAGCGAAACAACAACAGCTTTAGCCACGGCTATAAGCCCCATGGCCTTGTAATAGTTCTAGGCAGCAATAAGTTGGCCGAAACTCTGCTAGAAACTCTGTTTTAATGCCCCTTGGTTAACCATATGGGGCTAAGCGGGTCGCTTGAGCTGTCAAAAAAAAAGTAGCTACTGGCAAAAGTTGTCATGTTGTGAAGGTAGCGAAGGATGGAGTCATGAAATGAGAGATATATAATTCAATTTCTATACCATAGCATCAGCTATGAGAGATACTTAGTTAACTGTTTCCAGGGTATTTATTGATTCATCACGTTTTGAACACTTGCATTTAGCTGTCGAATTTTGTTTTTTTCTTTTTTGTTTTTTGTTGGCCAAAAAAAAAAAAGCAGAAAAAACTTGCCTGGCATGTTGCACTCTCTCTGCGGCACGCCGGAAAAGCATTGTTTATTGTTATTTGTTGGCTCGCTCAGCGGTTTGCTGCCAACTTTCGCTGCCATGAGAAAAGTTGTGTGTGAAAAGCGCCTGTCTATGTAAATGCTATATCCGTGTGTCTTAGTCGGCGTGTGCGTTGGCATTTGCTCTAACAAGGCTATAGAAATTAGCTCTGACATAGATATACACCAGCTACAAATCGAAACGTTTGAGCATGACAATCAATTCAAGTGCAAATGCTTAAAGCTTAAGCCGAACAGCTACGAAATTGCCTCCCGGGTCCCCACTACCCACCGCTCCCCACTCCAATCAAGCCATGCACATGCCTCCCAGCCCATCCCTCGCTGTCTGTCGAAGGCTGACAAGTGAGCGGATCATTGGCGGAGTGGCCCAACTTGTTTGCTGATGTGCAAAATGATGATAACTTTGACATATTCATCGTGAAACGAGAGCGTATCAAATAAGCTGGCGAAACGAGTTTGAGCCAAAAAAAAAAAAGAAACAATAAAATATAAATAAGCAAAAACAATGCTAAAGGCAACCTGGCATACAGCTAAACAGCTCAGTGCATCCCAAACTGGGCTAAGCCATTATCAAACAAGACAACTAGAATTACGAGCTGAGACCGTGAGTTTATTTTTAAGCTGCTTATGCAGATCAGCAGCTAAGTGTGACCATATTTGTGGCACATAAGAAAAAGTGTGACCATTAAATAATTAAAATGCAAAGCAGTGTTGCAAAATGCCAAGTAAGTCTAATAGAGATTACACAAAAAATAGATAATTATGGCAAAAGGGGACAATTGTGTGGGTAGATAGAAAACGCTCAATTAGTTTCTGTGTTGGAAAGTATGCTAAAGAGATAAAAGCAACTAGTAAACTGGCCTAGGCAAGCTTAGAGTTTCCTTTTCATTTTTAAGAGAACTTAAATAGATTTGCATTGCTAACACATTTATATAGGCCAAAGTGTTAGAAAAATTGTGAATAATTATTAATTAATAAGTTTAATAACTAGGTTTTGACTAGTGTCATATAAAGTGAAGCTAGTTAAAGTGCTGTAAAGTGTGTTACAAAAGCTATGCTTTGTTTATACCTCAACAAATACTTAAATTGATAACTTTTCAAACGCAGTGTTGTAAGCTTCTATAATTAGGTGCCGTCATATATATTGTATAAGTTTGTTAGCAGCTGTTGAAAAGTGTTTCACAAAGCGCAACTAACTGTTACTATACGTAAAAAGTTTAGCCTAGCTAATAATACTTTCCATGTATTTCTTTCTGCCCAAAAAAGAAAAATAAAATAAAACAGTGCTGTATACCGTGCAGAGAAACTCATCAAACTAAAGTGCTTAGCTCATTGCTGGGCGTTGTAATCAAATTATTTTTAGTTTAATTGCGCACAAATTACTTACAAAACTCGCCTGAACACCCGCTTTGCCTGCCCCGCCCCCACCCAACTCAACCCCTAGCCGTGTTAATTGTATTGCTGTTTCGTGAAGTTCGCGCCACAGCGATGACCTAACCAATGCGCATTCCATTGGCCAGCGATGACGACGACGACAGCAACTTCCCAAAAGGGAGAGAGCGAGAGTGAGTGACTGAGTGAGTGAGTGAGTGAGGCTACCAATTATGGCCAAGAGCAAGTGTTGTTCTTGCTCTTCTTGTAGTCGCTTAAGTTAATTTGTTTAATTTTCGTAAAATGGCCAAACGCGCCGAACAGATTAGGCTCATTAATGGGTTAATAATGAGCCCGAAACAATATTAATAAAACTGCAAGAGAAACAAACTTCTGAAGACTAATTAGAGAAAAAAGCTTTCAGTCGATTTGGCAGCCAATTCTAGTTTTGCTTATTGTTCGGTTATTGAAAGCGCATTACGCATTGGGGTCAGCCCGCGGCACAGTTGGACAGTCACTGGCCAGTTCGTTGAACCATGCTGCAGCCATTAAGCCGCTGACCAAGTCAACGACTTGGCCTTTTTTTTACCGCTGCTGTGACAGTTTACAGCCAAAAGGTGAACACACACACATTTTTTTTTGCACTTGATGCGCATTAAATCGTTTCTTGTGGCATGCGCCAAGCGATCTTTAATCTACATAAATGCCTTTGTTTTTGCCTTAGTTTTTATTTCAGGTGTAGCGCGTGTTTTGTGGCTGGGCATGGGACATGACCTGAACGTCTAACGGTATACAAAACACCGTCCGATTGAGCTGTAGGCAAATGTGCAAAGACTACTAAAGGCAAATGGATGTATATCTCTTTTAGTTCATTTAGTACAACTTAACCAACACTGACAGCCATTACTCAACACTTAAGCTGTGTGACCTCACTTAAGCTCTCATTTCATATTTATTTTTTCAATTACAAAGAATCTAATGGAAACGTCAATAAATATTTTGCTCTAACTTTACTTTGTTTTTGTTCAACACTGGCAACTGCAGTATCCTGTTTGCTGCACCTGCTACTGTTGCTGCTGCTGTTGTTGCAGGATGCGGTGGCACGTGCCAGCTGCCCCTAAAAAAACAGTAAACTAACAACAGCCGCAACATATAAAATTACAAATTGGCAGCTGTTATGAGCTGTCAGTTGCCTGCTGGCCAAAAAGGCGAGCAAAATGCAATTAATAAAAAAGAAAAAGAAAGAGAGAGAGAGAGGGAGCGGGAGAGGCAGAAGATGACTGAGAGAAAAAAGCAAAGGAAGTCCAACAAAATTCCACGTCTGACAACTGGCCGGAAGCAGCCAGTGGGCGCGTGAGAAGTCAACAAAAGAAGCCGAACCCGAAAAGAGACTGACTCGAGAGACTCTCGGCAACCACCGCCGGGCCCAGACCACAAAATGCATCCTTCCGCCATAGGGGCGGTAGATGGGGCAAATGATTGAGCGGCGCGCTTCCTGTGGCAGCAAAAGCGAACTGAAACCGAAACCAAAACTGAAACTGAAACTGAAACTGAAATTGACGTCAATTCTGGGCCAAACTAATAAGCGAACAATAGCTCTTAGCTGGCGGGTTTTAGGGGCGGGAGGGGAGCAGCGTGCAGACGAGGTGTGCGGGGCGTGGCAGGTGTGTGACACAAATTTTATTGACAGCTTTAGGAACGACCAAATGGTATTAAATGTGTGCCATGAATTGACACAATAAAAACAAAAACTAGAATAAAGCGCTGAATCATGGACAAGTCGAAGACTCAATACTCTAATCGCAATGTGGCTAATCGATATATGAAAGGCCGATATGAGTTGGCTTTGATGGTATGTTAAGGGTATAGAGAAGAGTGTAATTGCAGAGATTTGGCCTAGACATCAAAAATTGATGAGCTTTTCATATAAAAACTTATTTTTTGATTGATTTTTTATATAGTTTAATGACATATGCTGAAGCTCAGTTGAGTTGGCTTGAAAAGAGGTAAACTTTTTATATGTATGCTCGTTACTTAGTTGTTTTGTATTCATTCAAATATATATATGATATACGATCGAACTTTGCTATGTCTCTATAATATAGAAAATCGATCTAGTCTAAGGATGTGATCACTTTAGTCTCTTCAGTCATATGATATAGAGAACCAATCTATGTGCTTCCTTGCCCGATCCACAATAAACCTTAAGCTGAGAGCCTTATAGACTCAGCTGTCAGTTCTGCCTAAGAGTTCATATTTACATATAAGCTTATCACTTTTCTCTACCTAACACCAAATTCTCACTGCCCCTCGTGCAGTGAGTGTATGAGCTCAGTTAAGTTTTCTATGTCGCCAGCCAAACTATGATTAGCTGCCACCTGAGTGACAATCATATTAATTATTGTTTGCTCAGCGCAGCCCTCAACCCGCGCTGGGCTGTCCCTTGATATGCCCCTATATAGTATGATGACTATATAGTAAATTGCCTGGCCGAAACTGTCATGACAATGTTTTTTGTGTTGCTTTTGCTTTTGCCTTTGTTGCTGTCGGTTTTATAAGCCGCGTTTATTGTTTTATGGCACGACGCTGTTGCAGCTGGCCCCAAGGATTCGCTGCATAAAACATGAGCCAAACACACACACACACACATGTGTGTGTATAGTGTGTGTGTGTGTGTGTGTGTACGCCCCGACAGCTGCGTATGTGGAGCAGCCATTGCGTGTCAGCGGCAAAAGTTCAAAGTTGACGCATTGGCAGCAACATTTGCGGCGCAATAAATCTGAGCCCGCAAGCAAAACATTTCAAATGCATTACGCGACAGCCCGCTGGGAGGAATAGCTTTAAAATAAATACATTTTTCGACTTGACTCCCACGAGTGTACGTATGCATGCACATACATATGTATAAGCATTGACAATCAATTTAATAATTGATTTGTTATTGATGAAATTATAATGAACTTTGATTGGCTTTCAATTTGCTTAGATTATGCAAAATTGAATTTTCAATTATTTAGAGATGCAAATGAGAAATTAAATTAGTTAAGAAAAACATTTTCTTTTATAATTTCCAAATGGTTTTGGCTTTGAAGTGTTTGCGTTGCTTTTCAATTTCTATGCCAACAATTGCCACATAATAATGGCTTATAATTTCTCTGCTGCTAGGCAAATTCAATTTCACTGCAAATTGTTTGCACATACAGTTTGACAGGCGCTGTGTGGCGGCCACACAGCAGCAATCAAGCCAGTTGCAAAAAAAAAAAAAAAAAAAATAACCCGCTTTAATGTCTGGGACATGTTAAAGTGCTGCTGGCAAGCATGCCATAAATTCTAAGACTTGGCCAGACATTTTTATTAATGACGCAGAGTCTCTCGCTTGCAGTGGAACAGGTGCCATGCAGCTGAGGTGGCCAGGGGGAGCGGGAGGCGACACTTCCTAGCGCCCACTTCCTGAGACACGACTTTGGTGCTTGGCCACTGGCAAGTGGAATTGCTGACTGGCCAGAACCAGAACTTGGCGCGATCGTTGGCCGCTTGCATAATTAACAGAGCAACTGCAACTGCAACAGCGACAGCAACAAAAGTGGCTAATGCAGTTAGCTTTACCGAATACCGTTAATACCGGAGACAACAAACAACAACAACAACAACAAAATACGTAGCTGAAACTGAGACTCGACAACTTCTTTTTTTCTTGCTTCCCATAATCAAAGCGCAACTTCATGCGGCAACTGCAACTGCCTAATGCAATATACAAAAAAAATTAAGACTCTTTTGTTTGCAGCAAGTGGCAAAGCCCCTTTGGCCCCCCTCTCAATCTCTCTCTCTCTCTCTCTCCCTCTCTCTCTCACATTTTATAGACGAAGCTCATGTGAGCATTGTGTTACTATTATAATTATTTGCCATAAATTATGGGAACTCTTGGCAGGCCGTCTGAGCAGACAGGCCGACAGCCGGCCAGAGTGGCAGACAGCGGCAGTGTTGCCACATCGCTTAATTACCCAGCGGCTATCTAATGTGTGAGTGCCGCCGCTCAACCCTTGGGGTTCTCCTCCCCCTCTGCCCACACTATATATACTCTCTGCCTCTCTTACTCTTCATTTAATGTGCTAGTGCAGTAGGCCTCCCCATTGGAGTCTCTTTTCTCTTGCTCTGCTTCTAATGTGCGCGTGCCTCCGCCCATCCCTTCCCCCTTTTTGGAGTTTTTCCCTCTCGCATTTCTTACTTCACTCTGTTGGCTAATGGAACAATCTTTTGCTGCGAGTTCACCAAACTCGCAACATCCGCGCAGACAGAAAAAAAAACAACAACAAAAAACTCACTCTTTGATAATAATAATAATAATAATGATAAATGTACAGTAGAAATTGCCTAATTTGCACGCTCTGCTGTAAGCGTCAGCATTTTCTGTTTTCTTCAAACTTTCCATATGACATTTATGTGTAGATGTATTCTTGGAACTTTCCAAAAACCTGAATGAATTACATATGCTTAAAACAATCAAGTTTACTTAAATGAAGAATAATATGAAAGCTTATTGAAACTAGTTTGGAAGTGATAAGAGAAATTCAAAGAGTGCAGATCAGATTTAATAAATGTGTATATAGTGAATGCAACTTGATCAACTGAAAGCTTCATAAGAATAATCTGTATAAACTGTGTCTGTATCTAACTGGAGTGACCCAACAAAAGGCGTAGCTTGAATATATTTATAATCTATATACAGTTTTGTAATTTAGAAAAGTCATTAAATTATTCCTTTAGTTCGGGCTGCTTTAATAAAGTGCTTTTCGATATAGAAAGCTTCATTAAAGCAATGTGCATTTTAAAAATTATATTAAAATACTACACACTATAAAAAATTCAAAAAAGCTTTCTTAAAGCTCATTTAAACTATCCATAAAATGTATTTACATTAGCTTCAATAGCAACAAATCATTCATTAAGCTTGATTGACTGTTTAAAATTTCGCTTGACCAGTAATCAATCAATGTTTTCCCTCACTACTAGGCTTCACTGTATTTTTAAATTGTCCAGTTCAATGACTGTACATCGCGCAGTTAAATTTCGTATAGTTCGTGTGTGTGTGTGTGGTGAAATGACCTTGAACAGCTTACAAATTGGCAATTTGTTTGCGTTGTGTGTGGAAATCAATGTAAATTGTGTTCCATTAGCTCATTAATGCGCCACTCAGTTAATTAATCAAACATTTTGCCTAATTGCTAAATTAGCGAGCTTAGCGCACCAGCAACCGGCAACTGGCAACTGGTAATATCAACAGCAATTTTCATCTCAATTTTCATCAAGTCAAAGTCAAAGTCAAAGCTAGTTGGCGCTTGACTTTATGAAATTTTCGGGTCTAATGCCTAAGCAAATATGTATTCTGGCCCTTTTCCTTGGCAGAAAATATAAATTTGAGCTGTCGGCTCACAAGCTCATTTCCGTTGTTTCGTAGGCCCCATTCATCAAATGATGTCATAGCTCTGATATATTTATATATGTATGTATGTATGTGTGTGTGTATGTATAGAAATTCCTCATATATGTAATTAAAAGTTGTCACAAAGTTCGTTTCCCACACACGCTTTTCGTGCTTCGCTCCATTGAGCCCAATGGCCAACAACGGTGAACGGATATTTGGTTATATGGCATGTTCTCAGCATTCTCTCTCTCTCTCTCTCTCTCTTGATTCTTTTGTTGCTGGATATCGGCTTACAACGGTAGGAGGTTTGGCTTTATTTTCTCAGGGCGCCAGTTGCTCGATTTGACATGTCGGCGACATGTTTCTGCTCTCATGATTAAACACGTCTTAATGCTTTTGCTTAGCTGACGAGGGCCCTGTCGAGGGCCCAACTCAAGGAAATGGCCTGCAATCACTGGGGAAATTAAATGCAAAAAGAACAGCAAACGTGGCTAACGGCTAGCAGCTCGACTGTGCAATGCGCTGTTTTGCCAACTGACAGAAGGCTGAAGACTATTTGAGCCAATTTGAAGAGAAGTCTGAGAAGATCTATATATATAACTGTTTGGTATATAAGAAACTTTCATCATTTCTATGCCAAATTCATCTACTCTAGTTTCTTTAACGTTTTCTGAGCTTTAATCAACTCACATCTCAATTCTCATATACAGAGTATAAAATGTGCCCGCCCTTAGGCAACTGCTCAGACACACAAAATCGATGCCACACACACTCGTTCACACACTCACACTCACACTCAAACACTCACGCAGGTGGCTTTGGGCAAAAGCCTCTGGCGGCACATGCCACAAAACTCCAACGATAAGTGAAAGTGACGAAAGTGTTGGCCCAGGATTGTTGGGCTAACGAAAAGAGATTTACGACTAATTGGTCGGGCAACACCTGCTGACCGATTAGAGAGGTGCCCAGCTCAGCTGATGAGCTCTGAGCTGTGCGCTGTGAGCTGTGAGCCGTGAGCTGTGAGCCGTGATGAGCTGTGATTGGCAACGTGTCCGCGGCGGAGCCCAACACACTAATCCGCTTACAGTGTGCGCTGACTACAGCAGCTGTTGGCAGCATTTAATTGCAAAAATCCTTCTCTTTTTCTAATTAAATGCCATAAATTTGCGCATTTAATTCTGGACGCGTGGGGGCGGGGCGGGTGTGATTGCATTAACTAAATTAAAAAGAAATATGCGGGAAGTCATGAAAATACATTTTCGAGTCGAGCAGCCACAGCCACAGCCGCAGCCGCAACCGCTCAACTAATCCGCTTTGGCACATTGAATGCAGAGAGAAAATAAATAAAATACTTAAAAATGAAATGAAAAACTGAAAACTGAAGCCGCGCGGCGCGGCACATTTCAAATGCCCAAATGGCGGGGGTGAGTCGAGGAAAAAAAGATCTTGGCCTGCAGGCGCATTCATCAGGCTTTTCCAGAGGTCGCAGCTCGTGATGGGAACCAGTTGCCCAGTTCTTGCTTACAGTGTATATACATATGTGTCTGTGTCTGTGTGTGTGTGAATACGAACCTGCAATGAGAGCGAGAGAGAAATAAACAAGCATTAGTTTAGCTGTATAAAAGGCGGCAGGCACGCCCACACCTCAGGGCAGCTGCCAGTTGTAAAAATAATGTATATATATATATATATGATTTTGATTTGGTACAAAGAAGTTGAGTGGATATTTTTTTCTGCTTCTGCTTGCTGCTTACTTTTTAAGGGTTTTGCAATGTTTTTGTGAGAGGCGAAAAAATATTTTTTTAGTTATTTTTTGTTCGCTTTTTATTGCAACGTGGGAAACAAAAATGTGAGCGCAAAAGGATGTAGCAAGGGTTTCCTGAAAGGAGAGAGCGGAGGGACTGGGGTGGCAGCGAGTGCGATTTATGTGCATGAATTTTGTATGCGAAAACTGCTCGCAGGCAGTGTACCGCTACACAATCCCTTAAAACTGTCAGGCTAATGCTGTCAAGGAGCGCTGTTTACATGTATGTGTGTGTGTGTGTGTGTGTGTGTGAAAACAGCAAAAGGCGAAGAGGAAGATGCTGCAGTAACTGTAGCAGCTGGGTAGCTGGGGGGGGGTAGCTGTGAAAGTAGGTCGCCACGCGCAGATTTTCACTTGCTCTTAACTGATTTGTAATGCAAATGAAGCAAACTAGCGCAGGACGCTGTAACTAGAAGAAGAAACAAGAGCAAGAAGAAGAAGAAGCGTACATTAAAAACAACGAGCGGAAACATAAGAACAAGCCAACTGTGCATAAAAGTGTTCGTGTGTCTGCGTGTAAGCGGAAAGGCAACAAAGGACATGAGACAGGTAGAGAGGTTTTTAGTTCTTGTTGTTGTTGTTGTTGTTGTGCACTTGACAAAAGGCAACTGCAGCCAGTAGTTTAATGGGAAAACAACAACAACAAAAACTTATTGAAGGGAAGAGTCGAACTCGAGATCCTCGCACGAAATGACAGGTGGCACTCAAGAGGAACGAACTGTAATAATAAGCAAACGCAGCGGGCGGTTGGGCTACAGCCTAAGGGTACTTCAGCTAGGCATTGATGGCAATCGTATAGCCAACGGATGTGCGTGGTCTGTGTCCAAATGGATAATGAACTATATAGCCATAAAGAAGCCAAGAATTATTAGTTGCGCAAAATTATGAAAGAAGGAAGCCTGAAGTGCAGCAGCAGATGCAAACTTCCGGGCGAGCACTCATTACAGATAGGAGAGATTAAAGATGTGATAGAATAATAATAATAATAGTATGGTAGAAGTAATCAACCAAGAATTGTTTTGAGCAACAAGAAAAACTAACGAAGCAATTCTTAAGTAAAATAGATTTAGAGAATGGAGCTCTAGATGTATGCTTAGAAGGATCCAGTAGGGTCTAGCTGCTGTACATAACATTTTATGTATTTAGTATATTAATTTTGAATTGCCAACAATATTAGTTATAGAACTTTGAGGACAATATTATATATAGAAAACATAATAAAAAGGCATTCGCAGAAATAGATTTATATATGAATTTTTATAACTTAGTCCGCAAAAGATTATATCTATAAATACATGCATTAAGTGTAATCCCCACGCTCAACAGCCGCCCTAGCCTAAACACTGAACTGGGTAAAAACTCAATTTATGTGCAACATAGTTCGATAACATTTCAATATAAATCTCCGCATTGGACAGGCGATTAGAGACCATCCGGAAATGTAAGTTGCAACTCGTAAGCTGACCCAAATGAACTGGGGCACAGCGCTGCAACGGTGCTGCGTGTTGCCAGCCCATGCATCATTAGAAATGTAACATGTGCTGCAGCTAGACCCCCTGCCCGCCTCTCCGCCACCCCTTTGGCTGCGACAAGTGCAGAGCCAAAGGATTACGCGAATTGCAAAACTAAAAACTAAAAAAAAGTGGAGAAAAAAAAGGTGCTTAGCCAGGGCCGCCAACTCCCAGTTTTGCCAGCTCAGTTGCAAGCGCTCAAGCCTGAAATTGTTCGAGTCGCTTTGTTTTTTGTGCTTTTTTTTTAATACTTTTTTTTTTTGTATATAAGCTGGCTAGGTAGCTGAGCGAGGGCAGTATGGGGGTAGTGGGGCACTGAGTCTGGGGCGAATGCCTCGTTGCATTTAAATATTAATAAACATGGCGTGCCAAGCAAAATGCGCCAAATGCCGAGCGCGCGCGAGGCCCAAATGCGAGCTGCGAACGTGACTTCCATGAGTCAAGCATGAAAGAGAGCTCTGACTCTGACTCTGACTCTGACTGTGGCTATGGCTATGGCTGTGGTTCCAGCTCCAGCTCCAGCTCCAGCTCTGACTGTGCCACGCCCCTATACAGCGCTACAAAAAGGTGTTGCCATTTTTTTTTATTTTTGTTTTTTTTTCTTCCATTTATTTATTTCCATATATATTTTTTTTTTCTTGCTTGCTTGCTGAACTTTGGCCAACAACGCGGCAAAGAGTCATGCAACAACCTTTGCCAAACGAGCACATTGTGGGCGCACCTTTTGGCCATTGGCTGTGGCCCGCTTTTTGGCCATTTACCATTTTCATTCCCTGGCCCATTCATTCATTCATTCATTCATGCATTCACTCAATTCTGATTACTTTGCGGTCCGTGTCATGTCATAGCAAAAGGGTTTCGTCTCTCTCTCTCTCTCTTTCTGTCCAACTAAAAGCTAACATGCAATTCGCCATTCGCAATTCGCATCCCATTCATTTGACGCTGGCGCCATATGAAAATTACCATAAGCATATGCTCAAGAAACCGCCCAGGGTCTACTTATTTGTGACAAGCGACAACAAGCACACAGCGCTACCAAAATTAGTCATGTCCAGAAAAGAACTGAACGGCCATAAGAATAAATATGCAACTTAGACTATGTTTGGCGGGCAGTTGCTATGTTCTGACACATGTTTGCTGGCTTATATATTATTAGATGACATAATTATATATATATATATGTATCAAAGTTGTTTTATAGCACATTCAAATTGTATTTGATTTTTTAAAAATTTAAAATTTATTTATTTCAAAGATCTATGCATATGCGACGCAGTCTTAAGTCTGCTTTAAATGTCAAAAGCTATTATTTCTTAGATATTAACAGGTCAGTATAAAAGTATATAGAATATACAATATATAGAAAGATATACTTGGATTTATATATTTCTAAAGGCATAGGCATGCATATAGATGGATGGATAGTGATAGATAGCTATAGATAGATCTCCAGTCTTGTATTAGTTTCGGTATCTAAGTCATTCAATTCAATTGGATTTAAAAATGAATGAATACCCACAATTATGAGCAACATGACTAGCTAAAAGTAAATATTAAAAATATTATGATGACAAATAGCCTTGGTTAGGCAGCCAAAGTTTTCAAATTACGCGCAGTGTTTGCCGAAAAAACGTGTAATTAAACCGCAGAATTTGTACTTTGTCTTGAGATAATATATCAAATACAACTGCCAGTTATCGTTCCTTAAGTCTAGCTACCCGGCTTGTTCAAACTATGGGAAATAGTTAGTTTTAGTGAAACAACGGAAACATATAGAAATAGTGCTATCCTCTACAGCATATCATGACAAGAATCAAAACAAGACGCAAGAACAAGAAGAAGAAGAACAAGAACAAGAACTTGACAGCCATTCATTTAAAACATTTTGCTTATGTCTCTGCAAACTCTGTGTGTGTGTGTGTGTGTGTGTGTGTGGCTTATGACATCATGCCGACTTGTTGGCGGTTTCTTATACCGAAACAGCAGCAGCAAAATAAGAGAAAAAAAAAACGGCCAAAAGCAGCTGCCAATACAATGAACGATGGACAGGCAGGCCGCGATGAAGCCAGCTGGAAAACTGGAGTTGTATGCGAGTTGGCTCTAGGGTTGTCGCTGCTCGCTCGTTGCAACTGACATTTGAATGAATGTCTTATAATAAATGCCAATTGACATGCTGACAGAATTGGCCAATTGAAAAGGCAACTCTTTCACTCGCTCGCCGCTTGCCCATTTATGGCCCAATGGGTTGCCGTTGGCTACCTTAGCTCTTAGCTGTTAGCCGTTTCTAGTTGGCCCTGAGATTGCGCAATACGTGTGTGTGTGTGTGTGTAGAAGTGAAGAGGGGCGCACTGTGAAACTTTGCGGCGGAAGCGCATTAAACCAAAACAAATTTCGGCTTTACGGCTGCGCCATTTGTTTTATGCTTACAAGCCATTTGACCTCAGACGTCTGCCGCGGCCCGAGCCTATGCGAGCCTCTGCGAGAACTCTGGCAAAAATGGCCTTTAAAATTGTCGCTCAGTAATCATCTAGTTCACAATAGGCAGACAGCCAAAGCAAATTAACTAAATGCCATGAACGAAGTGTCATTTCGTGTCATTCGCCATTTGCCATGTGGGCGTCAGCTCAATTGAGCTGGGGAGGTGTGTCCGCCAGCATGACAAGTGAATAGATAACGCAATATATACAAAATCAATAATCAACTTTTATCAGTGCATGCAAATAAATGATAAAACCAATTTTCAGGGCTTATCTCTATTTGTATAAATACATATATATAAATATTTGTTGATATAGCGCTAGCGCCTAGGTGCTGCAAATAGATAAGCCGCATTGTAATTTGTAGTCATTGTCATGCACTAAAAAAATATTGATAATATATAAATAAATATTTGTACTAGAAGTGAAAATCATTACGGAAAATTACCTAAAAACATTCGACTTGAAAATTTAGAAGAAAAAAAATGGAACAATTTTACTGCTCTTGCTATAATTCTCAACTTTTTACTACATTTTCATTATGACAAAAATTCATATTTTGTTTGTTTGTTTCTCATGTAATTAACATATTTCCGCTTTGAGTTCTCACGTAATATTCATAATTAGCGTTTTCTGGCCAAGCCAAATGTAGCTAGTAGATAAAATGATAAATTATGTTATGAAGTTTTATCAGCTCATAAAAAATGTTCATTCATATGAAACTCAAAACGCTTGACAATCAATTATAAATGTTTGTTTGCATTTCAGACAAACAAAGCTATTGTTATAATTCCCAAATTGTTATAGCTCTGATGAGCTAACAAATGAGTGCGCTGTGCCTTGACATGTCCAAGCCATAAAACTAAATTTATGAAAGCTTAACTTAAGAGTGAATAGAGCTAAATGCTTAGCTCTAAGTCTGCCGCTAGCTACATACTTAGCTAAAATAAAATCATATGCGCATTCAATTTCCCATTCAATTTCAAGTGCTCGTCAAACTGTTGCAAGAGAGTCTTCAGCAACTCATTTGGTTGCCAAACAGGCGCCGTCTGAAACGTGATCATCAACAGCAAAATGATCGTAAATTTGCAGCTAAATAACAATATACACTATCCAACACACACACACACACACACACACACACCAGCGCTCACTCACAGACATAGTTCACATTTCTAGTTGTTTAAATGTCGGCATAAACATTTCACTCGACCATTTTTTACGAGCAAAACGAAACACAGAAGGAAAAGAGAAAAAAAACAGACAGCACAAATTAAAGCGTGCGACATTGTGTAATGCGTATTACAATGCCAACAAAATGGGGCGTGGCTGGCCAAAAAGAGTTACACTTAGAAACTACAAAGAAAAAAAAACAATATTTAACGAGTGCTCAGTCTGAGAAGAAGGTCTCGGCCACGGGACGTGACAACAACACATGGCATGGAGAGTTCGAAATAAAAAAAGCAAAAACCCAAACACCAAAACTCAGGTAAGTTTGCAGCGTTTCGTGGAAGGAGCTTGTCGGTAGGTGATTAGGCGATGACGGCGCCAGACATCAGCAGGAAACGAAGCGCCGAGCACACGTCCTGCACACACACAGACACACACACACACTCAGGATGTTGTTGTGTGTTGATTTTGATTGCAGCAAAGCCAATTGCCAGCAATTAAAGCCAATCAATTGAGACTGTGTCTAAATGTAGCTCGAATCTGTAGCTCTAGCTGTAGCTGTAGCTGTATCTCCCGCTTTGTATCTGTATCTTTTCACACAATGTATCTTTGTGTATGTGCGAAATTGCTGTGTCATTAGCAAGTGATATTTTTTTTTCATATTCATTTCGTCTTTATTTTTCTTAACGACAATTTAGTTGCCATTGACATTTGAACTTGTTGAAATAGTTGTTGTACTATATTTAGCTTGAAAACAACAAGATTTATTGAAAATAGGTTCTATTTTTCAGCTTAACAAAAAGATTTATTGATCAGTTTGATATGGATTGGAATTCTGAGTCAGTTGGCGGCTTCTGTTTTATATAAAAAAAAATGCCTAGGCATGCGTCAGCGCTGGATAACAATGCAGGGGACTCTCTCTCTCTCTATGTTATCCATTAGCCTTAGGCAAGTAAACCATTCGTATACCTATGTTTGATTCCTTTGTTGGTCGGCCTTTTTTATTGTGTTTTGTTTTTGTATTATTTATTTAGCTTTTAAAATATATTAGATATTGGATGACTGTAATGCTCGCTTTGAAATTCGTTAATTATAAATTCTCTTTTTTTCCTTACTCTGACTCTCTCCTACTCTAACTCATACTATCTCTTACTCTTTCTCTGTATAGGTATATATACTTCTCTATCTAGCTCTATCTCTCTGACTGTAACTCGCTCGCTGTTCTTCTCTCTCTCCCTCTCTCAGATTCTTAGTTTTCTCCCCTTCTCTCTACTCGATCTTCTACTTCTTCTACTAGAACTTAAACTTCCAATCTATGTAATTTTCATTATCTATCTCTTTCACTCTCCCTGCTCTCCGCCTCTATCCCTCTCTAGATTGTCGCGACAGTTTTGCAGGCGCTTTGTCATTGAAACACTTTGCAGCTGACTTGCCTGCTGTGGTGGGTGGCAAGTGACTTGGCCAAAAGCGTCAGCTTGGGACACACCTTGCACACCAACAACAACAACAACAACAACAACAACAAAGACAACAGCAATATCAAACGCTTTTGTAATTAGCCACGTTTCAAATTGTTGTTAGGCAACAACAACAACAACAACAGCTACAACAAAGGCAACTACAATAATAGAAAATATTTGTTGTATGCCTTTCGAATTACAAACACACAAAACTGTAAACTGGTTTGCAATTGTTAAGGCCCGCCGCTGCACTGCCCCCGCCCCCGCCCCACCCCGCTGTGTTCACCTGTTCGACAATCGACTTCAGTCTGTCAGTCAAAAATTGTTTTTATTTCGATTATAGTTTTTTTTTGCTTATTTTTCTCATACGTCAATTTGCTGTTGTTGTTTTTGTTGTTGTTGTCGTTGCTTGGCTAATTGACCTTTTGGCTTGGCTCTAAATTGAATCTGGCGGTTAGTTAGTTTTTCCATGCCATTGGCTCGCGCTTTTTGGAATTGAAATTGGAATTTTGTTTTGCACATGATTGAAAAATTGATTTTGATTATATTTTTCTTTTTTTTTTTTGCTATTGCTGTTTCGCTTTGCTAATTAAAATGAAAGTTGTTTCTGCTTCTGCGTCAATTTGCAAAGTGAAATTGCCTACTGGCAAAATCAGTCAAAGAGCGAGAGGTTGGACAACAACAAGTGCGAAATGCGATCGAATTGCTAAGCGAAATTGCAGCCACTTGGAGAAATGTCAGATTGAAGAAAGACAAACGAAAGCGCAAACACTTACGCAAATTGTCTAAGTGAACAAACGAACGAACGAACGAACGAACGAACGAACGAACATTCAGGCAAAAGAGGCAAATTAAACTAATTGAAATGTGAGTGCCTGGCAATAAGTGCAATCATTTCATGCTCGTCAACGCGCGCTGGGTCAAAGTGAAACTCAGTGCAATGCCAAATTGATAGAACTGCAGCAGCAACTTGGCCAATGCAGGCATAATTAGATAAATGCTTAAGCTAAGTGCAAGAGACTGTCTAAGCAGTTGCTAATTGTAGTTCTGTGTAGCTGAGTAATATTAAAAATACAAACAAAAAAATTTCGTTTATTGAAGATATTGAAAATGGCCAATTTTGGGTCTAGAATTTTGTAGAATTCTATGTTACAGTGAGAAAAAGAAGGCGTTGCTCTTAAAGTGCTATATATGTTATAAACAGGGACCAGCGCTCGAAGTGCACTTGAGTAATCAACTTCAAACCATTATTTATCATATATATATATATATATATCAATTGTTGGTATTAGCCTACTGTGTATATGCGTCCATTGTTGGGCACGTCGGTCTATCCGTTATCTGTCATATATATAAATATAAATATTTTGGCATCTACAAACTATCATAGATTCCTGTTTTACCGATTAAATGGATTTCATATACTCTATAACTTTTTACATATTTTTTTAAATCAATAAAAATCACTATCGAAATTTAGTTTTTGAGCACATTTGATGCATTTCAAGAGCTGATTTTCTTAATATATTATATTATAATGACTATAACTCCACTCATATATAAAGTTGTGCTCATATACTCATTATCAGGGTATATTCTAGTCGGGCTTAGCCCACTTCAGCTCCCCAACTTGTTTATTTGTTACACTCAATTTGATTAAAACTTGTGTTGCTAAGCTGATCTGACTGTAAATATTTAACATGCAGTTTATTCAGCTGTTAAGTGTGTAAAAATAATGCAATGTAATAAACAGATCAAATAAACTGAATTTTTAACAAATGTTTTGCACAAATAAATGTTGTTTGTCAAACTGTTAATAAATATTTGACAAACTGTTACAAATATATATTTTATATAAGCTGAAGGACTCATTATTATTATTATTGTTTTTTATTTCACATAACAAGAAAAAAGCAGTTCAGTACTTTCATGCTAAAGTCAAAAACTTTTTCAGACAACTTTTTATAACGACCGAAGCAATAAGTTGTCTTTAATTATTGGCCATATGCATAAAAATCAATCATGAAAAGTTGATAATGAAAGCATTAATAGCATTAAACTAAAATTAAAAGCAATTTCGCTTAATGTTGTATTGATCGTATGACATTTAGCAACCTCCAAAGCAGCGTCCAGTAATTACACAGTTCGACAGCCACTGGGCAGCGACAGTTGCAGCGGCGCTGTTTTCCAGCGCGTTTGCTTACATAAGTGTCAGCTTTTTTTCTTGCCTTTTTCGCCACACACACACACAGATAGAGAGAGAGGGAGGGGGGGGGGGAAGAAAAACTAACTAACTTGTTCATTAAACACGAGAACTGCAAACACTTAAAGCGACTCAAGTCAAATGTTTGTAAATAAAACTCGTTTAAAGGCAGCAAAAACAGAAAGAAAAAAAACAAAAACAAAAACAAAGACAAAGACAAAAACTCGTGTTGTTGCTGGCATGTAAATTTTTGTTAATAGCACAAGTTTTTCATCAGAGCTGAATAATAAATAATAAAAAGCTGATGCGCAAAAATAAAATGAAAAGTTGTTAAAACGAACAAAAAAAAAAAGGGAAAATAATATTCAAAAAGTAAATATATATTTAGTTATGGCTGCTGCTCAAAGTGAACTTGCTGCAGTTGCTTAATCAAAGCTGCAGCATGCAAATTGCGCAAGCTGCTGCTGCTGTTGCTGCTGCTGCCACAGGAACAGGTTGCGGACGACTTCATGCGGCTCAAATTGTGGCGCATAAATCAACGAGCCCAAGTATTTATTAATTATAAGCCAAATGCCATTGCCATATGCTTGGATTCTTGCCGCTGTTGATGGCTCCAAGTGCCAGCCACGCCCCACGCCCCACGCCAAACGCCCCGCTCATGCACTCCCATTGCTTTAGGGCAAAACACTTGCAGCTGTTGATGCTGCGGCTTTTGCTGCCACTGCGGTTGCATGCTGCGACAGCTGCTGGAAAGTTTTCTTTTTTCTGGGTCAGCAAACGCATTGAAAACAAATGCGGAGACAAGCAACCAGAAAGCCAGCAAGCAGGCAGGCAGACAAGCAAGCTAGCAAAACAAACAAACGAACAAACAGACAAACAACTGAAGCTTGCTGCATTTTCTATGCTCTGGCAACAAAAGACGTGGCACAAGCAGCCGCAAAATGATTCTACACTCGCGATAAGCAGCATCAACAGCAGCAGCAGCAGCATCGAGTCAAGTCGAGTTGAGTCTTGAGTCGCGGCACTACGTGGCGTATGCGCAATGTGGCCACAGCTTGGCCCACAAAATGTTGGCGCGACGCGCGATGCGACGCTTGGCTCAGAGCAAATTATGATACACATGGCTCAGATTACACACACATCCACACACACACACACAAACACACACACACACACACACACACACACACACACACACACACACACACACACACACACAGAGAGACACACAAAGACACACGTACGCACAGCAGCACAGTTGGAGCTGTTGGCCAGTTCAAAGACCGTGTTGGCTAATAGCTGCCCGACTGGGCAAAAAAGCAACGGCAACGCTTCTCTTCTGACCCAAATCCGCGAGCCGCATTCCACAGCAAAAAAATAAATGCTAAAGAAAAACTAAACGCAGCTTGAGGCTAGCAGCTAACCATTTTTCCGAAACGTTTCCAATCACAGCAAATTATATTGAGCAAATAATCGAGCAAAAACTAAAAAAAAAAAAGAGCCAAAGCCCCGACAGCCAATTATGTTAATTGATAGTAAAATTCAAGACTTAGGCTCAGCAAGTTGCTAATTAAGCGCGAGAAAAATACAACAACAAAAAAGGCAAACATTGTGCGCAAATTAGTTTGTCAACAGAGAAAAATAATAAAAAGAAAAAAAAAACAGACAAGGTTTTCAGTTTGGGCAACTGGCGGTATTTCAGCTATTGATTCAGTTGCTTACAAAAGGCAATTTAGGCCGCAGCAGCGACAGCCACAGATAAAGAAACACATATACATTAAGCTCTATATAGATACAGATACAAAATAAATAAAATAAAAAAAATAATGCCAATGCTTAAGCTGCTGATAATTGAAATATGCAAATAAAGAACATTTATGATTAGAGTTAGGTAAAGCGGGAGTGGAGCATAGCCAGACAGACTGCGATTGTGTGGTAAAGGAAGTTGGCTCAGCGTGGCAGATAAGATAAGTGTGATTGAACTGATTTAAATGGCAGTTGTGAGGGCTTTAATAAGACAACAAATTGCCAAGAAATACGCTAAGAATATACATTCAATTTTATTTTATTTATTAAGATAAGATTTCAGACGTATTTCAAGAGAAGCGATATTTGTAAAGCGCTGCTGAAGGCAGCAACATTTGGAAAGAAATCGATTTCATTAAGAGTGTCGCAAATAAAACTGTTTAAAAACGATCAAGAATTCGATGAATAGAACAGATTATAATTTGTATAGCTTCAGATAAGATTGTGAGCTATAAAAAATTGTCTAAACAGACAAATTAAATTGGACTTAGATAAGATAATGCCAAGAGCTGCAAATACAGCTGAGAAAAAGGTCAAGGTTTCTTTAATTAATGCTTAACAAGAGAAGCTAAATTGAGTAGCTAACAGTCCAGATAAGATTGTAGTAACCAAAAAACATAAAAATATATTAATAAATATAAAAAAAATAGATTTAAAGACGAAAAAAACTAAAAAAATTGGAACTGCGCTAAAAATTATGAATGAAATGTAAGCTTTAAAATGAATACAAAAGTTTTTAAGGGAAATTCTTAGAAAAGTTTCACGTATGAGAAATCTATGTAAGGAAATATATATAAATATATAAAAAAAAAATACATATTATAAAATAATATGTGTTACACAAGATTTTCTAAAACTCTAAAAAAAATCGATGTCAAACGGCCAAATGATTTTAAAATTTTATAATTATTGGCAAACTGACATGAAATTGTTTTTGAATGCAGGTTAAAAAAAAAATAACAATAATTCAGAAAATGTCATTGAACTGCTGTGTTTTGAAACAGTTGACATATGTATATATTTATATATTTTATATATTTATATATTACTTTAAACATTTCATTTCATGTGATTTATATTTTAAGGGCTACAGTCAAACATTTCCATAGAAAAGCCTATTTATCACTTGAGACTTGGCATGCATAGTTCAAGTCTGCGAATCGTGTGTCATTATAAATTATATTATATTATACACATATATACGAAAACTATTTTAGCGACAACAGAGTTTACAGAGTTTTTTTTCTGTATTTATTTGGTTGGTTCTATTTCGAATGTGATTTTTTTTACATTTTCTCGATTTGGGTCAATAACATTTGGCAACTCGAATGCGTTGCCAGCAAAAAACCGCGGGAGAGAAAGAGAGAGAAAGAGAGAGAGAGAAAAAATCAACAAAATTAACAAAAAGGCAGCCAAGGCGCCAAGTTCTGTGTAAAGGCCAACAACAACAACAGCAGCAGCAGCAGCAGCAGCAGCAGCAACAATGGCAACCGCAAAGCAATTGAACTAAAAAAATAAAGCTGCGCACAATTTGTGCATTAATTAAAAAATAATTTACACAAAATTTAGCTTTTGGGCTAAAAATGATTTTGGTGCGGTTTTGCTGCCAAACGCAAACTAAAATTAATTTAATTCCAAATGCATTTAATTATGTATGCGAGCAAAGCGATCAATGACCCAAATATGGCAGATGATATATTTATATATATATATATATAAATTTATATATATATAATAGTAATTTATATAAATATTTGCAGCGAAAGTGTTTATTGAATTTATGATTTATATGAACAGAAGCTGAGGCTTAAGCTGGCTGGGGCTGGGTCTTTTTATATATTTATTTAAAGTGAAAATCTTCCAAACAAATATCAAGAGAATTTAAAGGCAGCGGATTTTGTTATTGTCAGATGCTGAAAAGTGAAACAACTTTTACTTTTTTGTTGCTGTCGAAACGATGACAAAAGACGCCGCCACGAGATACAGTTAAAAATACAGATACATATGGAGCTGGAGACGCAGCTGTTGACTCAGATACAGAAGTAAAAACAAATACAGATACACATATTCATATTCAGATGCAGATACAGAACCAGTTACCGATCACACATACAGATACAGATACAAATGAGCAAAGAGATGATGATGACGATATGTCTATTGGCACAGATACCTTTTAGAGCTACTGATATTTCGATACTTTTGCTGTTACAGATAAGAAAAGTTTTTCAATTACATGAACAGTTGCAAGAAAAGATACAGATACATCTGCAGATAGAGATACATACATATGTAGATACAGATACAGAGGCCGCAACATATAAGGAACTAGATAAAGATATGTAGATACAGCTATTGGCACACATACCTTTGGAAATACATACATTTAGATACTTCTACTGGAATAGATACAAATACTAGTATTTATACAGATATACCTTGAAATACGCATATATATATATATATATATAGGTATGTATAGAGATGACGAATATATAGATACACATCTATATACATTTATAGTTCCAGATACAGATACATATTGACATCTAATTATGTATACAGATATTGATGCATATTCATATATAGATACATCTACTATTGAAAGGAGAACATTTAGATACAATTACACAGATATCTAGATACAGCTAGCGCCGCAGCAGCAACTATAGCTAAGGCGTCACTGAAAAATACAAAAAAAAACGAGCAATGTTCACAGTCCACTCACAAATTCTTATCGAGTGAAACTCTGTATGTAACTGAAACTTGTAGTCAATTTGCGTGTGTGTGCCTGTGTGTGTGTGTGTGTGTGTGTGTGTTTGTCCGTGTGTATTATGTTTATTTTTTACTGTAAATATTTCATAATTATTTAAACGTTGCCCACGCAACTCTATAAGCAAAACAAAGCCATTTACATACGTATGTATATATACATATGTATATAATGTTACAATTGCCAGGCAGCCAGCCATCTAGCCAGTCAGATACTTTTTTTCTGTTTAGAACCTGCTAGATATTTCGCCATATGCCATAAAACACTTTATATGCATTTGTCAACGGTTGACGCGTCGTGGCCGCGTCGCTGCGTCTGTCGCAATTTTGCCCGAGCACAATTTGTCAGCGCTAAGAAATTTTCCAGCGTGAAAATGTCTATTTCTAAATACATATTTATATTTATTTTTTTCCCCTCGTATAAATAGGCACACAGCTGCCAGCCACAAATACGAAATTGTTTAATCAAAAGCAAAGAAAAATAATAATAAAAAAAAAAAACACAACAACAACCAAATAGTAATGCGATAAAATAGAGGTCGGCGAGAGTAAACATGAGCGGGCTTATCGCTATTCAACAAATATTGGTTAGCCCAAAACTGAGCCGAGTAAAGACGAAGCCAAAGATACCCTATGAGGAGTTTAGCTGTAGGATATGGTTGGCTGTATGATGAGAGGGGTTGCAAGTGAATGTAGAACTTGATGTTAATAGACTTTTGTATAATATTCAAAGGGCAATTGTGTTAAAGATAAATCTTTGAAATACTCCATGGAATGGAACATTTAGTAGTTTAGTATATATACGATTGTTAATGAATGAAAAGTGTTGTTAAAAGACAAGCAGTAAAGCTCTAATACATTGTTTACATACTTTAGCTATTTTGAGTACTTATGTCAAGCCACTTGAGCTCCAGAAGTGGGCATAGAAGTGCACATACTTGATTTTAAAGTTAGCTTCCTTACATGTAAGTATCATCGATATGAATCATATCTGAACAAACTTAAACTTTATCAATATCAAATGATAACAGATAGCAAAAAGGGGGAGTAACATATTAAATCCACAATTCATTTTAGTCAAGAAAGGGATTTCATAATATAATAAACTAAACTTCAAATATTTCTCGATTTTGTTATTCAATAGCCCTACGCATGAGTTTTCTTAAGAAAACCCGAGAGCAGACCAAACTATGACTAAGAATTACCTTTCTATATATATAAAACATATTTCCGATAATGCGTAACACATTGAAAGTTTCAAGTGGAATGCCCAATGGTTGGTTAGGTAGCCATTAGTCAGAGGGTATCACAAAGGAGCGCGCATCGAGTGAGTTTTTATCTCACATGCAATTTGTCTGTGCAAATACAAAGACGCGTCCAAGGTAGACCTTTCTTATAAAAAAAAAAAAACATAGATAGCGCAGATAGGGCAGCAGGAGGCGGAGGAGGAGGAGAGACAGCGAGAGTGAGAGTGAGCAAGTCGTATCTGCTGATAACTAACGAGTGTTGCTGCTACCTGAGTCTTGCCTCACTGTTGGCCAAGTTAAGGTAGCTACCGTTAATGGTTGCAATGCTTGCTTTGCTTGTTTAATTAATAGCGCATGTTTATTAATCCCCTGCACCCGCCAGCCTCAGCCAAAAAAAAAAAAAAAACAGAAACAAAAATACGACGTATAAAGAATTGTCATTGTCTTTTCTCTTTGTCATAAACGCAATTTCATTTCTTTGCAGGCAACAATGCAGCCAGAGGCAGGCAAAGCGTTGTCAATGCCGTCAGCCACTGTTTGCCATTACATAATACTAACAGCAGCAACAGCAACAGCAACAGCAACATCAACAACAACACATGGCATGCCACCTCCTGCTGCTGCTTTTAGCAACGGGTTGATTTTCATGCTTTTTAATGCCGCATTGTCATCACATTTTGCTTGACAAACGTCTTCGCAATATGTGTGTATATATCTCGTGTACACTCGTCTATATACCCATCGTTGAACATGAAGTATGAAGTATACAAAACTTTATTTATATATGTATATATTTTATATAGAGGCAACGATTGTCTTGGCGTGTGATTGTCTGAAGCCTTGGAATGGATGCGACAAAACGTGTGAAGAATCGGTTAAGACGATTGCAAAAAGAAAAACACAAATATTTTCGGTGAAATAAGTGAAAAATGTTACATAACTTACTTTTATTATTACTACTAACAATTTGTCGTATTGTTATCATCATTAGTATTAGCATTGTTATGGGCATTACTATTATTATTTATAGATATTTTCATGAGTATTATTATGATTGTGATACTCATTATTATGATTACCATTAGCCTTCTTATTGTCATTATTATTATTATCATTTTCATAATTAATTTAATTTTTTTAATACTACTCATATGAAGTTAATTTCATTAACATTAGCATTAGCATTAGCATTAGCATTATCATTAAATTTATTATTACATTTAACATTACAATCGTGATTATCATTAGCATTAGTATTCTCATTGCCATTATCATTATCATTATCATCAGCTGAATTCTAATCGCATCGCAATGGGATGCCCACGAAAAACTGTTTTACAAATATTTGTCTTTCACTTTTCATCAGAATTCTAATAGACTTTTTAGTAATTCGACTCATATAGCCATACAAATTATTCAATTTCCAGTTGGTTATCTTTTTTTTTATTATTCCAAAGGTTTCACATCGAGATCCATGAGCATCATTAGCCACACTCATTTCAGAATATATACATTTCCGTATTGACTTTCGTATCATATCTTATCTACGTCTACCTTTTACAAGCTGTCATTGATGTTATCCATGCCCAACAGGGTTTTTCGTTTTCTATTTATATTTTATTTCTCAGCTGTTGAAAGATGCTTCTTGCTTTAATACACACGCCTTATCGCTTTTAGCTAAATCAATACCTGCTGCTCAAGTGGCCGACGAACGACTGCATCGATATAATCGATCAGTGACCTTATCGCACTGCCACGATCTTCCGTTCGAGTCGAGAGCCTCACGTCTCGTCTCGTCTCGTCTCGTCTCGAGTTGCTGTAAATAATTGTTATTATATGCCCGTGTCGTCCTATGCCCTTCGTCTGCTTGCCACTTTTAATCAGTCTGCGGCAATGCATAATAATCATCAGCATTATCAGTGTCATTACGGGTGTTCCACGATTGCCAAACAGCAACATTAATTTTTATGCTCATAAAGCAGCAGGCATACAAAATGCAAAATGTAAAATGCCAACTGCCAACTGGCAACTGGTAACTGGCAAATGCATATCCGGTCGCTGGCCAAGGAAGTGCGCGTGTGAGCAGTCGAGAGAGGAGTCGAGTCAGTCATGAATCACTAACTAACTAACCAGACACAGGCACAGCCACAGCCACAGCCACAGTCAAACAAAATGAGTTGCCTTATTGTTGCCTCGTTTGCTGGTGCTGCTGCTGCTGCTGCTGCTGCTGTTCTGAGGGGGATTCGAACTCGGGACGCATTAATCGTTGGCCATTATGCAAGACACGCGCCCTGCAGCCAATTGCAATCCATATGCATAAGTAATATATATATATATATATACATATATATAAAGAGAGAAAGAGAGGGGGGCCAGCGAGCTGTAAAGAGGCGGACTTGCAACCGACCTAGGTAGGTGGCGACTATAGGCTGCCACACGTCGTTTGTTACATGGACCTGACCATTTAAGGGCAGCCAAACCAACTAAGACGGCGACAACGACTACGACGACGACGACGACGACAACAAAAAGCGAAAGCGTTTCCAAGACGGCCTCTGTGGCGGACCTTGACGCGGGTTTTTCAACTTGGGCGTCAGCTGTACTTAGCCAATGTGCGCGTCAGCTGTACTTACACTTTACAAAATTATGCAGTCATCATTAAATTAAAAATTTAAATGTCATAAACTAAGTAAAAACTTTATGCTGTTTACTTTAAAAATTTAACTTTTGATGTGAAAAACATATTTTTTAAGTATTTGACTTGTTTTTTATATCAAATATGTCCACTGTAGCTACACTGGACAAAAATTTGGCATACAAAAAATAATCTTATGGGAAAACACAAACGAAGTTGAGCAGTAAAAATGCCTTTAAATTATATATATTATAAATATAGCTAGAAAAATATATATTTAAATTATTTTTAAGTTTTAAAAATATTTCAAAAATATTTTAAAAAATCAAATAAAATATTTTCATGAGAAATTAGCTATTTTTATTAAAAAAATTTCATATTTTCGACTAATTTCTACATGCTTTGCTCTATATATTATATAAATATCTATTTTTCCTTTCATTCATACTGCACATTCACTCAGATTTTCGCTCAGTGCATCTATATACAGAGATCCCTGTTCGGCGCACAGCAGGAAGTCTGTCCTCAAGTGGTTTTTCATTTTGTGTTCTTCTATGTTGGGGGGAAAACCTTGACATCAAAGTGGGCAACAACATAAATTGCCAGCCATGTGTGTTATACAAGAACGCGACCGCAGCAGAACAGCTGATGGACGTTGTAGGCGGCGCAGATACAGAAACAGATATATATATATATATATATATATATATATATATATATATATATATATATATATATATATATATATATATATATATATATATATATATATATATATATATATATATATAGTATCTGTCAGATACAGCCGTAGCCACAGTCAAAGATAAAGCTACATGACAGCAGGCAGCACAAAGTGGCTGCTAAATGCCGCTGCCACAGTCAAAAAGCGAAAGTTTGGCCAACAACAAAAAAAAATGAAGAAAAAAAATAAATTTATATATCAAATAAGCAGACTGTATGGTGGCTGCCGCCTCTGGTGGGCGTGGCACATGTGGGCACCGGTTCAAACAAACAACGAAAAACCAAAATGAAATGAAAAATCAAATTAAATAAGAACAATCAGAAGGCAAAAGAGATTTGATATCTAGACGAAGATGAAATGCGCTGTAGTCTGATCAAGATGAAGAAGATATATAAAGAGAAAAGAACTGAAAGAAGTATTTGAGATGTGCTCTTATATTTGCAAGATATGTCAGCTAAAGGCTATAAAGTGATTTGATCTAGGTAATTAGAAAGCTAAGAATTAGGAATTCTTTAAAGTTTTATATGGCATAAGGTGGGGTTGTGTGAGATAAATGATGCTCTAAGCTTTCATAAACATATTTTATCTTATAAATAATATAATAATTAAAGATACGTTCGCTAAATGATGTGGCTGTCATTTAATAACAAGTTTCTTTTGGCAAAATTTGAAAAGCATAGAAATAAATTGTTTTCAAAATATTATGTTTATCAGAAAGATTTATTGTCTAACATTTCAGTCGCACTACTATTTTTATGACCACAGCTGTATATATGCAATTTAATTTGGGCTAATTTCTATGCTGATGACGCGCAGTGTTTGAAGCGATATATACAGATATTTTATATAGTTTTATATTTATAATTTATATATTTTTTATTTAAAATATAATTTTTCTCAAACAAAAACTGTATAAATTTTTGTATAATTTTTCAAGGCATGAATTACATATGGCTATCGTAATCTCTTGTCTATCAAAAGCTGTCAAAAAGTATAATAAATGACAGATTTTTAAAAAAATATCTGCAAAAGAGCAAAAACCGCCATTAATGATCGATGGTTTACCTTAACAACACAGCTATTAATCTAAGCTGATTTTAACACATCTAAAACCTGCAGCTAAAAACTCCATCCGCGCAAAGTTTCATTAGCATCAGCCCAAGACGCACTGAGACAGCTAAATTATGCTAAAATCCATTTAAAGCTTTGCTTATTGAGCTGCAAATTGCTTGCTAAAATCCAAATACCCTTTGCCTGCTAACAAAAAGAGAGCAAATACACATGGAATATTGAATTTTGGCTTTGCCCCCTTGGGGTAAGAAAGAAAAATAAAAATAAAATAAGATAAAATAAATAATATATAAGCATTCAGCATTCCAGAGGTTTTTTTTTTTTTCTTTTCTTATGCCCCCTTTAGCTACAGCAAATTGAATTAGAACTAAGAAGAAAAGGGCAAAAGTGAAGACGCGTTTAAAGGTGTCGATAAGCTGCGTGCATTGAAGTGCTGGAGCGAAAGAGACAGCAACAGGCGAACTGCAATCGTTTTGTTAATTGGAGCGTGCGATCTGTTATGCGGCAGGGCCACTAAGTGCTTTGTGCCCATTTTTGGGCGATCATAATTCTACACAGAAAACAGCAGCAGAAATATCTACGAATCTTGCTTAGAGCAGGCGAAAGTCGAGAGTTGAGAGTCGCGAGTCGAGCGTTGAGCGTTGAGGAAGTGGCGAGTGGGCTGTAGTGCGGCGTAGTAAAAGTGCGTAGGTAAAAGCAGCGCGACAAGAATCGCATAATTTGCCCATTTCGTCTCTGTCTCTCCACACACACACACATAATATAATGATGATGAATGTGTAATCTTCATAATGATGACAGACAGACAGGCTTTCTCGCCGCGATTGGCAGCACTTAAATGGGAGCTGCTGTGGCATCTATCGATGCTGTGGATGCTGTTTGCAGTGATTTATATGCGATTTGTGTCAATGTGAGTGTGTGTCTGTGTGTGTGTGTGTGTGTGTGTGTGTGTGTGTGTGTGTGTGTGCGTGTGTGTATTTCCAATACAGCCTGGAAATTCTTTCAATTTGAAAGGTCACAGTAAACAGCGTTTCGTAGGTAGAAAGAGTGTAGCACTAGCCATCTCGCTCGCACAGCCTAGCATCAAATTACAAATACTTTAGCGTTATCAGGCATTGGAAATAACTTGCAGTTGTTGTTGTTATTGTTGTTGCTGTTGCTGCTGTCGATTTGTATTTAAATGAAGCAACTTAACAGAAACTCACTCACACTCACACACACACTCGCATTTTTATGTAAATTATATTGAAAATGGGTATTAAAAGAATTTAAGCTGAGTGAGGCGCGCGCGCGCCAGCTCTTTGCCCATTGATAAGGCGCATAAAGCCGCACATAAGCCGAAATGTGACCACAAAAAAATTGACAAAAGGCCACAAAACAGTTTGATGGCCATTAACAATTAACCCAATGTGTGCTTAAACCAGCAGTGCTTGTTCAACTGTTTGGCTGCCATGCGTAATAATGGAATGGTATGGGAAGTGCAGTGGTTGCTAAACTGTTGCTGTGCTGTATTATTATTGTAGAAATGAGAAGCGCAGTACACGATAAACTGTGTAATGCTGAAGAAAATTGAAGTGGAATGCTTGCTAAACTTTATAATTATGAATGTGAGCTTAAGTGATTGCTAAACCCTGTTACTGTGTTGCATAATGATGTAGAAATGGGAAGTAGTGCATGTTAAACTGTATAATGTTGGTGAGAACGGAAGTGGGGTGCTTGCTAAACTTTATAATTTTATAGAAATGTGAGCTGAAGTGGTTGCTAAACTGTTGCTCTGGTGATGGAGAAAAGGGCAGTGAAGTGCTTGCCGAACTTTTACAGTCCTGTATGTACACAAATATAATTCAGGCAATGTAGCAATTGTAAGCAGTGTAGCTAGAAACAGTGCAGTGACTCTTGAACTGTTCTATGGATTGCTAAGCAGTAATTATTAAATTTTTAGTTATGATTTGAGTTTATTTGAGGAAAGTGCTTTTTTAACTGTTATTAAGCTGCGCTCAGTTGAAGCAGAAAATTATGTTGCTTACTGTGCTGCTCAAACTGTGAGAAGAGCTCCAGCTCGAATGTCAGCTTGACTACAATTGTCGTGACTGCTTAACTGTACGAATGACTGTCAAACCACTGATCGTAAGCAAACTTAGTTGAGTTTCGAGCTGTTTTTAAGCAACTGCTGTGACTCTAAAACTGTTCGACTAACACCTAACGGCTAATTAATATGTTTATTAACATTTTTTTTGCGCCTCTATTAATTGCTTATGCCCAATCATTGCTCTCAAACTGTAGAGTAGCTTGGTTTCTGGTTTTTTTTTTTGGACACACAGCACCCACGCAGTCGCTCCGCAACTGTCTAACACGTTGCTGACTAAGCGTGCGGCATGACAACGGCAACAACAGCGTTGAAAACAACGCCAATTACAACGCCCAAATTGCATTTAATTAATGAAAATGTATCGCAAAAAGGAACAACCCACACACACACACACACACACACTACTGTATATCACTCTCTATATATGTATGAACACCTTCGACAGACTCACCTCTCGATTGTTGTTGTTGTTGTTGTTGTTAATGTTGTTGTTGTTGTGATGATATTGCTGCTGACTGTTGTTAGCTGTGTTGTTGTTGTTGCTGCTGCTGTGTGTTGCTGTTGTTGTATGATTGCCCGACGACATTCGCGATCCGGGCAGATCGCGCCACCTGAGCACCCCCATCACTGCCTGCCGCACCCAACGCCGTTCAGCGCCTTCGCTATAAAATGCCACCTTAACTGTTTTCTCTGTTGTTGCTGCTGCTGCTGCAGTAGTTGTTGCTGCAACTGTTGCTGTCCTTGTCGTTGTAGTTTAGGCTTCAATTGCAATTGTCGCACTTGCTGTTGGCATTGATTGCTGCTGTTGCACTGAGCTATTGTTGTAGGTGTTCCGTTTGCAGCAACTCTTGTTGCTGTTATTCTAGTTGCTGTTGCTGCTGCTTAAGCTTTAATTTCAGCTAGAATTCTTGTTGCTGCATAAATTGTTGGTGACTGTCTTTAGGGTGTTGTAGGTGTCTTGGTTCCTAGCAACTATTGTTGTTTTGCTGGCTGCAATTGCTGCCTTTGCTGCTGCTGCTGTTGCTGCTGCAACTATTGCTGCTGCCTTTATGGCTTCTAATTTTGCCTATGTTTATGGACTCTCTATTCCCTTCTAGCAGCAACTGTTGATGCTGTTGCTTTTGTTATAATTGCTGTTGCTACAATTATTGCTCCTGCTGCGGAGCTGTAGGCGTGCAGCGCGTTATTGTTGTTGCTGTTGTTGTAGGTGTCTATGACAGCAACTGTTGCTGCTGTTATAATTAGTATTGTTGCTGCATTGATTGCGGTCTGTAGGTGTCTGAGCTTTTTTTAGCAGCAATTCTTGTTGTTGTTATTGCTGTTGTTGTTGCTAATTGTTATAATTTTCAGCAAATGCTTTTTTGCTGTTGCTGCTGCTGTCGCTTGCAACTGACGCAAATGATTATGAATGTTGTTGCTGTTATTTTGTGCCTTCTTTATTATTTTTTTTTTGCGACTGCTTCGCACACACGTAGTTCGACTCGTTTGACCAGTTTTTTTTTTGGTTATTTTGTATTTGGCCAGTGGCTGTCAAAGCGTAACGACTTTCGAAGCTCACAGTTTGGCAAGCACTGCAGCTATGCAAATAATTTCACTTCAATCAAAACACCAGACAGACACAAAAACTGAACTTTGCAATAAATTCAAAAATCTGTTTGAGTTGATTTTATTTTGGTCAACAGGCAGAGAGAGAAAGAGATGCACGCGGCGCGCGAGAGAGAAAGAGACAGAGAGTGAGAGCGTAGTGCAACGCACAAAAATTTATTTTTATATTTTTTTCAAATTTTTCCTCATTTTTGCTGTTGTTTTTGTTGTTGTTGTTGCTATTTTGGAGAAGAAGTGAGCAACAGTTGAGGCGCTGCTGCAACTGCATTTGTTGTTTTAAAAATAACTCGCGTTTCTGTTTTGTTTTGTTTTCGAATTTGTAACGAACACAAAAACGAACAACGCGACGGGCGGCATGTGCGATGCGACTCTTTTTTCTCTTGTTATTTGTTGTTTGCTTCGCTTGCGACTGGCGACGACAACCGACCGAAGACGTCTGCTAACAGCAACTCGTTTACAATTACAGAGTTCTGCTATGGCCGGCTAACAGCGTGTTAAGCGTCGCCTTAACAGCTCAGCTGACAGCTCATTTGAGCATAACAGTGAGTTACAACTCGAAGCGTATGTTAACTTAACAGCAGGTGACAGCATTTGGCTGCAGTTGCGTGCGCTAGAGCGAGACAAACGGTGTGTTGTGTGTCGGCGCGCAGCCGAAGGCGCCAAAATTTGAAGTGAGAGTTGCGTTTGAAAGCAAATTATGTATATTATTTATATTTATAATAAATAAACAGTTCTTTTGCGACGCACTTTGTGTTTCATATTATGAATATGTGAAGATAAGCATTTCAATTAGTTAACATGTGTTTTTTTTTTTACATTCAGCGAAGCAAATGCTTCAAGTCCATTGTGATAAGACTTTATTTTTTGGGCTATTTGGGAACGAGTCGAACAGCTGCCGGAGCCAAAAATAAATATTTTTAGACATATAGTCGCAGGCACTATAAAAACAAACGAAATTGATGCACTAATGCCACGTGACCTTGGCATTCAAGCCATAAAAACGCTGGCCAGAAGCAACGCGTCAACGAATCTTCAATAAATATTCAAGAAGCAGCGAATGAAATATAAAATGTAAATTATAACAGACAGAAAGAAACGCATTGAACACGTTTCCACACAAATTGCAGTGGGTGGTTAGTAAAATTTTAATTAGTTGTTATTTGGGGGCGTGGCAGCTTAAGTATTTAGTGCAAGCTGAGCCTTGGCTTAGCTCGAGGGCCTCGGGCAGAGGTTAGCCCAAAGTAGCAGAACAAGCTGATAATGCCGATATGATAATGATCATGATCCATATAATCATAATCATAATGCTAATGATAATGAGCAGAGATTTTTCTCAGGCAAACAAATGAAACGAATATGAAATATGCATTTGTGACCCGCATTTAAAGTCAACATTGAGAATTCAGTTGGAATTCTTTTTTTTCAGCTGCTATGAGTAACGGTTTCACTGTGAACTACAGTGCAAAGTGCTCTTCTTGAATACCCTGTAATTGTAAGGCAGCTTGTGTGTAGGGTCACAGAAAAGTTGTTTACGCAAAGAAAATTAAAGGAACTTCGAGCAAGCAAGTTGTTTATGTATGTAGCTGTTGTTATACCCTGTAAGTATTGACAAGCTGATACAGAGCATGCTCTTTGAAGTGGCAAATGTTTCTAGTTGATGAAGTTGGAAATCTGAGAAGATTTACTAAAGTTTTGGAAATATTTTTTGTTCATTCCCAAGAATTACAGGGTATTTCTTAATATTAATATCCAAACAACAGTCATTATGTTTGATCGTTGGAGACATTCAGTTAATTTATAAGAATTATAGGGTATCTATAGCAAAAACTTATATTAGGTACAGAATTACAGGGTATTTGTTGGTTGAGTCAAATGAACAAAGTAGAAGAAGATAAGACAGATTCTTAGATACTTTTTTCCATTAATCATATCAATCATCAAAATTTGAGCGTCTTACTACTAAATTCTTGTTTTTACAGGGTATCTTAGAGTTAATCTCTACCTAATCTAGTCCGACTCAATTTGTTGTTGTTGTTTTTTATGTCTCCGGCAGACAGGCGGCAATCAACAACGAAACCAACGAAGCAGCAACATGGCAAACAACAGAGGAAAACCCCAAAATGAGCAAAAGGGAAACAGACAAGTGGGAGAGACTGAGGCAAGGGCAGGGGCGTGGCAGGGGTGCGAAGGCATTTGCAGTTGGCCATGAAGGGGAAGACAACGTCAACGTCAAAGCCACGAAAATAAAAAGAGTTGTTAGACACAAGAAGAAAAAGAAGACGAAAAGAGAAATAGTTTTAAGGCTGCATTGTTTTATGCAGGTGCAAAAAAGGTGTGAGGGAGAGATAGAGAGAGGGAGGGATAGGGAAGGCTGGGGGCCAAAGGGAGACAAATTAAAAAGTCACAAATGAGCGAAGTTCCGAACGCTGGCCAGAAGAAGACTAAGCTAGAGAAGGGGAGCAGGAGTGAGAGTGGGAGAGAGAGGAGTAGAGAGAGAGAGAGAGAGAGAGAGAGAGATTGGGAGAGTGTGGGTGAGGAAGCGGCATGTGGAAGGCCAGACATGCAACAAGCGGAAAATAATTATAAATTTAAAAGGAGAAGAGAGGGCGAAGAAAAGAATAGTTGACAGCTAAATCAACAATGTGTGCAAGAGAGAGAGAGAGAGAGAGAGAGAGAGAGAGAGAGAGATAGCAACAAGCTTAGATCATATGCTGAAGGCTTTTCATATCTTTCCGCTGGCATCTGCACAGGGGAGAGAAACGTGTGTGGGTTGCACTCGAGATAAACATCGCACATTTTGTGGTTTAGAAGCAAGAGTTAGGCGTGTGTGTAAGTGTGCGCGCGCGTGTGTGTGTGCGCGTGTGTGTGTGTACTGTGGGAGTATGCTGTGTTGCCAAAGACAGAGAGCCAGACAGACAGACAGACAGAACCAGCTACAACTGCGCAGAGGACGTCGTTGCGGCTGACGACCAAGGCAATTAACAACTTCAACGTTCGTTGCAATTGCGCCTGGGAGTCGCTCCCCCCTCCCGCCCCCCTCTTCTCATTTGCCCCAGCCCTCCCCTCATCAAATAATCTCTAAACCCATGTGCATAATAGCAAAAAGTTGTGGCTGCTGCTGTTGGCAGACAAATAGCAAACGGCTCATTGAAATAGCTAGAGAAAAAGGTGTAGCCCCAGAGAGAGGGGGGCTGGGCGGGGGCAGCTTCTTCTAATGTGCCACAAGGCAACGGCAGCAGCGTGAAAAATATGCAAGAAAAAAGGCAGCCGCAAAAAAACCAAAATAAAATGTTTAAAGATACATTTTTCTCTTAATAAGCAGAGCGAGAGAGAGCGAGGGGAGGGGGGGCTGTGGGAGGGGGCGTGGCTGAGGGCAGAATAACAAACAGTGGCATAAATTTTCGCGGCTTTGCGTACAAACGCAAGCCCAGAGACAATGGCTAACGGCTGCAAGCGCAAAAAAAGATACAAAGATACAAATGTATCTGAGGCTACGTATGCACATATAAAGTAGAGATACTTTTTTTTGTTAGCCGCCTTAATTAGGCAGCAGGCCAAAATAAATGGTAATGAAATGCAGAGCAGAGTGGGCGTGGCGGGCGGTAGGCAGCAAGTGAGAGAGAGAGAGAGAAGGGGAGAGAGGGAGAGTGACGCATGGAACAATGCGGCAAATGTTTAAGTAAAAGGCAAAAGGACACACATAAAAGAGAGTGAGAGAGGGAGACACAGGAGAGTGCGAAGTACGGTTTGAGCAGCGCTGGTCATTCGCCAATTGCTGTGCAACTGCAGCCCAAATTCAATTTGGCGACTTGAGCAAACAGTTGAGCAAAGTGCGCAACAAAAACGGGGAGAGCGGAGAGCGGTCGGCGGTTGGGTTTGATGGGCTGCTGCTGCTGCTGCTGCAAGGACCTACTTCAAAATTCAACCTAGTTCTGGCTTAGCTTGGCTGCCAGACGGCGTGCACGTCGACCCGCATAAAAGTTTCTAAAGGCAACGTCTTCGGGAAGCGACCAGGCTGAGAGCTGAGCTGGCAGCAATTGTGTGGCCGACACGAGTGCAAACACATGCAAGGCTCAAGAAGAAAAGGCAGCGTGTGGCGGGCGGGAGCATGCGACTGCTGCTGCTGCTGCAGCAGTTGAGCATCTTTTGATGGAAAAGTTTGCAACAAAATTTCTTGCGAAAACTAAATTAAAATGTGAAAAGATGCGAAAGCAACTCAAGAGAAAGAGACAGAGAGAGTTGAGGTGGAATCGCACAAAGGGTTCGAGTTTGGGCTGAGAAAGGGCTGCGGCGCAAGTGTTAGCTGTGCTGTGTTGAGCAGTGTAAACAGCGGTTTAATTATTTAGTGGATTACGCCAAATTAGTGGGCAAATGAGTTGGCAAATGGGCAACTGAAGCGGTTGACAAGGGACAATGTTAAGCGGCGTCGACTGAACACAATTAGAATCGTAAGCATTAATATAACTTAATTTTATAATTTAACTAGACCAATGTAAAGTTAATATATAAAATGCGATTTCACCTTTTTTTATATATTTTTTTTTTATAACTTATATATACTTAAACTACTTTTATAATTTATTTAAAGACGGAACTCAATTTGAAAAGACTTTTTTAATCTTTTATAATTTATAAAAATATAATTTAAATATTTAATATTTTATTTATTTTGATTTTTTTGTTTTTAAAAAATAGAAAAGACAATTGTTTAAATTATTTTTTACTCGATTTTATTTAATTTAATTTTTTTTTAAACTAGTTTTTGTTGTTTTTAATTTATTTTAAAATTTATATTATTTTTTTAATTTTGAAATAATTAGTTGAAAAAGGAGATATTTTTGTATAACTTTTTTTTAAATTTTATTTGTATCTTTCACATTTATTTGTAATCATATATATTATTTTATATTTACTATTTGCGAACTGTTTAATTATTTATAAATTATATTTTATATATTCTTCGATGTCCAACATTCTAATCAAAGACCATTTTTTAGGTTTTCATTTTCATTCATTTTCAATTTAAAATTACATTCAACTTCCAGCATTCCCCACTAACTTTATTTAAATTCAAATTTAAATATGGCGCCATTTCAGCAGCGCCACCTTGCGTTAACTTGGCGCACCATTGCGCATGCGCTACTTTTCTATATTCAACGCCAGATGGCGCCACAGTTTAGCGCACTCTAGCGACAGCTAAGCGTACTAAACTGTGCCCTGGGAACAGTTATATCAATATCCACACTAGCTGGCGCCACTGTGCAGCCTCCTCTGGCGTGAGCATATCAAACTATATAACAGAGCCATAGCAGCTTAATAACTATGCAGAACACTCTAGCGCCAGCTGTGTGCAACTGGCTGGCTGGCAACTGTACCCAAAACGCCTTTGCCTTCGCCATCGCCCTCGCCTTTGGCTTCGACTGTCAAACTGCAAGAGGCGCGACGAATTTTGAATTTTTGCGGAATTAAAAAAAAAAAAACAAAAAAATTGGAAATTCACTAAGAGCGCAGAGACCACACCTAGCAGCTGCTGCTGTTGCTGCTGCCAGCTGAAAGTGTGTAATAAATAAAAAAAAGTGATTGAAAGAATTGGCCAAAAACGAGAAACGTCGAACGTAATCCCTAGCAAAGCATATAGCTGCATGGATGATGGCCAATAAAACTTCAGCGAACAACACAGACGCGCAGATTATGTCAAATTATATAGGGGGCAAAAAAAAAAAAACAACAAAAAGTGAACAAGGTGCGGTTCAGCGTCGCTGAAGTCGTTGGGCCCACATTGATAGCTGCACGGCTATCGTTGCTGTTGTTGTTGTTGTTGTTGTTGTTGTTGTTGTCATTTGCTAGTTATATGACAATCCACCCTAACACACACATACTGCGCAATAAAAATGCAACTGGGACTTTGTTGGGTCAAATGGGGCCAGGGTCTAAGTTAGATTAGTGGAGCAGCCGTGCCATATGGCCAGGCGCAAGGCACAGCCACTTGCGGCAGGTCAGTAACCCAAACAGAGACAAACAGACAGAGATAGAGAGAGAGAGTGGTGTGTTGGCTCTCTCGCACTTACCTGTGAGAAGTAGGCTGGCAGAACGCAGCGCTGGTCATCTAGACGGGAGCACTGCACCCGCTCCAACAGCTCGAAGAGATCCTGTGTGGCGCCGCGCAAGCGTTCCGGACTGTGGGTAACGCTGCCGCCGCCTGTGCCGGCCGAGCCGGACTGTTGCTTCTGTGTGCCCGCCATAAAGGCATGCTGACGTCTGCAAAGACAGAGAGAATACGAGATAGAGAGAGAGAGAGAGATGAGTAAGAGACAAACAGGAAACTGTTTAATAATAGTGCACGCAAAAAACTAATCACAATCTTGGCTAGCGTGTGCCCAGCCAAGCCAAGCACTTGGTAGTGTCACAGCTGAGCTTGAGGTAGACCAGAAACACGACCTGGCCAAGCCACAACATGCAATCTGTTCATGCTTCAGCGCCAAGCACAATTCCAACAATCTTCAATTGACTGCGCAAACTCAAGTGGAGGGCAAATCGGCTCGCCTCCCCTTCCGCCCTGCTCGCCATCATTGACGTGGCTTACCTAGCGGTAAGTGGGCACTAGAGCAGTCACTGGCAAGGAGTCTAACCAAGTGATCACCATCGAAGTGCCAAAAGGGTTCAACTACAACGTAAACTCGAGTGGGAACTGAAGAAAGATTCAATTGAGAAAAAAAAAAAACAGCACAGTTTGACAGCCATAGAAAGTCAAGCAGAACGTTTAAGAAACGCATAGAAAAAGAAATGAAAGAAAAGCATAAAGAGGCAAGAAAGGTATAGAAATTGAAAGCAAAGATTGAACAAGTCATAAGTAGGAATATCGAACTACATAAAACACTCGAAGAATGAAAGAAAAAAGCTATAAAAATGTAAAGAAAATAAAAAAAGGGCATAAAAATATCCATTAGGCAATGAACGCCCCCTGAATATAGCTATGCGAGTGCAAGGGAATAGCAAAAAGGTATAATGCATTATTCAACTACTCTAAAAACTGTACAAAAAGATTTTAAGAAAATTAAACTTCAATAATTAGCAATGCTTTAAAGCAGTTTTCGTAGAAAATTTTAGAAAATGCACAAAAAAGAAGATTAGATTTCAAAAATATGTAGAAATCACAATTTGCTTATTTTTATTATTGTTTTTATATATATTAATTTAACATAAAATATTTTTAAATATATTATTTCAATGTATAAAAAAAACTAATGATGAGAAAAAACAATCGAAAGCAAGAAACAGTCACATATCTAATATAACCATAGTCCCAAAAAGCTATTAAATTTCATTTTTTTTGCGGTCTTTATATTTGTCAGCTTTGGCAGACTCGCGAAAATTATTACTGAAAACAAAACTATAAAAAATATAAAAACTCAAAATTATTCTAAATAATTATAGCAAAAAAAAGAGAAAAAAAATATTGTTCTTAAATTGGCATATTTAAAGTAGAAATAAATATATTTATAAACTAAATATAATTATAATAATTCGACATAATTCACATAGCTACTCATTCTCAAAATAATACTCATATTATTTTTTTTTAGAAATAATTGCAAAGTAAAAAAAAATATTTGGTTATTTTCTCACGGATAGAAGCCCAACAAATTTATGTTTTTAATGCCAATTTAATTTGTTTTTCATAATTTTTTCCCATAACTTAAACCAAAGTCAAAGAATCTGGCAGAAGAATTAGAACTAAAGTCGAGTTAAGATTGAGGTGTCTACAGGTGAAAAGCAAAAGGAAAGCTGTTAATGCATAGCAAATATTTTGAAAAACTTTTGTTCTTCATTTACACAATAGCATAATAGCAATAATAGCCGTAATAGTATTAATTATACTAATATTATGCACTTCCATATGTTTTTCGTAAACTCTCGATCAAGCAAAGTCTCAAATGAAGCCCGCTTCATGTACAATTGCAATCAAAGCTCGAGGATTCTTAATCTGGCTGCTTCAGCTCTGATTCTCGACAGTCAAGAGCTGTTGAAGGATAACTTTTGAGTTGTTTTTTTTTTTTTTTTTGGCGAAGTTAAGTGGTGCATTTCTCGGCTACTTAAGAGTTGCGCTCACGCATCAGAGAATACGAACAAATTATGAGTGCCTCTTGAATATTTCATATTTCAGATTTCATATTTCTTATTCCTCACTTCTAATTTCATATTTTTGTGTTTTCTGTATTTCTTTATTTTTGCTGCTTTTTTTCTTTCGTTTTTATTCATGTTTATTGTCACTTGTTTTCGTGTGTGTGTGTGTGTGTGTGTGTGTGTGCGTGTGTGCGAGTTCATATTTTTGGTTTTTTTTTTCAGTCATTTTCTTTTTTTTTGGGTTTTACCTAAAGTTTTGTCGCAGCAGCCGCGACTTTGTTGACACAGAAACAACAAACGCCTCGCTGGCAGCACACAGGAGACAGTCGTACAGGAGATACAAAGAGCGTGTGTGTAAGAGAGAGAGAGACAGAGAGAGAGAGAGAATGTGTGTGTGAGAGATAGGTAGAGTGGTACTCTGTGGGGGCCTCAGCTGGCCAAAGGAGCCAACCATGTCGAGGATGTTGTTGCCTTTTCTGTTTCTGTTCCTGTTGTTGTTTACTTTGTTGTTGCGTGTGTGCAGCTGCTGTTGCTCCACATTCTCAAAAGACAATAAAAACAACAAAAATTTCGGCTGTTGTTGTTGTTATTTTTAAACAATTTGTTGCTGCTGTGCGAGTGCTCTGGAGTCCTGGCAAGTTCTGTCTGCTGCCACTGCTGCTAGCCATAAATTAACACCTACACACAAAGTGGAGCACACATAAAAACGTTGACAGTTATGGGAAAAGGATATCAGCAACAGGACAACAAACGACAGCACTCGCAGCCATATGCATCAAACAGCTACGATCAGCACCAGCAGCAACAAGAACAGCATAGCTAACCCATTGCTCGGGTAATATGAGCGGAGTTTTGAAGTCGAACTAGCTATGGGCGTGGCGTTACAGCTGTCTGTCTCAGAGAGAGAGAGAGAGAGAGAGAGAGAGAGAGAGAGCAGCTATGATGGGTGCTTGTGTAATGTGTAAGTCGATAAGTATAAGAGGTTTATAGGCAATATGTTAAGCTAAATAAATATACAGAGATGCATAAGTCATATAGTTAAATGAATAATGAGCTGAGGTATATTTTCAATTAATTTTAGAGTTGAGAGTGTTAGGATGATATTATGAGTTAAAGTAAGACAAGAATCACATGAAAAAGGCAAAGAAGTAGAGAAAGCTTCCTAAGATAGGCCTTTCAGGTATTTTACATTCATATGAAATAAACGATTGAGCAAAAAATATATATAAAAGATATAATAGAAGAAAGAATGCAGAAGATAGAAAATTAAAGGAAGATAAAAGATAGAGAATAGAATATAGAATATAAGAGACAGAAGGCGAAGAAGAAGAGGACAGAAGGCAAAAGATGGAAGAGGTAAAAAGGTAGAAGATTGAAAATACAGAATAGAAGATAGAAGATTAATAATAAAAGATAGAAAATGGAAGAAAGAATATAGAAGATGGAAGATAAAAGATGGAACATAGAAGAGAGGAAGATACAATATAGAATTTATAATATAGGAGATAGAAGAGAGTAGAGAGAAGATAGAATATAGAAGACAGAAGATAGAATTTGAAAGATAGATATATAGATGGATAGATAAATATATGATATACAGTGGAAGATGAAAGATAAATTATAAAATATAAAGGATGGAAGATGTATGCATGCATGTAATAGCCTAGATCTATTCAAAAGTTTTACTCAGATCTCAAAAGTATGCAGAAAGAAAGTCCCAAATAAGTGCAAGTAAGTTATAAGCAAGAGTACTCCAGTGCGGTGTGCTTGACTAAACGATACTCTGCTCAGCAAGTTCAAACTGATGTTTAACGAAATTTAATTCGCTGCGGCACACTTAGCCCCACATATAAGCCCACACATAACTAAGCTACCCCAATGCTTGCCTAATTCTCTAATTCAAATCGTGCTCTAACTTAATTTTTAAACCTAAAATTCAAGTCTAACTCAACGCAGCATCAAAATTACATTCGATAACTGCACTCATAACAATTTCAAGGAATTTATATATATTATTTATGGTTTTTTGTGAGCAGTAAAACTCGTTGACATTTTGACAAACTGCAATAAATAAATAAAAACTATGAGAAATACATTGAACAATTGAAATTGGTTCGAAACGTTTCATATTTTCAGCTTTGTCAGACATATATATATATATATATATATATATATTTATATATATACATATATATTTATTTTTAGTATTTTAGGCGCAAACATATTTTCGTCTGATCGAATCAAGCAGCGAGCAAGCAATTTTTATTGCATTTTTATGACAATTTTTCACATGATTTGTTGAAGCGAAATCGCAAAACGAAATTGAAATAAAAATATATATATAAATATCGAAAGCAGGACAAACCATAATAAAAATTGTTGCCCTAACAAGCAATAAAAGTCGCAAATGTAAGGGTCGAAGGGAGAGATGGCTGCAGCAGCAGCAACTGCTGCAGCTAACATTGTTCCCGTTGTTCTTGTTGTTGTTAGTTTAGGGCTCATTCTTTTAGAGCTGATGATATCGTTGGCTTTGAATGAAATTCTATATGTATATATATATATATATACATATATATATACATAACAGAACTGTGCCACCCACAAAAAAGTTGCAGAAGAAGAGGCAGAACTTCCTGTTGCGGTTGCGCCTGCGTCTAACTGTTCATCTAGCCATTGTTCGAGGTGTCGCTGCTCTGTGTGTGTGTGATTGTGGGCGGGTTGTCACGCCCACTTAATTAAAAGCTATTACTAGCACTAATATTTCCTCAGTTTCTTTTTACACACTCACACACACACACCAGGCAAAAGTGTTCATTAAATGCAAATTTATGTCACCCACCCAAGCGAGGCAAACAGCCCGACCCTCAGCTCCAACTGGCCCCAGCCAGCTGCCCCCTGCCAGCTAGCGCTTGCCTCATTTGGCATGCGCGGCGTGTGTTCTAAAAGTTTAGCCGCTGAGCGGAAAATGCAAAAGAAAAACAATTACAAAAACAAAGCGAGAAGCAGGTGGAGGTGGAGCAGGTAGTTGGGGCCTTTGGGGCCGGGGCGTTGACAGTTGGTGCAGAGCGTAAGATATATGAGCTGCTATGCAGCACTTAATCACAGGCGAGTGTTTGGTTTTAGGTTTGTTCTTTTTCGGGTTTCGGGTTTTGATTCGACTTTGCGTGGGAAACAGGAAGAAAAAAAACAGAAAAAAACAAAAAACACTACAGCGACAGCCGTGTGGGGCGGGTGTCTTGGCTTTTGATAGGCCTGTCCCTAGGCGCTAATTAGAGAGCAGCAAGTGATGCAGGCTCAACTGTCTAGTTTCTAGCCATTGCCGGTGAGAAATTACAGGAAATGTCCAACAACAACAACAACAACAACGACAAAAAAGTGAGCAAGAAATCAAGTCCCAAAGGACAAAGGACACACACACGCACACACACGCGCAGCTAGAGCTAATGGGTCAAGCGACAATTTTTCAGTTTGCTCTTTGGAAACTGGAGCACAAAACTGATAAGATCTCACACTCTCACACACAGGCAGGACATGGACAAAGGACTGCAGTGCGATGCACTGCACCGATAACAGAGAAAGAAACGTAAGAGAGAGTGTAAAACCCGTAACTGGACAGCCGCTGGCTATGCCCGACACATGTAATGGGATATGCGAGCAAAAAGTCAAAACCTCAACTGCGAGAGAGCGAGAGAGTCAGTTTGAGGTCGTTCAGCGCCGACCCCAGGCCATAATTAATAGCATAATTGTAGCAGCGTGTAAAGTCAGCCAGTGCCCGCCAGGATATATGCTCACAGAATTATTTATAGGAAAACTACGTGAAAATTACAACAGTTAACCATGTATGTATATGTATATATTTATAGATGAGGCTGAAGAAAGCGCCAGAGAAAGTTGAACGGAAATGGTACGAGCAAAAAGGATAAGAGGGAAAACAATGCAATGCACAGAGGAAGGGTAAGAAACTACTATTTTTTTTTTTAGGGTGGACCCAAGCTGTCGCTGAAGCACAAGTAGCGGCTGAAAGGGCTAGCTCAGTCGCGTCGCGACTGCCGTCGCGCCGCATGAATTGTCATTAAAATTAGTTCCAGGCAATCGGCAGGACTCGGCGACTTTCAATTTGAATACAGCTTGAGATGCGGCTGCAGCTAAAGATTCGCGCAAGTTTTTCTCATTTCCGCTCGCTGACTCTCTCTGTGTGCTTGGAAAAACTTGTCTCTGCCCAGTTTGCCTATTGTGTGCAGGCGAGGACATCCTTCAGGGGTTGCGTCCGACAGAAACTCGTTTTTCCCATTCTTCCTTCGGCAAATGCAACACGTTCCAAAAAGAAAAGTAAAGTAAAGAAAAGAAAATGGGAAAGGAAAATGGAAATGCGCGACACTCGAAGCAAACAGCGAACAACGCCGCGCCGCACCGAGCTCAGCTCGACCAGGTACAGGCAACACATACTCGCCTCGCTCGTAAATTAGCCACAAATTTGCCGGAAAAGTTGGTCATTTGCATAATTTGAATCACTTCTGGCTTCTCCTTGTTTTTTTTTTCTTTTTTTTGGGCTAAAAATTACACAATTTTTGTGGGCATTTTCACAGACATATTTTATTGATAAGGCGCAGCCGTTGGAACTTGTTCTCATTTACGCACTTTGCCTAGATCCTGGCCAAGTTTTTGCTCTTCTTTTTCCCCAGTTGCTGACAAGCTGTAAATTTATGGCCTTTTAGTTGATCGATCGAGGAAAGTCGACGCAGCCAAAGTGAAAGTTTGTGTGGAAGGCGACAAGGGGTAGCGGGGCTAGAGCTGCCTTAGCTTTAGCCAGAGGCCAAGCAGCTGGGCTGCGGTCAGTGAAAACATGGGAAAAACAATCAAAGATGCTGCTGTGAGATTAGTCTGCAGGCAGATTGGTCTAATTTGGATTTAAGCTGAACTCCGATAGATGTGTCAGTTCTAAAAGCAGCTGCCCCTGCTCCCAGAAGCTGCAACCCGATACCTTGGTTGAGAGGTGAAAGTGTTAGATGTAGATCAGGTTAGTTAAACAAGAAGAAGAAGAAGTTGCTTAGAGTGGAATATGATTAGTAAGGTGGAGGGAGAATAGAAAGAAAAAAAAACAGATCAAAGCGAACCTCTAAGAACAATGTTCGAGTTGTTAAACTATTAACAAAGTTTCTTTGAGGCTAAGTTAAGCAAGTCTCTTAATGGTATGATATGAGACTTAGAAAGAGTTTGAGTTGGAATATAGATCAGTGAACGAAAGGTAATTTGATGATCTGCAAAGATAAAAGAAGGAAGTAACCTCGAGAGAGAGCGAGACAGAGACTTTGCTTAGCATAATATTGTCGAGGATAAGCTGAAGAAATCAGTGATCAAATGTTAGCTAATTTAAGAATATATCATAATAATTTAAAGATATATTAGAATATACTAAAATATACTGGTATATACTGAAATATAGCAGAATATACCAAAGAACTTGGCTTCAAGTAGTAGCAGCTCAGCTCAGAAACTGTATTTCCTAAGACTGTAAACCGCAGTAGAAATAACTTTTTAGTTGGAAGAGTAGAAATTACAGGGTATGCAAAAACAAGAGTGCAAAATATTCTTAAAAATGTCAACAATTAAGATTTTAATCAAGTATTTCTAAACTTTTGCTGCTGAACAGTTTGTTCTACAAAAACTAGATAGCTGCTCTGAAAGACAGTTTCGACATGGAGTAGAACTAAATCAGATTTAATTCAAATTTAAATCTGACGAAAGAAAGAACTTGTAAGAAATTCAAAATATATAACAGAAAATCTTATAAAAACCAAATAAAAAAATATTATTGAAGTAAACAGAATACAAATTATCAAATTCTATTACATTTATCTAAGATACTACAGAGTTGAAGAACTAAACAAAATTCAGCTCAATTCACTTGGTAACTCTGTAGATAAAAGTGGCACATAAATTTTAACCACTTAGCGTGTTCCATTAACCAGCTGCGGTAGAGCTCAAGGCGCTCTCTCGATCATCTTTTTGGCCTTTTTGTTAATTATCCCAAACTATCTTTGGCAAAACTTTAACAAGTCAACAAACCATTTACACACTCACACACTCTCATACAGCTACTTCTTATATAAGTGCCAGCAGCGCGTCATCAAGAACTACAAGAAAACGTCGCTGCTGCCCCTCCCCCCCCCCCCCCCCACGTCTTAAGTGTGGCCCGCGCTCCAGAGTTGGGAACAAGTTCAATTTGACACGCAATTGAGTCCAAGTCCAACCTGTTGAGTGCCTGCGCCTCGCCACGCTTCGACTGGATCTGGGACTTTGGCAAGTGCAGCATGAAAATGCTGGTAATAACCGTTTAAGTGTTGATATTTTCTTACTTTTTTTTTTTAATTTTAAGAATAATTTTAAATAATACGCCTAAGAGCAGCAGCAGCAACAACAACAGCAGCAGCAGGTGACGCGGGGCTGAGGCATTCACTTTGCATATTAATGAAACGAGGACTATTTATAAGGCTTGAATTGATGTGGCAGCGGCACGCGCGTTTACCACGTGCCACAGCCTGCTTGCCACTCGCCTCCTTTAGTCTATTTTGGCGCGCTTTTCTTTTTGTTTTTTTTTTTTTTTGGGCAGCCAGGTCAAGGTGTTGGCGACTTACAGAGGCTGTTGATGTAAAAACAAAGTCTTACAAAAAGTTCTGCGCGTTCACAAATTGTTGTGCGCGTTTTAAAACGCGTGGGCGGAGCGCTTGTTCGCCGCGCGACAAGGTCAAAAAGCAAAGCTAAGAGCTGCAATCGCGCAGTTCAATCGTTGCCCCAAGGCAATAACAACAACGAAACGAAAGCAACTACGGCTGCCGTTGCCGACGCCACTACCGCTGCCTCTGCCGCTGCTGCTTAATTTGCAATTATGGCCAACAAGATGTGGGACGCTCCGCTCAACTCGACGCGGTTTAGCTTTGTCGATTACCAATAGCCAAACGACAAAGCCTCTGATTAACCAAAACGACAATTCGCAACGCATTTTCCCTACCTCCCGCTTCAAAATTTGACAGCTTGACGTGACGTCTTAAGCGATGGCGCAGCTGGAATTGTTTCCATTGATCGTTGTTTGGATGCTGTTGGATGTGGTTAAGTGTAGCAAATGACGTCGTGTGTTAGTAGGTTAAATGATAGCCATAACTATTACAAGCGCGATTATAACACTATTCAGGTGAGCGCACGCGACTTGTGCGCGACTTTAGACGCAATAAATTAAATGACTGCTTATTACGAGTGCAGCTTGTGAGAAATCGCGTGCGATTTGTGTGCGTTTTTGTAGTAGCTGTAATTACATAGATGATATTGTTTAGATGAATGTTTCCTAGAAAGAAATGCTGCTGTTGGCAAAATTTACTGAGCGCGTTTTGAGCGCGAGTTCTGCGCGTTTTCTAACGCTTGAAGCATGCCACAGTCGCGTTTTATACTGTATTCATACATGTCTAGTTAAATTATTTGGAATATTTATGAAACTGTCTTTTAATTTCTAATGCTGTTAATTATGACACTCACTTGGCTGAGGCTAATGTTAAAAAAACGCTTATAAGTGGTGTGCGTTTTGCATGCGATTTCTGAGCGGTTTATTACGGCATGGCTTATTGAGTGTGAAAGTAGAATTGAAATTGCTTTTATATTTTTTTTTTGTTATACATAAATATATATATTTTGTATATTATATATTTCTATTACTTATATATTTAGTAAATCTCCTGCGTGATCATCGCGCGTTTTTAGCAGCGACCAAAGCGCGTTTTTAACCGCAGAGAGTACGGCATTATATTCCGACATCATTTTCTATTCTTATTAAACAGTTATTAAAATAAGAAAATAAACTGTCTTCAATGTTAGTTTGTTCAAAAGTTACAAATTCTATTCATTCTATAACCTTTACCAGCACCCACCCAGCAAGCGTTTAAAAACGCACACAAGTCCAGCGAGCGATTTTACGCACCCCGCTGCACATATTGCAACACATTTCGTTTGATTATCTGCTAATGTAATTTTCTAACAAATCATCAACTATTAATTAATTACATGATGCTGCTGCTGCTGCTGCTGCTGTTGCATACAGCACGAGACAAGCACTGATAAGCGCGTTTTGCGCGCGACTCACAGGCGTTTTCCAGACGCAACAAATTATTGTGATTGCTTGGCTAATGCAACTTCCTCAACACAGGCGCAGTCGGCTAATTATGCATGCTGCTGATGCCGCTTGCATGTCTGCTGTCCATTTCACACACCGCATCAGGAGAACTGCGGGCCGAGAAACAATTGAAAACCACGCGAGTTTAACCGCCAGCTGACCCGCCTGTCGTTTTTTTACGCGTTGGTGTTGGCGAAACAAATTTTTTTTCTTTATTTTTTTTTTTTTTTTTTTTACTAACCGCATTTGAACTCGGCGAGTTCTTCGACTCGATGAGAAGTTTTTCGGATGCTAGTCAAGTGTGGGCTGGACGAGGTGATTTATTGTACACACAGATCGGCGCAGAGATATGTACACATATATATATATATATATGTATATATGTCTTGAGCGCTCAGTGGGCTTAACGCCTAACGGTTCTGCACAACGATCCCCGCAAATTGATAAGCAATGAGAGAATTACCAGCCAATTCTAGACTCTTGTTGACTTTGCTGATTTGCAAAAAACGGAAAAACAGAAAATTTGCACAGGGGTTACAAAAGCAAAAAGAAAGAAAAGGGTTAGGGAAACTATTTTTTAAATTCTTCTTTTACAGTAGGGCGAAGGTATCGCCTTACATTTCTGGCTTGTATGGATAAACAGCTGTTTGTTATGCATTATAGGAAACAGGGTTTGAGCAAACAACAGCTATGCCACTACTATGCAACATCATCTACATCATTATCAACACTGTCTTGGGACACAAATTCATTAATCATAAATTTAATTAACAATCAAAAGGAACGAAGATGACAAAAGTTGACAAAGAAATTCAGTTTCTATTTTTTTTTTTGCAAGGCGTTGCCACTGCAGTTGTTGCCTGTGCAAAGGGTTGAGAAAATTAGCTGCGACGTTTTCAGCTCAGTTTGCAAATTCTCAGAATATATGCAACTGATGCAACTATGTGTTTTTTTCTTCTTCTGTCATTTGCGGTTTGTTTGGCAATAAGGGAAGAAGGCAACAAAAGGCCAAACAGACAAACAAACAAACAAACAACAGGATGACATTTTACCCGATATCGACATAAATGCAAAAATTTACATATTTTATGCGCATTAGCGAAAAATATGCGCGTTTTTCGAGTGCGCCGCAAATTGAATTGCATTTAATTAATGTGAATTATGCGTATCCCTTTTGGGGCAGCGAAACTCAAAACATTTCGTTGTTTTCTTTTTTTTTTTTTTTGGCCAATTTTCATAATTTTCGCATATGTCAAATGTGCGACGTGTGTCAATATTTGTACATGATTTCGATTTCAATTGAAATGATATATGATTTATGAACGCACACACACACATATATATATATATATATATATGTATATATATACATAAACAGGTGTGTTCATTAAAATAGTAGTGCGACTGAGATGTTGAATAAATTTGAATAAATATAAATATATATCTTAATATTCGTTTCAAATTGTTCTCAAAATATTAGCTTTATCAACAATTTTTGCCGTTCAACGTATCAGTTGCACTACTATTTTTTTGAGCACAGCTGCATATAGTTATCTATAATTAGTTAATACATACAGCAGATTCTTCATATAACGTTTGCGGGCAACCAATGTGTAGGATTCCTTATGTGTATGCGTTAGATATTTCATTTTGTTTGGTTTCTACACACACACAGGTAGATCAGGTCAGTTCAGTTATTGAATTAAGAGGAAGAAGTAGATGAAGAGATGGTAGTATAGTTCCCAGCTAGATCTTCTTCACTTTTCTTTCACTGCAGCAGGTATTTCACTTTGTCTTTTGTTTGCTTAGGTCAAGAACACACCGTGTATAGGATGCCTTGATTTGAACAGGTAGAGTATTGATTACACTTTTATAAAGCATTTGTATTGCACATGCCAGTTAATTGAATATAAACAATTTGCTTAAGCATCTCTTAGACACAAAAGTTGCGACAGTTTCACAAAAATATCGATAGTTTCGCGTTTCGTTTTCGAATTTCGTTCTTTTCGCGTTTGTTAAGCTTAAAAATTACCCAGGTAACCCCGCGTATATACAACCTAACAGCACGACGTATGCGTTTAAACTGAAGTCGGATGCGTTGCGCCGATAACTCCATATAGGCTCGACAGCAATTTCCACCTTAGTTCAACTTCCAACTTCCAACTTCAACGTTCGGTTCAACCCCGGAACTGAGCGCTGCTGATCGCGACGTGCAACATGTTCGATGCGAGCATCGAACGCGCGCATCGAACACGCGTAGGCTCTGCATAGCATTTGAGTTTATCAAGCCATTATATGGCATTAAAGCGACACCGGCCGGCTACCGGATATGAGCGTGCCACACAAAAGGTCTGCTCGCTGGCTCGCTGGCTTGCTTGCTCGTTCGCTCGCCTCTTGTTTTTGGGGTGGCCCGAAACAATGAGACTGCTATATAGAGTGGGTCTTCGCTGCTCAAATCGAGTCGCGAGCTGCGCATACTAATATTCCAACCGGACATGCAAAATATTCTAACAATGGGCAGCATTTGCGCGTTCTGCTTGTAAAGGAGTCATTAACACCTGAACTGTCAGCCCACTGAGCCGACAGATCAGATATCAGCAATAGCTATGGGGAGAGTTGGAGAGAGAGAGAGAGAGAGAGAGAGAGACAGCGCTAGAAAGTCATTGAAAACTGTGAGAAAATAATATGGAAAGGATGTCGATAAGGAGATATTCTAGAGAAACCTTTAAAGAACTTAGCATGGGGAATAGTAAATGATGAGATTCAGTATTTTTGGATGTCAATGGAATATTTTGAATTCAGGATATTCAAATTTTTGATAACTCGCCCTTTTAGGGTATAAGAAATACGCATTTCGGTTTGAACCAATTGCCTTTCTAGAGGTTCGCTTAGTTTTATGCATTTAAAACTTTGGTTACTCAAGTAAAAACATATTCAAATCAGTTTCATTTTCTGAGTAATTGATTCTGTTAGAGTTGGAATTCGAGTAAAACTAATATAAATTCTAGTTTCCAGTTCTTCAAGTTCTTTAAAAAACGATATTACTATGGACGCTAGTTAAACACATCATTTTCGTCTTCAAACCCAAAACTCTTTACGTATTGTAATCAAATTAATCGTGAAACAAAACTAAAATATTTTATACTCATATACAAAGTTTCTTTTATATAAGTTTTCTTCATATTAAAACTAATTAAAATAATTGAGTGAAGAGCGTGCTTAAAAATTTCTCCATAACTCAAAAAAAAAACAACTTCAGCAGTTGAAAGCGAAGGTAAGTGTCATGCTTACAAAATAATTAAGAAACTTTCAACAACAATAACAACAACAACAACAACAACAACTCTTACCTTAACTAAATTGAAAGAGTTAAGCCAGTTGAGCATCTCTATATAATCCAACAACAGTTTGCACTTACCTAGGCCAATTTACCTCGGCCTAACTTCCTTAACTGTTGGCTAACTTATCATTAAAATATAATTTCATCTTTGGCTAGAAACCTCTACATCATTTCCACTTCCTACCCAAGTGGCTGCTTGTTTGGGTCAGTCAAGATTCTAAGCCATGTTTTCTTCTACTTCTTCCACTTTTATTTTGCTTAACATCTTCAATTTTCATTCATGAAACACATAACTTTCTATCTATTGTCTTAAGATGGCGTCTAGGTAGACTTGGCTGAGATACAAGCACAGCGGGATTTGTAGGCCCTGTTTCTGGTCTGTTGTTGTTGGTTTGGTTTTTTTTTTTATAGATGTTCCGCTAGTCAAGTCAACGCTCAACACCTCATAATTCTATTGTCTTTCGACCTGCGCGTCTGCCTTTGCATACATAATCATGTTAATCAGCTACTTCTGGCCAACTCGCGAGGCCCACGCTTGTTAACTTCACTTTCGTCGACTTTGTACACCTTCTATACACACACACACACACAAACACACGCACACTTTTTTCTTATTCTCTATTTTTTCTCTTCTTCATGAAATTATGCAAATTAGTTGCGCCTCTGTTTATGGAACGTCGCAAGTTGACGACGCACTCTACCTAGTTTTACTTCTCTCTCTTCCATTTTTTTGTTGTTTTTGATTGCGCCTCAGATAGTAAAGTTTTTTCTCGCTTTTTTATGATTTTATAATTTGCAGCTCGCTTCAAGTGGCAAACGCAGGCGCAGGGTGTTAGCGTCTGCATGGTATCCCTAGAAGTCGCTACCCTCCGCCAGCCCTGCTCGCGTTTCAATTGTCTCATTCAGGTGTTAAAGGCGACTGCGCACGCGTTCACCTTTACCTCTCTCTCTCTCTACCTCACTCTCATCCCAAAGGCTAAGCACCCTGCGATCGACACCCCTTGCTACCCCTCAGCGCGCACACACACACATTTTTTTCTGCTATTTTGTTTGAATTTATAATTTTTTTTCAGTTTTTTTTTATGCATTTTTCTGTACAATCTATTCGCTCAATTGGTAAACTTTGATTGGGCTCTTTAAAATTCTAATAAAATTAACATAATTTTCTAAATGGACAGCAACAAACCATAGAGAATGCGACAAATAAACTATAAATTTGTTAGAAAACCTGCATATGATTATGATCAAAGGGAACCCAATGCAGGAGGAACATGTTCGGAAAACCTAAGCAGATACAGAGAGAGAGAGAGAGAGAGAGAGAGAGAGAGAGAGAGAGAGAGAGAGAGTGCGTGAGCAGCGAGCTGGATATTGTAATAACAATATTAAATCTATATATGTAATAATAATAATAATAAAATCTACATATATGCTTGGGCCAAATGGAGAAATGACCTACGGCAAAGGCTCTTTGTAGACTATAATAGACTATAGAATCCTGGCAGGCAAAATGATCAAATGAGAGGTAAGAAAACTATCCTCGATCTAGAGCAGTGGCCTAATAGAAAGCTCTATATATATTTTTTATATATTTATATATATTAAATAAATATATTTATAAGTAAAACTTTATTTTCTTTACAGTCACAACCCAATTCACCATTAAGAGTAAAGTCTAAACAGATCTGTATACATTTTTGTGCATTGCTTAAATGAGCTGACTTCGGTTGACCCTGACATTGATAGCAGACATTCAACTCGATTATACCCCAAATGAGAGTCAACAAACAAATTGGCTGCACATTTCTGAAAGCTAATTCTTTTCAATGAAAATTTCCGCAATTACAAAAATGAAATGTTAGAATTACATTTTGTGTATGCTAAATAAAACATTTTATCGCCGCTACCGCCGAGGGAAGCTGCACACAAACTGTGGCAATTGCTGAGCGGCGAGGTGCAAGGGGGCAAAACGGGGCAAATGGGGCAACTGGGGGAGGTAGCTAACAAGTTTGGGTAGGCTGCTAGTCAGGCAGACGCCGGTGAAAGTACATTAACCCAGGCCTCGACGACGATGGCTGCTGCTGCTGCTGCTGCCAGTTTGCGGATTGTTTGGGGTAAGGCCGAACGCCGCCCTCCAACCTGCAGCCCCCAACACACTCGTTCAGGCAGTTCGCAACTGGCCACCCACAAGCGCCAAGCACCAACAACACTGGCGACACCCTTTACAAACATTTTTATATATACCCTGTAATTGTTGAGAGCGAGCCAAATGGGCTATGTAACATTTGATATGCTTGAGTAATAGACAAAAGCTGAAAGTTTCAAATGATAATGAAATGAAAAGATAAGGCGCGATCACAGTCATAGCAGATCATAGCTACTTTTTGTACGACTGATATATATATAAATTTTATTTCCAAGCAAATCAATGCATCAGAAATGAATGGAGATTTCGATTTATAATCTCAATTATCATGATGGGTTGTCTCAAGGCTAAAAGAGCTTAAAGACAACGCTATATTTTAAGTAAATATATACACAAATATAATATATAGGGTATCTTCCAGTCCAACTTCAAGCACTTTAACACATTGTACATATCTATGTGTGTGTATCTCTGTGTGCGTGTGTTTTTGTTACGCTTGTTAATTTACGCCGAAGCTCGCAAAGTATCCACATTCACATTCACAGGCTACAAATGTGCAGGAAGTGGGGCTGGGTTAGCTTAGCTCTGCCCTGTGCGTAGGGGCTGGCAGAGGGTGGCAGAGGTTGGCGGTTAGTTGGGTTCGCTATGCAACACTTAATGAACTGCAAATACATACGCACATACGCATAGAGTGTGTGAGCTTTTAAATGTTTAATTGCATCTATGAATATATGTTATATATATGTATGTATATGTATATATCATTTTTCTCAGTGTATGGCGCAACGGAAAAATATGCTTATATTCATAAATGGGAACCTAGACGAACCTCCCGGGCGGCGCTGATCAGCATTTGCTGCATTGGCGCATTTTTCGCAATGTTTCCGTTTTGAATTCACTTTTCATTTGTGAACCTAAAACCCCCTCACACACAGACACAAACACAGACACAGACACAAGCACACTCACAGACACAGTTACAGACACAACCCCTAGCTAAGCAGCCCCTATTCAGCCGAGCAAACGACGAACTGCGTCGAGTGCAACAACAACAACAACATCAACAGCAAGCGGCAACTGTGTCTCGCAAGCGTCTCGGCTAGTACCCTATTTACCAGCCTGCCCATGCCCCCCCTTAGGCTCCATGAGGCTCCATCTTAATACAGCCTTGGAGGCACACATAATTAAAATGTCATCGTCATCGTCATTGCAGTCAGCACTTTTTATACACTAATCCCAGGGCAGCTGAGGGCATTGGTTATGCTTATAGGATATGGCTTAGTCGTGCTTGCAATAAAGAAATATAAGTGGAAATTGTATAAAAGGCATTTAGGACTAATCAAATTTAATTAAGGCATAGTCCATTATACATAATTAAAATATTGAGAAAAATGTCTTTAATTAGTTTTAGTTAGTATAAATTTAGTTTATATATGAATAGCTAAATTCATAAGAAAATGTATAATGTATACATATATGTATATACATATGTACGTATGTATGTATATATAAATATAAAAGTTTCAACAAAATAAAAATAAAGGCTGAGAAATATGTATATTACCTTATACTTAATATTTTGTATATATATTTTATATTTATATATATTTTATTTATTTATATAAACATGTAAAATATATTTTTATTTATATTTGCATTTGTATGTACTTGTGTATGTATTTATTTTATTTATTCATATTGTATTACGCAACTCAATGGCAAATAAGTCCCAGGCTTTTCCACGAAATATGGTTTACAATTAAGTATGTCCTGGTCATAAAGGAATTAAAAGGAATTCGGCTTTGTAGAACGTAATTCGTAGAATAATATATGTCTCAATTATTAGTTGTTCTCGGTAAACATTTATTGCAAATAGCAAACAGATTTCTACAATGACAAGCTACAGAAAAGATGAGTATTAAATACAAATGTTGAGTCGCAGCTTAAAGATGAATAATATATGTATGTATGTGTGTGTGTATAGCTTATGAAACTGCAGCCATTTTTTATAGTTGGTGTAGCCACATTAAAATTTGCTAAGAAATAAATAAAGTACTATTATATTATTATATTATACGAAGCCATACTATTGAAGCCAAAGTTTGTATATCAATATTTAGGATTAAAGACATGCTGCAGCCTACAGAGGTGTTGTAATGAAAATATCTACTAACTACGTATAATATTTTAATAAAAGCAGAATTAAATTTTAAGAAAGAAATGTTATTATTCGATATACATATGTGTGTATATAATATAATAAAATATTAGCAAAAATAAATTGTATTATTTTGAATCTAATTTTTTAGTGTGCTTGTTGCTAAATATTTTATTCTTTATTAAATATATATATATATATATTCATATTTTATATATTATTTATATTTAACTATATTTTATGTAATATTTACATATTTATTATAGTTTTATATTATTTTTAATTAAACTCTTCGTATTCCTATTCATTTTTCAAAATTTTAATTTCCATTTATTTGCTTTTAAGTTAATTTATTTTTATTTATTTTTTTATTTTATTATTTATTTATTTTAGTATTAATACTTACTTTTGTGCTACTATAATTTTCATTAAATAATTAATACTCATTATTTATTTAAATATATACGAAATTCAGTTCAAACAGTGTATTAAAAATTCGTAGCTTATTGCAACTGCTAAGAATTTCAATTGCTGTTGCTATTTGGCTGCAACTTCAAATCCCTTTTGCCGTCGGAGCACTTGAGTGGGTTTAAATGCCGCCCAAACCCCATTTGAGGCGGAGCTGTGGGTGGCTAAACAAATATAATTCTCCATTTAATGCGGCAAATGAAATTTAAGCAGCAACCATAATGCAGACCCCAAGCCTAGCAGCAGCAGCAGCAGGAATATAACAACAAGAATTTCTTGCAGTGCAATAGAAAAGTTTCTTTGGTTGAGGGGGCGAGGGAGGGCGTGGCCTACCAGTGCCTACTGGCTGCATTTACAATTTTTTCTCTCGCTTCTCTGTTAGCTCAACAATTGAGAATTGCGGCAGGGTTCACGAGTAGCTGAATATTTAATGCGATGTCCATGAAATTGAAATTGACAAACTAATTTGAGGAGCATTTAGAAAATCAGTTGCGATAATTGAATGTGCATGGAAAAAAACAGGTTTTAAGAGATGAAGCCCAGAGATATAATTGAATATATGTATAAAAAAGAAAAGTGAGGAAGAGCAGAAGCAAAATACAAAACTAATAAATATATATGTGTATATATGTAGAGTAAAAGGCACACAGACACAGGACACTCAGCGAACCTTTGGCATACAGCGAGAGGGGTTAATGTCAGGGCGAGCATAAAGGCAGGCGAGGCACAGCACAGAGAGTGAGAGAGGAGTTAGAGAGAGAAAGAGAGAAAGCGAGTCGAGAAAGTTGCCGACTCACTGGGCAAGCTGAACGAGGCCTGAGCCCCTGAAGCAGACAGTGCAATGTCCCGACGCTGGCTGCATTGTGCGCAGCGAGTCCTTACAAGTACACACAGGACATGCCCAGCTGAACAGGAGACGCACAGACAAACAGACAGACGACAGACAGATAGACAGAGTGGCAGACGGACTGACGGACGGACAGACAGACAGACAGACAGACATCATTTCATCAACGTTGACAAACTCATCGCCTTTGACGGCCTGAGCAGTCGTTAACCAGCCAGCCTACTCGCTCCTCCACGCATCCATTCGACATTGACACATGATTTTCCAGCAGGCTCCGAGCTTCGAGCTCCGAGCTCCAAGCTCCATTTTCCAGTTTCCATTTAACATTTTTGCTGTCCTGTTTGCCAGGCTTTAATGGCAAATCCTTTAACTCCCTCAGCTCGTGTATTTGCATATCAAATTGTTGCTTGAGCTAATTTTTTTCAATTAAACCAAATCCTGTCTGGCAACGACTCGACATAGCTGGTCAACAAATTCCACATTCTCGGCCAGCATTTCCTATCCTTCAACCTAGTCTGTATGCAAAATATATATTTATGCATTGCAAAGTTTCAATGCTGTTAAAGTTTTTAAGCTATTTATGAGTAGACATGAATGCCAATGCCAAAAGTCGCAAACTTTTGCTAAATCATCTCACAGTCTGCAGCATCCCAAGTTTCGAGTGGCAGTGGCAAAAGCCAATAATGAAATAATATCAGCAAATTTTCCAAAGCGCTTTTTGCCAAAAAAAAAAAAAAAAAAAAAAGTAAAGAAGGAAAAGTTTTGCCTACTTTTCCACTTATTGGCTTAAAGCGACGACTTTAACTTGTTTTATATCTGTATTTGTTGTGAATTTCAAAAGTTCAAATTTATTTACCTTTTATTTGGGGAGCTTAAGCCAAGCCAATATATACACAAGTAATTTCCCAGAATGAATTGCTGACTGATTGATCAACTTTCAAACAAAACTGTCTTTGTGTCTCTCTCATTTTGTACGTCTTAACTTAATTCTCTTTCTCTTGATTGCTTTCATTATCTCTCTATATATTTATATGTCTTTATCTTTTCTATCTCTCATTTCCACTCCCACTCTCCTACTTTCTTTTCCCTCTCTTTGTTACTCTGGTTGGCTTAATCTTAATCTATGCTTCTTCACGCTCTCATTCTAATAGCTTTCACTATTTTCACTCTCTTCGCCTCTCTCTCTCTATTACTCCTTTCTTCTATTACTCTTTCTCTTTCTTTTTCGCTATTCTCATCTTCTCCCCAGTGTCTCAGTCTCGTCTCTCTTTCTTTCTTTCTCTCTCGCTCTCTCCCTTCCCTCTTTCTCTGTTTCTCTTCCCTCTCACTCTATCTCTGACTTTGTGCTCTTTCTATCCCTCTCTCTATTGCTGCTTATCACATTCTATATATATATTTAACTCTTTTACTGTCTGACTTTCGCTCTTACTTTCTCTTTCTCATTCTCTCTGTCTCTCGCTCTACATTTATATATCTTTCTCTCTATCTCTCTCTCTTTCTATCTCGCTCTCCATCTATCTCTCTCCTCATCGTTTGCTCTATTTCTCTTTCTCTCCCTCTATTTCCCTCTCTTTCTCTCTATTTCTCTTTATCTGTCTCTTCATTTGTCTCTCTCTGTCTTTAAATTTCTTTCTGGATCTATCTCTCTGTTTATTTCTCTTTTTCACATTCACTCTCTCTCTCCTTCTTCTCTCTCTCTCTCTCTCTCTATCTCCATCTCTCTCCTTTCTCTTGCTCTCCCTCCGGAGTTACAAATGGAACTAATTAAGAAACAGTTCAGTGCATGTAAATCGACCTTTCAACTCATTCGACGTTCCCTTTGTCTAATGAGGCGTAAACGCGAACATTTTTAGGTGTGCTGCACCAAACAGGTCAACACGCCATGTGCCAACAGTAACAGCAGCAACAGCAACAGCTTGGGACACCACCTACATAACGTGTCACAAAATGTGTTTTTAATTTGCCAAAAACACGAGGGTCAGGTGTAAAAATGCTAAAAGGTTCTGTTCCAAATGATGATGATGATTGAAATATGCGCTAGATATATATATATATATATATACATATAGCTATATATAGTATATATATGCACATGCGACCACACACACGCCATGCCACGCCCAGTCGCTGCCTTTTTTTTTGTTTGGTGAATTTTAATTGCTTGGCCAGCAGCTCGTTAGCACAAAAGTTGACAACCAAATTGAAATAATTGATCAGCTATATGCATATACATATGTATGTATATACATCTGTATATGTATATGTATATGTAAATTTTATTAATTAATATCAATTTGATATGTCGTCCTGCGCAACAGACCTGGCGCAAAACGTTGCGAGTCGAGCATCAATTAGTTGGCGCACTTTTATGGCCATGTCGCAGCCGTCGCATTTAATGTGCCCAACTGCGTCTGAGTCCGAGTCTGAAACGGGCTTCTAGGCAGTTTTATTTGACACCTTTGCTGATTTTTATGGCCTTGCACTTGGGTGGTCCTTTGTTTGGCCCTCGCCATTTGCCTGCCATTTCGTTCTTAACGGCCTCCGGTCACATCTAATTAATAACAGTTGCCATTTGTGTGTGTCTCTCGCTCTCTCTCTCTCTCTCTCTCTCTGTGTGTGTGCGTCAGGTTGTCTCTTTTCAGCCAGTCCATTGTGCACATTTTTTGTTCTGCTCTTTCAATCAAATTATCGCGCTTTTGATCAGCGCCAGGCCAGCAAATGGCAAGCGCAAAGTGGAATTGACAAAACGAAGCCAATAACAACAAGCAACAAGGTGCTGCCGTGACGCCTGTGTATGTATGGCATACCGCGCTTACAGGTTACAGGTTCAACTTACAGAAATGGCAGCAGAAAATACTGTCAAGGCCATTGCCGAAAATGATTGAAGCAAACTTAATTTCAGTGATCTGGTCACACTCAATTGATCACAGCTGTTCTGATTGCCAATTAATTACATTTTGCGTTGTTTTCATTGTTTAATTGACAATGTAATGATTAAACAACGCCTGCCGGGGCTTTGTGTGTGTGTGTGCGTATGTGTATGTGTGTCTGTGCGTGTGTTTGTGTTTGCGCGTGACCGCAGGGCAAGCAACACCTGTGAACTTTTTGTTGTTATTGTGTGTAAACAGCGTGGGAATCGCTGTACAAACTTACAGGCCCACATGTGTGTGCGTTTGTATGTGTGTGTATGCGTATGGGTGTATCTGTGTGAGCTTCATTGGGCTGTGGTTGATCAAATAGGCGCGAGAGAAGTTGTTGGAAGAGAGCAAAGAGAGTGCAGCGCGCAGGCACTCATGTAACATATATTTTAATATACCAAATGTAGTTTTACTTGATTTTAGTTGATAATGATAATGAATATGACAATATGTGGGGCAAAAGTTTTAATATGCTTTTAATTGGATGAAAAACGATAAGTTATTAGCAAATCATATGGAAAAAATGCATTTTTTGCTATGTACCAACCAAACTCATGTGCATATGTGCAATGTAAATTTAAAAAAAAATGTAATTATAGTTAATTTCAATCACTTAAATATAACATAATTAATTACACTTGCTGTGGATATATATATATATATTTTTTTTTCATTCTCTCACCAGCACTACTATTTCTATGAACAGCCGATTTTCAATGCATGCAATTTGTCAAAAACAAAGTAACGGTTTTTTTTTAATTCTCTTCTTTACATTCTATTCTAAACAAAAAGAAGGCATCTATTTATTTTTCATTTTCGTTTCGTTCAAGTTTTGTGTAGTGCAGCACTACTATTTTTATGACCACAGCTGTATGTTCATGCGTGCACATGTATGCAAAGAGTGCTGCCCACACACACACACACACACACACACACACACACACACACTCACACACACACATAAACACACACACTCAGATATTCACTGTAATTTCGTGAGCGTTGCTTTTTATGTTTCTGATTTTAATGCTCATTGCGATTGACACTCAATTAATTAATGTGACTTGTTTGGCGAAGCTGAGGCTACGGGCATTTCCAGGAACATATTCAGTTTCTTACAAACTTCAGCTTTTGCCTTTTCGGCGTAGTCAGAGCACAAAGTGCGCCTAAAAATAGACTCGAATTTATGCGTTTATTGAAATGTTTGCAATTGACAGCCAACAAAATGGCTGCCAACATGGCAAAAAAATAAAAATAAAAATACAAAAAAAAAATAACAACAATAAGAAAGCAGAGCACCTGTTACCAGGCCACCAACGCTTTCCAGCTGCAGTCTATTGTCTATTGTTGGCCAAAGGTCAATTTGGTTGCTCGCTCACAACGCGAATAGCAAGTATATTGGCTGTGCTTGCTAAAGCATGATAATACATCACTCTCAAGGGGCGTGGCATAGTACAAATAATAAATAGTTTACTTTAAGATTTCATTAGCAGCGTATTACACAATCGCATATGCCCCTCTTGATGCTGTTTTATGACTCTCGGCGGGTCAACAAATTTCTCATTCGTGATTACAGCTGCTCTGCCTCCCGCTCCCTCCCTGTCTCTTCTCCATCATAATGACAGGCAAATTGTTGTCAGACTGGTAGGTGGGCCGTGTGGGCATGGCCAGCTAATGGCCGTCTAGTTTAATTAAACTTCAATCTATTGCATTGGAATATTTATAGCCTTCTGGGCTTTTTAATTAAGCCGTCTGCTATTTAACGTTAACATCATAATCGATAAAGACTACAAAAGTTTACCATCGAAGATGTTGGATGTCATGTTATACATAGACTCCAAGGTCATCGGAAAATCTCGGCATGGAAAATCTGTGCAATGAGTTTATCTCTTGTACTACATATGTCCCAAGGTCATTTGGGATACTTTGTGAAATTGGGTTTTTTATTGCTTTATACTTGTTAACTTTTTTAATATTATATACTTTTATAGAAGAGCCTGTTATAATAATGTGTTTCCAGTGTTTTGTTTTATCTCTTCTACATGGTCCTTAAAGTTCTGCTCTCTGCTCCCCAAAACTGTTTCGTACCTGTTTTTATAGCACGTTCTCGAGTTCTTTGCTGTGTGCATAGTTATAGTGATTCATGGAGTGAAAGGGTACATACAATGTTCGTTTTGCTATCCGTCCGGCCGTCCGCCTATCTGTATAAATGTAAATCCTTTCGGCGCTATTGAAACTAGAGACTTTAAATTTGGCCTACAACAGTATTATTTGTTTGTTTTTCTTTATTTTGATTCTTTAGTTTACTTATTTTCTAATTTAATTCCAATTTTTGTTTATTTTTATAATCTTTTCTTTATTTTTTTAACTTTTGTTCGCTTGCAACTGGAACTTCAACATGTTGACAATTTATAGACATATATATTATATTATATTATATTCATTTTATTTGAGTTGCTCTGTTTTAGAGATTTGTTTAGCAATTTTTTTTTGTTTTTGTCTAAAAACTTTACTTTTCCTTTCTTTGAATTCAGAACATACTCCATACTAATGCCTACATTAAAAAGTATTTTCCTCCCAATCTCTCATAAAAATAGATTTATTTTTCGACCCAAGCTTCAGCATGCCTCATGTAGTTTGTAATATTGTTTGTAATTTGTTTGTTGTGACTTAAAAGTGGGCTAAGCCATTGAATTCAATTGATTTGAATATAAAATATTTAGCTGAATAGTTTTCAATTATGACCTGAACAAAATTTCCTAACTCATGTGCTTAAGCTCACTTATTTTCAACATTTATTAAATGCATATATTATCGCCTCACATTTTCATTCAAGTATAAATCAAGATCAAGATTCATGAAGCGTTTTAATTCTTATATACATTTTGATTAATGTTTCTTCACATACAATAAAATTGCATTATATTGCCATATAACATATATGCTTCGGATTTGATCGGAATTTCGTTGGCTTGTTCTCAATTTTTCACTCGCCATATGTAGACAACGCCCTGTTGCACATTGTAATCGGCGGCCTTTGGGCTGTTCGAGGAGGGCTGTGTAGATGAGTTAAGGCCCGCAGTCAAAGGCACAATATATGACCGGCCCATTGAAAGGTTCAATTGCAGCGATAAATATTGCAAACTCAGACTTGCCAACTGGCTCCTTATCAGAGTGAGACAAGTTTCTCACGACGAGGCCAGGACAAAAGTCGTCGCTGCCTTTTGGGTGGCAACAAATGTTTTATTTATATGCAACGAGGCGGAGAGCGAGAGAGTAAGAGAGTTGATATGAAATGCTTGCCACTATATTCAAGCATATGAAATAAAAGGTGGGCGTATCTTCGTCAGCCACATAGGCCCATTTCCCATTCCCCAAGCTCCATGCTCCAGTCCCTAAGTGCCAGCCGTAACGCATTTTTTATCAATATGTCTTCAAGCGAAGCTGCAACTAGAAATGGAACTGAAGTTGCAGTTGAAGCTGGAGTTGGAGATGGAGTTGGAGTTGAAGCTGCGGCAACTGCCGCTGGCTGCAAAACAAAGTTTTAACTTTGCATTTTGCCATATTTTTTCTCTCTTTTCACTGGAGCAATTCTCACAATGTGCCGCTATCTGCTGCACTTGCTGGGCGTTTGGTTTCATGTTTCGCTTTTTCATTGTCGCCGGCTGCTGTCAACGCCATATGAATAATATTGAGTGCGACAAAATAAGATTCAACAATGTGAAGGCAACGTAACGGTTGGAAAGAAGCGAGTGCCGGGGGCCGGCGAATGTTTCGTTTAACATGAATTTGATAGAATATGCAAGCACCCTTTGAAGTTGAATGACCTTGCTCAGTGAGTCTCATGAGCTTTAAATGTTTAATTTGATTTATTGAATATTATATTATACTATACATATATATTTATTATTTTGTATAACATTAGTAGCTTCAAGTATTTTTTAAATATTTCATTTAGCACTTTAAGTCCCCTCGTCTTATTAAGTAATGCAAGAGCTTAATGCATTAGTCTATATTTAGTCAATACAATATAAAAGTGAAGTGATCTATCTAAAAACCTTTCTATCCGCATTGAATCTTAGTTGAGCTTTCAATAGTTCAACATTTCTAAAAATTTACTTAGCAAATCTTGTTTGAAAAGTTGAACTATTAACTGAAATACCTAAGAGCTCAGTTCAGAGTTAATTTACGTTTATAGATCACTACACAGAAAAAAATCTATAAATGAACGAATTTCATTTAGGAAATGTACAAAAATAGAAAACAAGAATTATACTATTGCCAAGAACAAGTAAAGACAAAGTAAACTAATGCATATATTAAATAGTAGATACAATATATAATATTAACCTACAATATACCCGCCCTGCAAACAAAACCTAAGGTATATGCCAAACGAAATATGCAACACAATAAAATATTTATTGAATTACGGAAACTGTCGCTGTGATTTGAAATTGAGAGTCTTACACGATTGGCTGCCTGGCTGACTAGCTGGTGTTACAAAATACAAGACGCATCGAATGGCAAATGGCGGAAATGTTTGTAAATATTTAAGAGCATATTACGTATAGATTTATGGAATTTTTCAATATCACTTACAGCAGAACTGATGGCATTTGCGAGCGCATATGGAGATTGAAAAGGACTTACCTGAAAATAAATAAAACGAGAATAAAGGAAATGTGTTATTGCAAAACAGTTTATGGATGGTAAATGGAATGGCTGAATAGAATTTTTCGCCAGGCTTTGGCATATTCACTATGGGTATGCAGAAAAAAAAAACAGTAAGAGTGCTTTTGTTGGGTGTACACGACTAGGAGATACCCTGAAACAGACAGGCAAGCTAGATCGACTCGTCTATATACTTAGCTAACTGCTACGCCTCCTTCCGCCTGTTACATACATCTTCACAGAACTATTATACCCTGATTTCCCATATTTAATTGGCATAATATCGTCTAAACTTTCAAAATAACTGCACTTATACAATTTGCAACAAAATCTATAAAAAGTCACTGTAAATGACTCTTAATTAAATATGCGCAAAAAAAAATCGAAACAAAACAAAATGTTGTGAGGCGAAAATGTTTATTTAGTTGTGGCTTGTCATTTATGGCTGGCTAAATAAACTGAAATTCGATATGTAAAACAATTTTACTGTTTATTTGATTTGATTTTATTTTTATTCAGTTTTTTCTATTTTGTTTTGTGTTTGTTGTTGTTGGCGTAGCTTAATAAATCGTATTTATTATCTGCATATTGTTTTTGTGGACTTTAAATAAACGATAAAACGATTTGCACATTTTTTTTTTTTTTTTGATAATTTAACGATTGCCATCACATAATGTCCATAATGACCATAATGATGATGACGATGACGATGATGAGGGCAATTTGCACAGCGCAAGTTAAGTCGAATTGACATTATTCTCAATGTGCTTTTGCCATATCGCAAAGAAATAAACATTTCTGTCTCGACTTCAAAAATGAAAATGAAAATCCAGAGGGAAATCAATTCGCAATGCAAACTGACAGACGGATGGACGGCAGGACAGACGCACAGGCGGACAGCTTGCAACATTAGTGCAGCTCGTGTCCATTTTCGTTTAAATTAAATTTGATTATTCTCAAAGAAAAAAAAAACTAAAAAACTTAACAGACGTGCATAGATCAGGCTGCGAAAATCAAGTCTTTAGCAGTAAAAAGGCTTGTGTAATGAGAGCTAGGAGCACAGCAAGTTCTGCCAGTTCAAGTTTTGCGTGACTCACATGCACTTCCTTACTGAGCGAGTATAATCAAGCTGCTGGCCAAGCAAAGTAGTAGTTAAACTAATGCACCCTTAAACAGAGTATCAGATTACATAATTGTTAATCTTACAATCTTAATCTTATTTAACTATATTTCATGCTAAGACAATGCTCACTTAAAAGTCACATTGAAGTTTTTAACTCAATTTAAAGTATTCACAAATAAACTTAAAGCTTTTTAATCAACTTTAGTCAGGTCAAGTGCAGCTATAGAAAACTGATAAAGAAACACATTCGCAACATAAATACAAATTTAATGCATATGTGCGCCAAAGCTAGAAAATCTAATTGAATATACTTAAGGGCAATGAAAAGCTGATTAAACTTCAGCTTAAAAATGCTACAAAAAATTGAATAAGTTAAGAATAAACTCTCAATTATTTTAAAAGCCTATAAGTTTTTATAACTAATTAAATTTAATTAAGTCTAAAAGGATATATATATATATATATACACATCTAACGTATATATGTATATATATATATATATATATTACTATCTGTATATATTAGTATACATATATTTCAACTAATTTAAACCGCAAATTTCTCACCCACATCAATTAGTTATTGGAAGCATAATGACACAAAGTCATAAAACGCAAATGAACAATATTTCAAAAGTAGGCAAAAGCCATTAAAAATTACAAATTAATGTAATTTAAATATATTTTCAAATACAAGCTTTTAAATGCACAACGAAAGGGCAACAAAACGCATTAAAGTCGAGTGAGACAGTGCGAGAGAGAGCGAGACAGAGAGACAGAGAGAGAGAGAGAGAGAGAGAGAGAGAGATGACAAAATGTAATTTAACTAATTTGAATCAATATAAATTATAAAGGTAAACAACAACAAAAACAACGATTAGTCAGCCAGCCACAACAGCCTTAAAAGCGTGTAATTTAATTTAATGCAACCAACAACAACCAAATATTGCTGTTGGCGCGTGAATAAATGTGGAAAATGCTGTCGAGTTGCAACACAGCGGCAGCAACAACACAATTTTTGGCTTTTTATGCGCTAAGCGCGTTGCAAATGTGAATTTGGGGTATATTGGTTTTGATGAAATGTATATATAACAGGCAGCAGTAGGCATGGCATATACCATAAAGTATATAAATAGTTTTGAGCAGGATGATAAGACGAGTCGATTAAGCTCCGTCTGTCTGCCTTTGTGTGTATGTGGGTGTATGTTTGTGTGTGTATGTAAGTGTATGTGCATGTGTGTGTGTATAAGTTAGTTTATTAGCTTTATCACCAGAGCATCTGCTAGTCGTGCACTGCCGTCTGGCGTACTCTCACGTGATTTTTCATTATGCGTTGCCAAAAGCCAAATCGCTGAAGCATTCAGTTCATAGATACCTATAAAAGGGGCGTGGCAATGCGCTTATATCACACACAATTTGTTGCCGTCGCTAATAAAGTTGTTGGCAACAAACAGCAGCAGCAGCAGCAATAACAACAACAACAGCAACTGAGACTCGAAAACTGTTTCCAAAAACAAACAAAAAAGTCGAAGAAGAAGAAAAAGAAACAGAAACAGACAAACAATTGCACAATGTGGCTAAGAAAAGAGGAAGCGCAAAATGAGCAGCCAACGAAAAGAAAGAAAAAACTTTAATAGGCGTCTTAGCCGTTGGCTGTGATGTTGCTCTTGCTGCTGCCGTTGTCTTGGCCAACAATCGGAAGTGCAAAATTAAAAGCCAGACACACAGCCAAGAAAAACCCAAAAACTCACAAAACTCAAAGAGGAAATACCAACAACAACAACAACAAGCTGGGAAGTGTGTGCGTTTTTGGGTCTGAAGTAATGTGGCCTAGAAGATGTATGGCCAACAGCCAAACTACTGGCAGGCTGGCAGCCTAACAGTTGGTTGCTTGGTTCGTTAATCTGGCTAGTGAACCCTTAGAAGTTCATAAGCAGTTTGGCTGGCTAAGACATTAGTCAAGTTTGGCGCTAGCCGAAAGTCCTTCAAACTGACTTTATGGTTTTAGTCAAGTTTACTAATTACGCTTATAGGCGCTGAAAAGTTACAATGAACTAAGCATAAGTCAGTTAGAAGCGGGCAGAGACAACACTCTGATACTCTATTTAGTTACATATATGTATATAGATCAGATAGGGCAAAGAGGAATTCTGTTTCCAATTGAAAGTTTCACTTGGAAATAGAATTCTTAAATGATATATTAGCTTTGGTCTTTTTGTTATTGTTTTTAGCTTAATATTACTATTAATAATTGATTACAATAGATATAGTTAAGTTAGCAAGTATACATACACTACTATTTTCATGAACAAAAATGTATAAATATATTAAAAAAAATTTGATTGCGACTCTTTTCTTGATCATTTCAAGGTCAAAAAGTGCTCATACCAAGCCAAAGTAAATTGGTTCTGAATTATTGATTATGTTAACAGATTTTGTAAATTGAAAAATATTAAAATCATTTTCCAAACACTGCCCTATGCCTACAGAGCATCTCCCAGTCTAACACAAGCCACAACTCACATTTCTTATTCATTTTAGCAATTCATTTGTGACCCTTTTTCCAATTTATTGCTCGACATATTTACAAACTTATATAACTACTTAGCCACTTAGCACCTTGTTTGAAATCTGGCTAAAAGCCCTGCACTTAATCTAGTAAATGTAGTGCCTGCAAAACTGTAAATTGCGGTCCAGTGTTTTGCATCTCGCATATAGTTTGCGTCATATACTTGGCAAGTGGCGGTTCGTAGTTTTTTTTTATTTTGTCGTTAATTGGCCAACACTTGAGCACTGCCAGCCGCAATTTATGGCCCGTTATTAGTCGTTGCGGCCAACAACTCTCAGCCATGGCTATGTAAAACACGTGTCCATTAATCAGGCAACCCAAAACGCCGACGGGTCAACACTTAACTTAACAGCGTCAACCTCTTGTCAAATTACTCGTTCGTGTGGGTTAATTTGGCAGCACAAATATTAGACACAAATCTGCATAAAATCCATCCTTTATGAGCAACAGGAAGTTAACCAACTTGCTATAGAACCAAGTTGAAAATACGAAATTGTTGAGGAAATTAATTGTGATAAGGAATTTGATTTGATTATCGAAAGCTGACACTACTGGAGTAACTAGAAAATTTGTATGGAACAAAGAAAAGATCTAACAAAAATGTTTGCCCTTTACTAGAAACAAGGCTATTACTGGTGTTATCCCTCTTATGATTATCTTTTAATAGTTGTAAATGGAAATCTGTAACTCCAAATGGCAAAAGCTGCAACGATGCTGTCAATCGACTCGTTTACGGCCACAGAACAGGCTTATTTACACAAATATTGATATTTTACTTCATTTACATACAAGGTCTGTACGTATATAGAATACATCAGCAATAGCCTGGCTATAAAACTGGCAAAGATATAGCTTTTGTTTGATCTATTGAGCAGATCCATAGTTACTGAGTCATAGCATTTTTCGATTTTAGCTGTAAAACTGTAGAAGATTACGTTTTTCCCAACATACCTCGCCATATTACCATAACAGTCTGCTTCAAAGGTAGATACACCTACATCATACATCACAAAAACTAATATACTCTCTTCATTTCATTTATAATTTTTACTCAACACAATATGCTCTTTTCTTTAGTAAACGAGCATAAAAATCAGATAAGTCAGTTAAGCATTTGCAACAAATTTAACAGATGAAAATAGGCATAAGACAGAAGATATATTCACACTCAAATACATGTTGCACCTATATTAAAGTTAAGAGCGGCCAGCTGAGTCAATTGAATCATGTCCGGATATCCGTTTAACCGGTTGAACGCGTCGAACGCGGAAATTAAAAACATTTAGGCAATGAAAATTCTATTTCAACTTGCAGCTTGTTTACTTGTTCAGTACAGCTCACAGTAGGGTAACCTCGACCACAGCAGTTTTAGCTTGTGTTAATTGCAAGTTCAAGTAAATATTTCATGTCAACACATCAATCAATTTAAAGTGATGCTAATTATATATAAGGTAACTAGTTGTCAGATCTTATTGTATATATACATAATGTAATTATACATAATTACAACTTATATTTTTACTCTTTTTTCGGAATTGTTTAAGTAAGTTCAAAAATATTTGTATAATGGAATTGTCAACCACAGGGTTTGGCACTCGAAGTGTAACCTTATCAATTTTTATATATTTCCAACTTAAGTTTATGTAATAATAATACAAATATTTAGAATCAATTCACTTTGGCACGATACGACCGCCTTTTGGCCTGGCTATGGCCTTGAGACGGATTAATTTCAAGTTGCCCGCAGGTGACTCGACGACATCTTGGCCCAATCAAAGACAATGGCTTTCTTCAGCATCTCCAGACTGTTGATCAGCACAAATATAAGAACAACTAAACAAAATAGTCCTAGGCTTAAGTAACATGCAAGTCATAAATCTCTCAAATAATTTCGTAAATATAAATCTAAGCATAAGCCTATTTCTATATATTTTCCTTTTTTACCGGCTAAAATATTTTATAAATATTTTTGTGCAGATAGGAATTCAAAGAGAGTGAGGAATTCAAAAAGGGAAGAGAAATTTTTAAGATTCCCAAACCGAAAATTCTCAAAGAGTTGGCGCCCCCCCCCCCCCCCCCTCTAAAACAACTTTCGCTTTCCCGTTTCAGTCTCCCCGTCCGCCTGCCAGAGTAAATTTGACACAATTTTCAGCTGCCTTGGCGCCACCTGCTTTATTTTTATGGCCGCGTCTGTACAATCAACCCATTTTAATTGTTTTCTGTTTGGATTTGGTTTTTGTTGTTGCACTAATTGCAATCGTCTTACTTGTGTTTGTTTCTGTTTTTATTTATTAGCATTAAAATTGTTCGAGGCATGGAAAATGCAATGCATTTTCGAGCCACATTTTGCACGTGCGGTCGGCTGACAAATTTGAAATTTTCAATTCCATGGCGAAAACCTTCAATAAAAGCGCATTAAAATGCACATAAATAAATGCACAATTGGATAAATATATGTATCAACAATATTTAACAAAAATGTGCTTAAAAAAGCAAATTACAAACAACTAAATAAATGAATACCATGAGGATATATATAGATATATATATATAGATATACATATATGTATTTAGATATATCTATATATATCGTATTGCCTGTCAAATTCACAATAGTAAAAATATTTATCTTTAATTCAAAGATTGTTCATGTGTGTGTGTGTGTGCGTTTGGTGTGGCGAGCGTAACAATTAAAGCGCTTTATTTGCACAGTGAAACAAATTTTCCAGCAACTACGATATATAAATATATGCGCACATTTTCATCGGTTTTCAGGCGAATTAAAAAGAGGCAAATGTGAACTGTGAAATGCCGAAAATTAAATACTCTATATAAGCAGAGATCCCGCCTATGGCTAACATATAATAATATTATAATAAATATATGTATATTATATAGGAAAGAGTCTATTCTTGAGCATTTCAGTTGCTTGACATATTTTGCAAGATTTCAAAAGAAGTTTTAGTTCTATTTACAGCAGAAGTCAGTCAACAGTGATTCACCTGCAACACTTAGACATCCAAAAAGAACCTTAGCAAAAGATAGAACAGATGCTCAAAGATCTAATAGACCGACGCTAGATTGACTCAGTTGTTTCAAAGAATTATTTGAGTTTATTTAAGTATTTTCATTTTAAGCAGCAATAAAATGTATAAGAAATTCTAGATTTCTTGGGATTTTTACTATATTATATATATATATTTTTTTTTATTCAGTTCCACGCTTCGTCTGGTTTGCTGCGAAATTGTCTTGCTCAGTGTATACAAATTGTAGCGAAATGCCTACCGAAGAAGAAAAAAAAACGCCGGCGACGTCCAGTAAACAAAACGTCGACAACAATGGGGCCACTGTACAGTGGCTGGCAAACGTCGGCAGACACTTTTCCGTTTATTGCACTTGCTGCGGCAGGCCTGCCTACTGCCTCCCCCTCTTTAGCCACAGGCCCCGCCCAACTGTTGGTCAGACAATTTGCAGTCTTGTCTGCGCGGCTGCCTGCCAAAAATGTAACCCCAAGCTAAATTTTGCACACCATTTTTTACAATTTTATTTTAAGTTTCTTCGTATTTTTATTTCACTTTTATTTTAGTTTATTTTTTGCAACATTTTCGTGCCGCACGCCATTTTCCATTTCTCGCTTTGCCGCAGCATTTTTCATAATTCTTGAGGCGCTTTTTTTTTGCCAAACTTGCAAAAGTTTTTTTTACAGTAAGAAAATTATTTTTTGGCAGCGTTAATAATCATCCAAAAAAGGGAGAAAAAAAGTTGGAAAACAGTCCAAAAATATTTCATAGTTGCACTTTCCAGAACGAGCTGCGCCGCGCACCGCCGCGCCCCGTCCCGCCCCACTTACCCCCTAGAACTTGGCCCTGCCTCATAAATACATAGTTGCAAGCGTTGCCGTCGAGGATTCATAAATATGTCGTCGTCGCCGTTGTTGCTGTACAGCCCAAAAGTCTATATCATGTATCTCCGGCAGTGTGTGCCATCATACATTTTGGGCACAAAATGCTACAAAATATATGTAATAACTCGGGCGCTGGGAATGGGGCTGCATAGGAGTGTGTTAGGCTGGCTGATGTCGGCTAAAGTAGACAAAAAGTCGAGTGTGTGAGCGCGAGTGTCTGCGTGTGTGTGTGTATGTGTGGAGCATGGGAGTCGATGTGATTTGTTGAGCACAGTGGGGCAAACTGCATGTAAAGGCAATTGTCTACTTATAACAAGCAATTACCAAGCGAGACCTTATAGAAAATTATAAATAAGTTCTTTTTTAATACGATTTATGAAAGGTATCTGTATGTATTCTTTAACTTACAGAACATTGATTTCAAAACTAAAGACATGTAGGAAAATACAAAAAGCAAAGCAAACAAATCATTAAGCATAAGCTGAATGCGTAGCTTGCACAGTGAGGCAAGCTGAAGACATTTGAAGCTGATAAGCAATGTTGAAGTGAAACGAAAACAAATTGCTTTCATATTCACTTTCATTACTATATTGTGTAAACTTTTCAATATTAACTTAATCATTTTCACATCTGAAGAATATTTGTATAAAAATATGCTTTTATAAGAAGTATTTGTAAGAGAGACTAACTACTAAAGCTGTAAAGCAATAATACAGTTTTAATTATGTTTTAGACTTTTCGAAGTGAATATAAAGTAGATAAATATAGATAAATATATAAAGAAATTGAAGGAACCTAAGCAAGCTTTAACGAAATATATTCTAAACTTATTTTTTGTTTGTTTTCAGGCAAGATAGAGAGGGATATAGATAGACTCAGATTTACTATTTTAAGCAGAGAAAAGAAATACTCTCAAATAAAGCTCTAAATAAAAACGTGCTCAGAAAACATGCTAAGAAGTACTTTATTCTTAGCATGTTTTCTGAGCCCATTTCAGCCTATTTGCTTTGGCTTTAAGTTTAATGTTTTCTAATTTTGCCTGCTGTTTTACGCATTCTCGCACCACTGTGCCGCCTGCCGCACAATGACACAAAAGCTGTTGTCTCTGCAGAGCCCAGAACCCACTAATGGCGTATCTTTATGTCTGGAGCACATTGTTCTTGCTTAACTTTAAGACTTTTTAAAAAGAGTTTGTGAATGAAGCGAGATTTTTAAAGCTCGATAATGTGTGAGGCGCGACAGCAACAGATAGTTGATTGCGCCTGAGGGCTGCACACAGACCGAAGATTTGAAGATCTTATCAACACTTTAAAGATCGCACTTTAAGCACATTTCTCTTCAGCCCAAGTCCAATGGGAATTATTGTTGAAAATCAAAGCCCCAAGTCGATAATCGAATCAGTCGCATACAAATTGTTTGGCACGTGGGGGCGTATACGAAAAAGCTTCGCCACAGCATCTGTCTCTGTGACTTCTTGCCAGCTTCTCTGACTTTCCTGCCTTCCCTGCCTTCCCTGCCTCGCCCTGCCGCTCTCTCTCTCTCTCTCTGTTGGCAATTGAATTGCTGATGAGTTGCGGCGTCGGCGCCTTCGTAGCGTCATTGAATGTGTAATGCAGCCACAGGCGATACAATAATAGCATACAAAATGCGCCTCCAAATGAGTTGAGCAGATGAAGAACTGACATTGAAACCGAACCACAACTGTACGATATGCATACTACTTTGTGCCCATATACTATATGTATAATATACTTTGTTTTTCATCTTATTCTGGCCGTGTGCATGGATGGCCCTGCACCCCTGCTTTAATACAAAGCTCCCCAGGCAGTCGTTCAATTTGAATTTCAAAACTGACGTCATCCACAATGCGCATATGATTTACTTGTTGATTCTAAAAGGCAACCCAGGCCACGCCCACCTAGTCTCGGGCCACATTAGATAAGCAACTTGAGGGAATTGCAGCTGAGACTTGAAAGCTAAGTGTGTGTGTGTGTGTGTGTGTGTTTGAGTGTGTGTGAGTGCAAAAATGCGACTGCTTAGCAGACAAAATATATGAAATTAAAGCGGGGTTTTTTTTTTGCAGTGCCGAAGCTTAAATGCACTTAAATGAGTGTTAGCTGAACTAGAGCTAAGGATTGGACTGAATGCACTTACAGATCGCTATGAAATAGAAAAATCAATGGAAAAACTTTCAAAGTAGCCTGCCTAAAAATATTAATCACTTGAAACTTAGCTTTAAAACAATTCCGATTGTTCGCTGCCTATGAAAGCTAATCCGACTGAAAGCTCATAATGAGCAATAGAAACTTTTAACTTAATCAAATTTTCTTAAGTGAGCAGCTCAAAGTTCTGCAAAGGCGCCTAATAAACTATTAATAAAAGCTCAAAGTTTACTTTAACTCAAGCTCAAAAAGTCAATCTGTTGTTGAAGTATTCTAAAACTGAATAGCTTAAAGCTTACTCTATCAAATCAGCCCATAAATCTCTATTAAAGTATTCTGAAAGTTCGCGTCCATGCTCACACACCCAGTCATCATTGCCTGCTCATAAAGTGTATGCCAAGTGGATGAAAAAAAAAAAATAGCCAGTGTAGAAATACGACAAATATTTGCAGCTCATTTGAGAATATGGTAAAGCAGCTTTTGTAAATTTGGCGCATTTGGCGTTGACGGCGACTTTTATGGCCGACAAATGAATGCAACAAAAATTGTGCGACGAAAATTGAAAGAGACAGCAGTGCAACACGTAATTAGCCAAACGGGCCAAAATGGCCAACAGACTGGACTGGACGGATTGTGGGCTGTCAGACGTCAGCATGTTGAACTCCTCAGCCCTAGTCGAAAATAGCTCGACTTTTTGCCTTAAACGAAAGTGATTGATCAACTGAAAACCTTTTGCTTTTAATTGCAAAACGAATTTAGAATTTGCTCGATTTAATTGGGCGTTAATGACTCTTTGCATTAAGCGCAGCCAATTAAAACAGACTCTAGAGAGGTGTTCGATCAGTTGCTGTTGTTGTTGCGGCTGTTAAATTAACTAAGCTGAAATTTAATTGTGCCCATAAAGAATGTTGAGGCTGTGTTGGATGGAGGCTAAACTCAGTTAATGCCTCAAGTTCAGCTCATGTGAAAAACGAAAGTTTTTCCACTTGCCTGAGCGCTTGCATGCGGCACGAACAAAACTCAATTTGGTTGCACATTACGTATACGCCTCGCCCACTTTATCTTCTTTATCTTCTTCTTCGGCGTTTTTTTTTTTTTTTTGTTGATCTGTTCATGTTGTAAATTATATAATTAACTCATCAGTTCAGTTGTGTGACCTTCATTGGCTTACAATGAACTTGGCCGCTAACTCTTTGACTTTCTTTTGTTCGATCGCCTCAATGCCCTTCTCTGGCACACTCGACTTCGACTCTTTCGCATATTTACATAAATTTGCTTGATAATCACTGCAGCTGCCCCTCATTTGGCCGCACTTTAGTAATCCCAATCGTCGTTCGCCAGATCTTGGCGACTAGCCAAAGCGAAAAGTTGAACGATTCAAATAAACAACAGAAAAATGATGTAAACCAGTTGATTTCTGTCAGAGATACCCTTTAAATGGGCTACTAATGGGTGGATATGTTGCAATTGCGGTACGAGCGGAGCTATGAGCTGTATGTTTATAGGTCAAATGCAGCTTAGTTAACATTAGTCTTCGTTCGTTTCGTTTTCGTCAAAGAATGGCGATTCTGGTTTAAAGCATATTTAAGCTTTAGCTTTTATTAAAGTTTTATAAACTGTGGCTAAGTAAAAACTATGCTTGACATTAAATAGGCTTCACTTATTTTCCGCTGATCATGACAGCTTTTACAGCTCTTTCAAATTAAATCTTAAAGTCAAGCTGAGCTCTCTCATTGCTAACATTAGCAACTGCAAGCTCATGCCACGTTTTGTTAATATTTATTGGTATCAAACAACACCTGAAATTGTTGGCTTAAAGCAATTTGTTAATGCAACTTCATATTGTAGCATATGAAGTAAACAACTTTACAATATCCATTGTTACTGGACTACAAGTAAGATATTTTGTTTGCCTTAATGTCTTTTATGACTTCAAGCGAATTTTGTTGTAAAATAAGTGGAGGTGGTAATGGATAACTCATTAATTTGAGTTAATATGTTGGCTTATACTAATTATAATAAGTACAAAATTGTATGCGAGAGTAATTTAATAATGGATCAAACTGAATGGAAGAACTAGTTCTAGCATAAAAAAAACTAGTTCTGTAAATGCTGCAGTCTTCTCAAGTAATTTTGATAATTTTTATAGTCTGCTTGAGGGTCTGGTATTTTGAAATACCTTTGAGGACTGCTTGTATATTTAGCTCTCTTTTAGTTAGATAGCCTCCTAAAGTTATTGTTAGGTCTATTCACAAAGTTACCTTATATAAAAGTCTTCAGTCAGTGATTTATTATAACTGAGATATATTTTTGGTAGTTCTGTCTTGAAATAGATAGATCAATAGATATCCAGGAGGAATAGCAATTTGTTTTACATTCTTAAAGCTCATGTATATTGCAGCTGCTAATTGTAGATTAGTTGCAAAACATTTGCTTTGCTTAGTGAAATTTCTTTACACCATACACCAAACATTGATTTCTATAGTTATACCCTACACCCATCTTTAAGCTCGTTTTGTAAGTCTTGCAGTATCTTTTCTTTGCAAACTCTTTCTTTCTAAAAATAGTAAGTTTTAAGATTCTAAACTTAGCTTGCAAGAGCTTTCAATGTCTTAAAAACATCAATAAATGACTTAGCAACTTAGGAAACATTTAGTTTTATGTTTAGCAAACTATAAAGCTAAGCTCAGCTGAATACACTCTTTTTTCTTACAGTTTATACTAACTTAAGCCTCATATTGGCATAATAACTTCAATAAAAACTAATTTCTCTTCAGCATTTGATTGCTACAAAGATTTTTAAAATTTCCATTGACATACTTTAAAGTTAGCTCACGCTTTAAGCAGCAGTTATAGCTGTATCTAAACTATATATATATATATATATATACATTTGATTATTATCTAACACAGTTGGCTCGCAGCTAGTTCCTATTCTATTTGCTTTCTTCATTAAAGTAGTTTCTATTTAGCTGCGCACAGTTGTAAGCAGTAGCTGATGCTTGGCTGTTGCTGCTGTGATGCGAGTGCTGTTTGTCTGTCGGTCTGTGTGTCTGCCGGACTGGCTCAATCAACTGGCAGCAGCAACTATTTTTGGTGCGCTGCCAACAAACGACAACAGCAACAATACTAACAACAACTAAACGGCGCCGTCGCATGCCAAAAACGCTAAAAGTGGCGGCTGCTTTTGACCCACTGACTGATATACGAAAAAAATATATATACTATATGTATAAAAAATAGAAGAAAAAGTTGGCAGTTGACTGTTGGCTGTTTGCCGCTTGTCGGTTTCCAGTTTTGCATTGTTGCAGCACTTTGCCGTCGCGCAATTGCAAATGCAATTAACTTGTTTAACATTTCGGGCGCCAGTTGATCCCCACTTGGCCTGCACTTCCTGCACCCCCGCAACGCTCCACAAGCGCCATTTCCAAGCGTTTTCAACTTTTCACTTAAATGCTCGCCCACACACAGCCTTTCTCCCTCCCTCACGCTCCCACTCTCACTCTCCTTCTCTGTCTAACAAAATGCCACAAAATTTCCTAAAAAAAATGTTTCATTTCAAGTTGTCAAACTTTGAGGCATAGAAAAATGTCTGCCACATCAATTCAGATACATATTTGCATATAGCACAGACAAACAGTCAAACAGAAAACAACAACAAACAGATGACAACAAGTACAAACAACATGAAGTATGCAGCATGAAGTTCAACTGCGCTAGACTACCACATACCTTGTAAATAGGAGTGAAGGCATAGGAGGTAGATGTCTTCTAGTTGAGCTAAATATTTGGTAATATTAGAAATAGTTGTTGAGGGCTTCAACACAATTTCTTAAAACATTTTAGTAACACAGAATAGCCATACATTAACTTGAAATTCGAACCCGACAGCTCGCAAAATAACGAGACTACATCGACAGCTCATCTAACTTAGAGTACAAACAACTGAAGAAATATATCGCATATCTAATCTTTCAAGATTTTCAACATATTATCAGTTGAATCAATTAACATAACATAACATTAACATTAACATTTACACTAACATTAACATTAACATTAACATGTCACATTAGCCGAATAGAGAGCTGCCCGAACTTAATGTTTCTTTATGAAAAAGTTCAGAGCTTATCTTCAAATTTAGAAGTTCATAGACCTATGAATCAATTTAAAAAAACGTACATTAAACTAAAGAATATGCTCGAATCACACTTGAAACTTCTTTGAACCTTCTGCAGACATAATTTATGTACGTAGCAAAATCCAAGTTCATTTTTGGTACAAGCTAAGTTGACAAAACTAAACTTGTCTCGCGAGACATTTGTTCACAATTATCCAGTCCAGACTTACATGCCCATACCACCGCTTTAACAACAGGGTATTCATAACAACAGCAGTGTGTCATTCACCGCAAAATGTAAAAGTTTTACAAGTGATTTTAACTTTTTACAAACTGTGCAACTGCGGCCAGATGCTGAGTTGGCTGTGAAGAGGCTGAAACTGATAGAAGAGTCTGAGCTGTGAGCTGTGAGCTGTGAGCTGTGAGCTGACGCTCTGTCTACAATTTCCAATTAATAATTCATAAACATTTGCTCAGTGTACTCTCTCGAACTCTTCTTTTACTACGGCTGCTGTTGCTGCTGCTGCTGCTGCTGCTTCAGTGTCAAAAAGCAAATGTTTTACGTCCCTCGCTCGCCCTCGCCCTCGCCCTCAACAGTGTTGTCTCTCTGTGTGTGTCGTGCCCGTTTGTTGCGGTTGTGCCTTGGCCCTTAGCTGAATTGCCAACACTTGTTGTTCAAAGTGTTTTTCTTGGCAATTTGTCTGCTGCATTTGAGTAAGACAACAACAACAACAGCAAATTTATTTATGCTACACAGCCTGCTTGTAATTGGGTTACCAGTGGAGCAGCAGCAGCAGCAGCAGCAGCAACAGCAGCGACAGCAGCTGATGTCTGGCATGCACATCAAGTTGCCCAGACACAGATACAAAGATACAAATATAAAGATACAGTTGCAGCACTTGCAGATGCTAAGTGAAGTGAGTTTCAGCTTTTCTTTTTCTTTTTCTATTTCTTTTTCATTTTCTTCTCTTTCTTTTTTTTTACTTTTCTTGAATAGCAAATGAGTGCACTACTCATACTCCTATTTGTCTGAGTAATGAATGATTTTTTTTTCTCCTACTTCCAGCATCATTTTTTATGCGCATTTTTTATGTGCCTTTGCTTAATTTTTTATGACGGCTTTAAAAAATTTTGTTATGTGCATCGTTTTGTTGGCTTAGTCCGTAATCAGCGTGCAATCTGCTCTATAAATCATAGATGAGCTAAAGTTCGGAACGCCAACTAACATCAACTCTCATATTTAATCTCACAAATGCCATTGCCAGCGTCATTTCTCCCGCCAAAGTTCGAACTGGAAGCAAAGTTCTACTCTGCTCCGTCCAATCAGCCATTAGTTTAGTTCAATGCTCAGCACAAATATCAATTTTCCTAATTGCCAAACACATGACACGCATTGCCAGAGTGCCCTGTGCCAAAAACTCTCTAGCCAAGTTACCTACTAAACTTAATGGGAAGAGTTGACGCTGAGAAGATGCCGCACGAGCAAATACTCCTCAAGTTTCACTCTACTAATTGCTAGAAAATTAGCGATGATACTATAGATTCTATTGGTAATACTTGAGTTGGTTTATTGTTAATAATACTCTCGAATATCGTAATTAGCTCACTTATCGTTACTAGCGTGAATTAACTATTACGATATTCGCCTATAATGAATATACGTTTAATAACGCACATCAAAATAATCATTCAATAGTATACATACATGATCGAATATCGTAAATGTTATATATTCAAATGTAGAGCTGTTACGATATTCGATTTGCTAATATCGTATTTGTTATATATTCAATCGAATATCGTAACAGTTATATTGTAATATAGAATTGTTCGGATATTATATTACAATAAAATTATATTATATTATCGTAAAAACTTCTATAAGCGTTCAAAACTTTCAAATATTTTATGAACTTTCAAATATTTATGAATGAATATGAATATCGTAAAACTAATGGCTTGCGATCAATAACTATAAAGCACTACTGAAACTATTTCCTTTTAAGTAAATCTTATGTTACAAGTTTTACTTACAAAATCCAACTGTGTCTTAACTTCTATATACCCCTTTTATCTATGCAAAGGGTATTATAAAGCTCATGCATAACTCATAAGCAGGCACCTTCACTCTTTACCCATTTCGAGCACACATTTATTGGCCTCATTTGATAGACAGAGAGACAGATGGAAAGGGAGCGAGATAAGGAGTGCGAGAGACAGAAAAGAGAGAGGGGGAGAGAGAGAGACTGAGAGAGAGAGAGAGAGAGAGAGGGACAAAAGAGGGATCTGCCTTAGCATATTTATTCTGCTTTTTATTATTTTTTTGCATAATTGTGCGACTGGCAGCCAACAAGCGAAAACAATAAACAAAGAGGAAGTTTTGTGTGTCGAAGAAAACAAAAGTTACATCAGTTTTGTGTCAAACGAAATCTAAGCCAAACCAGCCAAAGAGCCAAAGAGCCGACAAGCAGCAACAGAATGGACCATTAACAATGGGGGCCGTATACACGTACACCTGCCGCCTCAACTGTGACCCATCGCAGATGAATGGCCGCAGCATAAATTAGCGTCAAACTGCGAAATTGACTTTCGACACAGTTCAAGCAAATGGGAATCGGGTCGATAAGGCAGCTGGCAGCTGCTGGTAGCTGGGTATAAACGTTGTCTTGGCACCTTTTTTCGGCAGGCGGCACCCACGCGTCGGCCAGCGCAGCTCAGCCCCCCAGGCACCAATTAGACGCATTTCTAATTGTGTGTGTCTCTGTTTGTCTGTGTGCGTGTGCAACAGGCACAGCAGAGCCGGTTCACTGGCATGGAAAATGACAAGGCAGCAGCAGCAGCAGCAGCAGCAGCTCCCCGAGTTGCCCCCCAATCTCATTCCCTCAGGCTCTGCTCTTTCATTTGTTGTTTCTGTTCTATACATTTTTTTTTATTGATTTTTCTTGGCGTGACTTTAATTTAATTGTTGTCAGCATCTTTGAACTTCATATGCGACAGTTGCCCTTCTCCCCCTGCACTCTCTCTCTCTCTCTCTCTCTCTCTCCTAGTCTTCCATAGACAGCCCCACCTTTTCGCCCCATTTTGTGTCAGCTAATAAATTTATAAAATTTGGAGCGATTATGTGGCTTAGCAATCGTAATGCCCATTGAACTGTGCCGCGCGCTGCGATTACAAAACACATTTCCTCCATGCATAACACAATCTATTTCTATATCGCGAATATCGTTTTATTTTCGTTAGTCATGATTTCTGGTTTCTTGAACTTGGTTCCATTGTTATAAAGCTGGCTGTTGTTGTCTCTGGAAAGCTGACAGGCACGGCACTCTTGAAGTGCCGTTAATGTTCGAGTCGATACCGCCGTAGGGGGCTTGGCTCTTTAATGTGTCAACCCCTTGACTGTTCGTAGAAAATAACTTGAATATTCTTTATCAAGATTTTGCGTAATGCAATCATTTTAAATTTGCCATTGTCAGCTTACGTTATGATACCCTATAGTACACAAATGAGCAGGTATATATGATTAAATATGCCTTAGCTTAATTTCAGTTATTATTCGTTAAGAAATACTTAGATCAGCCTTTATTTTCAGTACTTTCGTGCTTGGTGCGGGTATCTACTAGCTGAGCATATCCTCATAGACATGGCAATACTCAACCTATAATAGAAAGTTACACTTTTTAATCCCGCATTTCGTAGAGTACCCATTGGTCTGTCATGCCCCATTCTTATCGATTTTATGCATGGCCAGAAGACAGTTGTGGCAATTGCTCAAGAATCACGTACGCGGACATGCCCCAACGCCCACAAAATGCCTACACTCAACGAGTCTGTCCTCGTCGCCAACTTCGCCAACTTCAGCTTCAACGCCAACTCCAGCCCGATTCGCGCCTCGTCGTGCCGTGGCTTAAATAAGCTGCAGCGAGTTTTAGCCATGGCTAAGACGAGTTGCCAGCCCAGTTGAGTGGCCCTGTCAGGTGCTTCGAATGTCACGTGCGCGCTTCATGAGGAGGCGCAAGAGTCTTTCGTCAGGAGGTGTCCGGCTGTGGCATAGTTTGCCATTTCTTTTCTGTTTTGGTGCGGTTCATCAACATGAACTAGTTCATTCAAATTGCAATTTGCTGCGATTTCTAGCCATACAATTGCCCGTCTGCCGCTATCGCTGCCGCTATCGCTGCTGCTGGTGCTGCTGCGGCTGTTGCCTCATAATTAAGCCATTAACTTTCGACCAAACTTGTCAGTCAATTATTCAGCAGCTATTCGTACAAATGCATTGCACCACTCACACCACACTCGCCCCACTCACGCAGCCACACGGCCTGGTCAAAGAATCGAGCCACCCACCGAACTGAGGCTTTTAGTTTTGTTGCGTGTCGAAACAGTTTAAGCTATGCGAATGCCAAATTGTTTCCCCGACAGAAACGAAAAACGCAGATACCAGAAATAATTGAGGTAGCCGAGAATGCTCGACCGACCACATACCCTGTAACGGCATTCCGAACGTGTTGCTTTAACTATTTAAGCTAAGCCAAATTGTTTACTCAATCAAAATCAGAAATAGCTGCAAATACAGAAAAATAAATTACAATCGGTTTGGCTAGCAGATACCCTGCAATGACATTTTAACAGTCTTCCTTAAGCTAGGCATGCCAAGTTCTTTTTCAACCCAAATATAGAAAAAGGACAATCAAATAATCAAGTTAGTAGAGCATGCTCAAGTAGCAGATACCCTGTAAAAACATTTTGAATGCTTATCTTTAGCTAAGCACGCCAAGTTGATTTTCCAGCAGAATTAAAAAACTCAAATTCCAGAAATAATCAAAAGGGTATAGTATGCCTGACTAGTAGATACCCTGCAAAGACTTTTTTAATGCGTTTCTTGAGATATTAAAACTATAATAATACAAACTTGTTACCTAAACACAATATGACATATATCAGAAATGATTGTCGTGATGCACGACTTGCACATACCCTACAAAATCATTTTCAACTAAGTTCTCTAAGCTATTTTTTTTATTTTTAAAATTTCGGAATGACAAATATGCCCGCTTTAATGCATCTCACATATACAGGGTATACATAGCTAAACAAAGAAGCAAGCACAATACGCACACAAACGCACACATACATACATACATACATGAAATTAAATAGTGATAAATGATCTGGCCTGGTCAGCTGTTTCTTGTTGCTGCTGCTGTTTTGGCCAATTATCTATCTTGAGTTTTGCATATAAATTAACCAGAAGACGACGAAGAAGAAGAAGAATAAATGGCATTAAAAATGAAGAATACGCACAGCTGGCCAAATTCTTAAAGATGGCATCTTGCTCGTGCGACTGAGTTTCTGTAAACTGGGCTAACTGTCTGGCAACGTTGATTTTGAGGTCGACTAACTGCCAGCCGAACGAAATGAAGATCAAGATGGGAGAGAGAAAGAGACAGAGAGAAAAAGAGACAGTAGACACATCTCTGGGTCACATAAATCAAAATTGTTGTCGAGCTAATGCGAGAGCTCTAGCGAGGGAGCCGACGAAACTAAGCCCAAGCACAAGTAATTAAGTAAAAATAGAATCTTAAAAAGAAGAGTTGAAAACAAAGGGTGTCTGTAGAGAGGGGGACTAGGAACGGAAGTGTTTCTCTGTGTGTGTGTTGTGTGGGTGGTGGATAAATAAACCAAACATAAAGAAAAGAAATGAAAATCCCTTTTGACTGTCAAGTTCAGTTGGGGAAGTCAGAGGGACATTAGCAGAGCCCGCAAGCTCTATAAAAATAAAAATGAAAATTACTTTTTTTTTTTTTTTTGCTTTGCTGTTGCCTTGCTTTGTGCGACTTTGCTATAATAATTATTTACAAAATGCGCCCACGCCACGCCCACAGGCAACGCCGAGGAACAGCTGAAAGAAGGCGCCATTTCAGCAGGCATTGTTTGGTTTTCGGAAGGGGGGGCATGGCGGTGTTTATAAGAAAGACAGTGATAAGTATATGATATATATATATATACAGCTCACCCACACACACTCACACACACACACACACAGAGAGACAGGTATCAATTACAAATCTCTAATGCGAAAATAACAAGCAAAGAATCGCAAAATAACAATAAGGCGAAACGAGAAAACAGATAATAACAATATGAGAGAAATATATAACCAGCTAAAGGAAGACAAAGAAAAGCTGATAGGATAGGGAGAGGCAGGCCGGAGTGGAGAAGAGGTGGGGCATTGGGGTCTTTATAGAAAAGAGTTGCTCGGCTAATGGGTAAGAGATATGCGCACAAATGAAGCGCAGAGCATCACAATTCATGACAAGTTGTGACAGGTGCGATGGTAGGGCGAAGCAGTTGAAAAAGAAATCACGAGTAGAGTAGAGGGAAGAAGGCGAATAAGGGAGAAATACAAGTCGGAACTTATCTAAGAAGAAGTGATGCAAGCACAGAGAATGGACAACAATAAATGGATTATATTGGTCAGCTTGGACACGTAAATAGCTTAAAGGCTTGCAAGTGGAATGGAATGAAGTGGAAGTGGAAGTGGAAGTGGAAATGGAAATGGAATGGCTAGTGAAATGGAATGGAATGTTTTATATATGTGGATATAGTAATTGGCGATTTACTGCAACAACTTTAAAGAGATATCGAAAAGTTGAGTGAGTTCTCGAGAAATGAAATGAAATCGAATGGAATAGAATGCCGAGAGAGTGGCAAGAGCAACTAGAGTAATTTATAATGTAAACTTGCTAGTGATATTAAAACTTTGCTAGATGACTAATATTAAAGTTTTCTATTTTGTTTTTTAGTAACCATTACTATTTTCATGAACAACTAAATTTTATTAAATTTTCTTCCTCAAGCCCTGATGTGCAAAGGTTTGTAACAAAAAACATTTAAATTAATAAGATTTAAAAATTATGTTCATCTTAATATTCATTTCAAATTATATTCAAAGTATTGTGTTTATCATTAAATTCAAGCTCTGATGCATTACTATTTTCATGAACGCAGCAGTCTATAAGTATATTTGAAAGAAGTTCCAACATTATTATAAGCTGAAAGTTGTAATTTCTATATATATTATATATTATATTATTATAAATGTAGAAACTTTAGAATATATATGGAATCTAAAGGATATGTAATTATATCACTAATTTATGGAATTTTCAAAAAAATAGTTTTGTATTATTGCTTCAAATACTAAAAAAAATGAAAAAATGAAATTAGCGCTAATTGCGCTATTGTCATGACCAATATATATCAATAGGGTTATATATAAAGAAACTGGAATATGCTATGTGTCATCTTAAAGCCAACTCATCTGCATTAAAGCTGAGGCAAAACTAAACCTTTATATATATATTTGTAAGCCATTTTAACAAGATTAGAATGCAAAACTAAATTAAAAGCGCATTGAGAATATGAAAAAAATAGTCAAAGGAAACTGAAGTTCTATTTATAAAAAAATATTATCTTATATATTATATCAAATAAATTAATCATATTTTATATCAAACAACTTTCGATTCACTACTTAAACAATATAAAGCAATTGGCATAATTTTAAAGCAAGTTACACAATAGATGAGCTCAAAGAATTCAACACGTAATAAATCACAATTTTTGCAAATCTGAAGGTTCGTGAAAGAATTCGCTTAATTGAAATGTAAAGCGAAGAAAAAATCTGAATTGCTGGCAGAGTAGATCAGAGTTAATTAGCAGAGACCTCCAAAAAAAAAAAAAAAAAGCCCTGCAACTCTGTGGCAGACAATGGTTGCACATGTTGCATTGTTGCAGCCCATGCAGCAAGAGCAGCAAAAGCCAACAGCAAATTGGCAGCAACAAAACTTTGGCAACAACAGAATTGCGGTGAAAATTTTCGTTGCACTGAAATGGGATGGGGAATGGGAATGCAGCTTAGGGGGCAGGTAGCAGGTAGCAAGTGGCAACTGACGGTGGCAGCTTGCATTCATTATGATGACGACGAATGCCCGCAAAAGCCAAAGGAATGCGACAAAATGTAAAGAGTAAAACAGGGAAAGAAAGAGAGATAGAGTGAGAGAAAGAGAGAGAGAGAGACAAACATATTTTGGTGCGGTGCATCAAAAAAGCATCCATCATGCAATTTGTCAGAGCGCCACATTGCGTCAATCTTCGCAGCAATTGGCCAAGTTAGCGGAAATTCAATGCCCTTTTAATGGCCCCACAAGCTGTGAGATGTGCGCGTGTGTGTGTGCATAGGTGTTTATATCTATGTGTGCTGGTTGTTTACACCTACCCGGCTGGTGAGGATCCCTGGCTGAAGCATTTGCCAGCTGCCATTGCAGCCGCCGACGATGTGTGTATATGACGTTGCGGTGGCGTCGGCTGATGATGCGGCGACGAGGTGGCCGAAACAGTTGGTGTGCTTTTCGATGAGGAGGAGCTGCCCCCACCACCACCGCCACCAACAGACACTCCACCCGCTGCTATGGCCACTTTGCGTTTGGGTGACAGCTCCTGGGCCGCATTATCGCAGACGTTGTCCGTGTTGACGACTTGCTCCAGCATATGTATCTTCAACATGTTATTTGATTGATGTTTGATTGATGGATTGACTGCTTGACGTTGTGTTGATTGCTGGCCTGCCGCGTGTTGTTTTGTTTTTTTTTTCTTCAATTTTTTGTTTTGTTTTGTTTTTGTTTTGGTTGTTTTTTGGTTTTGTATTTTTGGTTTTAAATATTTGGATGCGTTTTGTTTTGGTTTGCTTTGGGCTTACGCTGCTTTCCTTTAATATTTTTTTGTTTTTATTGTTTTCCTTTTATTTTTGATTCACTTTACAAATCTGTGACGGCGTGTGCTATAAATTGGATTCGGTTTAAAATTTAATTATGCTGCTTCTTAACATCTTTATTGCAATCAATTTGCCTGCACTTCAGGTACTCGAAAGGCGAATCACTTGGCGCACTGCTCAAAGAACAGCTTAATTAATTACATTTTTTTTCGGTCTCAAGTGACTTGTATGCCCTGTTATTATGGAAATTACTAACGCGGGTCGTTTAAAGTCACGCACAAAACAAGGTACACGGCAAATTTATGAGTTGGATTTGATTTAGATATGATAGAAGTCAAAGTTCTTAAAATTTACTTCAAATTTATCAAATTTTAAAAAGCATAGTTCACTATGATAGCTACTTGCTGCAAGATAACTCGATAGAGCATATTGCTCTCTATATATATATAGCTTGTAGCTACTGAATACAAAACAGATTTAAGGCACAAGACATTGTCCAGGTACAAGATGAGTATAGGATACATGCTTTCTTCTGGATATATAGGAACTTCAGCCCTAACAAACTATTGATAATTAATATTTATTTTAATAAATATAATATTTTGCATAACACGTACAGTTCTGTTCATGAAAATAGTAGTGCGGCACTGCATAAAACTTGAACCAAATAAAATGCTAATTTGCTAAAAAAACAAATAGATGTTTAGAAAAGAATGCAATGAATGATGAAATTTTCATCTTAAAATTTGTTTTCAATTATTTACAAATTATTATATTTATCACTAAATTTTGTTGTGCAACATTTAGTGTTCAGTCGCACTACTATTTTCATGAACACATATTCAACTGCGCAACATAAAAATAGTAGTGCAACAACTGAAATGTTGCACAGCAAAACTTTGTAAAAAAACATATTTTAAAATATATACATTAGTCATTACAGTCGCACTACTATTTTTTTGACCACATCTGTATATTTCTAGTTAAGTTCTTGGAACCTTGTTATTGCCAAAGGTACATAATAATATCTAGGTACACTACACTGTAGCTCGTTGTTATGGCTACTTCTAGACACATATAGCATAATTAGAATAAATGCCAAAGGTAGGTAGGTACATGGTGAACATAGCTAGGCACATGTGCAATTCTCAGCATAAGAACTGCCGCATTTAAAGTAGCCTTTAAAGCAAACTTTTAATTATATCAGAGCCTCACTCTAATTACATGGAAGTACCAAGTCGTACATTCAATTTATGAATATATATATATATATATGTATATATATTTCGAGTTGTTACGATAATTCTTTTTACGATGCGGCAAGCGGCAACCGGCCGCAAAAAAGCAAATCCAATTTCAGTGGCTTTATACGTCGAGCAGCTGCTTGAGAAGGTAACCAATGGCAATAAAGACTGGCCAAGCGAAATGCCGAAATATGGAAAACGATGGAAATTTAATAACTGACAGCCTGAGAAGTCAACTTTATGGGCGCTCGTAAAACTTCATCAAAAAATGCGGGGGAAAAACAAAGAAAATCACTCAGGCCCGAAATAAAGTGCTGGGCATATTAAGAAGTAATGCTGAAAAGCCATTGGCATTGCTTTGCGTTACGTTGCTTTGCTTTTTTGCTTTGCTCTGCTTTCTTCCTGCTTGCCTTTGTCCAACGAAGCGATGAAAAGCGCGTGAAAATGCGTGCAATATGAAAAGCCAATGACAGTAGACAGACAGTAAAACATACAACAGAAAAACCAACCCGCATATGTGGAAAACAACTCTTCGCAGAGAGACAGAGAGGTGGAGAGAGTGAGAGAAGCAGAGAAAGGGGCACAAAGCTTCTCAACTCAGACCTAAGGCAACTTGTGAACAAAACCGTCATAAAAACCACTCGAGGCATCTGTGTGTGCGGGAGCCCAAAAGCAAAAGCAAAAGGAATGGAAAGGAAAGAAGAAGAAAACAAAAAGTTGACTTGAACCTGCCCCACTGACAATTGGCTTAAGTCTAGAGGGTTGTCCAACCCGACATTCTCTGTAGGTAATGGCTGACGGCACGTGTCCAAGTGCCGCCAAGATGATTTATGTTGCATGGCATTGACTGAAGGCATGTGGCAACTGCTTAGCGACGTTGTCAGGTGGTGCACACCACCGCCACCACCATCAAGTCTCGCTCAAAGTGCTTCATTACAATGCCGAATCAGGTGTAGAAAGGCAGAAGAGCAACAGCTATTTACTTTTGGGCTAGCACAAGTCATTTCAGGGCATACTTAAGCAAATAGCCGAGCAGAAATCCATTTAATAGCCGGAGGCAAAGGTAACCAACGGTAGGACGGCAGGCAATACGATTATATTTGAAATTAACGTCAGCACTTGACTTGATTAGCTGGCCCCAAAAACTCTGACGAAGTCTTTAATTAGTTAGCCTTGTCACACAGCCAGTGGGCGAAGGAGTTAATTAGTTATTTGAATATCACGTAAAGTTCGCGCTGGTCTCCAAGTGTTCTAGCTGCGGTAGCAAGAACTTGAATAGAGTATGAAATTATCTAAAAAGCTTTTGGGTCATGCAATATATTAATAAACTGAGCCTCGCCTTGAACTCCAATCATATTTGCATTGCTTATTTGGTCTATCGAATAACTGGGTCAATTGAAGAAATTAACCAATAAAGTATCTCTCTATGTATTCAATCTACTAAAGTCTATTTATATTTAGCTAACTAACTCACTAACTATTCAAAATATTTTCTATCTGCTCAAAATATATTTATTTTTTATATATTTTTATTAATTTTTTTAGGAATGATTTTCTGATATTATAATTTTTTTTTTAAATATTTTCTATCTGTTCAAAATATATTTATTTATTTATATATTTTTATTTTTTTTTTTAAATGATTTTCTGATGTCATAAATTTTTTTTTAAAAATATTGAAAGCATATTTTATTTTATATATTTTTATAAAACCTTTCTTATAGATTTTTATTTATTGAATTTAATATATAAAAAAAAGGATTTTATTATATTATTTTATTTTTTATATAATTGAATTCTTCTTCATTTTTTACTATATTTAATAAGCTGCAAAATCTACAAGAAATATTTTTTATATATGTATATTAGTTCAGCTATTCTTTTTGCCTTACATCATTGAAAAACTCGCCTTTTCACTGCAACTTCTATTAATATTCAAGCTTTTCCCTCACTATTTTCCATATTTCTTTAACTGATCAGCTGTTTGTTACATCATTTATGATTACATTACAACAGTTGCCCTGGCCCCAAATCGTTAAGTCTCCTCTCGCCCAAAGCGTCACACGGTGGCAGCCAGCAAAGCCGCAAGGAAATGAACTTTCATAATAAAATTGCAAAACATCAAATTATTTGACTCGAATCGAATTAAGAGCAATGATTTATTTTTATATCTCTCTTTTTCTGCTTCTTTCTATTTTTTTTTTATTTTTTATTTTATTTGCCATTATTTAGTAACACGCAACTTCCGTTACAAATGCGTCTTTTCCGCATGCGAAAACATCGAGCAAAATGAGAGAGAAATGAAAATAAATATCGCATAATCCACGCTCAGGTGAGAATGATGTATGTTTATATATGTTTATGTATATATGTATATATATGTATACATATGTGTGTGTGTGTGTGTGTGTGTGTGTGTGTGTGTGTGTGTGTGTGTGTGTGTGTGTGTGTGTGTGTGTGTGCGTGTGTGTGTGTGTGCACATCATAAAATAGAATTAGGTAAGCGAATTCAATTACGTGGCATAGAAAACAATTTTGTATATACATATGTTAGAAATCAAAGTAGACCAGTCTAAGATTGCACAACTAGGCGATACCCTACATAAAGTTCACGTCAAGTTATTAATATATTGAAAAATCTTCTAGAGAGTAGACTAAAAAAAAGATGTCTTCTTGAGAGCACGCAACAATGCTCTTGCAGCAATTGCCACACAGCTTACAATGATTACAGGGTATCATAGAGCGAAGTAAACCATTATGTGCGCGTTTTTATGGTATTGTGGCGAAGTGTTTGACGGCAGGGAATTGCGGCTAAATGCAATAAAAAAAAAACGCATATAGAATAATTTATTTAAATCAGCATCCGACCGCCCCCATCAGCCCAGATCCAAGAGCAACGTCGTCGACGTCGACGACGACGACGACGACGACGACGACAGCTTTGACGACCTTTTATGGAGCCATGCAAAAAATTCATAACAATTTATAACGATATGTCTACGATTTAACTACATTCGCTTCAAAGAACTCGCAGGGGCGCTGCAACCGGCGAGATGGAGATGGCGATGTCGATGGCGATGGCGATGGCGATGGCGATGGCGATGGAGGCAAGCAGCATTGTGCACTAGTGGGCTGATTGCTCAGTTAATTGTGATGGGGGTAAATGTTCTCAGATTTTACATTGCACATTGCACTCGTGCGACATTTTTATTGAGGTGTTTTGCTCGAATTCAATTCAAATAAACAGTTTTATTATATATATACATATTTATATATATATAGGAAAATGATGTGGTAAACCATATTTAAATGTAAGCAATTATGAGTGTAACCGATAACCATAACTAGTTACGCCAAGATGGAAACTTGTGCGGGTTCCATCCCAGTTTGAAGTTCAATCGATATAAAACAAAGGAAAAGTGGAAATGTGGAAGTGTTATTCAATAATGCATTGCTTGTAATCAATAGGTATTTATAAGTAATATTACGACTGCGGTGCATAGCTGCTGATGAAAGTTCTCTAGAAGTTAATGACTCAAAGATAAGCAACTATTGTTACTAGCCCATCTATTGATAGTAAACTCAATCGAATTGTATTTGCTGGCATAGTAATCATATGCATTGTATTCGATAATTAGATATTTATATTAGTTTAACTGAGATGGAAACTGGTTCGGAGTTCAATCAATATAAAGCAAAAGAAATGATTGCCTTAGAGGTAAGAGCTGTGACAAATCTATTGATAGTCACGATCAACGATAACAATTGCTATCGATAACAGGCTTAAATAGGATGCAAACAAGTTCAGGTTGCTTTTGAGTTTGATACAAAGCAAAAGAAGAGTTCAGAAATCTAATGATAGCAATGATAATCGATAGCAACAGTTTTTGCAAGCACATTTATCGATAACAATTGTTTTTTACTAGCACATTAAACGTTTGTAATTTGGTTTGCCTTGACTTTAGGCAAATTTGAGTTCTAAATAAACTGTTAAGCTTACAATAGAAAGGAATCTTTAAAGAGGCTAAGCACTGTATAGAGCCATCAAATATGCCTGAAATATGCTGATAACTAATGTCTTTATAGAGCATGATTTTTCAAAATTAAAACAGAAAAATTTAAGTATTTTCAAATAAAATTTTTAATTTTTTTGAATTTCTTTTCCAAACATTATCATATTTTTTAAATTTTTTTTAACTTCTAGCTTTAGAGGTAGATTCCAAGTTGATTTAAAACCGATCCATACAATCGATCAAAAATCTTCATAGATCTTAAAAAATTAATTTGTGAATCGAATATTGATAAATTTATAAGCAACAAAGCTCTAAAGAAAACAAATATTGAAACAATAGCTGAAAGACGTCAATTATATTAAGTAATATCCAGTTAAAACAAGTTTATATAGAAATTTTAATAGCAAACTAAATGACAAATCAATTCTATTCAAAGAACCATCTCTACTATCTAGACTATCTAGCTATCAACACTGCGTTATATGATAATTTTTCACAGTTAATACAGCCCAAAGAATGTCACAATATGATTGAGTGTTACCAGAAAAAAAAAAGTATCTTTCAAGGTTGCCTGTTGCCTGTTGCCACATTTTCATTGATGCATTGGCCAGCAAATGGTAGCTGATAGCTGCTAGATAAGATAGGAGCGCAGACACTCGAGAGACTATTTCAAATGTGTGATAAAAAACTTTTTGAAATATAGTTTTGATAGTTGTTGCTGTTGCTGCTGTTGCTGTTGCTGTTGCTGCTGTAGTTGTAGTTGTAGTTGTTATTCTTGTTTGGTCAACTGCCAACAGCTGTTGCAAGCTGTGTGAAAAGTGAACTCAGCTCGAGGCAAAGTCGATGCTGGGAACAAGCTCGAATCTAAGAAATTGTTTACAGCATTTCTGTCAGAGCGTAAATATTTAAACACGTGTCCCAGCAACGCAACAAGAAGTAGAAGAAGTTGAAGAAGAAGCAGAAATAAACACGAAACAAATGCCGAAAATGTGGCCAAGTTAACAAGGGCTGCGAACTGTATGCGAGTGCGCGTGTGTGTGTCTTGTGGAGGGGCTAAAATCAACACGGAAGCAGCCCGAAATGAAAACCTGCCAAAAATTCCGGATGTACACCCACACAGAGGTCCATAAAGGTTATCAAGTGGAAAAACTTGGTGTTTTTATTAATGGAAATGTTATTTCATAAAAAAAAAAGAAAGAAAAAAATAACTCTGCTGCCACCTATCGATAAGCGGCGAGGCAACCCAATTTGCTTGGTATTTATAGTCGTTACGCGTTTGCTGACTCAAATTTCAATTGAATTGGGTCTCGGTTACGAACTCTGTTAACTGAAAATCTTATGAATTGTAGGCGTCAGTTCTCGAACGACACAATCTATAAATGACGTATCGATAACGATTAAGAAAGGCAACAACAACTGAAAGCAGATTGCGAAACTTTGATACTAAAACAACAGTTAACAGAGGAGAGAGTAAGTGTGAGAAAAGAGAGAGAGAGAGAGAGGGGGGGGGGGGGGGTGCGTATGTGAAAGAGGGCAAACAAATATTTGATGCAAGTCGAGCACTTGACACAGTTTTCAGCGGCTAATTAGGCTCTATAACAGCTTGTGAAATGCATACCCAAAAAAAAAAAAAAACAAAAATAATAAACAAATAAAACTTTAACAAACATAGTTGACAAGCCAAAAAAAAGTTGGTTAGAGAAAGATAAAAGTGAAAAAATTATTGATGATTATTTTTAATCACTCAATAATATTAAAAATAATAAAATAAATAAACAAAATAAAAAAACATTTAAGAAAAATCAGAAGAGCTTGACCAAAACAAAAAACTAAAAAAAAAGTAAAAAAAAATAATGAGTAAAAATAGTATAAATCAAAAATTTCAATCAATTTCATATGGAAAAATAATTATTGAAAATTATTTTTAGTCTCTCGAAAACTCAAAACAAAAATGTAATTATTAATGAAAATATAAATCTAAAATTTCTTTAAAATAATTTTGGATAGAATAGATAGAATTCTCAACTATAATAATATTAAGAAGAAGCCAGAGAAAAGAGTATATTTAATTATATTATTATATGATTTAATATACTATTCTCTCTGTCTGCTCCTTAATATTATTATAACTGAAGTTTTACTGTATTCACTAGAACTTGACTAAAACAAACATTTCAAAATATATACAAAATATTGAATAATGCAAATACAAATCCTAGGCTTCAGTAACTATCAAGTAAAAATATATTTTCTCCGTTTCTCTAACAAATCAGAAATCGTTAAAATCGTTAACAGATCTTGAAATTGATGCGCAAACAATACAAGTGGCCCGAACGCTATACAATTAGTGGGAAATTGTAAAAATAATCAACTTTTCTGAGAACTGTTTGAAAGTCTGTTTTTTTTTTCATATTTTAACCCATATCAGGTTACACATTGCACGACCTTCATCCGATTGATGATTTGTTGGTCCAGCGGCAAACGGTCTAAGCTTTTGAGTCAACAGCAAAAGCTGAGAAGTCAAATAACTTAGAGATGACCTTCCAGTGGGTCAGCTGTGCGCTGTTAATCCCTGGAATATTGCGTACAAGGCAAACATCAAATATTTCATAAATTATAGTCATATTTTCTTTTTGCTGTTGAAAATCAGAGAAAACACATGAAATGTTGCTGTTGCTGTTGTTGTTCTTGTTGTTGTTTTCGTTTTCAAAGCAAATTCTCAGACTTTTGGCACAGGTGTAAACACCTCGTAAGCAAACACAATCCATTTTGCAGTGCCGCCGCCTCCTGGTTGCCGTTGCAAATAGCAAACGAAGCCGCTGCCAAAGGCAATTAAAGTAAACATATGAAAAACACGCCGGGCGCATATCAAATACAGTTGCTCCGACTGAAGCAGAGTAACGGTTCCCCTCTGCCACCCCCTCACTCTCTCTCTCTCTCTCTCTCTCACTCTTCCTCTCTGTCTGCTATGCTCTATGCCACTCGTCGCGGCCATTTGGCAGTGGGCCAAAGAACGCGCACGCCCCATAAATTAAACGTGTGTGCTTGTGTGTGTGTGTGTGTGTAAAAGGGAACAACCACGTTGGGGATCGAGAGATAAGCGACAAAGCAAAACGCATTTGGCACAACGGTAAATTTTGCGTAGCAGCGCAGCAAAATTTAAAATCAATGCAGGCGAATGACACAGCAAGAGGACAATGCCAAAAAAGAAGAGAGCGAGAGCGAAGCGCGAGTGCGAGTGCGAAAAAGATAGTGGGCAGTCATCGTCGACACGCGCTCTCTCACTACAGCTTCGAGCAGGCAAGCAAGAGCGTGATAGCGACAGCCAGTTTACTGCACTTCAACTTGAACTTTTCGGTCAAGCGAAGGCAGCAGCAGCAACAACAACAACAACAACAACATCGACAGCATTGAGAGATGACAAGACAATTGATGAGCGTAATGAGCGGACGAGAGCCATATGCGAAAGATAGATAGTGATGAATGAGTGGCAGATAAAGTGACCAAAAAGCAGCTGCTTCTTCTTGCTGTTGTTGTTATTGTTGATGCTGGCTGAAGGCAATAAAGTTCATTTACATAGAGAGCTTTAAGCTGCCAATATTTATGCAGATCTATTTGATTCGCTGCGAAATCCAAAAACAAACAACGCGCAACAGGCAGCAAAAGCAATGCAAAGAGAGCAAACGAGAATGAAAATATGCCTTGCGGCAAATGGCAGCGGAAGCGGCAGAGGCGGTGGCGGTGGCGGCGGCGGCAAAGGCGGCGAGGAGGAAGACGAGGACAAGCGCACAAAACGTATTGAAAAATTCCAGCAACAATTTTTTTTTTGGCAGTGCAGCAGCTGTGACAAAAAAAAATTCTACAAAAACATGCGGTAAAAATTCGCAAAAAAAAGAAAAAAATAGAAGAACAAAACAAATGACAATAAATATGTATGTAACACAGAAAACAACGAGAAAAAGAAAAACAAAAGCAAAAAGCAACGAAAATGAAAACCAGCAGCAATCACAACAACAACAACAATTATCATGTGAAACCCGTTTAAAAGAAATTCACGTGCTGAGGAGGACTTTGCCAGCAACAACAAAAAAAATGCCCCGCTAGCAATGCATAACAGTAACAACAACAAGAGCAACAACAACAGCAGCAGCAGCAGCAGCGAGGCGCATATTAAACGGCACACAAAAAATGCGTAATTTGCATACATACATACACACATACATACATGCAAGCATACATACATATATGCATACACATATTCATACGTACATTCGTACATGCATATGCTAACGGCATAAGGAAATTGAGTACGAGCAGAGCGCAGAGCAAACGAGCAGTGTTGCCAGCTCTTCAGGACTTCGACTAGCCAGATCAACTAGTCAAAGAAATCGCCAGAAATAGCTAAGCTTTAATTGAAAAATGCAGAAAAAGCTTTTGTTGATTCACTTGAAATAAACTGAAATCACTTGAGGTTATAAATATATTCTGATTTTGATGATCTTTGTCATTATATAATTTTAATAAAACATTCATTTTTGTCCTTTTTCACACATGTATTTTGTTCAAGCTAAAAAGAACCCATTCAAAATAGCTACAATCCCTTCAGCCACATTCTGTGTTCATGTGTGAAACACCAGAACTGACGGGAAAATAGCTGAGTTGACAACACTGCCAGCAATCAGGATTCTACACAGAGAGAGAGAGAGAGAGAGTGAGAGAGGCACACACACACACACATACACACACACACACACACACACACACACACACACACACACACACACACACACACACTTGCCTGCTTACGCACGGCAATCTGTAAGTTGATTGGCCGCATTTAAGACAAAGATTTTGTGACAAAAAATTTACGTGCCTTTTGTGCTTGCAGATCAGCTGAGTGAGTTAAGCTGACATTCCAATCGGATATTTGTGGAAGCTAAAACAAAAGATGTAACAAAAGCAAAAAAACAAGTAAAATCTGGTTGGAAATGATTTTGATTGAGTTTGATGAAAATATATGTATAAGTACATACATATAATATTTGCTAGATAGTTCGAGCAGGTAAAATGCGTAAAAATAAACATTTTTTAAGTATTAAAATCTGTCATAAAATAAATAATAAATATATATTTTTATTAAATATTCAAATTACTGTTATGAAATATAAAATAATAGTAATGAAAAACAATAGAAGTCACAAATGCTGCAAATATTGCAAGAAATTCAAATTTCTTATTAGAGTTTACATATGCAAATGAACTGTTGCTCCAATTGGAGTTAACGAAGGAAGCAAGCTTTAGGCTAAATAAAGCTAATGCTGGAATATAAGTTTCTTTTATTGATTTATTTATTATTTGATGTAGCAATAGGCCAAATCTCTTGCGAGTGAAATTCTGCTCAACCTTTGCACCTGTGATTTTATCCAATCAGATTTATAGATACGATCAATCAATCAAAAATTCAAGCAGTTAACAAATTTCTCACATATTGAACAAACTGAACAAGCTATCATAATACTGAACAACAACACTACATCAATAACTCCAATCAGACAAACACACACACACGCACACGCACACATTTATCAATATTCAATGTGATCGCAGCGCTGCTGATGCCCCAAAACAACAACAAAAAACAAAACACGTAACAAATACGCGTGACGCATTTCAAGCGAAATGCAGCAACAACAACAACAACAACAACTGCCAGCCAGGTGAATGGCAAATGAATTTTCGAATTGGGAAGTCGCAGCAGCAGTGGCAGCAGTTGTTGTTGTTGTCTTGCTGCTCTCTTCTTTTTCTTTTTTTTTCTGTAACTGTTAAATTGTCGCTTATTATTGTCATTTCGTTTATATTTTTTATTGGTCACTTGAGTTATGTTTTTTTTTTATTATTTTCTTTTCTTTTGGCACAATTATTAATGAGACTTTTGCAATTTGTTGTTTATATTATTATTATTATTATTAAAATTATATTTATGTAAAGATTTCACTGCAAAAAACACTTTCGTTTTGCTCACAATTCTGTATGGAACGCAATTAAGCAACTAACTGTAATTATCTATTATTTCCACACACACACACAGAGACACACGCTTCTTCCACTCCTTTTCGTTCAGTTGTTTTTTCGTTTCTTTTCTTTCACGAATTTCACTTTTTTTCTCTTTTTTTGGCGCGCGCCGGCATTCGGCTCGATCGAATTGGACTTGCGTGGCTGCATGCCTATTTTGCTGATAAGAATATTTACCTCATTTTGACTAATTAGACACACACTCTCACATACATATGTACACTCTCGCACACTTTTGCACTTTTGAATTTGTTGTATTCGCTCAACGAATTTGTTGTTGTTTGACCGTTTGTTTGGTGCTGCGCGTGCAACTGTTGCTGCCGCTGCTAATTTGCAAATGATGCGTTGACGTTGTTGCCACCGATGTTGCCGTTGCATGAGCTGAATTGGCAGAAGCATAACAACAACAACAACAACAGCAAGTACAGGAACAAGAACAGCGCACGCATTTTTTACGAAAAGCACTTCGACTGCGCTGCTCTCGGAACGACGAAGACGACGACGACTACAACGACGCCCACACGAGTCGATTATCAAAACGAAACTGAAATCCCAATTGGAGTGCGATGGCTGCGGCTGCTGCTGCTGCTGCGCTGCCAACTGGCTGGCGCACGAAGCTCAGATTTCAGGTTCCACAATGGCCAGAGCGAGAGCGAGCCAGAGAGCGTATAAATAGTGTGAGAGCCAGAGCGAATGGCATCCACACAACTGGAATGACAACAACCGTTACGCGTGGTCGTCGCTGTTTCTCTCACTCTCTCTGTATGTGTATGTGTATATGTGTGTGTGTGTGTGTGTGTGTGTGCAGTTGTTGCACTGTTGGTTGAGTGGGTGTTGCAGTCGCATGGGGGCACATTTTCCTGTTTATTTACATTTACATTTATTTACATTACAAATGCAAGCGATTATTGTCGCCGCTTGCGCACAGTTTGCGCAAATACAGTAAGCAGCGTGGCTGGCACGAAACCGAATGCGCCCGCATTAGCCAAAACAAACAACAAACAGAGCATTATCAACAACAACAACAACAACGACAATGGCTGCCGGCCTCTTCAAAGGCTACGACTCGGAATGCACTGCTATTTGCATAGCTCGACCGCTTGGGGGGCTACCCCAAAAGTATGCAGTAGGCGGCGCGCGATAACAAAAACAAACTGTAAACGACCGGCACGGGGCACCAATACCAAAAAAAATCACAACAATAACAACAAGCAGCGCAGCTGTTTTTTCGTCTGGCGCTCAGAGAGTAAGCGATAGTGCGCTCTCTCACGCATTGGAATGAAAACATAAACAGTTGATTTTACACTGCGCTGCCAAAACTTTATGTTGGCAATTAAAGTTTGTTGATAAGTGCGAATTGAAAATTGATTAATAAATAATAAAGCAGTTCCATTAAATTATTAAATAAAAATAAATACTTACATAAATACACATACTAATTATAATACATAAATATTAAATATTGAATACTTTATAAGGGTATACATAGTATATAAATACACATACAAAAGACCTAATACCTGAACTTCAGATAATATCTTAATAAATAAATGTAGATAAGTAATAATACAAAATACAACAATATTTTGCTTAATTTACTTTCATGTTCACACTCTCTATCTCTCCTAACATTAGATAACTTCCACTTCAGCCTAGTAATGAACAAATGCCTTGTTGGCTAGTGACGGCACAGCCACAAGCTCCACCACGCGCAAGCCCTGTGGATGGTATTTGTCGTCGCTGTGTATGAGAGATGTGGACGCTGGAAAGTGTCAAGACGTTTGCCCCGCTACATAAACGACTAGCATGCGTGAGCAACAACAACAGGAGTTGCGCGCTCTCGCGCTCTCACACAAGTGAATAGCATCCACATTGGCAATGGAACGTTCGCTGCTACTGCGACGGCGTCGTGCACTTGTTCGCTTGCGTTTATCAACAGCTAAGCAGCAGCTGCTGTTGTTGTTGCTGCTGCAGCTGATAAAGTCGCTGGCAGTTTTGGAGTTGCCGAGTTGTCGCTGATAAGAAGAGGGAAAGCGAGAGAAAGAAAGAGAGGGAGACAGTTCAGCTTGCTCATGCTCATCTGTGAGATAAACACACGCATTGGGGGCGTAGCGCAGCGACTGTTGCTGGCATTAGGCCAAAAGCCAAAAGGCAAATATGCCTGCCCCACATTTCGATGCAGCTGCCGCAATATCAAAACAAATTAGCCGCGCAGAACAATCAAATTAATTGTATGACGACCTCTACCCATCCTCCCCACCCCCCTCGTTCATTCACCTGATTTGTGCCAGCTTGCTCTCATCGTAGCTTTCCAGGCGTTGGTACTGCACCACCTGTCGATTGGGCAATGTGGCATGCTGTGCCACACCCGCCGAATGTCGCCGATAATCCGTAAAGCTCTCGCTCTTGCGCAGTCCCGGAATCTTCCCGGAACTGTTCCGCCAATATTTGATCATGCGATGCAGCGTCGTCGGCGACGCCGTCGCCAGCGCAGCTGCGTTGCATGACGTCGACTCCGCGTGATCCACCAAAGTTCTATAGGAACTCATTGCGGAATATAAGTTACACTTTCATAAGATCCGGAATCTTATAGGAACGGAAACGTGAAACAACGCAGTATCGAGGGTCTCCAAATCCAAAGAACTCGCACCATAGAAACCGCATAGAGTCGACTGGTTTACGAGCGTTACGAACTGACACCACCCGACGGAGTGGAATTCGTTAATGTACTGATCGCATTTGTCTTTTGCTTCATTCCATTTCCATTTATGAGTTTTATATATATTTTATTTCTTTATATTTGCATTTACGATTTTTCATCTCGTTTTTTTTTCTTCTTTCATTTTCTTGTCGTTCTCTGCGCGGCTTTTGGCTTGTATTTATGTATACCCTGTAATGCAATGAAAGTGATTTAGCATGGGGTATGATGCTTTTGTGGCCACATATGTAACAGGCATACCATTTGTCGTATGATTTACATAAATAATATATGGGCAGTGAGTAGAGGTATTCAAATTACTTTTTGCTCATCTATCCAGCACTCTTTCATAGCAGAGACCCAATGAACTCAGGAACTTGCAGAGCTAGAGTCTTAAAATAAAAAATTGAAATTATTAAAAATATTGTTCTATGTAAATAAAGTTTGTTTAGGTCAATAATACAAATACTTTCTGTTCAATTGATAAATATATATTTTAAAAAATGTTTTCTTAAGCATAACTCGAGAACTATAAATGCTAGCTATGTCAAATTTGGTATGAACTTACTTCTATATTATTTAAAATTTTGTATATATATATTTGTAAGATTAGGAAAATTTAATATCATTAAAAATAATATTTAAGTTTGGCATTGTGGTATAGGCTCATAAATAGAAGTTATATTGTCAATGAATGAAGTTTCATCATGTTTGGACTGCTAACAGCTGAGTTAACAAGGAATGTTTTGCCTATAGGATAGGTTTAAGTGTAGAGAAAGTACGAAATTTATATTGAAATTGATTACAGAGTATCTGTTGGGCGTTTATTGAATAATATATCACATTTTTGTATTCTTCTTTCATTGCTTTTTTACTCGTCTCGTTTTATGTAATTTCTTTTCCTACATATTAATTATACGAACTTGCGGCTCGAGCGCTGATAAAACTGCGTACTTAAATATTTCATATTGTTTGCTCAGCAATTAAATTGGATATATATACCAAATATGTGTACTTGTATTATATATAAATATATATATGTATATATATGATATATATTTTTTTATACATTATATGCATACATATATAAATATATATTATAATAAGTCTCCATTTAGCGGCTTTGTTTTTGAAAAAAAAAAACATGTGTAGATTACGAACGTCTTGGAAGAGTATAGTAAAAGCTGCTTTTTAATCGCGTTTGTAATGGGACAGATAAGAGATATTATAATAAAATTGATGAGCGATGGAAAAAGTTTTAGACTGCATGAAAATGTAGCTGGAGAAGCCTCTAAAATAATTGTTGAGTAATAGAAATTTGATTTTAAAAATTAATTTTTAAATAAAATAAATTTAATTTTTATATTATATTCATATATATAATATTTATAGGTGTTTTTTCAATTTTTAGTTATTTTTATTTTTATTTTTTATATAAAGTTTTATCGTGCAATTAAATTTAAATTTTGTTTTCAACTCGTCTCGAGTTACTTTGATTTAAATTCTGTTTCTTTACGTCTCCCATACAATTTTTTTTAAATTTCTCTTTAAATTCTTTCCACTTTCTCTCAGTGCATTGAAATTCACCCTGCCCACTGCTCATTTGCATTGTCTTCTTCTGATAGTGGCACAAAACTAGATTGATAAGCGCTTTGTGTGTGGCCCCCATTGTCGCCAGTTGCTGTTGCATGCAACGCTTCCACGACGCCGCACGCTGATCCACTTCAAGTGTGCCCCCTCATTGACATCTATATTAATATACTTTGTTTTGTAATCAATCAACAGAGCTGCGCTAATCAATCAAATTTCTATGCCTTTAATTTGCCGTGTGGAGCTCAACCCACGCTTCATTGTACAGGTGAGCGCAGGTGAAATTTAACCAAAGCTAATTTATATTGTTGAGTGTATTTAGGCATTGCGACGTTATCTTTACGTGATCTTACAATAATTAATTGGAAATTAAAATCTAAGATCGAAACGATATACACAACTGTGTTCATAAAAATAGTAGTGCGACTAAAGTCCCACTACTATTATTATGAACATTGCTTGATTTATCACACTACTATTTTTATTAACACAGCTGTCTATACATAAATATAGCAGTAAATATATGTAAAACATATAGTCATCAATAAATAAGTTTCCTATACATCATCTGATCACACACAGCAAAGCCATAACAAATCGAGCTATAAATCCTTGTCATAATATACTATATATATCCTATAGGCATAATCGATAATCAAGCTGTGCTATAAATGCACTTCTGGACATTAATACTTCGCTCTCCACAGAGCATGGCCTCTGTTTCTTTATTAGTTTCAGCTTCAGTTCCATGTGTGGGCGCTTACACAGTTGCCACGCCCACTATGCAGCGCCCTTGTGGCTAGCTAATTGCAAAAGTGCAGCGCAGTGAGTGCTATTCGAAGTGCCTAGCGGCCCACTCACAATGCATCAATCTGTCAATCCCACCGTGCGTCAATGAGTCAGTTTAGTGTTTAGTTTATGAGCGATTGGCCCATAACATTTGCAATTTTATAGCAAACGATAATGGGCCAGACTTGCAGGCGTCGCTGATAACAATGCCAGCTGAATGGAACAAGTTCTGAGCATGCAAGAGCGAGAGTGGCAGAGTGGCAGAGTGGGCGTCGGGGGGAGTGGGTGAGTGAGCGAGAAAGAGCGTCGAAAACCCGCTGAGCCACAAATCACGAGGCACTTATCACGGAGCACAGTAAATGGCAGACGGTAATCGTATCGGCTGGATGGCAAATCAGATAAATCAAACATGGCAAACAAATCGCATGATAAGCCAAACAAACAGGTAGCCAACTGGAATCCAATTGGACGCGAACTGCAATGAAATCCAAATCGCTGCCAGCCATCAAATGTCATTATAAAATCGCTACTGTAGCGCCAACTGGCGAAAGCTTAGCTAGATTTATGTTTTCGCATTTCCTTTGCAACTCCTGCAGGCCACGCCCATGCCGGCAACCATACACCGCCCCCCCCCCCCCCATATTTTGGTCAAATGTTTGTTGTCAAAATTACATTAAAGCGGAAATTGCTGACCGCAACAGCCACAGCAACAGCAACAGCAGCAGCAGCTGTTGCCAAAGTCTCATGTGTCTAGCGGGTGGTGCGGGTGGTTTTTGTGCTCTGTGGCTTGCCTGCTGTGTGGGGGGCTGACACGCAACACCCGCGACACTTTTCCTTCGGCGGCGACATAAATCAGGACCGCGTCTTGGCCAGAAATGTGAGACACATGCATTTCTGTTGGCCACAGTGGCACCTTGTCACCGTTACCCGCCCCTCCCGAATGCATCACCTGCAGCACCTGTGCACCCCGCTGTACAGCTGTGCGTAGACGTAATACGCTGCAGCGACGGCACGCGAGCCTTGTCCGCCGGCCAAACGGCCAGCAACACATACATATATCATTTCGCTGATCCACTGCGGTGCAGCAGACACTGGACACTGGACGCTGGTCAGTGTCGTTACTTTAATTGACATGTGTTCATTAGCCGAGTCGAACATTGTTGCGAGCTTGTGTTACCGAGTGCCACGTCAAACAGCAGTTGAGGAGAAAGTAAATCAGTTTGATGAGAGACTGAGGGTGAGGGAGGGGGAGAGGGAGAGGGAGGCGGAGAGAGTGAGAAAGTGAGTAAGAGGGAGAGAGAGGGGGAGTGGAGAGAGAGAGAGAGTGAGATAGAGGAAAGAAATAGGGGGAGAGAGAGTGAGAGAGAGATAGAGAGAGAGGTAGAGGTAGAGGTAGAGGTAGAGGTAGAGGTAGAGGTAGAGGTAGAGGTAGAGGTAGAGGTAGAGGTAGAGGTAGAGGTAGAGGTAGAGGTAGAGGTAGAGGTAGAGGTAGAGGTAGAGAGAGAGAGAGAGAGAGAGAGAGAAAAGAAATAAACTGAGAGAGAGAGATAGAGAGAGAGAGAGAAAAGAAATAGACTGAGAGAGAGAGAGAAAAGAAATAGACAGAGAGAGAGAGAGAAAAGAAATAGACTGAGAGAGAGAGAGAGGAAAGAAATAGAGAGAGGAAAGAAATAGAGAGAGAGATGAGAAATAGAGAGAGAGAGAGAGACAGAGACAGAGACAGAGATAAGTACAGAAAGAAAGAGAAAGACAGATAGAGAACGGCCCAAAAACAGCTAAATGTACTCAAGCGGTATTGTTGGATGTGCCACGCCCACACATGTTATTTTAGCTGTGAGTGAATTAATTAAACATAAATAAAATTATTTTTAGAAATTTCTTAAAATATAAAAATTAAATTCCAAATTAATAATACCTCAAAAGAAAAACTTAACTAATTTTAAAATTGCTTAAGAATATTTATCTGATAATAAAAAAAATTAGTTTACTAACTTTAAGCTTTTTTTTTATATTTTCTTTTATCATTTCTGGAAGTTTTTAAGCTTTAAAATTTCTTTGTTTAATTTTTATTACATATTTAAATGAATATTCAAATCACATAAAGAAAAAGTTATCACATGAACTACAAATTTTAACTCCCCCTCCCTCTCTCTCTATCTCTTTCTCGACAATTATGAGATAGCTCTCATTAGTGGAACAAAACGGAGTCATACCTGAGACTTCAACACCGATAAGAAAGTTATTCCAAAGAGACAAATTCTTTGTTTTCACTATACACTCAAATCTTCCTTGGTTTGCATAGATCACGCACACTTACACACACACAGACACACACACAGACACACACACACGCACACTCACACACGCACACTCACACACATATTGTATACTTATCTAAAACTATGCTACGACTTACTTTAATCTAGCCGCCTTAACGGGACCCCTTTGACTAACTGCCCCCAATGGCCAGCAGCTGTTGGACTAGGCTATCGGAAAACTCATCAACCTTTTGACCTCGCTGCTAATTGCCCAACGAAGTTGGATCTTTGGGTAATCCAACAGCTGTTTTTATCGTTTTGTCTTTGGAATGAAGTCCTATTCTAGCCTGACCTTTTGGCCCGCTTGGCCTCTGGCCTTTGGCTCAATGACGACAGCGAAGACGATAAAAGTTATAGGCGCCATAAATTAAAATGCAAATTAAAAGTCACCAAAAAGGGCCGAGCGGGTCGAGCGGGGCCGAACGAAATAATTATAGCTGCTGGAATAGTATTGTCTCATTTTTTTTATCGCCTTAATTATGGCCAATATTTGGCCAATAAAAAAGTTGACTTGGCCAAAACAAAACAAAAAAAAAAAACAGTGTAAAAGGAGAGAAGCCAGCAAAAGTTGCCAAGTGCTCGTCATCCGAGTGGCTCTAAGTTTTCTTCTTCTAAGTTTTTCCTCCCCCAACACAAAACAATAATAAAAAAAAACAGAAAACGAATTTGATTTTCCGCTTGTTTTTTCTTTTCGCTGCTGCATTTTCCGCCTGCTAAGCGCGATTTTTCCAGCTAGCAGCAGCTGAGCAAAAGTTTTAATTAAAAATTGTGCGCAGTTCGACTTTAAAAAGACGAGCAACAAGGATATGAAAAAAGAAACGCACTGAGTGGGCTCGAGCTGGGTGTGAACGACTGTGAGATACCCTCTTTAAGTAATGATAGTTTTCATCTGTCAATAAATCAAGAAAGTCCAACAGAAAATATGCTTTAGCTGAATTTATTTAGAAATTTTGATAATTCTAACTTTTAAAATGTATCGATTCTTATCGATTCATTTAATTAGTTAATTTCAAATGAATTTAAGCCCTACTTTATAAGAAGATCTACCAAACATGATATTTTCAAGAGTTATCGATAGTTTGCATCAATTTTTAGTCGATTTTTAGAATAAAATATAAAACTTATCGATAATAATTGTATGAATTAGGAAAGGCTTTCCTTTCTTGGACTCGTACAATATGCTAAAATAACTAACATTTCATTTAGATTATAATCGACTTTTAAAATACAATGAAAGTTATCGATAATTTGAAATAAATTTGATTGGCGCCTAACTATGATATGATGTCTGATCTTAGGTAATTCACCAGATAGACGGCTTTACACATTCCAATAGACAGATAAATCTACATAAACATGAACATATAGATGTGCATGGCTAACTTCGGCTGCTAGTCAAGAATATATTAATACTTTGTGAACTCTGCCATGCCTCATTCTGCCCGTTTCAATAGAATCATTATACCCTGAATTTTCATTTAAAGTAGGTTAAAAAAAATTGCGTGCAATTGCAAAATGTTGCCTCATGCCACAGAAATGGTTGCTAGACGTGCCTCAACTGTCGCCTAAGCCTTGCCACGCAGCCGTCGCGACGCGTCGTCTGAGTCGCAGCTCATCGCCTGTCGCATGTGGCACGTTCTCTGGTCGCTGGTCGCCCATAAATCTGAAATCAGCTTAAATTTAATTTTTGCGTTATCCGCTTTCGTCTTGCCAGCTTCCTAGCGCTCGGCTCAATGGATCAGCGTTTAGACTTCATCAAAACTGCCCGCGGCAATAAAACTTTTGCCACAACAATGTCTCCGGCTTCATCATCTTCTTTCACAGGGATAACTCGTAATTTGTCGTTTGCTCTTGTTATATTGAATATTGTTAGTTAGGAAAGTTTTTTTTTGCTTCGATTGCACTTTTAGTTAGTTTTTTTTTTTTACCTTTATTGGTCTCTTAATCATTTCTTTCTTCCGAAGTTGTAGTTATTAGGGCAACTTTTGCTGACTCTGTTGCTTATTGTTTTATGTAGTAAAATTATTGATAGGGCAGACTTTGTGAGCGATTTTGATGCTATTTATGAGCAAAGTTTGTCTAACAAGTTATTTCATTTAGCAAATATATAGTCTCATTATATTCAGAGTTGAAATTGTATAACTTGCGAGGCTGCTGCTACACCCTAAGCTAGCTCTAGTTAGCCTAGACTTTGCTTTTAGGCATACTTAGCTAAGCCCAGCCAGACTAGGGCTTATGATGAGTTTATGAGTTTAAATAAATGGGCATCATTAGTTCTGTTTAAGTTTTCAACTATATTCTAGCTGTATTCCACAGCTGACCTGAACTTGTTGAGAATCACAACACAAACTCTTGCAGCAGCTGCTACGCTGTGCACTTGACTTTTGTTAGTTTGTTTAGGCCATGCCAAAGAGTTGACTGCATCACTCCACAGCTCACTGCAGCTCAGCTCACAGCTTTCCTGTTGCTATGTAAACTTGAGTGTAGCACACAGAAAAAAACCTTCCGTTTTTTTTTTTTTTTTTTTTGGCAGTAGTTAAGGCCTTCATATTGGCCTTTGGGCTGTTTGTGTTCCTTTTTTGTTGCCAGCCGAATCTGTGCTGTGTATTTATGAGCCTTGAAAGTTAGTTGGATTAAGTTGTTAATGCTTTAAGCCAATCAGTGTTTGGCTTTTTTTTTTTGGCCAGCTGCCTGATGACTCTGAGTTGAAAGCTGATAAATTGCCGGACCAGCCCCTAGTATTAGGTGTAGCTGTAGGGCAGCGTCGCTTTGTCAACACATGCAACTAATTAGCTGGCCTGTGAAACCGGAGCCAGGTCGGCACACGTGCCAACATAGCCTGAAGGTGACGTCGAAGGAGCACTAGGTCGAAAAGGATACCAAATTAATGAGCTGGCACTGGGCAGCGGATGGCAGTGGGTCTTGGCGGGGAGACAAATGCAAACAGCAGTAGAGCTACACTGCACACGGCGACACACACTTAAGGACTTGTGTTAGCAATTATCTAATGGAGTGTCGAGTGCTTGGCACGAGCTGGATAAGCGTCAGGATAAGCAGCTGCCGACACTTATTGTGCGAGGGCGACAAAAAAGTCAACGCATTTAAATTAACAAAAATAAAAAACTGTCAAACGCACCTTATCGCAGGATCGTCGCAAATGTTGCGTAACTAAGTGCAGTGCACACCCAAACACACACACACACAAAGTACTCCCTCTCTCTCTCTCTCTCTCTACCTCTGTCTACCTGCGAGGTGAGATTTTTAATTGTTGCGTCGCTACGCTGAAGTGCGTCTGGCTCCTATCCTGTCTTATCCTTAATTGAGTTGCATATGTTTTTTATTTTCCATTTCCAATTCCCTTCATTTCTTTTCCTTTGTTTTCTCTTTCAACAATTTTGACACTTTCTCAAAAATAAAAATATAAAATTTGAATGCTCAACAGGCAAAACAAATTCGTTTTAGGATCTGCCCCTCGGACGCGTCCTGGCAATTGAAGCGTGTTGAGCGCCGACAATTGAGTTATGAGTTGTGTGTAAATGACGTTTGGAGTGAAGTCGCAGCCGGGGCCAAGCGCGGGGGCAGCTGACCTACTTGGCAAACTTTTTTGAAACGAACATGCAGGAAATTGTTAAGGAAACGCATTTAGTTTTATTTTCTTTATACTCGAATTGATGAACAAATTTAAAGGGGAAATGCGTGAAGTATTAGAAATGTGAATTCAGTTCAAGTCAAGTTTGAGTAGTTTTTGTTGTTAGCCAATTGCAATTGGGTTTTATGACCAAGTTGTGACCCTGAACATGTTGATGGCATATTTGGCTTTTGTTGTGCTCAGCTCAGTTGCTTAGGCAAAGATGGGGGTGTGCGTTTTTCCAGTCCAGCAACCTCGCCAAGAAAATCAATAAAAAAATGCAGTGCAATGAGCGCAATTAAAGCTGCTTGACCAAAGAAAGGGGAGGGGGCAGGGTGGGGGCAGGTGGAACGAGGGTAATGGGGGAAAAGTCTTTTGTGTGTTGAACGCAATTTGCGCAAAATGACGGCAATTAACTCAGGTACACGACACGGAAAAGGTGCATGAGAAGGGAACGCTGTCTTTCAACAGCATCTGGAATTGTCGCTAGGCTTGCCTCTCTCTCTCTCTCTCTCTCTCACACACACACACATCAGTCTCTCTTTTGCATTGCATTCTTACGTTTCATTTCTAGTCTCTTTTCATCTATTTCAGCGTCTCTTTCAGCAAATGGCGAATAGTTGACCGAAACGTCGTTGAATGCTGACTGAATAAACGGGGCGATTCGATAAATGAATGAATGAGTGCTTTGAATGAATGGAAAACACATTTGCTAACCATTGTCACGTGCTGACTTTTACCCAGTTTGGTTTGTGCAATTGAATTTCGCACGTTCAATGCGATATTACTGAAAATTGACAGCGAATTGTCGTTTTATTGCCACATTGATGGCCATAACAAAGAGGGCCGCAAACAGCTGTTATTTCACTTACCTGACTCAACTTTGTTAGCTGTGCGCAGGGTATTTGAATTATCCAATTTTAATGGAGCTTCTGACTCACTTTGCCAACATTATTTTCCTTTTAGTCTGCCTTTTTCCATATTATGACAGTTTGATAAAATTTTAATAATATATATTTTATTTAAAGCAGCCTAAAGCCTCTGAATATCTTTGAGAACAACGACTTTTATAACAGCTTAAATAACTTAAAGACTTTAAAGTTCTTCAAGGCTTCTTGACTTTAATATTATATATATTTATTCACTATGAAGGCATTGACTTTAAAAAAAGTAAACCTAAAGTTCTATCAGAGTAAATAAGGCTTCAAGGCACTTAAAAACTTTTGCTTTAAAACTTTATTTCGAATAAAAAATTGTTTTGTTTTAGAAAAGTATCGCTTAATGTTGTATCTAAGCTAAGCGGCACTCGAAGTGTAACCTATTCAAAAGGTCTTATATTTTGTTTGGCAAATGACTTTAATTTAATTCCAAGTACAAAATGTGTGTATATAATATATAATATATATATAAGAAATATAGAATTAATTTACTTTGGTTCGATATGACCAAGTTTTTATTTGACTGTGGCCTGAAGACGGTCAAGAAACGAATCACAAGTTGCTGAAAGGTTTACCGGCATCTTGGATCAATCACGGCTTTCTGCAACGCTTGCTAATGCAAGTTTAAGCTAAGATCTGGTTCTCTAAATGGTCTAGGAAGAATAATTTTTTTAATAATGTAAATTAATTGGCATATATTTGTATATATTTATATACATATAACCATCAAAGAAGTACTGTCCAAAAAGCACAACTGAGAACTGTAAACCTCTTCATTTATACTGAACTTTTTCTATAGTACTTAAAAGTGATAAAAGTAATAAAAGTAAAAATAAATGTAATGGCAACAGTGATTCAATGTACTTTATACTCTTCTGTCTTCAGCCCTATCACTAGCTGCTCAGTTTCATTCTAGCTAAATCAACAGTCGCTTTACTGCTAGCAATATCTTTAAGAGTCCATATAAGCCCAGCCCAATCAACTCTGATTTTCCTAATGATTCATCTTTGCGCTCAACATAGTTGAGGGTGGACTCAATCGTAAAATGCCACGTGTAGGCCGGCAGCAAAACAAGTGAATCACTAGCTCTAGCTGTGACATAACTTTAATATGGCCACTAAAACAGCTACAGCCAAATACGTATGTATATGTATACATATGTATGTATGTACACATATATGGATACAAATATGAGTAAAAGTTAGTTTGGAGAAAAGTTTTCATACTCGGCTATTATTAATACTTCATCAAGTTTGTCAACAGCGGCGCATACAAATCTATGTCACCTAACCTAGTGAGAATCTCTGCGACTGCCTGCCTGCCTGCCTGCCCTCTATCGACCCATTCGAGTGTGTTATGCAGAAGTTGTTTACAAGAAAGTCGACGACGACGCTGACAATTTCATTGTGAGCCCGCACCACCAATGGAAAATTGTGAAAAACAATTCAATTTCCGTGAACAACAACAAGAGCAGCAGCCGCAGCAGCAGCTAGCTGAGGCATAACTGTAAAGGATGCGTGTGGTTGCGTGGTTGGGTGACCCAAATCCAGCTCCCATGCTGAATATCAAATGAAAGACATGGCCATAAAAAGGCGCAAACCCAATGCTCGACGCAAATCAGTTGGGCAAACAATAAAAACTGGTCGACATTAGACGCAACTTTGGCCTGACCATCCAGCAGCCAGCTGAATGTCTCGATTCTATCTCTTACTCTCACTCTCTCTCTCTCTCTATCTCTCTCTCACTCTCGGATTCATAAATAAAACAAAGTGGCGCCAAAATGACGCGGCTGCCACGCCTCCCCCAGTCGCAGCGCCTCCCACACATTTGCGCTGTGGTGGCTCACCATGTCTATGTCTCATGACCCACACCCATTCCAGCCCAGTTTTTAACCAACTATTTGCTATTCATTGGCTTCACATGGCGTTCACTCTACACATCGCCAAACTTCCCCTCCAGCTCTGTCTTTTGTGCAACTTCTTTTGCTATCGATTTTCCAGCTACATTTGTCTGGCTTTTGGGTCGAGCATAAAAGGCAACCAGTTGCGCTTCTCCCCCAACATCTCTGCTTCACATGTTTCAGCTTCTGCTTCCTGCGGCAGGACTTTGGCTTAACAATACAACCAACAACCAACAACCAGCAACCAACAACCAGCCACCCACAACTGCAACAAAGTTCCACTGTAATTGCTAATGCTCTTTTCAAGTGCTTTATAACTAGACCATACCAAGCAAGGCATCAAAATCGCATACATACTCGTTTAATTCCTTATACACTTTCAGCTGCAATTTGAGCTTAGATAACTATGAAGCTGATTTTGATACTTCTTCTGCCTCAAGGGAAGCTCTGTATCATCTACCCTTTCTGGAATAGAAAACGTAGTTCAATGGCTGCCCGACTCAAATTTATAATTTATAAGCATTATTATTAGATCATTTTCATTTCATAAAATTAAAAAGAAAACTCCATTAAATTTATTCAAGCTTATATCTATGCCTAACTTTCAGTTGAAAGGAAAGTTTTATAATTTGCATTCCAATTTCCTTTCGCATAAATTTTAATGATTTTGTAAGTATGCTAATCTAAAAAATTAAGAGTTGAGTTTCCAGGGTAGTTTATATAGAAAATAATTAGAAAAACTTTACGCATCATCTGCGTATTCAAGAAAAAATAAGAAAATTTATATTTATTTAATAAAATTATGAAAATTTCTAATAAATTGTAAGCTACATTATTTTCTTTATCTAGACACATCTACTTGAATATTAATGTGTTTTTTTTTATTTAAATTCAAAACAAAATTTATGAATATATATTGACTATATTTAAAGGGGGTAAACATTTGCAATTCTTTTTTGATCTTCTAATTTCTTGTTTTTATTATATATTTTGTTAAAGCACTTTAGTACTCTTCTCATCTGTGTTCTCTCTTCATTTGTTCTGTTCTGTTATCTATTCGACTTTTGCTTCTGCTCTTTTCTGTTAACTTTTTATTTGTTCTTCTCCTTTTTTTGCTCTGCTCTGCTCTTATATTCCATATTTCACGAAAATTCTTCCTTTTGTTGTTTATTCTATAACCTGTAACGCCCCAGTCCCCATATCTATATTATATTTGCTTATTTTAAAATTGTTTATAATTTTTTTAAAATTATTATTAAAACCGAAATATTTTTGATATAATCTCTTTAAGCTTTTCTGTTCATTTTCTTGCTCTGTTCAATCTCTTCAATCCTTATCCTTATCATATTTTTATAAAATTTGTTCTTATTATACTAACACTTCAATCTTTATTAACTTTTCTGCCTTTTGCTTTTCTCTGTTTTTCTTTTCTATTCCATAATTTTGAACTCCTCAGTCTTTATTACATATTCTTACTATAAGGTTGTACTTTGATATCTATTTTTTACAAGCATTTCAATCTCCATTCTGTATTCCTATGCAACTTTTATTAACAATCTTAATTTAATTTTTATAACTTTTCTTAGTCTTTAAGATTTTGCTGTATTTACTTGCTCTATTTCCAAGTATTTATCTAAATTCTTTAATAAACAAATAGAGTATTCAAAATGTGTTATTTCCAGCTGGCTCTTATCATATTGCATTGTGGTTAGTCCAGTTGTATTAGGACTTAGGAATGGGCACGAGCTTTTGTTGGTGTTGCTGGTGTCGGTGGCATTCTGTGCTCATTTGCAGTCAGCGGCACGTGCCTGGGCTTGGTCGCTTGCTGGTGGCGCCTCCTAATCGTATGGCATTTGCCCAAATAACTCGTATGTGTGTGTGTGTGTGTGTGTGTGTGTGTGTGTGTTGCTGTGGCTGCTGTGCTGTGTGCACTTATTTAGGCAAATTTTTTGGTCGCCATTTGCAGATGCCATACGAACAGCGCAGCTGGGCTGCATGTTGCACGTTGCACGTTGCATGTGTGCCACATACATGCAAATTCGAATTGCCATTTAAAATCGATTGAAATGCGCTGCCATTAAGCATCGAATTATGCATGCCCACTCGCCATGTGACGAAATATCAAACATCGAGCGTCATTATGGGATATAGGTATATATATTCTAGGCGTCCTTCTCTCTAGCTATGCTCTGCACACATATCATTTAAGAGGCAATTGCAAAAAAATTCACTTTTTGCCATTAAAATTTATGGCAATGGGCCAGGACGGGAATATGCTAAAATCATTATGGGTGGTTGGGTGTGCGTAAGTGTGTGCGTAAGTCTGTGTGTGTGTGTGTGTGTGTGTGTGTGGCAGGATGTGCATTTTGGGGTGGGCATGCAAATTTTCTATACCGTTTTTTTTTTTTGCATTTTCCTTTTTTTGTTGTTGTGAGGTAATTAAAATACTTTGCGCTAAAAGCAAATAAATTTTTGTCACCATTTTCGCCTGTTGTTGTTGTTGTTGTCGCTAATAGGCAAATCGTGTTGCCGACTGCTTGTGGAGCCATTGATGAAGTAGTTTACTAAGCGAGTGTGTCTGTGTGTGTGTGTGTGAGTGTGTTGCACTTAAGTAGCTGCCACAAATTGATTTCATGCTGCGCCGAGTCCATTGACCGCTTCCTCCTTTTTTATAACTTGGCCGTGCTCTACTTAGCAACTTCCACTTCCCTCTCGCTGCTCTAACAATGCTAAGATGCAGACATAAGGACATACATTGCTTTGCCTGTTACAATTACAAAAAAGTAAAAACTACTTTCACTCACTCAATCACTCTTCCTCTTTCTCTTTCTCTCTCACTTTGTGTTACCTTAGCAGCATCACGAAATTCGGCTGGCGCTTCGTTTGCTTTCTCGTTTTTTTTTTTTTTTTGGCTTTGTTTTGTTTGTTTATTTGGCTTAGTGGCTGCCGCTTTACCCATTCTTCAGCTTGCTTGTCTTCCTCTTTTTTTTTGGTGGAAAATAGATTTTCCAGCGCATTGTTTGGCAACCCTTTCGGCTGGGAAAAATGTTTCGGTCCTGGCACAGGCAAGCATTGTACCGCAGCGCGAGAGTGTTAACAGAATGAAGACTCGGCCGATTTCACAGTCTCTCGTTCTATTTAGAGTCAAGAAAAGAAAAGAGAAGAAAAGAAAAGAAAAAAAACTAAATTGTGGGAATTTGCACAATTAGAGCGTGTTGAGTGTGCGAGCGTATGTGTGTGTGTGTGTGTGTGTGTGTGTGTGTTTTGCTCAGGGGGAATACTGAGAGCAGATGCTTTAAAAGAGCATTTAGAGGGTTCTATGCTTGAGGGCCTCTGGAATTCCTTTGATTTTGGCATAGAATTGAATTGTAACCACATGAGAATGATTTAATGCTTGACTAAATGCTATCAAATATTTACTTTACAAAAGTGCCGCAGCCTTATAAGGATATGCTTGAGATTAAGAGATTTTTATATGGAAAGAAAATATTTAACCTTAAGTGTGAGAAGCTTTAAGAGATATTATTTAAATATAAGTAGTTGACGTTAGGCAGGCCATGAATAATTTGGTATATATAATATGTATTAGAGAGATACATATGTATAGAAGACATATTGGTTATAGTTATATATATATATATATATATATATATATATATCTTATATGTAGTTATTTATCAATATTACATCACTAAAACAATTCATCTACCGAAATCTATAAGACGTATATATTACATATATATAAAAACTTTTCTAATATTAATAATTATCTTAGCTTTGCTAATAAGGAATTTATTATATATATTTGACTTCTGCCAAATTGTATATGATATATAAATAATATATATTTTAAATGTATATCTGAAATTTGTGTATAAAATTTAATTAATTATGCAACTCTCCCATCATCAACTGCACACATACTTCCAGCTGTTCATGCATTGTTCGCTTTTCTTTCTTGTTTAATTGCTTTATTTAATAAATATTTATATAATATTATTTATATACGAATCTTAACAGTTTGCCCTAAATAAATGTTATTAAATATCGCCTACTTAAAAGCTCAACTGAAATGGGTTTTCTCATTTTATACATTTATATTGTTTGCAACTCAGATAAAGATCTAGAAGTTTGCAGCTTTACAAAATTTCCCACAGTAAAACATTCTCTCCCTCTCTAGCTATCAAAAGACTTCCGCTATCGCTGCTGATAAGCACTTTATGTATACTCTTTAAGGGGGCATTGTGATTTAGTTGTGGAGTGTGTAAGATATAGGCGACATCATGATATGTGTATCTATATAGGAGTATATATGTATGTATATATATGGAATATATTTGTATAGAAATCAATAAACTAGATTACTCTTCATCTGATGTATACATATATATCTGTCAAAATTAGTGCTTAAGATGGAATACTTCTTTCTTATCAGTCAAGATAACTTACACAAAATATTCATTTAGGCATTTTATCACAATTGACTAAACTTTCATTTTAAATACTTGTAATATCCCATCAAAGCACATTACTATATTATATGGTACCACTATAACCTCCTTGCTTACTCTCTCTCTCTAAGAGTATTCAATCAATCTGCCTTCAGCGGTTTTATTTTTCGCATTTTCCGCAGCCACAAACTGGCATTTTGTAACAGGTGTCAGTAGGTGGTTAAACCCACCTGAATGCTGCACTTAATGGACCATCAGTCAATCAATCAATCGTGCTGTAAACGCCGCCAGTGGCAATCATTTGAATATGTAATCACAGACGCTAATCGTGGCTGCAAATCAAATTGTGACTGCGACTTGTCGTTGCCAGATATGCAAAATAGTTGAACCGAAAACTGCCGGCTGACGTGACAGGGGAGAGCTGAAGAGCTGAAGAGCCGAAGAGCTGGCTAACTGGGAGTTGGATAGCCGGTTAATTAAAAGCCGACAGGGGTACAACTTAATGAAGTGCAAGTGACGCAGTCGTCAGCGATTCCTGTCGCCAATTCAATTCCCGGCTGATTAATGGCACATGCATTGAACCTGCTGTGTTATCGTGTGGCCCAGCCACTTATTCAATATCGATTCTCGATACCCCTACCCCTACACCTACTGCTAGCCATACCCATGCCCGTTATGGCAATCAGTGTGCGCGGGTGTTGCTGCATGCCAATGGCCAGAGCATGTCGAGGTCGAGCCGTTAATGAGATTTACTTCGACTGGACAAGACTTGACTTGCAGTTGCACTCTATAACATACTTGATATGCTGCTCCATAATAGGACTGGCAATGCTAGTTTCACTTGATAAATTAGTTCACTTTGCATTGTGAACACACTAGTTCATAAGTTCAGCTCAGTTCAGTTCATAAGGGATTCTTACTTAGAATCATTTATTCAGTTGTTCAGTCAAACTTGAACGAAAGCTCAAAAGAACTTATAGCTCATGAGCGCTTCAGGGACTGAATCAGTAATTCTTTTCAACTAAACTCTGTTGTTCACTGATCAGTACTTCATTTCAATGCTTTGTTGAATTGAATTTCTGTTGAACTAGATTAGAGAGCTATATCTATTGACTTACTCTCTCATTTGGTGCATATGTTCATAAACAATGCATATTATCACTAACAGTACTTGACTCATTATGATTTCTATTGCTGAGTTATTTAGTTCAACTATCTTGCTCACTGTTGCCTGAATAAGTTCAGTTCAATCGAAACCGCACAACAACGCAGCTCTATAGAGATATGCGTAAAGCAACACCCACTGTAGACACCTGATCTAGCGAGTTGTACGCCCCCGAGCAGCTGACTGGCTAGATTTATGCGCCTGGTTTCGAATTCTGTTTTATCGCTTTACAATTAGCTGCAATTACGTGCCAGCTCTTTTGGTCAGCTGCTGCTGCTGAGGCTGCTAGTTCTTGCTCTACCTGAAACTCTGGTAAAAAATAAACATCCACACAAGCCGGAAGTGCAAAACAAAAAGTCAGCAGCTCAAACAACGGCTGCTGCAGCAGCAGCACTGCGACTCTCTCGTTGTTATCGATATGAGCTAATAAAAGGTTTTAAGCAAAAACAAAGGATTGCCACAGAGAAAGAGAGAGGGAAAGAGAGAGAGAGAGAGAGGGAAAGGGAGACGTCAGGGTAACCTTCTTCCCCCTCGCTCAAGTGGCAGCGGCGAATTTTTGAGGCACAGATTTTAGAGTCGCGTGTTGTTTAATGCATTTTTGCACACTTGACTGGCATTTACCTGGACCACGGAAGGGTTAGGGGGTTGCGCCTCTGCCACTGCCATCGGCTGTCATATGATTTATTTTTAATGGGCTCATATTTTTGCACAATCTCCGGGGCACATAAACTAGCAACCCGTGCAATTGTTAGCGATGCCCTTTCACTTTGTGTGTGTGTGTGTGTGTCTGTGTTTTAAAATGCTGGATCAAAATTTTTATGAGCTGCCAATTGGACAAATCGCTGGACTGTGAAGCGTGCTCAGTGCGATAGTCCATTATAAATTGAGGTTGAGTTATGTTTGTTAAGGGCGAAATTGATGAGACAGTTGCATGAAATACGAAATGGAACTCGTGAAAGTAACTAGATTGATGATTGTGTACTCAATCTGCGACTAAAGCACTACAATTACGTGTATTGAGAGGAAATACTATATTCATAGTAGAATGTTTCATAGTGAAGTGAGTGAGCGAAAGTAGAAATGTAAATGGTACTTGAAGTTTGGTTGAGAGGGGGACTGGAATCATTTATTTAGTTGAAATGCTTAAGAAAAATTAGGATTGGATAAAGTACTTAAGGAGTATAAAAAGTAATAAATAGTAATAGTAATACTGATCGGAAGAATAGATTGTGATATGCCCGAGAGAACTATTTCGACTATGCATCATGTTTTAGTAGAATTGACTATAATTGGAATTGAAAAGTTTTACATGCCCCCAGCACTAACTAAGATTCCTGCTTCAATTGGTTATAAAACTTCCTTGCTCGTGCCCGACAACATTCCTTTCAAAATGAAACCTCCTAACTCATGTTCGACAACATTCAGAACTTTCCTACCATTAGAACTTGTTCATTGCAACTGCAGCAAGTTGCCAGCACCTACGTCCAACAGCTTGCAACATGCTCGCTTGCAACTGCAACACATTTCACATTCCAACAACGTTTTAGGGGTTGTTGATCTCACAAATTATGCCAAGACACGCATTTCGGAAAAACTAACCACAAACATTTTCAATTTTGAATGCATGCAATTTTCATGAGCCTAAAAAAACGAGTTTTCCTCTTTTCTTTTTGAGAGGACAATTAAGAAAACCAAGAGACAGCAGACAGACAAAGCCGACAGCATCAAAATTCAAAATTGGTTTTCTTTTTGTTGTTTCTTTTTTATTTATTTATGCGCTTTATTTTCACTTGATTTAATTTTGACACGCAGCAGTCGAAGAAGAAAAGAAGAGAAATCTGTTTGCTAGACATTTGCATTTGATGGGCCAGTAGTGTCAGAGTTCTGATAGCAAATATCCCAGCCCAACCCCAAACCGAAGGAAATTGCTGACCTATTTATGTAATTTTCTTGAGTTTTCACTTTAGCCATTGTCGTCGTCGTCGTCTTTGGCATTGTTTGCATTCAACTGGAAGCACTTTATTCCGTTTCAGTTGTCAGCAGTGCAACGACTTTTCATTTATGAGTTACAGAACTCAAGACATTCAGGAGACAGCTGGATTATGATAGATTTATGGGTTAAGGTTTAGTTTTTTTTTCTTTCATTTTGCGTTAAGCTCAAGCTCTTTGATTGGTACTCACATTTAAAACACTTCAAGACGTTTGAGTGCAGTTCATTTGTCCCTCAATTGCTGGGTAATTGAGTTGTATTTGTATTCAGTTAGTGTGAGCAACGAGCAACGAGTTAAATAGTTTGCATCAGGTCAATCTTTCTCTCTCTCTCTGTCTCTCTCTCTATCTCTCTCTCTCTCTCTCTCTGAAAGAGAAGACCGAAGCATTTAAGTTTGTAAGTATGTGAGTAAGTAAAGAAGCTAGATATTTGCTCATCCTTACTCTAACTTTGTTGCTGAAACATTGCGTTGACTTGTACTAGCTGTAGTTTTAAATCATGTCGCCCGTGTCTCACCCTCTTCATACAAAATGAACAAAATATTTAGAAATTAAAAAAAAAAATGTAAATATCTGTTATTCTATTGCGCAGCTTCTGGCATGCTAATGCGGCTTGTGTGTCTAATTGCGTGAATTGTGTGTGCCAGCAGCAGCCGCAGCCGCAGCCGCAGCAGCAGCAGCAGCAGTGGCACGTCAGCCGAAATTGATGAACTTGCGTCAGTTGGCCTGACAGTCGGAGTTCCTTGACGCTATGGCAACTCTTTTTTTTCTTTTTTTTTGCTTAGGGGTTGTTTTTTGGGCGCTTGCGTGGCTCTCGTTTTAATTAAATTTTCTGCGCCTGCGCGCAATTTTGTACTCATTTAGCGCGTTTTGCCAACTTATCAATGCTGTCCACACACGCCCCGCATCGCGAAGGTCCTTTAACCAGTTTTGACTCGTTGCGGTTTGTGTGCTCGTTGACTGGTCAGCCGAACTGCAGCCACTTTGCAGATGCGTTGCCAACCTCCTTTTGTTACAGCTGTTCTAAAATTGAAATTTGAGACGCCTCAACTGGAGCATTAATCATTTTTTGTCCAATCAAATCTCGAAATCAATAATTAATCAACGCGAATGCGCATAAATGGAGAAATCATTTGCCAACACGCAGGCAAACGAAATGAAATGAAATGAATTGAAATTTACATGGCAATCCCCTGTGAGCCGAAATTATTTGAGCTATGCAAATTATATCCTGTGCACAGTGTAAAGTTACTCCAAAAAAGGATAATATTAATACACAGCCAGACAACATAATCAAAGTAAACTGAACGGCATCGCATTTGCATACATTAATGTCAGAGTAGCTTCTGTTCGAATGTACATATCTCTCTCACTACCTATCTACCTTTGTGGATGTCTACCTTTGCATATGCCCTTGCATTGAGCATTATAATTTGAAAATTGAATGTGCGACGCATTCAAAGCGGCTCTTTACGGCATCCAAAGACAATATTTGTTGAATTTTATTGATGTCGTCGGCGCTCTCATTATTTTCCACTTTAATTTTATCATCCATATTTCTTACTGGCTTAAAGACTGAGTGCTTTCGGTGGTCAATGCTTACTTAGTTAATGTTATTAAAGCTCTAAATATCAAATTTGTTGACTTCTTAAAATTTGTTTATACATTTATTCTTTAATTTTCTGAATTTATGAATTATTCTTTGTATTTGTTTATTTTTGTTCACTGTTCTTCTGCATTTCTTATGAAATAAAGTAAAATCGTCTACTACTATATGATATTAAATAGTCTATTTAGCATATATAATATATTATGGTATACTATAGTACGATATATTATATATCTGTCTTTTTCTCTCTCTCTGTCTGTCTTTCTCTCTCTCTCTCTCTCTCTCTGACTTTTTCTCTTTTTCTATCCTTCCCATTGATATTCTGATTCTGATTCACTCCGTACGCATTTCTTGTTTCTTTTATTTTGCGCTCTTTCCGAATATTTTATATTCTAGTTTATGATTATATTGCTATTGAATTGTCAAATATCAGCCATATATTCAGATAAACATGCAAAAACTAATTTTTTATATATTATTTAAATGATGAGAATGAGGCCCAACTGTATGCCTGAGAGAGTATTTTCTCAGCAAATTGAAAGTGTTTTTGTTTTTCTTGCATTTGCTTTGATGTTTGAGCTGCTTTGATGAAATCAGCTCCTGTTGCCATAGAAGGCCCAAATCCGAGCTAAAGGCGCTTTTTAAATTTATTATAATGATGTTTATTTTTGATATGTTTAAGGCTTAAGACTCATAACATCAGCAGCCCGAATCAGAATTAGACGGCTTAGATGGATGGCTCGTGTGGGCGCATTGTGTGGGAGACGGCGATGGCGATGTTTCCGGCAGGTTATACTTACTTTTCATGGCTTCATATTTATATTTTATTTGTCGTGGGTTATTTTTTTTTTATGGCAAAGTAACAGAGACTTATTAAACCGTAAATAAACGAGCTTTACTTTCGTTGTTGTGGCGGAACAGGAAAAGGAAGCAGCTCGGCAGACTTTAGCCGAGACTTTGGGCAAGTCGGGCGGCGTCTTTCGCCAAATACTTCTAGCCGCAAGCACAACAAACTCGAGCGGAAATTATGAAAATGCTGAAATTGGCCACATCCGCTTTGTCAGGTCGTTGTTAAGGTTGTGCGCACTCATAGAAATACCTGAAATTTGCCTTAAGCTGGCAAAAATGTTTCTTTCATAAATTGCCGAAGCCATTTGCGTAGCATACTTTGAGGCTGCTCGAGTTGCGGTTGAGGTTTACGAGCTGCCTTCTAAGGGCAGCAGCCATTTGCCCGTTTGCTGTTCTACTGTTGCACTTACTGCCGGCTGTTGCGCACTTTATCACAAAATATAAGCGCCACTTCAACAGTTTGATAAGTCATAAATCAAATTTGCTGCGGCTCAAAAGTTACGGCAACAGCCATACTCAAAAGTTACGACTGATGCGTCCAATCAGCACTCACGCCCACGCATGCTAACCAAGAACAAAAAAAAAAAACAGTTGCCAGTTGCCATTTTGCCGTTTGCCATTTGGTGGTTGCCAAAACATAAACCGCTAATGAAACACCGCAAACTACACAGCAAAGTTTTTGGACGGAACGCAAATTGGCAACATCAATTACCTGGTGAACGGAGGCCACGACTTTCTCTCTCTGTCTCTTTCTCTCGATCCCTCCCTCTCTCTTTCTTTTTCATTCTCGCTTGACATATGCAAACGCGTTGTGCCCCAAAAAAGTTGCTAGCATCCGCCTCCACCCGACCTCCGCCTCCGCTCTCATCTCTATTTTCGCCCCTTTTATGTGGTGCTCAAATTTTACGCTCAAAAGGCAATTAAAAACTTTTGGTCAAGTAGACACAGTGCAGGCTGCTGCTACCACGTTTTATGCGCTCTCTTAGTTCTCGCAATTCGTTCAGCTGAGTTTTCACTGAGCCTCTTCAATTAATTTTATCACATGCATTCGATCAAATTCAATTAAAAGTTAAACACCCACCGCGTACGTGGCAATTACTCAAACTCTTAACTGAAAACCAAAGGCTCGCCACATAAGCCCTGCTTTATAGCTGCGCGCCAACACAGTTCTAAAGTTTTCAACAGGTGGCCGTGAGTGAGTGGGGGCATCTAACCAAGGATTCTACACTCGAAGAACATATTTTGCATTGCGTAACAATTATTTTGAAAAATTTGTTGAATTAAATATAAATAAATTCAATAAAAATATAAGTTCATTTTATTCTTGAACAATAATTTATTATTAATTTTTTTCTATGTAGTTATTTCCTGAATTATAATTTTAAATTTTTGGTTTCAGCTTAAATAAGAAATTTATGATTTTTATTTTATTTACAATTTAAATTTTATAATATTCCAACTAAATTCTTTCCTCAGGCTGTGTCTCATTATTATATATTATTATTATTATACTCAACTAGTTTCAGCTTAGCAAGAGTAGCAATGTATTTATCTGAGTGTACGCATTAGCAACCCTATCAATAAAGTCCATTACTAGTGGAACCCAAAAAGTTGTCCCTGGAGAGCTGTTGCCAATTTGCTGTAGAGCCTAAGAGTTGAGCATCCGTTTCTCTGACCATCTGTTCCGTGGGTCTTTCTGTCTTAACGTATCCTGTCAGCCACTTTTCAAATGGCTTCGTTTCAAAGACTTCACCGGGCTGTAGTAAAAAGTTGTGCCCCGAGCGTTTGGCAACTTGTGCGTAATTCAATGAACGACGTTCCCATCAGCGTGGCACGTGAGCCGCCTCGCAATGTCGCAGGATTGTACGTGTGTGTGTGTGTGTGTGTGTGTTGGGCAGGTATCGAGTGCTTGAGTGAGGGAATGACTGAATGAGTGAGTGCTTAAAATGTGACCACATTAAGGTGCAAAAGCACATAATCAGCCACTGGGGAGCCTAAGCAGCTGCTGCTGCCGAAGAATGCAGTAAACAGCTTTCAGCTGAATTGGGTCAAGTTGCCAAGTTTATGGCTTGACCTTCAAAGTGAAAGTACTTTAAAGTGTTGTGAAATAAAGAGGAAGATGCGTTAAAGCGAGACTTTTGAAAAGATGTAAGACACGCAAACAGCTACGGCTGACTGAAGAAATCTCTCTCGTTACAACTTTTGTAAATTACCTAATTTCCGGTTTTCTAACAGCAACACAATAATTGTAATACACATGAGTTAAATAGTAATTAAAAAACTGTTATAAATAGGCATGTCATATAGTCATGAATGTTAAACTCAACTTTGGAGCTGAGCTTAATATAAGAAGCGTAGACCAGACTAGTTTGGCAATTAAGACTGTTATGCTCAGCTAAGATTTATGTGTGAGGTTTATTTTTTATTTATTAAATAAATAATTTAATAATTAATTTATTTTTTATTTATTTAATTTTTAATTAATTTATGAATTTATTTGTTTATTTTTTTATTAATTAATTTATTTAATTTTTCCTTCTTTAAATACGTTGACAAATCGTGTGTGAACAGGTAAGAACTAAAACAAATTTTATATGAATATTGTATATAAATTTAAATATTTTAATAGAAAATATAAAGTATATAATATATAATATAAAGTATATAATATATAATAAATAATAAAAAATAATTAAAAAATAATCATATATATATTTTTACTTCAACTAACTGATATAACTATTATATATAATTTCAGATTGTGAGTATTCTCATGGAAAAGTCATTTATTTGATTTATATAACTAACTTTACGAGACGAAATGATATGCATATATGTAGCGAATTGAAAGCGGTCAACAATTATCTATATAAATATTATATAAACAGCTCAACTAACCGTATAAGTCATGCTAAATCGACTTTAAACGCTAAAGTACTAAAAGATTTGAGTCTACAACTGCAGTCGTCAGCTTTTTGGAGTTAGCCATTGCAGTAAAATGTTGAAGCTTTTAATAATACTGGGTACTTGAAGGATAATCATGTCAGCAGTCGACAATTTAATTGATAAACTATTTCAAATATATATTTAACAGGATGGTTTAGTTTGGAGTTGGTTTCTGCTGGCATCGCGTTCAGTCCGACAAATTGCTATGCGATGCGAGACGATACGTGTCCTAATTCGAATATTACCTTCTGGCTGTATCGGTAAGCGCGTTTTAGAATTTGGTTTTCTAGCATTTCCTAATCTAAAACTCTTTGTAGATATTTGGAACCTGAAGCCCTTGAGATTAACGAAATTTTCAGATTCACTCCTGGGATAAAGCTGCATGTGCTGATACACGGTTATCTTGGTGATCGGAACTTGACACCGAATATGCAGTTGCGATCGGTATTATTAAGCAACGCCAGTGTAGAAGTACTCTCCGTTGACTATGCCAGTCTTGTGGTTGATCCCTGCTATTCTGAAGCTGTGCATAACACACGCTTTGTAGGCCGCTGTTTGGCTCACCTTTTGCTTCATACCGGCGCGGATACGTCTAATTTGCATATGATTGGATTTGGTCTGGGTGCCCATGTGGCTGGATTTGCAGCGAAAATGTTGAGAATGGTGAACTTGCGAGTGAAACGCATATCAGCGCTAGATCCCGCCAAGCCTCTGTTTCTCACTAACAGACTTGAGGATCGTCTGGACAAAGGCGATGCCGACTTTGTGGACGTGATTCATTCGGACGTCTTTCTGCATGGTCTAATGTCGGCCATTGGACATGTGGACTTTTTTCCCAACAAGGGCGTAATGCAGCCCGGCTGTGGAGCCGTTACCGATTGTTAGTAGCTTCAAATATGTTTTAGAATTGCGTCATTGGTTCTGCACTTACAGTTACTACCTATGAATGCTATCATAGACGTGCCGCGGAATACTTTGCTGAGTCGATTTCATCGCCCGTTGGCTTTTTTGGCTTCAATTGTAAGGATATGATCAGCTTTATCACAAATGAGTGCCAGCCCGGCCAGAACATTGAGGCACTCGGTTACTTTGCAAACCCCTCAGCACGTGGCTCCTACTTCATGGGCACCAATGCCGTAGCGCCCTACGCCATGGGTAAAAATTTTACTAACCTGGATCGCGCAATGACGGGTAAAACATTTTTAGGCGATGTTTTTATTTCAAAACTGTTTGAAGTTGCCGCCGAGAAACCTGCAGCATGATTTGAACAGACATTTACCAATAAAATCGTTCAGTATCTAACCCTTTAGATAAGAGCTAAAACTTTAAGCAAATGTGTCTTTTAAAAAGAAATTTTCTAAACAGAAAAAGATTTTAAGCTTTAACAAATTTGCAAAAAGAGACTTTAGAGATCGAATTGCAATGAGTTAATTCATTTTTTGTTCGATTTATAGCTATCGATATCGATATAGGCTTAAATATATTTAAGAGTAGAGCAATAGAACAGGTCTCTTTGTTCTTTTAATCTCACTTCATTATTATTTAATATAAATATTATTATTGTTATACATACAGCAAACTTCAACCAGCGTTAGTTTGACAAACTTTAGTTAGCTTCAGGCTAACTCAATTTTTTATAATAATTTTGCTGTTACACTTTAATCATTTTTCAAGCTACATTAAAAGTTGCCTTAATCAAGCGAATGTGTTGAAGATTTCACAATTTTTTTTAGTAAAAGTGTCTGGCGTTTGGATTAGTATCCAGTTAGCTGGTCAACTGGTCAGCTGGTCAACTGGTCAGCTCTCATCTGCTCATTTATCATGCTAATGTCGCATGACTGCGATACCTTCATATCATCATTAATTATTGCGCTGCGTCGACTTCAGCTTCGCTCCCCTAACACACTATGTACGGAGTATGTATCTATAGAGCTGCAGTTGCTCTCCCCCCTCTGTGTTGACTCAACAGCTTAAACATTTATGCAAACATTAGCAGACAGTAGCCGCTAGAGAGTGCACAGTGCAGAGTGGACAGTGGACAGTGGCGGGTATCGATGCTGCTGCTGTTAATCCCGCCGGCTCCAGCTCAATTCACGTGCAAATTAATCATCATTCTATGTGATTTGCCAAAACGCTGCAAGTTGTTGCCATGCTTGATAAATGATATGCCGAAAAAAAACAAATTCAGATTTCAGTTTTCTGTTTTTTTTTCTCCAGATTTTCACTTTTGGCTTATTTTTGCAGCTTCAATTTGCATTTGGGATAATCAATCGTGGTCTGGCAGCGCCTGCCGGCTGTTGCTAATTTGCTGATAAGAAACCAGAGCATTTGCATAATTTGTATCAAATTTTGTGCTGGCGAAAATAGAAAGAGAAAGGAAGAGTCGAACAGGCTGGCAGAGGCATGCGAATCCGTGAGGCGAGGGTTGAGTTTATTTAGAGCTATTGTCAGGCAGCTGAGCTGGGTTGGTTAGCTGGTTATGAATATGCCTACATTGTTGATCTTGCCGTTGTTGTTTGTGTTGTTGTCACCTTTTTGTGTTCGAGCGTATGTGTGCGTGCGCCTCATTGTGCGCCATGACAAACATGGCAACTTACACGTGGCTTAAGTCAACAGCGGCTAAAAAAGTTTAAAATATTGTTGAGCACACAAAAAGTTTGATTGATTTGGGTCGCTGCTGTTGCTGCTGCTGTGCGTCCTTGTCCTAGGCTTCGATTCATTGATTGATTTGCCTGCCTTCATTTATTTTTACACTCGCTTTTTTTTGCATTTGGATTAGTGCGAAAATTTTTTATGCGTTGATTGGTTATTTGATATTCATGGCGCAGCGGGCGGGCAGGCGTTCGAGCGGGCGACCGACATAGAGGAAGACGGAACAGCTAAGCGCAAGCCGACGAAGCATGCCAATGGATTAATGTAATTACAGTTGTCGTAGGTTGTTGTCAGAGGCCGAAGATAGATGATGCAAGGGGGACATCAGCTGTTGTCAGCGAGTGAGTTAATTTACACCAGACTTGTCAGGGGCCCGGCGTTGGCTAAAAAATGGATTTAAAACTTTGATAGAAGGCGTTCTGAGCTTGAGTTTTAGCATATTTAAGCCATGATGTATTATGAGCTTATATTTATAAGCATGGAGTTTGGACTTTGAAAATACCAAAAGTATACCAGTCTTTTTAAATAGATCTCAGTTTGAAAGTATGGCTAACTGAGAGATATAGATAGAGCATTGATATAGTAAATGTAATGCCTTAAAACAACTGTAACTGAACTTACAAAAGTATCTATAGAAGCAAGTTTTCACAGTATCTAGAGCCGAACATAGGTATATCCAAAAGTATCTGTGGAAGAGAGTTTCAAAATTAGCTTTAGACCTAAGTAAGAATATAAGTGTCTGTATTCAACAGATACAAAAGTATCAACAGCAAAAAGATACAACAAAAGATACAAGAAAACATATCTAAAGTATCTATATGGAAATCAATTTTAATTCAAAAGATATTAAAGATACAATCCAAACAGAGCATCCGTCAGATGAAAAAGTTTATGTAATTAAGACTAATCAAAAATAACATCATTAAATATGTGTTTCAATAATTAAGTCATTCTTCAAATGTAAGTGGGGCCAGAGCTGATTAAATGCTAAAAACAGATGCCTAATTGGCGCAGATAACAAATTGCGATCGACTTAAACAAACAACACAAACTAAAGCCGCTAATAACTCTCGTTAAATGTAACAAAAAATGCAAACACACGCACACACACACATAGAGATCACAATGCGAAGCCATCAATTACAGTCGAAAGGCAAAAAACAAAAACATTCAGTGCAATAGAGAGCACGCGGAAGTGTTTACAAATGTCAAAGCGAAAACCCGTCCAAAAAAATAAATAGAGTAAAAGTGTGTGTGTGTGTGTGTGTATGTATGTGTGTGTGTGTGTGAGTGTGTGTGAGTATGTGCGCCCTTCTCCCATTTTGTGGAGAAATGTAGCTAACCGCATCTAAATCTGGCATAGCCAAATGCAACGTGATTTCAAAAGTTTCTCATGTCAATTTGAAGATTTGGAATCGGTTGAGCAAACGTAACGAAAATGTCAATACCATTGACATTTGTTCCAGACACTCGAGCCACAATAGCAACAGCCGCAGCCGCAGCAGTCGTAGCAGCAGCAGCGAGCGTAGCCAAAGACCATTAGTGAGTGAGATGCACTCAGAGTGGATGACGACGCGACGTCTTGGCTAGCGCCTTCACTTGATGTATTGTTTCAAGACATTTGATTTATATCACTGCAGACTGCTCACCGAGAAGGGGGGGGATGGGTAAACGCATTTCTCCAGCTTGCTGGCTGGCTGTGGCTCTGGTAATGAAACTCCAATCAGCGCTGGTCAGTCACAGCCACTGGCTGACGACAGAGACGTGGCCTGTGTTTTGCCTGCTTTTCACCAACAATGTGTATGTGGAGTGTCTGGCAATAATAACAACAACAAAATTCGAGTTGGTATTGCGTAACGCAGCCGAAAGTGGAGCAACGGCTGCTGCTGCTGCTGCTGTTGTTGATGCTGCTTTCTTTGCCTCGACGTTATATGCTGCTGCCCCCGCTGGCTGGCTGCCTGGCTCTCTCTCTCTCTTCCTCTCTCTCTTTCTCGTTGTGTCTTTGCTATCAACGTTTTTTTTGACAACTGCATGATGCATTGCCCCAGTGGCCCAAAGTGGGTGAAAGGCTGCTGGAGTTGCCAGCGCTATCATACTGTGAACATTTGCACCGCTGTCTCGAGTCAGTCTTAATTTACGACTCTGACGTTTACGATAACAATTTGTCAGCTTAATGGCCAAGAAGGATGCGCGGCGACAAGTGGACGCCAATTCGTGTATCCTCATAGCTGCCACCACTCCGCCTCTGCATACTTTCCATAATATAATAACACGGAAGCCAGCACGAAAAAAGCAAAAAGCAACGCACGAAAACGAAAACTACAATAAAAAATATTTATGTATACATTTAGATATATATCTATATACATAGTGCTATATATACATTTATATATCTGTTGCGTTTATTTCGAAATAATTGCGATTGCTCTGCTTCGCATTTTGAATGCACATTTCGTGACTTCAAGCAGCAGCAACAACAACCAACCACTGCAACAAAGAGCATTACAAATGTGACTACAAAACAATTAGAGCTAATTGTGCAAGTGAGACAGCAACACGCATGCCGAAGTGCATTTTTTATGGCTTTGCACTTTGGCAACTCTGTCACAGCGCTTAGCTGCAGCTCCACTGTTCTCCTCTCCTCACAGCCCTGGACACGCCCTCTGAGCAGCTTAAAGCTTTTCCGAACAGCTGATTGGTGTTTATAACTAACTAGCCTCTACACACACACCCATACGCATATATCTATATATAGATATACTATATATACTATATATATGCATATAAAGCGCTTCAATCTGCATGCCAATTGACAAGCCCATGGAGCCAGCGTTCCCTCCTCAGCCCACATCAAGCTGCAGCGACCGTCAGGCGAATGTATTCATTAGTCGCATTGCCGGCATCTAGACACTGAGTTCAACACACACACACACACACTCACACACACACATACATACACGCACACACACACACTTATAAATTGACAATTACAAGCCGTTGAATTTATGCTAATCTGACTGCAAGTCCCCGGGGCTAACAACTCTTCGTACACTCCTCGCTGAGGAGTGTTTTTATCGTTAGAGTTGGAAGCGTGCCACGCAACTTGAACGATAGTTCAAATCTAGAAGTTTATTATTTAAGCAGAAGTTCAATTGCTTTTCAAATGCTTAAGAGTACCTGCCTAGATAGAAGTTTCAAAGCTTAGTTTGCTTAGTTAGTTAATCATATGTTAAATTTGGCAAATTTATTTATAGTTTTTATGTCGGAATCAACAAAATTAAGAAAAGGGTTGCAACTATAAATACAGATTTGTGAGTTGTGCTCAAGATATTTAATGTTAAGGTTAAAGTTCTATGTAAATTATATTAGTAAATACATAAATATAATTTATTATTTTAGTAATCAATTTAGAAATATAGCTTATAAATATATTTTTATTACTTAAATATTATATGTAATTAAATAATACTGTCTGATAATATTTTACATTTTTTTACAATTTTTTTTTACTATTATTATTAGCATACATACATGAAAAATAAAATAAACTTTTGTATAATTAGACATAGTATTTCAAAGTGAAGTTTTTGTAATCGACTTCGTGTTGGCGCACGTTTCCATCTCAAAATCGCTGTAATCAACGAGGGACAACGACAACAAGTTATGTTCAATTACGCCACTCGAAATGCAAATGTATTTGTGTCCGTGTGTGTGTGCGCGCGTATTGAAGTGTGTAACTTATAGCGATCTACGCATTCGCATATGTTTGGCACATGTTTTCATTAATCTTACTTAAGGCCCCGCCTGGAGAGAGGTGGAGACCGCAGCCAGCCCACATGGCATATCGGGCTGGGCGCTGGCGATCGAGATTTTGGGCTTTTGAGAAATGATGATGGCGTTAATCAGGGCATGTGCCAAAAGGCAGGCAAGTCAAGGTTAAGTGTGGACACCTCACTTGGGGGCATATCTGCGCGGCTTTGTTATGATTCATAAAGTGATAGCAATCATTTGTTTTCACGGCGGTTAAGGAAATAAAGTGTTTAGAAAAACGGTCAAAACGAAACGTTGCAAATGTCGAGCCACAAGTCAAGGCCACAAAATAAATGATAAATGGGCATTCTGAAAGCAAGTCAAAACAGAACAGAAAAGTGAGAAACGATTGAAAAAAAAAACAGTCAAACATAATTTAATTAAAAGCCAACATTTAGTTATTAGTTAAACAAGTTTGCAGAGTTAAATTTAGGTAAAATTACGACAATACCCTATGCTGATTAAGACTGGGTAATTAGAGGGTGTTATAAAACTGTACGAAAGTATGTAACTGGCAGAAAAATATATGAAGCATATTATAATAAATTAGCCTAGATTTTGTGATAACAAGATACATACATATATGTAGTAATTGTTCTCGGTAACATAATAACTTAATGAAGTTATGCTCGAATATCAAAATAATCTTCGATAACACAATAGTTGTGTTAATTCTAACGATGTTATTGATCGTGGCATGATAGTTGTAAGCCTATTTTGGTATTTGCTATGGGCAGCTCATTCAATTCCCTTCGTCTTCTGCCTAAAACTTTTCTAAAAGCAAATATGGTAAATAATATACAGTAAATAACAAATAGCAGTGTATTAAAAACTTTCTAATTATTCAATTCAATTTTGAATATCTAAAGAAATATATATATATTTGAAAAAAAAATATATATATATTTACGTATGAAAATATATACATTTGTGTTCATTAAATTGTAGTGCTGAACTACGCAAAATATAAATCAAACAAAAATATATTTTTTCCACTAAAAAATAAAAAGATTCCCATATTTTGTTAAGAATAGAATGCAAAGAAAATAATTATGTATAAGTCCCGTTACTTTCGGAAAGAATTCATTTCATATGGGAAAGCTTTACTTTCGAGACTTTATTCCCCACATCTTTGCCCAGTTTAACTGATTGCAGGGTATCTCTTTACCTAGTGCTCTTGACTAAAACCATTTTCAACGTGCTGCCTAATTTTACTTTTTTGGCTGTCAAATTCAATTGTTGCGGTATCCGTGGCCCCCGTTGATTGTTTGTTCAGTTCAATTGTTTGCTCGATAATTTTTGGCCGCATCGCATTGCACAAATGCCATTTAAATTTAACCTTTTCAGCAGCCGATTTGAAATTGCCGCCTCGCAACACCAACAATGCCCCCGCCCCGTTCAGTTTTTTGGGCGGGTGGGGGGTCTAAACTATGCAAATTTCATGGCTAACAACAGCAGCCAAAGCTCATCAGGCAAAAGCCGACAATTGAATCAACTGAAGCGGCATTCAATGTCTACCTGCCTAATTCCAATTCCACATCAACATCAACATCCACAACCAAATCCAAATTCAATTCCCATTTAAACCAAAAAAAACTGAGTGAAGAGCCGCCGTTGAGTATGACGCGATGGATGACGACGATGACGATGAGACTGGAAAACCGCAATATCATGTTGTTTAGTATCATTAAAGCAGTTGATGGGAGGGCGACGTGGGGCGCAGACGATGCGGCTCAATGCTACAGATTTCAAGTGAGCCAACAATGGTTGGCGTATCGCAAAAATAACTGCGGCCCCTTCAATGGGATACCCAATGGGCATTGTATGCAGATCATAGTCAAAGCTAAAACAACAACAGTTACTTGACTAAACTTTAAAGTCATATACAGGCATACAACAGCCACAACAACAAAAGGGATTTCTGTTATTTCATGGCGTAAATGATATGCTACCGCAACGCGCCAGTAAAAAAAAAACTTAACTATAGAGCGAAACCATTTGAGGAGTGGCCAAAAATATAAAATGATTTTGCATAGTTCAGTAATCGATATACGATATGTTTGGTTTTTTTTTTGTTTTTCGCTATACAAGCTTGGGAAAGTTTCAGCTATTTGACATTCTACGCCAAAAGGCTTTCAATTATCGTATTTGGAAATTCAAAAGACGGCATTCTACTCAAAATCTGTTTGATTAGCAGCTTACCATAGGCAGGCATTAACGACTTGCTCAACATTGAAGCGTGAAGCGAGAGAGTTGCTTTTTGATTAGCCGATAATCTATATATGATAGTTTGTAGCTCTACAAAATGGGTGAGTGCTACACCTAAAGCCTGTCAATTATCGTGTTTGGAAGCAAGTCTAGTTCAGATCTGCTTGATTATCTACTTACCATGGGCAGATACTAACAAGTTTCACACTTTTGAAGGAGGGTACTTAATAATCGATAAGCTATAGTTTATGGCACTTAAATTTTGAGCAACTCACAGCTCTTTGATAATCTATGCCAAAAACCCTTTCAATTCTCATATATGGGAATAAGTCAAGTCTCGAGATGCATTTGATTACCCGATTACCATGCGGGGCCACTAACAAGAGGCTCTCTCAACTTTGCCGAGGCGAGGTGAGGGGCTTTTTATTTTGCGCAATTCACGTCAACAGAATCCCGCGGCGCATCGCACAAAATTACAAATTTTGTAATTGCCAAACAAAGCGAGCTACTTCGAAGAGTTGAAATTTCATTTGCAGATGAAGGAGGAGGTGGAGCAACCGTGGATTCACACAATACGTACAGTAAAGGCAGGCAAGATAGAAAGAGAGAGAGAGAGAAAAAAAAACAAAAATAAATAAAAACGAGCCAAATTATAGTAGATACGTGTACGAGTACGGCGCTACGTGCACATTGTGCAAATAGCTGACAAAATGCAGGCGAAACGTCTCCAGACCAAAGACTGAGAGTGTAGAGCTTAGAGCTAGCGATGGGCTAGGCTGGCGTGGCACGACGCAGCAGGCACGAAAATGCTTTAGCTCCAAAATATATATTAAATATAAAATTTATTAGTACATGGTTAGCCTCGAACTTGAGTCTTTTAGTAAAAAAAAAGAGTGTGAAAATGTAGTCCATTAATCAGTTTTAGAATCGTACGTCCAGCATGTAGAATTTTTTAGTTATGGCGATAATAAGATTAGCATGGCTTAAGTTGAAAATTAAAAGCATAAATTATTGAGATTCAGAAGAGCATGAGACTTTAATAGCGAAACAAAATGATTATATACAAGTGACGTAAGCTTAATAGGAATTCTAAAGTTGATGGAAAGCATTTGCCTGAGTTTTTTGGGAAAAGATTTATTAGTTATTGCCTTGCCAAACTACAATTTGGACTAAGAGACAGTCTTGACTGTGTTTTGTCTTAAAAGTTGTTTCGAATCTGTAGATTATATAGAATTCTTGCTTCGAATCTGTGTTGGCATTGAGAAAACAAATGATATTAATAGATAGACACTAGTCAGGTCTAGCCGCCTTTTCTAGCACTAGATTCAAATTTCTTCATTTTCTCTTTTAGATATATTTATCTAGATGTATAAATAAATTATTTGTGCAATATGAGCGATTTGAAGGATGAGACAAAAGAAGACCTTTAAAATCATAAAACGCACTTTGTGCACAGCTCAGGTAGAGCTTTAGAGTTCTACGCTCATTTTCTCGAAACTCAAACTGATGCTCAGCCAAGTATAAAAACCGTTTTACAAGTCAACAAGTTCATAAAAGTCACAAAATTTTCATAGCTCCCACCTGGCATATTCAATTAAAAAGCCGCACGACCATCTCTAATTGAAGCAGAAAAGCCTCCAACAATCGAAAACCAACTCCGACGCAGTCATCGGAGGGCAATTACAGAGTAGCGTCGGCGAGCATTACGAAAAGAGTACAAATACCATGCGATCACTTGCTGTAGAAACAGGCAAGACCTAAAAGCCATGTGATTAGGCCAAAAACCCAAAGCTAAAGTTGGCTCATACAAATAACCCACAAGAGAAGAGAAGAAGAAGAAAATTGAAACTCAGCTGGCGGGCGCCTGGGGGCCGATGTCGATGTGAGTGTCGATCGTGTGTTGGCCAAATGCGGAAGTTGCTTGGCAAAATGGTATCTTTGTTTTACAACTGTATTAGGCATCGAGGTGGGTCAATTGGACCCAGTTATGGGAGCCCCAACACAACTGGCCCCCCTCCTCCTCCTTAGTTTTGCCAGCATCTATAGTTGCGGGCGTCGTGCAATTACGCGCACCACCCGCTGGCATTGTGTGGTGCTTGTATTTATTTTTATTAAATGAAATCAAAAGCAATCATAAATAAACTTAAACTTGTTTGACCACAAAATACACAAGCGACAACAACAGCAACGACAGCAACAACAGCAACCACATGCACAGATACTTAAACTTAAATTACAGATTGGTATGTAAAAAACGTGCATGCGAATTGCGGGCAAGCTGAATGTAAGCAACAAACTTTGATTCGCTCACCAAGTGGGATATGACCAAAACGAAGGCACTTCATTACCTTCGTGGGCAGTGGAGTGCGGTCTGAAGTGTGTCAATAAGACCGTGTCTGTGTATTGGATGATTGGCTTTGTAAGTGTATCAGTCTCGGACTTGGTCTCCGTTTCTGGCTTTAACATTGGCTTTGACAATGCGAGTCCGGGCGCTACGTTAATGTAATTGTTGCTATGACACTGACACCACCTCCGCCCGGCACTGACTGGCTGCGACTCCCAACTCCCTCATCAATGTGGACATTACTCATTCAGCTGAGCTGCGCGCCAATTCAAATGCGCGCAAAAGGCAAAAGCGAACAAAGATTTTATTTTATCGTGCAACTAGCATGAAATGCGCTACACTCAAATAGGGCACATTGGCTTTAAGAGCTATAAAGGCGCAATGAAGTGAGAGCAAATTATATTTAAACTTTGAAATGAATTTTGGTATTTTAGTATAAATTATTTGTAATAAGAAGCTTATTTAGTAAAAGCTTCTCAAGTTTGCTTTATGAATTTATGAATAATAATTTATACTTTGATTACAACTAGTTTTAAACCAAATAGGCAAATTATGACTACGCACAAAATTCTTTAGTTTTAGTTTTGACAATTAGTTCCATTATTAGATTAAAGTTTACATTTCACACCATTTTCAAGGGCTTGACAAATTCAAGGGTTGGAGCTTAAGTTTACAGGCTTTGGAATTTATTTCATTTAAAATGTGATTTGATTGAAGCAAATTTTGATTGAAGATAAAAAGTATTAGTTTCAGTTCGGGTTTTTGGGCAAGTGTACAAAAAAACGAAATTGGAATCATTTCAGTCTAGCAGACTTGGATTCAAGTTTTGATTCTCTATATATTTATTATAATTTTATAGATAAAGAGGGAACTTTTGATTTTGGTTGATTCTTGTATGTTCATATATATATTTTTTTTAACTTAAAAAATTAATTAATATACAAAATTAATAATAGGTTTTTGTATTTTTTTTATATTTTTTCTGCTTTACCTTCTTCTTCTCTGCCTCGTTAAACTTACAACACCTCAAAAAGCCATATCTCTGGCTCTTGCTTTCCTCAACTATTATCTTTATATCCTTCCTGTTTCCTCTACATATAATTTTTTTCTTTTTTAAGCTAGCTTTTAAAGCTACTGCAATTGATGAATATTGCCCGCAATGCATCGATTTCGGTCTGTGTCTGGACTGTGTCTGTGCAGCGTCTTTCCTGGGTCGCCTGCGCTCTGAACTTTGAAGAGATTATCTCAAGTCGTTGTAGCTCGTGCTGTGCACTTTTCAGCTTAAGTTACGGTTGCAGTTTCTGTTTCAATTTCTGTTCACTGTTGTTTTTTTTTTTGTTCATGTATTTTTTTTATGATTTTTCTTTTTGCGTCGATTTTTATGATCCAGTATTTACAAGCGTGTTTAATCGTAATCGCGCCGCAGCAGCAGCCGCAGCAGCTCGCACAATATGAACAACGTTGTTGTTGTTGTTGTTACACACAATATGTTGCTGTTGTTGTTGTAGCTGCTGCCTTTTTGCATATTTCTCTCTCGGCTCAATCAATTCGCAGTTGATTTTTTATTTCAGTTCCCCACTCATTTGCATTTACCATAAATTCAATTAAAGCGCCCCGTCGCTGACTGATTTTTTTTTTGTATTTTTCATTTATTTATTTCCAGCTTCCAGCTTCCATTGCCGATTTTACAACACTTTTACGGTGCTTTTACAGCACTCTTTTCATTTCATTTTCTTTTATTTTTTTTTTTTTTGCATCTGTGCGACTTTTGTTGTCTTGATTTCCTAGCCCTCTTGCTGCAGCAGCGATTGATGGCAGAGGGAAGAGCCCGTGTTATTTACACGCTTTTAATTCCATTTCAATTGCACAATTAATCATGCGCTTGGCACAACTTGGCACACACACACACACACACATATATGGATATTCAGTTTTTTGGATTTTCCTTGTGCGTGTCTCTCGCAGCTCTTCGCTTGAAGTTCAACGGAGCGTATGAGCGATTTTTACTTGTCTCTGCTTGTTGTTGAACTCTTTTGTGTTAATTAAACGCTTTAATATCGCTGCGCTTTGTTGACGCTGTCATAACAGTACACACACACACACACAAACACTCTCTCACATACACACACACACCCACCCACCTGGCTTAAACAATTGCATTTTTTAGTGGCGTTCCGTGCAAAATGATTGATTTGATTTCTCAGTCAGAGTCAAGAAACGCGCTGCGAAGCAACAAACTCAGCCAACGCACAATGGCAAAGCACATTATTTATGGCGCTCAATGAGCTCCAAGTGCATGAATATACTTTTATTATTTTATTATAGTTTTTTTTTTTGTTTCTACTCGTTTTTTTTTTTTAAATACAACTCAAGTATTTTTCTTTCCAATATCTGTGCTCAGACGCTGTGTGGAGTCGGTGGCTTTTAAGGTGCGTCGCATTCGTGTTTTGAATAGCGGAAATTCCACATGAGCACACACCAAAAAGACAACCGCCTGTCACAGTTGCAGTTGCAGTTGCAGCAGCAACAACAACTATAGCCAGTTCAGCGCAATACAGATAGAGCGAAAAGTATCTCACAGATACGCGCTGTAGCTATGCAATAACATTGACATTTAGAATGCAGCTCGCGCCGCACTGAACCATTCATAATTGCAAATCTCTGCCATAAAAAGCTATAAAAATCAATAGCAATAGCAATGGCAAAAACGCACCGGACACACACACACACACACACACACCAGAGAGTGCACACAAATCCACAAATCCACTAACCTTGTGGCCCCGACCATAAAAAATTGCGTATCGATTCCGTCGTTTTTGACGTCTTTTTAGTCGATTTGGTCGATTTGGCGATTTCGGTCGTGCTCTGAGCCTGAATTCAAGCCAGAGTCGTGCACTGGACGGGGCCAATTACAGTGCACTTGCCACTTGCCCATGGATCGGGCCAAGATGCCGACCACGACCGCAAATTGAAACTGTAGCTGGGTGGGAGGCAACGCACGCCGGCCAAGACGGGTGTGCCACACAAGGGGGCTAGCGGGGATACAGCTTGTGGCCTGGTGGAATCAACCGACTGAAATCAATAAATAAATCGTAAGGATGATTAAATCTTGCATCGAAGTGCAATTGAAAAGAAAATATATATTAAATGTAGCTAAGCTCGAAGTGATTCTGCTTTATGTATAATGGATATCCTCCAGCTATCAAAGGGAAATAGATACAGATATAGGCATTGGTATAGTTATAGATATAGATATAGATATAAAGACAAATCACAACTATTCAATTCCCCCAATGCCATTTGACATTTATTAAATTTAATGGGTCGTGTGACCGAAGATCTCTATCACACAACTTCCTAATAAGCTGTCAAACATCCTCCATGTATTTCCACACATTTTTCGCAATTCTCCCCTTCCACCACACCCGATTAACAACTTTTTTTCGCAACGAAATACTTTTGAGAAGAGAAGACAACAAAAAAAAAAAATAAAATAACAAAAACGAAACATAAAACGTTCTTTAGACAGGCACGCTTCGAGCATCGCAGACCAGACATAAACAATGCCGTAATGACCCACTCAGTAAGCAGGCAACCACGCAACAACAACAACCAACACATGATAGAAAGATGGCATCATAACTTAAACATAAACGTCACCATTAAAAAATTGGCAACAATGCCCAAAAGTGGCATGAAGTGGCGCGTTGCAAGGCGCAGGCGATGGCGCAGGTAAACACAGGTAACTGAAGTGGCTAACACACTGCACCAGTGACTGCGACGCCAAACGAACCCATATTCAATAGAAGCACACTCAACCACGACGCTTTAAGAGAGACAAACAGAAACCAATTCCGAACTAGTTAAGAGTCGACACAAAGAGACTGAGAAACCAGCCACAGCTTCAGTTGCGACTAAGCCGGGCTCCAGTCCGACGAGCGGAGCGAAAACGAAATCAAACTGAAACCGAAAGTCAAACGCAGTTGAGCTCGAACGGGCGCCAACGGCGATCGTCTCTTAACGGTGAAGAAGAAGACAGAATCACAAATATCAAAGAGATATCACTGCTGCAGTCGCTGTCTGCGCTGGCGTCGGCATCGCTGTTCGCGTCGGCTGCGCATGCTCAGTTTTTGGCGTCTTCAAGCGTTTGGCCCAACTGGCAAAGGTTTCAGTCGTAATTTTGGCAGCCGAACGTGCGGAGCTTTTCGTCCAAGAGACGCGCGTGCCGAACCACCACAACAACAACAGCAATAACGAGTCTAATTACAACAAGTGCGTAGTGTGAGTTATTAAAATGATGAAAAAGCGAAGTCTATCTTCAAATCAGCTGCACAAAATTAATACACAATTATTTTGAAGTGTAAAACGTGCGAATATCAAAAGTGCACAACGTCTAGATACAAATGTATCTTCAAGTGCGTTGCATGTGTATCTCGTAGTGGGCATCTGTTTAGCAAGGCAAGCAGAGTTGGCAGACTCAACTCAGTTTTTAGTTTTTTTTATGCAAATTTTGACTTTTGCAATTATCGCACAACAAATTGCTGCTGCAATCGACGAAAAAAACGAGACAAAAAAAAAACAAAAAAAAAAACCTAAAAAACTAAATAATTATAATAACTACTTGTAAATATTTGAAGTTTGCGCATTTAATTAAACGAAAATTTGCAATCAAATTTGATTAACATATAACATGGCAACAAACATGACTAAAACCAACAACACCAACAACAACAACAACAACATCGAGTGAGTACTCAAACTGTTGAGCACTCATTCAATAGCAAAACCGCAGATGAACCAAGACCCCAAAAAATAAAGTAGAAAAACTAAAGTAAAACCGTGGAAAAGCGTCAAGTGTGAGGTTCTCGTGTGATCTGCGATCATTATTGCTTATGAGCACTCGAAACATGCAGCGAACAGGTCTCTGCAAATCTGGTAGCTGCATTAATTACAAATCTATTTAAATGAGTCTGACAGCCCAGGCGCAGGTGAGCAGCAGCAGCCGCAGCAGCCGCAGCAGCAGGTGCTAAAGATGATCATTTTAAGTGATGTCGCAATTTTTTATCGCAATGGATTTAATATTTAAATGATAATCAGATATGATGGCTGAGTAAAAAAAAACTTAGACAAGTTGTTTATAATGAGAGCTGGCTTGAGTTGATCAATCGAATGGCCTGCAAAAGTGACTTTGAATGAATACTAACACGAAATTAAATAGGAATTTAAAGATATTATAATAATAAAAAATGTAAATTTATCAAAAAAATTATCTATATAAAAGTTGACCTTTTTAAATGTGTGAATTCCCAAATTAATATTGAATAAAATTTGCTTGATTGTTTGGCAAACTTTTTCACAATGAAGCTGCAAAGAATTAGATCATTATTTCATAGAAATAAATTTTTTGCAAATCATTGTTGACCAGCTCAGTTCTAATTAATGATATAAGAAATAGAAATAGATATGCACACATTTATATATAATTCATATATAATCGTTGCAAAGAATTTCATAATTGAGTGTTGAGCGGAACAAATTATTATAATTATATTAAGGAACTTTCAGCCAATACAAAGACTGAAAAGTTTAGCAGAATTTTTTTTACTTTGAGCAGTGATATTTGGTAAGGGAAATAAAATCAAATTAAAATATTATGAATTAAATTTGGCTAACTTTTTACAAATCACTTTGCATATATAAATATCATGAAACAATAAACTTTGTATGATTAATTAATGTGTTTGATAGATATATTGTTATATATTATAATATATATTATTTAAAATATAATATATATCTATTATATATATAGATATACATACATCATTCAAGATCTCAGTACAGAGTATGAGAAATTCGCCTAGTGAAACATTTGTAAATGTAGCTTATAGAAATATTTGGGAATTTCTTTTCACCATTTTTAAAACAAAATAATCAAATTTTGAATATACTCCAAAGAGCAAAATTTATTTAATATATTTTACATTTTTGTTTGTTTGAATATATATATACAAGCATATATAATATTTTTAGGAATTTATTTATATGTATAATATTTTTTAAATTTGTGTATTTTAAACTTTAACCAAATTTAGTAATGTGCATATATATTTTTTTTTTACATATACACATTCTGAGATACATTTTCTAGATTCTGTGTTTTAGGTTGCCATGAAATAATTTGAATTCAAATCTCATCCAAGAATTTAGCCTTGAATTTGTATTTCTTGATTAGCCTAATGAATTCAACATAAATGTTACACATTTATAATGAAATCTGTTCTACATTCTCTAACTTCCCTAATAACAATCTTGTATATTACGTATATACTGTAGAGTTTCCCACACCAGGCAATACATTTTCGCAATAAATATAAATTGATTAGGTTTAAATTAATACATTAATAATTTTCTTAATTTGTTATACCGTAGAACAAGCTTTAAAATAAATTTTTGCCTTTGTGCTCATGAGTTAATTAGAATTCACATGAATTGTTATTCCCAAGTGCTTTCTATAAATACTAAACAAAGTTGAATATGTAAATTGATTTTAGCTTTTGGCATGAGTCAATGAACCGCATAAGCTGATAAATTAGAATTTTCGGCTTAAATTGAATGCATTTGGTTCTATTCAATTTGTTGCACTCTTTAGTGCGAAGGAATTTAAGTACCATTTGACAGTTAATTCAAGGCATTGCGCTGCTTATGTATGTTTAGTTTTTTGATAGATTATGGCATGGTTAATGTTCATTTGATTGCTACCAATGCAGTTCACCTCGTAGTCAGTCACTTTTCATATTGTTCACGACAATGATCGATCACACTTCACATTCGCTTGGTTATTATAAGGTAACTTGCATTGTAGGTCGCTTTTCTCACCCCCAAGTGCAACATCCTTGGCATACTCTATCAATTATCGATTATTCACTGCCATGACGCATCGCAAATGCAGTTACACACACACACATACACAGACAGACATAGTTACTCTGAAGAGATACAGACAACTAGCAAATTACTTTACAAAATTGTAACATGCACAAATATGAGCATATATAGAGTCGTTCGGCTGCCATAATCCACAGAGCAATGCAACCACACCGACACCAAAACCACATCCACCCGCAGCTGGCCTCAGTTAGCACCGCACGCTCTCCCTCTGCCACTCTCACTGTTGGCCAGGTCTACCCCGTTGATGGCTCGTAGATGTGTTGGCCAACTGTGGCTAGCTGCTGGTTCACCTCGCACATCTTGGCCAGCAACCGAGCGAGAGATACTTAGATGCTTAGACGACGTTGTGTGCTGCTGCTACAATGCCAGGCAAAACCAAATAAAATCAAAAAGCATACAAAATGCATTTTACAAAATAAAGAAAAATAACTTTGAACTGCAGTTGCACAGTCTCGACCACAGCATCTGTTTTGGCTACAGCTTTGCTTCTGGCGCAGATTAAAGCCACAAAATGACTTAACTTATAAGCAGCTCAATGCCTGCCTGGCATTTGCAGTTGCAGTTGCAGTCGCTGTTGTTGCTGTTATTGTTGTTGCTGCTGCTGTTGTTGTTATTGTTGTTATTACTGATGCCGCAACAAGTTCGTGTAATCAATGCAATTTAGTCGCTAGCCATGTCAGGAATGTGGTGCATAGGTCGACTGCCAGTTAGCCACTATACGAAAACACGTCTCGTCCGAGTCTCAGCCGCTGTCTGACGTGTGAATAGAGACGGCCAGAATAGAGTTTTGCAATAGATCGAGTATAGATTGAAGATTGCACTGGCCAGGTAGCCAGTCGTGGTGGTGCCCACTTTGTGGTGCATTCAGGCGTATATTCATTGCTCAAAGGTGTTCTAATGGTTGCCCAAATGAGCCCCCGATAGCCCATTGTACAATCCGTGCATATATTTTGCTAGCACACAAATACATCATCAACTGCTTAGATATTACAATACCGATATTGCCTGCTATTAAACGCAGCTACAGTTACTAACTAGCGGTGAGAGGCGCTAAACAAGTTACGTTTGCCAATAGTCAAGAATTTATAGACAGCCTAGAGAAACTTGTTTCAGGTGTTAGATCAATATAATAGAATCGAGGGGCAGACAAATTATATACTTATATTATTTCGTTAATTTTGTTTTATGCTGTTGCCATTCCATCATCTTCTTAAGCTCAGCTAGCAATATAAATATATATTTATATATGTATATATATATAGCCTAAGCCTTACCGTTTTGAACTAATTTCTTATAAGAAACGTATTCTTATTAAAAATTAAAACTTGCTTTCTTAAAATCTCTTCATAAGTCTTTTCATTTTCCTTCAAATTCTTATTAGAAATTTAATTTGCTTTTGCAAAATCATTTATTAGCAAAAATAAAAGTGAAAAATTAATTAAATTATGTCTTAAAACTGAGAGCTTTGTCTTAATTATTTAAAGTTGATTTTATATGAGATATTTTTAACATATTTTCTATATACTCAGTTAAAAGAGTATTGCTGCTTCATTTTTAAATTATTTATTTCATCAGGGCCTGCAACAGCTTTTTATAAAAGATCAAATACTATTCAAGAAGTCGAAAAAACTATGAATATTTATAAAACATTTATGTTGAGTTCTTTAAGCATGAGCTTTTAGCGTTAAACCCACAGCACCATTTCTTAACTTTCTCATCTTTTTTTTTTTGTTCTCTAACCCACATACAGTTCCTCATTATATAAACACTTTTCATACTTTAATCATGCATCAAAGAGACTGCTCTTCTTTTAAAAATGTTCAAAGCAAAAAAATATTTGAAATTGAGAAATCAAGAAATTAAATATAATAAAATACCCATCATTATCCATTATATGATCCACTTAGGCTGCAGCATTTAGTTTTGTAATTTTTGTAGTTTTTATTTTTACATCAGAGCACATTTCCCAGATGACTTAACTGCTCGACTTAGCTCGGCCGCAAAGTTTTTCTCTGATCACGCGCATCATGCATTAGTTAAGAGTTGGTCTGTGTGGCAATTGCGGAACCCATTTGACCGACTATTAACAGTTTTATAGTTCGAACTGATGCTGAGGTACAGTGAAGTAAGTACAGTGAAGCACACGTAATTGCACTCAATGGGCTACACACCCATTGGTGCCTCAAGGCGAGACCCTAAGGCAAGGTTCTTCAGAGCGCTTAGCAAGCGCCGTCAATTGCTGCTTTGACCTTTTGCATTTGGCTAACAACAGCTGTTTTCCCGCCACACAACTGACCGTAGCAAATCTTCAAGCTAAAATTATAAAGCTGCAAGCGATGCTATTAATAACTGCCCAACGAATTTTGCACAGTGCATTAAGAGGGCGACCCGAAAGCGGAGGATGGAGTGGTAAAGCCCCAAAGATTGGCTGAGTGGAACAGAGCCAAGATTCGAGAGCTATGCTGCAGCTCATTAAGCGACCAACGAACGGGCAACAGCTGTTGATGTGGCTGTTCGCTGTTCGCTGTTCGCTGTGCGCTGTTCGATGTTCGCTGTTGACTGTTCGCTGTTCGTTGTTCGTTGGTGTTGCTGCTCCAACTCAAGTTGCAGCTAGTTGGGAGCACTTGAGCCGCACTTTGCAACGCCAGGGCAGACAGGCAACCAGCCAAGACGCGACTCTAAATGAAAACAAAAGTGAAAAGGTCAGCACCCAGGCAGGGAGTCGCAGCTCAAGAAGTGCCAGACGCAAAACGAAGCTCCACAGTTGAAGCGCCAACACTCAGCCAAGTGTAGCCGCTAAGCTCAAGCGATTTGCCAGCTATACACTTACCGAAAGTATTTTAGCTCTGTGTCGACACTTATCTGAAATTTAAATCATCAACAGCATAGTAAAATCATATAAGTCGATAAATTAATGCTAATAATTCAAATTTAATCATATTTTATAATATTTTTGTATGCAAAAGAGAAATTCTAGAAAACTGTCTGTTAGAAGTTGTTGATAAGTGATTCAAATACTTGAGCAGACTTTAGAAAATATTTTTCAATTTAAGAACAAGTATGGATCACTTACCCCTCTGACTTCGTTCTACGATTTTTATAATATTTAAGAAGAACGAACTTTTTTGCCATAAAAACAAACTAAATAAAATTTTGTATACTTTTTTTGGTTTTTATGCATATATTTTTTAGTTTTTTCATTACAAGCAAGTTCGTTCTCAGAATTCTATTGTGATTCAATAGCAACAAAACTACTGAACCAAGGTAGCCGAAAAGCTACTAAGAAGTATATGAGCTCTTGTTTTGCCTTTCTCTATACCTTTAGCTAGATGTATAAATAGAAACAGTTTTTTATAATGAATTCTTGCTTAGTAACTTTTAGCTTAGCTTTAATTGTTAACAGAACTTTACCTGAAGGCTAGAACATTTCTAGTAGCTGCTTCAACACTTCAAATACTAACCCTAACGCTACTTATAGCATTGTATTATAGTATATATAGTCTTATATTGTATTTCATTCATTAAAGAAAAAAGAAAAGTAAAATTGTTATTTAAGTTCTTGACGATAATTCAATCAACTCTACATTAATTTCCATTTGAACAACTTTTATGCCCATTCCGAAAGTAAAGCTAACACTTCTTTTATAACATTTTACTTAAGTTTTCTTTGATGTTTCTTTGAGATAAATTATATACCCCATTTTCTAGTGTTAGTGTATAGGTTTTTTTATGGGCCTGCTTTTTTGTTTGTGGTCCGTTATTGCCCGTTTCTGTTAGCCGTTTTCCGGCCAACAAGTTGCGCATGCGCCAGTCTTAGCCCAAAGGCAGGCAAAACATTTGCAGCCAGTTGCTGGCTCAGGCTCTGGCTCTCAGTGACTTGACTTGACTTGGCTTGGGGTTGCCCAATGTGCGAGTACTTGTTAAAGCCATTCGCATTTTAATCTTTCTAAACTATTGGGCAATAGTTTTGGGGCATCTGGGGGCCAGGCCAATATGCGATTATCTGCAGCAGTTGCGAATGGGAAACTGAAATCAAAAAATTGCAGCAATTTGAAGAAGCTTAACGTGGTTTTGCGGTCATTATTAGTGACTGCTGCTGCTGCTGCTGCTGCTGCTATTGCTATTGTTGTTGTTGTTGGAAGGGGCATTGTTGCTTTTAATAGACTGGGAAATTAGGCACATGAAAAACGCGCGTAATTGAAGAAGCAGCCTCGAACCGGCAGCGACTCGAGTGACAACTTTCAAATGGAAATGAATTATTGGCAGCACTTTCATTTTATGGTACATTTGCAATTCGATTTCCTTTCCCAAAAACCATTCACAGAAGCCGCACCAATCGCATCCCAATCAACAACACAGCACCAGCAATAACAACATCAACTCTGTAAGCCCTGCTGCAATTGGATTTGGATCGGCTGCTGATTCCTTGTGATCGCACTGACATTAGCAAATGGCACAAGAGCTGAGGCGACGTCGGCTTTGAGAGACAATAGCAATTACCCCAGCTACAGAGTCAGCAATTGCTTATGTAATTTTCGCTGACAGCAATTGACATTTGGAGCCGCACAAAAGGTGAATCGCGCTAGCTGCCGAATCATGGACGGACACAGGCCGCTCGAAGATGCCGCGGGCAGGGCTAATGAAGCATCAGCAACAGCAGCAGCAGCAGGCAGTGTCAATGGGACGGCAGGTCTTCGTCGCCAGCCAACGAAATATCCACATGGCCTGAACATAACGGTGCAGACAGTCGATGACGAGAAGGCTGATGACTACTCGCGCGCCTCCACATTAAGAAGCAGCAGCAGCAGTGGCGGCAACAGCGACATCGAATCCTGCTGGACCGACACGCAAAAGTATCGCATCGGCATGATTGGCAGTCCCGAAACTCTTGCCGAGCTTCAGGTGCGTCGCTACAAGTATCCATTGACGGCCAACTATTATCTGAACCGAGCTGGACCCGGCGCTGGCCAGCAGCAGGAGAAGCCCACGCCACTGATGCTGCTCGGCTATGCCAGGCGCGCCTGCCGCTGGAAATATCTGCGCTGGCCCATCATCTTTGTGGCCAGCGTGCTGCTCTTCTTCGGACTGATCACCTACTGTCTCTGGCTGCACGATGTCAGCGTGGCTCGAGCACGTTTCCTACAGCGACGCTACGAAGTGACCACGTCCAGCTCAACCACTGAATGGGATGGCCTGCTCGATGACGAGACAATGGAGGTGCTAACAACTACGGCGGAGAATATAAATACTATGCAAGAGTCGACGCGGCTGAGAGCGGTCGAAATACACAGGGAACAGACGACAGCGATGTCTGTGACGGAGGCAGATATACCGACAGGCGATGACGATTATGATGATGTTCTGCTGCCTGCTGATAGTATTCGCTTCACCTCCGGCCACCAGAACAGCTTTGGCGTGCCCATCGAACAGGATAAACGTATGCTGCAACTACTGAAAGATGTAAGTAGGCGCTTAGACTTGAGAATGTTTACTTTTTATTTTAACAATAACTAACTAACAACTAACTAACTAACTAACTAACAATATAATCGGAATTATTTCCTCAGTAGAATATAAAGAAAGAAGAAATTTAAGCTTTTGGTATAACTAGCTCTGCTCGAAAGTGGCGTTAGCATCTATCTTTCGAGAATTTAAGCTGAAATTTGGAGACAAACTCTTTTTATGGATCGTAAACTTGGTTTGGAATAGCTCTATTAAAAAAAGTCATTGCTAGCCCACTTAATATATTCCTAAAAAATAGAAATAACTAACAAAAGACTAAGTTGGAATCGATAAGTATAACATGCTGCCTCTCTATTCGTTTCACATTACAATAAAAACAAAAAGCGAATTCGTTTCCTTGTATCAAATTCCTATTTCCATTTACTATTTTCTCTTTCACCTCTCAACCCTCTATCATATATCATGTCTCTCTTACAGCTACTGCCGAAACCCCAGTCCACACCCCCCGCCAATGTGCATCTGTTGACACGCGTGTCGCCAACGCTGCCGCCACCCTCGGGGGTCAGCGGCAGACCGACTGAGGCGATGACCACAACGCCAGCGAGCAGCATTGGCAGCGGCTGTATCTCGACGGCGTTGCCCATGTGTCGCGGCATCCTAGACTATGATCTGACCTACAACAATAGAAACGGAGCGTCCCGTGATGCTGCCTCCATGGAGGCCTATGAGCAGCTCATCGGCGCCAACTGTTCGGCACGTGCCGTGGAGTTTGTGTGCGCTGCCCTGGAGCCCGAGTGCCGACCCTTGCACATTGGACAGCTGCCGCCGTGCAGGCGCATTTGCAAAGGTAACAGAACGACAGTGAGAGAATCTGAGATGTTGGTTCATTAATCAGCTCGCTGTTTTGCTTTAGCCATACTGGAGGCCTGTTCCATTGTGATTGCCAACTCTGACCAGCTAAGCGAACTGTTCGACTGCAGCCAGTATCCGGATGCTCATGAGACGCACAAATGTGAGGATCCAACGCGCAGGCGAGACTTTTGCTACAGCAACGAGTTCCAGTGTCACGATGGCAGCTGCATTCCACAGCAGTGGCAGTGCGACAATATCAAGGACTGCGCTGGCGGCGAGGACGAGGATGAGCAGTGTCTGGTGTGCGAGCACGAAGAGTTCCGCTGTCGTTCCAATGAGAAGTGCATACCGGAGGGTCTGCGCTGTGATCTCAAATATGATTGCTTCGATGCCAGCGATGAGGAGGATTGCGACGACTACGGCTCGGGCGATGCGGCGCCCTTCGATGAGGCCGAGCTGAACGCTTTTCCACGCATTTTCTCCTACGCCAGTTTCCTCTCACCCAACGAGACGAATGAAAAGCTATACACTTACATCACAGCCACCACGGATGAGGAGGCGGGCACAGAGACCAAGTTCCAAGTGCATCAGGTTGCAGCGCCTGCCCAGGCAGTGAATGCTAGCGCCGAGGAACCAGCAGGCGGACCGAAGGGTTTTGGTAAGTTCTGAAATTTAGATTGCCTTCCACATCTGGCTCATCTCACCTCACGCTCTAGTGAACTTTCGGGACAGCAAGGAGATCATGATGACCAGCGACTCGGAGAACAAGTTCAAGTATTCCGCTCAGCGAACCAATCGCACCAGCAACAAATTTAGCATATCCACTGCCACAGTGCCCACGCGTAGTGCCAGCGCAATTCCGCCTTCTACGTTGGCGCAGCAGCGCGAACGCGAACGCATCACGATCAGCAGCAGCAGCAGCAGCACAAGCAGCAGCACATCAACTACTATGGCCACGCCCAGCAGAACGCCTGGACGCTGCTTGCCACACGAGCTGCGCTGTGTGAGTGGCAAGTGCATAACCGTAAATCAACTGTGCGATAAGGTAGGCAATCCATAGGAAACTGTAGAGCTAACTCTTAAAAGAATACCAACTTCCACAGCAAATAGACTGTCCGGATGCGGCCGATGAGATCATGTGTGTCTATCGTGAAAGGCCCAGTGTGCGCGGTGTTTCCACAACAACAACAACCACGAAGACAACACCCACAACAACAACAACAGCAGCAGCGCCAACAACAACGCCTGCATTGACCACAACGAGACGCTCGGTGCGCACCAGTCCCAATCGAAGTCGAAAGCCCAAGTCCTAAGCAGTTAGGATTTAGTTGATGTACATTATATGCAATTTTATACTTACATTATTATTATTTATATATATCTTTCTTATCTTTCAAACGCGCGCTCGCTATATGTATGATATAAACTTATATATATATATATATATATATATATATATATATATATATATATATATATATATATATATATATATATATATATATATATATATATATATATATATATATATGATAATTGGCTAGATCTTAAGTTGTTAGTAGATTGTTTGACTATTTTTATACACCAACTACCACGATGTATATGGTATGTGTGTGTCTTTTAGCAATAATAAAGTTAAGAATGTAGATAATCAAGTAATCAAAGTGTGGTAAGTGAAAAGGGCCTGGAACAGTAGTAATGCATGACGCAATCACTCGATTGTCTAATGCATTAGCTGTTAGTTATGGAAACGATAACCTTGCCAGGAGCATAAAAGACTTCTATTGTCTGATCATAAAAAAACTGTAGCTGAATGAGACCTCGAGGGTCTTTCTCTCCTTATGCTCAATACCTTTTAAATTTTCGAATATTGAAATCGATACAAAACGCAAAAGACAATTAAACTCGGGACAGTATTACAATTTCACGGCGACCTTCAAGGTGAGGTGTGCTTGTCCACGTCAGCCCACGCACAGAAAGTCATTCAAAACATTCAATTAACGTGCCCATTGTCAACGATAGAGGCGGCGGGTGGGTGGGCGGTTGGCGGTTGTGGCGGTAGAGGCTAGCCCATTCATTATCGCTCGCACGACTGATTGCTGCGAGTGCATTAAAGGCACAGACAGACATCTGACACTCACCCACACACACACATTGCGACTGGATATGTAACATAATATAGCCACTCAGGCAACAACTGCAACACGGAAGACAACGTGACAACGGGTCGACAGCAGTCGCCTTTGAGCCAAAAAGCACTTGTCAAATGAGCGCAGCAGGCAAATCTACAAACGCCAAGCTGATTAAATTCCAGTTCAGTCTTAACCAATATGGAGATGGAACTCACTCTTTGAGCTGGCTGCCAAAACGATATATAAATGGGTAGAAATTTAGGCTTATAGAAAGGTATGTATATTGGCAGGCAAATGCTTTGAATCTCTTCAGATTGAATGGTCAGCATAGAATTAGTAAAAAATTTATATTGAGTTCGTGAATGACTAATTTAAATAATTTAATTTAATAATTTAGATCAGTGTCAATTCTTTTAAGCTGCGGAAACCGGAATATTCATTACAAAAATCTGTCTCAAAAGTCATCTAATGAATTAACCTCGAAAATTGCCTAAAATGCTCAACTTTTATAGGGCTTTTGGGACCGTAAACATTTTAATAGTTTCTATTTTATGGCAACTTATGTGTTGCGTCGGAGTATGTCTTAAGCTGAGATCAAGTCAAGCTCAAACTTGTTCGTGTCGCTGTTGAGCTCTTCCTACTGCCCCATACTCGTACAGAGCTATAGTCTACTAAACTTTTTTCATGCTACTAATTTACTCAACTAGGAATGTTTATACTTACGCTTTACTCTCACGTATATTTTAAAAACCTTTTTGATGCTTGCCCTCTAAAAAAATTTCTATTAGATTAATTAATACATCATTAAAGTCATCCCAACTGTGTGATGTTGTTTTGAATTGAACTTAGACAGAGCTTACTAGCTGTTGTTATCTTAACTTTGATTAGGATATTAATATATTTATATGTAAGATGTACAAATATGAAGATATATATATATGTAGAACATTATTTATAAATATTTCGATCTCATGCAGTAATTTCCGACACAGCCAAAATACTTTCTACACTAAAACAACTCCACCAACTTTCAGTTCACTAACTTTGCTAAACATTTCTCAATGCCAATATACTCTTTTGACTTCACAAACGTCTACAAATACGACACGCTCTCATCTCTAACATGCAAACATTGATAAGTCTTTCAGGCAGCATGAAGCTGTGTTGGTCGTGCTTCAGTGTTGATTTGGCTGAGCACTCAGTTAATGTGATATGCGGCCCAGAACTGAACACAAATTCGCAATCGCAGCCGATTGTCTGTTCTAAAAGATGCAGAGCACTTTTTGTTTTTGACACAAGCACAGGCACAGGCATGGGCACAGCCCCTGGTAACCGGAGCCGTTGCCCAGAACCGGAGCTCGCACCCGAATGCTACCACAGAAGTTAAATGCATTTTGATTTCACCCCCGAGCAAAAAGTATAGAGCAAAAAAATCAGATGAAACGACCTTTTTTGTGTGTTGGGCTGCTGCCCTCTGATTGATTGCCATCAAAAGAGAGAAAAAAAGTAGAAAAACAATCCGCTTTTGGCATAACGGCAAATGCGATTTGATTGCCGTTGTGTGTTGGGCCCTGCACAATGACAATAACTATTAATATATGTTTTCGACAATCCCTAATCCTACGAAACAACTTTCATGCGCAATTGCATCATCGGTTTCAGCCCTCAGAAAACTTCGGAAAATTGCAACGCGAAATGGGATAAAAAATTGCAAGTTTTTCCTTCTCTTTTTTTCCAGTTTGCGTAATTTTGGGTTATCGTCCGGCATTTGATACGTCTGATTCGTCGTCCAGTTCTGACAGCTGTCGCTCGTCTGAATTTTCACCTTAATTAAGTGATATTAATCGTTTTGCCTAAACAGAAAAAGAGAGAAAAAAAAAACAGAATTTGAACCCTAACAACAATTTTTCAACACTCTCTCTCAAAAAAGGGGCGCAAACATTTTAGCGGGTGGGCGTTGGGCACTGGGCGCTGGGCGTTGACCTTAATCCGTTGGCTGACAGTCAGCAGCCGGCCGAAAAAGGAAAAGCAACAGTCATTTTGTGGGCATTAAAAGCTTTTCACAATTTCACTTGCCTTGGCATAGGCCCTGTTTGAGTGGTTGGGCCGCACGCATAATTTTCATTTAGTGCCCCTTTTGTGTACCCTTTTATTATGAGTTTTTTTTTTTCTTTTGCTGGCGCTTTTGGGCTCAGCACGGCTGCTGTGCGACCCTTACCAATATTGTTAATGGAGCCGATTGTAATGGCCCATCTGGGTATGAGGCTTTTTGGCCGACGAGTGGGCGGCCATATGTGCGCATATGAAGGTGTTTTTATCTATGCTTAGCCAGGCCATAAATTTAATAGCTAGTGCACTGTCATAGAGTGCTCTGAGCTTTGACCCACTGACCTTTGCTCTCTCTCGAACAACGAATTAGTAATGGAAATTTAAAACTCAACTTAAGTGAATTGAAGCAAAGGTAAAAAGTCTTGAGGTTTGGAATCTTTACACTGCGAGCAATTGAAGTTTTCTTGGAGATGGGAGTTATACTATAACTTATAAAAAAAATATTTTATGAAGCCGATTATATTTGCTTAGTATTAAATTGGCTTATCTACAGTTTTTCAGTTTAGTCTTGGCGTCTAATTGTAGACTTTTGATTTTTGAGCTTAAATAGTTGTCGAAGTTTTTTCTTTAACCATAAATATATAAATTGGTAGGAATTCAGTTTCTGATGAGATCTGTCTTCTTTGACAACTAAATAAAATTCATGGCGTTTTCTTTAGTAAGCTTAAACTTTATGATACATAAACCAATTCTGAGGTCTGTCATGAAAAATTGAAATTTGTACAGGATTTAACTTTAATCATCTCAGTTTAATAATCAGCTATGAGAATACTGCATGTGTCCATCTAAACTTATCTAAGCCAAGTTTCAGTTTAAATTTAAAGTCTCTCAACAGCTTCAATTATAAATCGTTTTGGTGCTACAATTTTTGACAAATTTCCGTCTATTGAAACACATAAAAAAACTGTGAAGTAATTTCAACTCTTAACCTTGGCCGCAAACATAAAACCCTTGACTGAGGCCTGTCTGAGCCACTCGGTCAAACTTCAAGCTGAGTCCTAGACAACACCTCAAACCTTAAGCAGGGAAATAATAAAGCATTAGGCTTAAGCTTGCTCTCTCTCTCTCTCTCTCACTCACTCGACTCAGCTCGTAATTTTAGTTCCCTATTTGTCTGGCTGAGCTCTTAACATTAAGTACAGAGCTCTTGAGAGCTAAACGTCCCGAAAGACCAGAAACCCGTCCGCTCAGCTCACTCTAACCCTTGACTGACCTTTTACACGTTTGCGTAGCCTTTGAGACGACCCTATCCTTGAGTCGTGGCGCGAAAGGAACCTTCAGGCATGTCCCGTCGTGTGCTCTAAATACACACCCATAATTACGAGCTCATCATATCGTGCGCATAGTTACGCTTGATCGTTTTTAAATTGCGAGCAACGCACTTCCGCCCAGAAACAGAAGCCGACCCAAAGTGGATTTAATGGGCGCTGGCCGTGTCGGCACTTCAAGAAGTTGACATAATTATGCCAGCAGCAAGACACCATCGGGACGTTTATCGTTGATTGTGCTACACCCTGAGCGCTGTCTGAGGAGTCAGCGCAACCCTTAAGCCTATCGGATGCAGGCTGCAGAATCTATATCGAGCCACTTGGGGTGCCAATAATAATGAACATTCCATTGCGACAGTTGTTACAATTGTTACTTAAGGAAATGGGCGTGACCCGCCCCGACTACAGAGATTTGCATAGCTGTCAAATGAAACTACTCAAATTCCGCACGTCGTACAGTTGGGTCATTTGAGCAGAGCGCAATCTGGAAAATCATTAGGTGCATTTTCCAATTGATTTCACGCGCTAACCACAAGAAAAAGCAACAAAAAAAAATAGACAAAATAAAATAATAACAAAAAGAAAACAAAGCAACTCTCAACCGAAATCAATAAGCAGCAAAAGGCAACAAAACAAAGCGAGAGAAGAGGCAACCGCAACACGAGCACGAGGCACATTGAGATTCCAAAGAGCTAGCGATGTAATGCCAATGCATACCATTCCCGGACCCTAGCCGACCAGACCCCATCAGGCCAGACAATTGTTTCATTGTGACCAGCTTGTCACGTAGCTGCAGGGAAAGGCAGTTGGCTGGCTGCGTTTGTCGTGTCTCCTGTCGCATTGTTGCAAAATTGATGAGGCGCAATGGATTTGGTATGCCCGTGCCTCAGCTGAGACCCGTCGATGATGCCATCCCAGTTATCCAGCCATCCCGTCATTCAGCCATCCCTAGCCGATTGCCAAACGGCAGCGGCAGCTACTGAAAGAATTAAGCAAGAACTATAGAGAAATATGACGAATAACGAATGCTCTTGCGAACTAGCTATGTGAAGGGAAAATGATATATAAAACAATATGTGGATATATAATATTTGGAGGAAGAGAGAAAGACTAGATAATATTGAAGAGGTTAAGAAGTAAAAGAATTGTCTATAGACATACGTGTATAGATCTATATATACGCATACTATACTATATAACTCACTAAAAACAAACTCATACCCTTCAAATGTTACTTAGCTCATAACAGCACACAGCAACCTTTATCTAAGGGCATAAAGTGTCGAAAAATTTCGCATACAAAGTGAAAATTGCTTTTGGGCAGCATCTTTTCACGCCTGATTGAAACTCAAAAGTGTTTGGACTGCCTCCGAAACACAGGCGCGCAATGTCTGTGATGTATTTGAAGTGTGTGATGTGTGTGTATGTGTGCGTGTGTGTTCTTTCCTAGGGGCTTTTCCTATTGATTTGAGAGAACTGCTACCCCCCACACACACATACACACACAGTCCTAATGGCCCTCTCACTCCACACACACAGCAAATGCAAACAAAATGTGTCGAAAAAAAAACATGCAAAACACCAAAAGTTGAATGATTTACGAGTGCTTGGCCGAGCACCACCAAAAAAAAAAAAAGGATGAGCAACAGAATGACGACAGGCTACAGGCTGCAGGATGCGTTTGTCAAGTGATTTGCATAAATGCTCATTAAATCATTTGGCTGCCCAATAGTTGTTGTCATGTTCAAAAGTTGTTCGTGTCCAGTTCGAAAAGAAAAACAGAGAGACGCTTCCCCCGTTCGTTTGCTGTTGTTGCTGTGCCTCACATGGAGCGATTACAACAGCAGCAACAACAACCATTTGCATGAATGTCAAGTTGAAAATGATTTACTGACTATTTGGTAGCTTCCCCCCGCTGGCCCGCTCAGAGGTAATTAATTGGCCAGCTGGAGCTGTGGCTGCAGAAAAAAAGGGGTTTAGCCAGAGTTTCTGCCAAAGCCAAAGATAAACAAAAATGCTGCTGCTGCTGCTGCTGGTGCTGCTGGTGCTGCTGCTGTTGTTAGCTGGCAAAAGAAGTAAAAGATAAAACAAGTGAATGTTTTTTATAGTCATCCAAAACACTCGCATATGCTGATTTTGGCCCTAATGAGCATCCACTTTGGTCAAGCAGCAGCAGCTAGCGGCTCATTAGTGCCAAAAACACGACCTATTGTTGTCAGCTCTGCTGCGAGAAAGTCTAATGAAATTTTGTATTGATTAGGCATGTGCTCTAGAAATATAAAATGTGTTCTCCTGATTACAAAAGAAACAGTTAGATGCATATATTGAAAATATTTTTAACTCTTTTAAAAAAGAAAAAGCTTTTAAGTTGAAGTAAAAACAATTTTTGAAAATATATATTTCAATCTATTGCTGTATTTCAATTTGAATTATATTGAAAGAGAGGAATTTATTTATATTAAAAAAATATATTTATAAATACCTAAAATATGCCAAAAAAAAACAATGGAATGTGCAGCAAAAAACAAAAAATATAAATAAATAAAAATTTCCAAATACAAAAATCAACTGTGCAATCCAAAGTCTTCAATCAACTTCAAAACTATTTTTTGATGATGAATGTCGCACAAAAATTTAAAAGGTAGACCCATAACTATGTGGAAATAGATATGTGAAAATAATATTTAAATGCGTTTAGTTTGCGTGTTAGCATTTTTGTGAATTTGTGCTCAATCAATTCATATTTCAGATGAATATCAAATATACACTAACAAATTATTAGATAAATTAATCTATAGAGCAAAGCTGGGCCAACAACAGCCATTGACTTATATAAATCAATAGCAATTGTATCACCCTAGAAGGATATTTAACCAAATATGGACAGAGCTAATGAAGACAATTGTTAAGCAGCTGTTCGCCCTCTGACGATGACAACTTGGCAGCTCAGCTTTAGATACAATTACAGCTACAGCTACAGATACATTTAGTGCTCCTGCAGCCAATGAATGGAGCCCAAGTGCATAACCTCAAAGGTGCGGCAGCTACAAAAGCCCCGCATATCAATGACTAATAGCCAGGCCAAGGCCTCAACTAACAAATAGAGGAGAGAAGGGAGAAGGGGGCAGGGAGCGGGCAGGCAACAAAACTGTGGATAAGAACAGGACATCTGTCATTCAACTCATTCAACACATTCAGCTCTTTCAAGCCATTCAATGAATTCAGCCTGTGACAGTCGCTGCACATGACTAATTATGGATTGCAGCTTGTCCATGACCGAAGCTGACTTGGACTTCGACTCAACTCAACTCGACTCGGTTCAAACTCCTTTTGGCCAGAGCTAATGATGCCTGACAGACGCTGACGCGGTAGCGGAGCACCTTATAAGTTGACCAGGTAGCGTAAAATATTTGCCATCAAAATAGATACAAAACATATACTCATAAGATACACAGCAAACAACTGTAACCAGAACAGCAACAACAATGCTTGCAAAGTAAATTAACTTTTGTTGAGGCATATTTGTGCGCCTGCTACCAATATCTGAGGGGGCCAATCTAGTGGCCGGGGCATGTGACTCAGCAGCTGCATAAACAAATTGCAGTCAACATTCATAATTTCCTGTTTAAATTAAAAGTCGGCCACAGAGACCAACCAACCGCCGCTCGGCCACTCGGCCGCTCGGCTAGTCACATAAACCATTTCCTAGTGACAAAAAATTACAGTCAACAGCGAGCTAGAGAGCGAGGGAGATAGACAGAGACTGGCCCAAGACCACGCACAAAATCTCAAAGGCTGGCAATTAAATGTCGCCTTCAACAACACAAAAACCCGGTCGGTGCCCACAGCAGGCGATCTATCGATCCAACTATTCGAAGCTAACTATTTTCAAATATGCAATTTTCAATGTGCGTTTATTGATTTTATTATTAGCCACAAAAGCCAACGACGAAAATGTAAATCGATATCGATACGACGACCGAAAATTATGCATTTGATGCCAATTTGACGATTTGCCGATACGTTTTTATGACCTACACATTGATAGCAGACAAGAGAGGTATATTAACTATTCGATGATGTAGGCTTAAGTGGCTATATAAATATTTATAGATTAGCTACTTAGTCTTAAAAAGTAATAGCTAAAAGATATAGATGGGCTTACTAGAAATACGCTAGTACTAGTATTTGGCAATATTTATAGACTAGAGCTGGTATGGGCTAGAGTTAGTACAGTGTAGACTAGGTCCAGCTTTACTCCATACTTGCTTTAGCTCTAGGATATACTTGCTGTTGCTCTATTCTATGTAAATATTTATAGTTCAGATATTTAATCTTTAGAAATTGCAGCCAAAGATTACTGCTACTACAATAAGTTACTAGAAATATTAATTAACAATTGATCTATACTGACTTAAGTCTAAACTAGTTCTAGTCTGTAATAGTTCTATACGTTACAGTGATTCTATACGATTTATACGAATGAAGCATGGGCTACTTGACTACAACTTGTAATAAGGTTGCCCTGTAAACCTCTAATATTTATAATATTTATTTCCAATCAATTTATTGCTTTTAATTTTATTCCTTTTAGCCATAATTTTATTTCTATAAATATTTTTACAAATTATCATATATGCAGCAGAACTTAAAGTAAACCAGTTGTTTGTTTTGTGGCTGGCTTATGAAAGTTGTGTTGTACTCCAAGCTGATAGGATCGGTTGCTACTGCTGCCTTATAATAATACCTCTGGTAGCTTTTGACTATAATCAAATTAATAACAAATAAATAGGATAACAAATAGTTTATTAAATGCTGTTTTTTAACACACCTTCAGCTAAATAATATATTTCTCTATTTTACTCCTTCTCTGTTCTGTTGTTTCTATCCTACTAAATTCGATTTATTAAATAAAATCCATAGCCTTTTGTGGGAAAAAGCTAATGCTGAATCCAAGAATTTGACTATATAAACTTTATTGTTATATACTTTATTGTAGTCAGTTTACGTCAGTATTTCACACAGCCGCTCAGCATTCATTTAAACAATTTCATATATACCAAATTAGGCATCGAAACAAGCGCTCTTAGTTTCACAAATTCCTTATCATAGCTGCTCAGCTGTGTATTTCAAGTATTTAGAGTATTTATTGTGCGGCAGTGCGCTAACTGATTACCATCTGGTTTATGGGCAACTGAAGCGGCTGCCATCGTTTTGGCCATGCCGCCGACGCCAAAGGCGAGCGGTAAACAGATTCATGCCGTCTGCCAGGCCCCCCCTTTAGCCCCACACCTCAGCTCCGTCTGCATCGCCATTCCTTTTGACAATGTTCATACATCAGCTGCTGCCGCTGCTATTGCTGGTGCTGCTGCTGGTGCTGGTGCTGACTTGCCTTATAATTATGGTTCGTTAACCTGTTTCTGATTTTTTTTTCGGCCAGTCAACGCCGATCAACGTCAACGTCAACTGCACAGCAAACTGGCAACTGGCAACTGGAAAACTGGGCAACTGTCTACTGTCAATTTTGGGGGGAGTTGGGGAGCGGTGACTAGGAGCTGGGAACTGGCGGCCACATATGAATGTCGTTTATCATAATCTTATCAACAATTCACATTCAATTATAAATCAATCAAAATTGCACCATTTTCATTTATTTCATTTGTTATTTGTTGTTTCGCCGACACAGGCACGCTTTGGATTATTGAAATCGCAGCTTGGATTGAGTTTGGGGCTATAGATTTTTAGCTGTCGATTGATATATGGCGCCCACTTGGAGCTCCCACGTTTAAGTCTAATGAAGGCATATATCGAGAGCAAAAGCATTTAAATTGTTTTGAATGTACTGATCGATAGTAAAACTTCGTATATATGCATATATATATAAATATATATATCGATGGCTGTGGTTATTTATGGGCTGTTCGGCATTCTAGCTGATTGGGTCAGCTTGTCCCGGGTGCTGTGGTGCGTAAATTTATCTCTCAATTGCAAATTGCAATTTGCAACCCCCCGCGGTTCAATATCGAACCCTCCACATGCCTTAATCAGCGACAAACACACACACACACACGCACATAAACTCACTGTGATTGCAATCAAGTTGCGCTCAGCTCTATTATCTCTGCGGCTGCTTTTTACTTATCTCTGGCAAATCTCTGCCAAACTTAATGCTTCATTAATTTAGATTCTATGTGCCATGGCACACACTTTCAATTAGAAATCGTTCGCCACATAGAAATCGAACGGACTCACATATCTAAACGAATATCTGCATTTGCACACGTGACTGGCATATGAATAATGCAGTTGCAGTTTGCAAAAAATTTGTTGAGCAAAAATGACAGCTGAAATCGCTAGAGAATGAAAAACAGTGGCTTTTAGACTGTGTTACCTCAGCAGCTTTAATAACATCTTCGAGTTGAAAGTGATTAAAGGGGCAGACACAGGCTGTGGACAGCTGAGCAACAGTTGATTGAGAGAGTTAGCTTGAAGTAAGCTTGAATTTGACAGGAAATTGCAGCAGTTGTAAGGTAGTTAAGTACTACAAATTTCTGCTATTATTGAGAGGCATTTGAGCTATGTACAAGGTTATTAAAAAGAGATAACTATTGTTATCAAACGCTTGCTTAATATATATATATACTATACTAAATTCTTTGTCATCATTTCTTTAATGCGAAGCGGCTAAGTGAGGCTCATCTGCTTTCTTTATTTAAATAACTTTTGATGCTGTGTTAAGTTTATCTATGAATCTTGGGTCGTCCTAGAGGAAAAGAAATCGACCAGGCATAAAATTTAAATTAAGTCAAAGAAGAGACTATATATAGTAAAGCAAATGCGCAACAGTAAACACGCTTGGAGAAGAGTCTGTGGTGTTCTGGTTCCTGGTCGCTGGAATACGGTGAATAAAGTGTAGAAAAAAGTCTATGTATTTATATATTTATTTATCTATCTACCCACCACCATAATATTTGCTTGTCCGGGTTTTGAAAAGTTCCGTGGATTTAGTTCAGTTCAAGAAGCCAGGCTAAAAGCCAAATGCACATGCCTCATAGCTTCCAGGTCTTCGACTTTTATTGATATTTACCATTCTAGCCAACTCGCTTGACAGGCTTTACAAATTATTAGAGACAATGCCTGAAAGCCTGTGTCGCATAGATTTTTGATCATGCTGCCTCATCTGGTACCGCCGAGAATTGAGCCTTGACTTACTTTGAAGACAAATGAAACAAGCAAAACGCTGAAAAGCTGAGCAATGAGCTACACACCTGACCACACCTAGGCACACCTTTTAATTAATTAGCAACAAGTAAAGAATTACAAAATTGTTGCCAGGCATTTGCTACCGTAGTCAAAAATAAATGTCATTAATTTGTTTGAATTCAAGCAGAGCTCACCAGATGAGTGTGCGTGTGTCGGTCTGTGGGTAGCTTTTAAACTCTCTGCGTAATTAACTGAAGATGGCACTCGGTCCCAATTCTGTGTAATAGAATATGTTGGCGTTACGATAACAACAAACAAAACAAAAGCAACAACAACAACAACAGCAACAGCAGCAGTAGCTCAAGGTTAAGCCAAATGAACTCGAATGAACTTTCGATTGGGGCAGGTCTGCAGATGAAGATAGAGCACAAAATCTAAATGAAATTTGATTTGCATATGCATGTGCGTGGGTTGCTGAGGGTTCGGTTTACGTAACGATTAGAACAACAAATTGGAAATGTACGAAATGTTATCATACACCAAACAGGAAGTGAAAGAGCAAATTATGCAATTTAAGCTTGATTTGTTTTGCGTGGCAGCACGAACTGTTTGCATTTCACTAATAGTTTCAGTCTTTGCAGCTCTTCACTGAAATGCTAATCAGAGTTAAGTGTTTTTCTGAGTACCTACTTTTCGAAGAGTTACTCAAATTGTTGAATTGCTAATTGAATAAATTTGTTTACTAGTGTTATTTTTGAGTATGGCTTCAGCTTGAATCTCTCCCACTCTCTACAAATTAAGTAATGTCTTTAAGTTATTGGAAAAATATATTTAACTAACATTGCATTGACTTTAAACTTGACTTTAAGCTTAAAATTTCTTATGGTTTTCTATACATATTGTTATTATATGATAATTGACATTGAAAAATTTCACAATATTTGATTATAAAATAGCTAATGATACTAAGTTAAATCTGGGAACTGCGAGCTATTCAGGTTGGTTAGCATGTCCAAAGTTTTGTTAAGGCTAAAGGTTTGATCTATAAACTCAATTACTTGAATATGAAAATACAATAAATATATGTTATTTAAATATTAATGCTGCAATCACAAACCATTAGTTATTAGTACATTTTGTTGTATTTACATATAATTCTTAAGGCATTTGTATTACTACGTTGTACATAAAACAAAGTTGCAAGAGCATGTATGTTCGAGCACTCTTATCAAGCTTGTCTATTGCAATCAAATCACTTTGAATTTGAAGCTCGAAGCGGTTGGTCGCTTTATTTTTTTATGCCAGATCAGAGGAAATAAACCGCGAGTCACAGCTGTATACAACTATGGCTGCTTGAACAGTAAAAAATACTTTTATTTACTTTTATTTATACTGTTTCTAAATATATTTCTGTTTTCTATATCAAATGAATACTTTTTAGTATATCTATATCACTAAAATGTTCATTCAAAACTTTACCCTTAGCCGAAAAATAGTTTTTACATTAATTTTCCATAAACACGTTGAGGGGTGTAACACAGCTCATTAGGCATATTCATAAAAAATGTGAATGAAAATTATGAAAAATGTATATGGAATTTTTTTTATATGATTTTGCATAAAAAACGCATTTGAAGAGGCTCGAGGCCCTAGGGGTCAGCTGTACCACCCTGCCAGCACCATCAGCAACGGGGGTAACAGCAACAACAAAAACAATAACAATGTTAACCAAAATGAAATCAGTGTAACTATTCAGTTCAGTTTGAGATCTACAACAGTATTTTATGTCAAATTTTTTTATGATATTTGTGACAGAAAATTTTATGCATTTTCCAACTAATTTACTGCCAGGGTTTGTCCTTTATAGCAAAACTGGGGCAACAGCTGCTGTTGCAAGTTCAACTAATTGCATTTAATTACGCCAAGTTGTAAACCGAAGACGAGCAACGACAACGACACACACATCGACACATACTCACACGTAAAATCCCATCCTGTGTGTCACAACAAAAAAGGAGTATGCGAACGACTGGGTTTTCGGGTCGTTCGGTCAATGATTTTTATGGCACGAGCGTTTTTACGAGCAATTATGCAACATGGAGCAACGCCAGGCTGTGTGGCATGTTGGGCAGCTGCTTAGGAGGCGTGTCCCTGACACGCTTCGACAACGTGCAACATTGAAGCGTAGCAGCGTTGCAAATGCCGCCTGATGGATTACAACTACAACAGCGTACGGTCGAGCTCTCTCGCACTCACAGTCGCACTTTCTGTAGGCAGGACACCCCTTTTGCCTTACTTCTGATTTGTGACAAATTGTCTGTGACATGCGTGGCAGGACTAGGACGCGACGCTGCGACTGCGCAGCAGCCATAAAGCAATGCTGGCCGCGGCACTTGAAAGTGTCGCGACGCTGGCACAACAACACATTCGTCATTCGTAGGCGATTGACAGCAACAACAGAGGCAACACCTTTTAGAGGCGTGCGCCGCTATCTGTCAACTGTCATTAGAGCTATCTGCCGAGTTGACAGGCGGACGTGCATGACGGACGACAGATTTAATGCTGCTCTAGCTGCTTCCCGTTGCCCTTGCCCCTGGCCAAAACCTAACCCAGTTGCATAGTTTAAAGTAGTTATTTTTTCTTTCCTCACAGTCGAGAGCGAAAGCCGCGTCGCGCTTCAACAGCAATTGGGCGAGGCAACTGACACATCATTGAAACATCGGACGTCTTACGTTTCTCTCTCTCTCTCTCTCTCTCTCTCTCTCTCTCTCTCACACACTCGCTAAACAATGAGCAGCTCAATGTGATGAAGCACTTAGCATGGTCGTAAAACAATCTGGGGAATACCTGTTGTACATGGGCAGCAGTGCAAAAAACTTATGAAAAAAGACGACGTCTAATTCATAAACATCATAAGCATCACAATCAACGTAATCATCATTACGATCTTCATAATAAGCATTAGTCAAATAAGCGCGCTACCGTAAGTCGGTCAAAAACGTAGCCATTTACATGTGGGATGAGTCGTTAATCATAATTTTAACAAACAAAGCAAAAACATAAACAAATATGTATAAATATAGATATAGTATTTATCTTTTTATGGCTAGGGTTGCCACCACCAATTGCCATGGGCAGGTGACAATATCCATGAAACAAGAGGCGACCTTCAGCTATTGATCAAAGCATCTGACTATTAAAAGTGTTAAAAACAGATTTACATAATTTTCACATAAATAGCTTTCAGCTTCTATCTGTTTTACTTTAAAATGTTGATTTTTAAGCATTTTCTTAGTATAACATTTGATTTTTGTTTCTTTTTTAAATTTTTTAGCACACAAATTTGTTTGTAAAATGTATAAATGTATAATTAAGTTTTGTATCTATCTTGTTTGTATAGAAAATCTAAGAGATATAAAGATTAGAAGAGTTCAAAGAGACTCTTTAAGGTTTGAGCTACGAGGTGTGTTCACGCAGTTTGGCAAATGTCAACAAGTTTGGCTATGTTTAATGCTTAGTTCGTTTTTAACCCCTTTTTTGCTTGGCCACGTCTTGGCTTGTCTTCGACTTTTGCCTATTTCAAAGAAGTGAGCAAAGAATCTGTATTAAATTTGTGGCCAAACAAGATACTAATGATGCCACAACCAGCGTATTGCCCAGATCTGGTCTACTGTGATTTTTTCTTGTTTTTGGAAACAGAAGAAGTTCAAGAGTTTATACAGAAGTTGGAAAAGAGCACAACAGAATTTTTTATTTAATAATAATAATTATAAAAATATTTTTTAAGCTGGCTTAGACTTAAGCTCAAAGATTTCTGATATCTAAGAAATGTTTTGAATATATTTTTAACTGGGTGAGGCTTTAGCTCTTATCTTAATGACTTGAGCTTAGCCCACATTTCAAGTAACACCACACAACAAATATATATTCCAGCTAACAAGCACATTTGACTTGTAATAATTACACTCGCAATTCCTCTCTCTTATGCTAAACACTTCCACTTCAACTCGTATGCAATACACACACACACAGTAAATTGTCTATCCCATATATATCCTGCTCGCTCCGCTCTGCTTTTATCACTGCTTGAGCTGCGCGCACGTCCCAAGCAAAACAAATATAATTTCACAAAGTAAATATGAAATTATGATTGCCCATCAGGCTTCTGGTTTCGATTTCACAGCCGCAAAAACAGATGGATACAGAAAAAACCCGGCACATTTTTAATAAAGTAAATAAATCAATCAGCGCAAATTAAACGTTGCTTTCGTTATCAACATGCCCGACTAACCCGATAATAAACCTTTCTCCACCCTTTGCCCAACATAAAAATGCTAAAAAAAGCAACGCAAAAAAAAGGTAAAAAGGGTTACAAAAAAGCAACAGCAAATATAAAGCCAGTTCTCGTTTTTTTCAGATATCACGAAATTAATTAAAGACGCGCTGAATGTATTACAAAAGGAAAAAAAAAAACAAAAGTGAAAGTTCAATGGGATGCGATTCGTATGAAAATAAAGCAATTCCAATGAGAGGCCCAAAATTTTGGCGTGAAAAACATAACGAAAATGCGTGAAAATCGCAAGCATTGACTGATGCAAAGGCTTAGATACGCTTCATTTGTGAAGGGGATGAGAGGGAGTCTAGGAGTCTAGGGGTTGCATCTCTAGCAACTAGGCAGCTGGTAATATGTGTTGCCTAAACTCTGGCCGCGTTATAAAGCGATTACGCTGTCTGCGCTAATGTGAAAGGAAAGAAGCCTTAGAAAGTGACCAGCGCTGGGCCACAAAATTGAAAATCCTGTTTGCTGGCATGTCAAAAACATTCCGCCCGCTCACACGCCCCACACACCGCACGAACAGCAGCCGCACACAAAGGGCATGCAATTAGGGCAAGCGAGGGAGGGCGCGAGGGCCAGGCAGGTCCAGGCTCACTGATTGCAGACCCATTGTGTGTGTATGTGTACATATGGGATAGCTTCTCATTTTAATCCTGGCCCATTGTGTGCTCTAATTTGGTTGTTTGTATGCATTTATGAATCAATAGAGCTGCAACTGCAATTGCAATTGCATTTGCTACTGGGAATTGTGCGCGTTTGGAATGAAGTTGTCAGCGACGCCTGCGATCATTTAAATATTTCAGTAAATCGCCAATCGCTGGCGTAATTTAAGCCCAAATTGACCCAAAAAACACGCACATAGCGAGTCATGTGAACAGAATACAAGGCGAGAGACCCAACACCCAGAGACCCAAGACTAAGTCAAGCCAAGCCAAGCCAAGACAAGCCAAGACAAGACAACTCGAATCGAGTCAAACCAAGTGCGAGCCAGTCAAGTCGTAAGCCATGCACTTTATCTATTGGAACTATGCATGGCAAGTTGCATAAATAATCCGCCTAGCACTTCAAATTGATAAAGACAATTTACAATATGCATGGGCGCCTGCCAGCCTAAGACCCCAAAAACAATTTCAATTTAACAACGCAAACAACAACAGCAGCGAGCGACAACAACAGCAACAACTGCAACAGACATCAATAATCGGCTGTTGTGGCACCAAGGGAAGTCATGGGGCAGCAAACCCGACAACAACAACCCAAACAAATCAAATTGGAGTCATTTACCCGTCGACACTCGCAGCAGATGCGAAGCTTTAGAGTGTGGCATATGCAGACAGCCAAAGAGAGGGAGAGACAGCCAGAGAGAGGGAGAGGGAGAGAGCGAGTGGGGGCTATCTGTGAGCACAGAGCGCCTCATGTGGCATTGGCATCTGCCTCGAACACAAGAAAGTTGCAACTAATTCGTTGCGCCGCAAGTTAAATGCGCTTCGAAAAACATACTAATTACAAATTTCCCATGATTTTCACGCATATACATAACATCTTCTTCTTGCTAACTCTGGCTCTGACAAAGTTCATTCCAATTACAATTATGTTGAATTGTTTTCCTTTGCTTGGTAATTGTTTTCTTTAATTATAAACGTCACAGCATGAATCAAAATTATTTTAAATTTGTATGTATCAAAATATGTAAACTATTTTTTTTTATATCTGATAACTGTTGTCTAAGTTGTTCAAACGATTTGTAAAAAAAGTTTTTATAATAATTAAGAAAGGCCAAAAATTTATATCATGTGTCAAATGTTTTCCATATTAAAACTGGTTATTGATGGATATGTCTCAAACAGCTGAGAAAGCAGTTTCATGTTAATAATTATAAAATACTTAAAAAAGTATTGACTGATTTTAACATCACTCTAATGAGCACAATCATTCAGTTACTTTTGATCACAAGATTAGCTATGCTAAATATTTTCTAAATCTATCTACCTTCTATCTTCTATATGCTACCTTTCATCTTCTCCACACACTCTCTCTCTCTCTCTCTCTCTTTAACACCTTCCAGCCTGTCATACCCCTTCACCATTCAATTATATGCTGTTGCCTGGCAGAACTCACAGTTTGATTACGATGCATGCAAAATGTTCGCCTTGTTCAAATTTGCACTTTGCGAATTGTGAATCGACCCACATACTACGCTGTGAATGCTGAAGCTGCTCAAGTGGAAATTGCTTAGCTCAAAGTTTGTTTCTCTCTCTCTCCATCTGTCTCTGTTCAACTTCGACTTCGACTTGGTCTTTGGCAATCAATCAATTCAAGTGGCACAGGCCTCCAAGCGGCGCATATTGGGAAAATTATGAAATTCTGTGAGGCGGACATCCTGCAGTGAAAACGACCAGCCAGTTGTGCAGAGAAGGTAGTCATTGCCAATTATGTCATGCTGGCACACACACACACACAGACACAACAAGACACGCGTCGAGCTGTAATCAAAACTGGTTACCTTGACATTGCGCCTTGCAACGGCTGTAAATCGCAATTATGTCTCAGCTTCATACACTGACCGACTGACTGACTGACTGATTGACTGACTGGCTGGCTGGTTGGCTGGTTGGCTGAATGATTGCCTGACTAAGAGTTTGCCTAAGTCTGGTTACTTCAATTGGGTCAGGGGGGCCATCTAATGGCCACATTAAATTGGATTAACACATTGCCAATGCACGGGGACGCCACCTAGCGGCCAGCAGCAACAACAACTAGCAATTTGCTGTAATTAAATCCAGAGTCGGACTCAACTGCCGTCCAAGTCTTGCCTTGCACTTAAATGGCGCATTTAATGGTGTAATATCATTTGTGCGCATTGCGCTTTTAATTTCTATTTATGTCTCTTTGGCAATTTCTCTTAATTGCAACAGCAGTCACAGCAGCTACTTCAGCTACTTCAGCTATGCCAACGGCCAACCGTAACAGACTCCAACTCCAACTGCAACTGCAACTGACTCACTGCGTGCCACACAGAATGTGCTGCCAGACGTGGACGTGACAACGGTTTGATAAACTGCATTCAAGTCGACCCACAGTTGACGCCTTTATCAATTTTTGTGCTCGTTTAGCAATTGAATTAAGAGAGTATATGCATTTTCTTCTAGCCGTCTGTTCTAGACTTTGAATTTTGGTATATATATTGGTGTGAGGTCAAGTTTGATTTGATAGTTTATAGAGCAGAGTTTAAAGATATAGTTTACATGGTAGAATTGGCAGTAAACTTAGCTCAAGATATAGTAAAAAAAAAACACCCTCACTTATAAATTATTATAATTATTTCACCGTGTGTTGAGTATCATGCAGTCAGTCAGTCGCATGCGAGTGCAACATTCTCACTTGTTGTTTTTTCAGTGCCCACCAAACTGTCAAATGCGCTCATGATTAATGCCTTTAGAACTCTAAATTCTAAATTCCAAATTCTCAATTCTTAATGCTGAATGCTGAATACAGAATTGTGATTTCTCAGTTGGCCAGTGGAGGGCAGCCGGTTCAAGAAGTTAACAAATTCAATTTTCTACTTTATCAATGTGCAGTCGAAATATGAAAGGGAACATGTGCGCGTTTATCTACGGCGTGCGTTTAGTTTATTTTAAGTTCAAATAAACTAATTTATCATGCCATTAGATAGTCCATGCCAGCCTTGAAGTCACTCGCCGGTCCAAGCAAATGCGTAAATAAATAATTGGCCAAAACAGACACAAAGGGGCGACCCAAGCAAAGCCTTGACTTGCAGCTACTATAGAATGCATAAACTCGAAAACTGATTAGAGCCCCACAAACAGAACAAATAGTTAAGACTTTGAAGCATAAGGCGGACTTGAGGGGAACACTACTTTTTTGGGTTAAGATAAGGAAAAGCTAGGCAAGCCTTAAAGCTACGGACAGGCAAAGGTAAATTTAACAAAAACAAAATGTTAATGGGTTATAACTATAAAACGTATCTAAAACCTGACTTATCTGTGAAGTTTGAGTGCAAGACCAATTCATAAACATTCATTTTTGGCAAGACTTACTCAATTCATATTGATTATATATGCTCCTGGCATACAAACAGAATATTTTCATGGATTTTCTACTACCTTCTACTCACCCTAGAAAAAGCTCGCTACTTCCAATTGGTGCTGGTTCTCTGCCCTCCTTTCCCGCTCAATTTAGAGCTAACAGAAAAACCCAATTGGATAATTGTCTTCAGAGACAATGGACCATCAGCTTCGACAGAGCCATCAGCCCAATGAAATGAAATTTCCCACTCGAATATAGCCAAACACACTTGACATTTTGGCATTAGCATTTACATAAATCATATTGGCGGCGGGAATTTAAAAAGCCAAAGCTTAAACTTAAACCAAACACGACATAGCCAATGCGATTTTATTCGCTGTTGTTGTTTTTGCTGTTGCTGTTGACGATGATGGCGATGATGGCGATGATGACGATGACGGCATTTCCATCTGGCGACTTCAAATGTTATACACAATGCTAAGTTTTATATTACTTGGCAATTTGTTGCTGCTCCCATGCCAAAAGGTCAGTTGCGGAGGGGACAACAAAAAAGAAATATAAATAAAAAATTAGCTACGTACATGGAATACCCTAAAATATGGCTTAAAAGATGAAAGCTACGATTGGCTTAAGATTTCCAGATTCAAAGTCAATAAACATTTGGTCAAGAAATCTTTCTTTCAATGCAAAAACCCATTTTTAGCCTGATGTTACCCATAGAGCTTAAGCTTTTTATTGAAATTATAACATCCTCTAGCCTCAACCCGCTGCCAAAGAGAGTATATTTTAAAAGAGCAATCCACCAAGGAGTAGTCGGCAACAATAAACATAAATAAAGGCTGCCAGAGAGACTCGGCGACGCCAAGGAAACCGGTTGCTCCTTGCGAGGACTTGACTTCCTGCCGGCTCGTTATTGACTTTAGATTTGAGTCCACCTGCCACCGCCAGGCCCCCACGACATGTTTCGTATTTCGTGTTGCTCAATTCATGACAGCAGCTGTCGGGCCAACGACGAAGGGAGGCATTAGGTGCGGCCCCTGCGGCCAGCGGCTGCTGCAATCAAACTGAACACAATATGGCGAATTATGGCGCTTCCTCTTGACCTTTAGCGCTTGGCAGCAGCCCCAACCAGCGACCCCTCTTCGAGCTGCGCAGGTTATGCAATTACGCGTCACATTCACATTCTCAATCGCTGTGAGGCTGCGGAGGCTGGCACCAGGAGCTGTTGCTGCTGCTGCTGCTGAGTCAGTCTTTTGCTGCCGTCGTCGCACTCATAAGTGCGTGATAAGCATTTTGATTTATGCCATTGAGGAAGTAACACACACACTCTCACACACACACACTGTTATTTAGAAAGATAAATAGATACAGTCTGGTACAAGTAATCCTTAATTGAACGTTGCAAGCAAACTAATTTTATGGCATATTAGCAGACCATTAATTATCATAGCGTTATAAATTTTAATGCCGATTAATTGCTGCCAAAACAGAGCCAACAACAACAACAGCAAACTGCAAACACAACAAGCGCTTGTAACACACATGAAAGTTGTTGCTGCTGCTGCGGCTGCGGCTGAGGCTGTTGCTGTTGTTAATGTTGCTGCTGCAATTGCTTTAATTCATTTTAAAGTTGCCAAAAAACCAAACAACTCTCGAAAGCAGAGCAATGCGTGCCACTATGCCAAAATGTCTTCCTGTTGTGCGTGGGTCGACTTCATCGTCCATGTTGCTGCTGTTGCTGATGCGGATGGCGCTGGCAACGTTGTAAATGGCAGCGTCATCAAATTGCCCGCACGCGTCATAAAAACGAAAGAAAAAAATTGAAAACAAAATCAAAGTGATTGGCAAAGATTCGGTCTAGGCCGAAACTGGGCTTATCTACAAATCAAAAGTTAAAGAAATAAATGGAATAATTATACATATAGGAATAGCTTCCAGACACAGTCAACAAATTTCAAAAAGAAACTTTATTATATATAATATATATATAATATTATATATATATATATATATATATATATATGTTGGCATTATTTATAAAATATAAATATATATGATACAAAGCTTATATTGATAGATCTTCTTTTTCAATGAGCATAACCCAATTAGAGACTTTTCTTGAAAAAAAAAAACTAAACAAAAATCATATATAATATTTAAATCCAATCTAAGCTGACAATAGCTCATTATGGCTAGAATAAATTGAAAATATTAAAAACACATTAATAACTTAAGTTGCGCACAAGGCGACGAAACGATCTTTGAGTTTACTAAAAACTTTTTTATTATCTTCTCAAGATTCTGAAGCGGCCATGGCTTGGACTTAAACTTCGTCTGGCTCAAACTTGTTGGCAAAATTAATTACAATTGACTTTTGACAACATTTTAGCTCAAATTTTGAGAACAATTATATACATTAAATAGTACAATTTCTGAAGGAAAGTAAGTGTGATCTACATAGTCTACTAGCAGAAACTTAAAACTAAAGTAACACGAGGATTATGAGGAATTACATGAGTAAGGCAAAGTAAATTTTAAACCTTACAGGCATAGCACAAATTTAGTTTTGTTTCGCTTATCTTTCGATATTTTTATTTAAAATTAGAAAAAAAAAGTTTTAAAACTGGCCAAAAAATAAAAAACAAATTGTAATATAAAAAAAGATAATATAATTTTATAATTTTATATTATTTTGTATATTTTATAATTACTAATATAAAATTAAAATAGTATTATATGAAGGAAATAAATAAATAATAAGTCTTACTTGAGTTTTAATTAAATAAAATACAATATATATATATATATATATATATATATATATATATATATATATATATATATATATATATATATATATATATATATATTAAAAAAAAACATATCTCTTTCTTTTTAATTTAGGCAAGACAAAAACTGGAACTAAAGGTAAAAATATATATATTTATATTTTTTTTAAATATTTACTACATATATTTGGTCACCTATTCACAGCGTAAACCCATAGGCCTTGCCGTTTGTCTCGCAGGTAGCGCATTCTTAAGTTCACATTATAAACGCATAACTCTTTTTTCTCTTTTACCAACGCAGCCGAAAAGTTATTTATGCTATTTTGATTGCACTTAGTGAGTGTATTAATTTGATTATAATGGTTATATATGCGGCATAAATAAACATTTCTCATCGCTTTTCGCTTTTGCATTTGAATCGAATATTTATGAGAAGTCGCAACGAAGACTTTCCGGGAGCCATCAGTGACATTTGTGGCCCATAAATGTCGCGCAAAAGTGTCTGCACACATTTCGGGTAATTTGACAATTTATTGGGCACCCAAAATAGGTAACGCTAAATGCTCCTAGATACTCTTCCGACAAACAACAGCCCACACACACACACACACACACACATAGCAACAGCAACAACTCGTGCTCCAATAAACATATTCAAGTTTTTTGTTGAGCAAATTAAAGTGAAATGTTTTGGGAACTCGATCCCACATCGGGCGATCTGTTTGCTCTGCTTTATGTAATGAATAGCCGTAACAACAATTTTTGAGTAGCGTCTTTTGTTTTGTCTTGGCCAGCTAGTTAATTAAGTCTTTTAAATTTGTTTTATTTGCTTTGGCGGTTCACTCAAAGCGAATTGTGAGCCAAGCCGAAACGGATTTCAGCTTGGATATCATTAAAAAAAAAACAGAAAAAAAACGTGTGCCCATAATTAAGTTTTATCTTGGCTTAAGCGAGATAATGGGTCAAGTCAATACAATTCTGGTATTAACACATTGATTGTGATTATTATTATTATTGCTCTTTGGCATAACTAAAAGCTTTTACTAATTATATATTATATCTCTCTAGAGGACAGCTTAAATGCCTAGTCATCTATCACAGAACTTGTCTGGCTGCTGCCTAACCTAATTAAGCATAACAAAAAAAAAATTTCGCATAGCCAGCTGCTCACTTACCCCCTGCCGGGGTCGCAGCCACGCCCCATAGTAAAATGCTAAAATTATGATTGCGCAAATTATGACAGCTCAAATATTTCGCCAGTGAAATCTATTTATTAGCCGAACCAAAAAAAAAAAAAAAGAGAGAAAGAGAAAGAAATGAAAAACATAACAAAACAAATCTATAATTTCGGCTCCAGGAAAAGCGGGACTAGGTCGGGCGAGACTTTTCCCATTGTGCCATGCAAATTTATGACAAAACATTTGAATGCGGCGTCGCGGCCGTGCAGAAAGGTAAACAATGGCTGTAGTGGAAGTAGGGCAATGGGAGCAGTGGGCTGGCACGTTCCATAATAATTTAATTATAATTTCGAAAGCGTGCAAAATTCGGAAATTTCACTATATTGAAAAATTGCAAAAACTGAAGATGGAACAGAAGGGTTTTTCCCTCAGAGAGTTGGCATAGGTTCTATTTGCCAGTGCTAGGGGTTGCTACCCTTGGCCCATGTCTGTTAACCACGCTTGTGTGTAAATTAACGGCTCATATGGCTGACAGTTCATGGAAGGCCTGTCGACCAACTGTCTGACAACAGCTCATATCGCATGGCTCGATACCTCGATCCATATCGCACCCACGCGATAATGTCAATCAAAAAACTGTTCAGCTCGGAGAAAATTGTTCAATTAACATTGGCCGACAATGACACGGCGACCCACGAAGATTCCCGAGGGCCGATAAGCCGCAAGCCCTGTCCGACATTAGGATAGGTATATATGCATCTCACTGGGCAGCACCGCTAACCGGTTCGTCTGGTCGCTCTACCCTGCTCTCAATGAGTGACGTGTGACCAGCGGTCAGCGGACGTCAACAGCCGCTGGGCTGGCTTCGACTGCAACTGCGACCCGTTGCTTCGACCAGAGGAAATTGAATTAAAACAAAAGGTTACCTTTGGGCAGGGATTGTGAAGTGGTCGCCAGTTGCGTGCGGACTTAATAGGATTTACGTGCTAAGCGTAATTAGTGAATAGAACTAGTTCCAGTTTGCCTTTTGGCTACACTGCGTACAGTTGCCAATCAAAGAGCTCGAGGGCCCGGCTCAGCTCGATAGCATTTCGTTGTTATCGTTATCGAATACACTCGATGGGCACTCATAATGCCTCGTGTTTACACATTCAAGTGGTTTTTGCATAATTTGCATTTTTAATGAGCTCGCACATTAATTTTTTCCACTTTTGTTATCAGCTAGAAAAACAAATAAAAATTAAGTGAAAAAATGTATAGAAAATTGTATCGTTTTTTTTTTTTTTTGTTTTTGTATGCTGCGCATTGATTAGCTAAGCAAAACGGTAAAACAACAACCCCTCAACGGGACAGCTAAAGGGGTTGGCAAAGGGTTACACGATTTTTGGGCAGCTGAGCATTTGCTGCGAATCCATTCGTCATTTGCATAGAAGGGGAGTGAGAGATGCAGGCTAGCTGACAATTCCATAGCACTCGCATAGCAGCTCTTGTATTACCAACATCCTCACACACACACATACACACATACATAAATCAACTGCTGTGCCCAGTTACAGTTACATTTATGCAGCCGAAATGATGTGGCGTTAGCATAGGCCTGAGTATTCCCATCTTGTGACACTTACATGCATTTTGGATGGCTTGCAAAATGCATAGTAGAGCTAATGCATTGTTTAACAAGTAGCTGACACTATGACACTGTGAACTAAGTATTCCAGCAGGCTAGCTAAGAGAGTATGCTTTGCTGTCGTACACTAATTAGATTTACAACACAGATTTTGCCTTAATTAAGGGCGTTCGTTTGCTGAAATCTGAAATTTCAAATATAGACACATTTTATGATTAGATGAATGTATATCTGCTTATTTCTCTTGCAACAAATGAGAGTTCGAATTTATTCACTACTAAGTTTAGTATTCTAAATACTGACAAAATTTTCTAAAATTTTGAAATACGTGAAGAAGATTTTATATTTTATTTTCATTGTATTTTATTAAATTTAACATATAATTATATTATTATTAATACTATATAAATCTTTAAAATTGTACTTATTTCTCTTTGAAATTATCAGATTTAAATTCTTCTTTACTCCTGGCTCAAATTTCTTTATAAATCAACTATATTTTCTCTATTTAAGATATAATATAGATATGAATTTTTATCTACATAATATCTATCCCTCAAAATCTCAGCGTTTTAAGTTCTCTTCCCTAAGCAGTTTAGCTAAAACTGAATTATTGTTCTCTTCCCGCTTTAAGTGCATTTGCTGGACAAATTAGTTGGCCATTTTGCCATTGTTGCCAATATATGCAAAACAAGGCACTCAGCTGAGTAAACACACAATACAGCAGCTTAGCCATTGGTTAAGCCACAGAATGTGCCTGGACTAGTAGTGAGCAATCGATATGTGTTTACTCTAGGAAATGCAGCAAATGGCATAGACAAAAGCCGCATTCATTAAGTTATGGACATGGATATGAGAGCTCTATATGCATGTGGCACAAGTGCTAGTTAGTTGAGAAAATAAACTCGAATACATTTAGGAATTACGATATGCTGCAAATTGCATAAGTAAATTCTGATAGCATGTAAAAGGGATACAAAGTAAATAGGCAAAAAGTATAAAGTAAAAATTAAATAGATTTATTAAAGATCAATTAGTACATAAAGTTGGTTATAAGATAAGAGCGAGATTGGTGCTCAAAATATATAAAATATAAATCTTAAAGTAAAAGCTGAGAAAAATATATCAAAGTAGCTTTTAAGAGGCTGCTCTATTTTCATGTCGGACAGACTAAAAACTGAAAAGTCTGAAGCAACTAATTTGTTATCAAAGACCTTCCAATAGCCTCAAGTCTCATATCAGAAGCCTTAAAGTCATACTGCAGTTGATATTTAGGCATTTCCGAGATATATCTTGAGTTTTTAAATAAAATCCTGACTTTCCCCAGAACTAAAGTTCAAGCTAACAATTTCTTAGTTAAGACTCTATCCATCTACTCTATCAACCTTAGCAGTTCTCAGTTAAGACTCTTCCTCTCTAACCCCATTTTTCGCTCACAAATGCCTGTCAGATATGTCAGAAATTTATTTGAGTTAGAAATTCCATATCTGAAATGGGACAATTCAAGCTAATCTGAACGAGTGCATTTTATAGAAACTTTTGCACGCACACACACATTTCCGATTTATAGCTTTGTCAGCTAGAATTCAATTTAATTTTCAATCAGAAGACATTGTAGTTGCTGCCAATGTTGTTTCAGTTGTTGTTGTTGTTGTTGTTGTTTCTGTTGTGGTTTCCTTTAGCTGCTAAGTAGCTGCACGCATAAAACTTCAAATTGAATGCGTTACGAACAACATGCAATCGGCTTCTGAAGGAGAGCAGAGCAGCCACCTAGACATAGACAGCTTCAGCTACCCCACTAGAGGGAAAGGAAAACAAGCGTTCAGTTAACCAGAAGGCAACACGCAAAAGCTGCAACGGGCATAGCCGGAGGCGGACAAACAGAACAGAGTTCCAGGGAGCAGAAAAATAAAAATATATATATATATATATGTATATAGCCAACAGCTCGAAGCGTGAAGCTCAAGTCAGGGTAACAGGACGAGACCAGAACCAGAGCACCACGGCCAGGACAAGGCAAATAGAGAAATGTAGGTAAATATGTCGACACTTGGTCTGGGTCCGGGTCTGGGACGGTGCTCGGGGCGAACTGTGGCTCGTGGCACGTGGGTCGCTTGAATTTCTGATGCGTTTTCGATTTTTACACGCGCGGCTTTTCCCGCTATCCAACCCACAACATTTTTCACTTTTCTATTTTCTTTTGTATTTATTGTTGCAGAAATTGCAACTTTGTTTACTTAGCCAATGCACAGAGCTGCCATTGTTGTTGTTCTTGTTGTTATACGCAGTATTTATTTTCGATTACTTTTCAATTGTTGTTGTTCTTGTTGTTGTTCGCATTGTTTGGCTACATTTGTTGTGAGTGGCGCAGTAGAATTAGCCAAAACTGTTTTCATCTTCAACAATAACAACAAAAATAATTCAGCATGGAAAAGGAATGCGGGGCCAAAGGCAGTCAGTCCAAGGGGCTCAGCGCAGCATACAATAATAATTATAATTTTCATTTTTCTACTTTTTTTCTGTACTTTGTTGCTGTTTAGTATAATTGCACTTGGTAGCTGAAAGGACAGCCGTGAACTCTGGACAGCGGCAAGTGAAAATTAAAATGTGTCGGCATTTTGAGCAGCGCGATGTAAACAAGAAGGCACTGTGGTTCAGATATGGTAAACAGTGGTTGAAAAAAGGTTTTAATATGATGATATTTGGGCTACAGTTTAAGCGAGATTTAAAAATAAGTATAAAGCAGCAGAAAGGGCTTGGTTACATGGCTTAACAACTGAGCAGCCTGAGTGGGAAAGACCTTAAGTAAATATGTACTTTAATGAGTTTCGGATTGCATCAAGAACAAATCTACAAATTGAGCAAAAGTATGATGGAAAAGCAAAAAGAGCTGTTGACTCATCGATATAGGTTTTTCTTAGGTCAACTTGTTGCAGCTTATATTCGTAGACATTTAGCTCTAAACCTTAACTAGAGAACTAGATCCTGTTAGACAGTATAAATTAATATATTTTTAAATACTTACCTTGCTCTTTTTTGATACAAGACTCCGCCTTCACTCAGTTCCCTACACACAACAGCTCTAAAATGAGTTCAGCAAACAGCTCAGTTTGAATACATATACTTAAATTGCTTCAAACAAAGTGTTGACAGCAAAAGGTGAGAAAATACTTTCAGTGGAAGCAACTTGGAACAGTTAGAGCATTTGTTTGTTTGCTTATATCTGGGCTAATTGCTGTGAAGCAGTAAAAACGTTAAGAATATGCCTTGAAAATAGAATATATGTTTATATTATTCGTAAGGTTGATTTTTAATAGATAGTATCCATGCAGAGGAATATCGTATATACTTAGATCCGTTAAGAATCAAAAATACATTTGAATGTATTTTTTTTTAATATTTTTAATTTACACAATTTCTTTTTTAATGTAGGACATCTCTATTTTACTCTTCTGGAACAAAATCTTCATATATATCCAATTTATAGTACATTTATTATGCGTTTAAAACAAATTTCAATTCATTTCGCTTTAATTCTGTAGAAAACCAACTAAACTTTCAGTGCTGCAGTTCGTGATGTGATTTATTCTGTGTCCTAATCAAATTCATAAAGCAGCTTAAAACTTATTTGTTGTTTTGAAAACTCTGCCATAAGCAGACATTGTCTTTTGTTTGTTGAGCTTTTGCCAACCTAATGCAAACAGTTAAATAAATTCATTTCATTTGGCTGCTGCGCTGAGAGCTTGTTTGAGTAATGGGGTCTATATATTAGGCCCACTGTGCACTCCTTGACAAGTGACAGGCCAGCAGACACAGCACACACTCACACACTCACACACACACACACACACACGCGCACGCTGTGTGTGTGGCACGTCAACCTGCAGCTGGGTGTTTGCTGCTCGTTGGCCCTGGAATATGCGACACTTAAAGCGTCAGCGTCATCGCAGGCCACTGCAATCGCATTTAAGGACTAAAACGTTGGCGAGTCCTGACGTCGACGTCGACGACGACTACGACTAACTTCGTGGTGCGACGGAACTGTCGCATTTCCGCATTGCAAATGACTCCGTTTCTTTGCCATCAGTGCGGGCGCGAGCTTAGCATTTTTGTAATTAAGATAAAAGCGACAAAGACAAACAGAGTAGAGTAGAGCAGAGCAGAGCAGAGCAGAGCAGAGCAGAGCAGAGCAGAGCAGGTCTAGACGTATCAAAAGCATTTAAGTGTTTATGCAGAAGTCGTCAGTTGAGCCAGAACAATAAAAACCAAGCACAACATGAACAGCAACTGCAACTATAGCTGCAGCTGAAATTATGTCTAAGCTTTGTCGAATTAAATAAAGAAAATGCTGAAAAAGGTTCGAATTGCCTTGGTGAATAATTTATATAACTATCAACAGATATAAACAGGTTTGGACGATATTGAGAGCTTTGGACAAATAGTTAGATTGGTTCCTTGCTCAGAACTTCTTCAAATCTTAAGTCAGAGATACATAGAAGCAGGAATCCATTGAGCTCCTTAGCCTGAAATACTTAATCTGAAATCCTCAACCAGAATCCCTTAGTCCGAACATCTATATCACAGCTCCTTGGTCGATTATCTGACTGAACTAAAGTCAATTGTCTAGATTATCGCGAGATTCCAACTGAACATCGCCGACAGCGTAGCTTAAAGTTGTTGTATGCTGATAAGAGCAGGTCTAGCCTTGAAAGAACTGACATTGAAAGAGTGGAAACATAACATGTTTCTCAAGATGGCATAGATGAAAGCGAATGTCTTCTGAGGGTTTCTCAACTGACGGAGGTATAAACGAGCAGAATATACTTGAGACTAACAGCTTTGAAGCAGGAACAAATTATGCATACGTACACTTGTTATACTATATAATAGCTTACATAATGATGAAAGTAGACAACTATCTATATGCCAAAATCGTTCAACTATATTAAGCATACCTCCATTATCCTAGAATACAAAAGCTGATACTGAATAGGAACAGACAAAAACTTTTGTTGCATTATACGCCAAAAACTCGCTTTAGTAAGTTGTTAAAGTATCATAACTCCTAGTGAGCAACTCATCAAATTTATATCTAAATTTGAGTTCGCTTTTAATACTTTTTGTATCTTTGTTGAATTGTTAAATGTAGCATGCAAAATTTCATAGAGCAAACGTCAGCTTAGCATCAAAGGCAAAGTTGGGCCGCAAAAAGTGAGCAGCCACATGGACACGCCCCGCAGAGATGCAAAGCAAACCTCAGACAGGCAAAACATGAGCTACAACAACTGATAACAGCAACAACAATAGATGTTTCAGCCTGGACAGCTGCACAACAAACACAACCCCCAATCCAGGCGCACGACAAACCCGCCAATCCACCAAAACATCGAGAGGCATTACAAGCTCATCAACGTTTAGGATTCGTTTTTTTTTCAGACTTTATTTTGAATTCGGGCTGGACCAGCAGCCCTTCAATTGTCATTCAAATGTGAACCCGTTTCGCGTGCAGCGCCTAATATTTTGTGACATTTCCACATTAAAAACGTTTTAAAAAAAAATAAACATGAAGATTTAGTTGATGCGAGGGGTTCGCCGACAGCATCCGTGCTAAAATCTGCGCTCAAATTGAAACATTTTGACCCGAACCCAAAAAATCTGAAGTGCCGCATTAGAGATTAAAGACCAACACGCATGCCACTCCGATGATGATCTTTATGTTGATGACGATCAAATGTTGATGCTGAACGTAAAACACTTGAAATTTCCGAATTTTTGTATACATTTTTGGCTGTCATATTTTGACAGCCCAAAAAAAAAGAGAGAGAGAAGAAAAGTGCGCAAAACTTAAGATAAGATCAGCTTTTGGTCAAAATACAGTTATGATAATATACGCTCAGAGAGAAAGAGAGGGAGACAGGGGAGGGAGAGAGAGCTGGATGCTGACTGGACGGTCATATTCCTGATTATTGCAGCCGTCAATTAACGGCAATTTATAGCCGCAAGGGCACGTTGCATGTTGTGCTCAAGTCTTTCAAAACGTAACAATTAACAATTGTTGTCGCTCCAACAACAACAACAACAGCAACAACAATAACAATGCACACGAGCTGCGCCTGCGCAACAACAAACAACAAAATCAAACAACATCAAAAAACGGAAATATTTCCGATGGCGCGAAATGGAGTGCGCTTTAATTTGCATAAATTACGCCAACAGCTATAGCTACAGCTACAGCATCTAAGCCAAAAGCATGTATAAAAGGATGCAGGCTGTGGCGGCAGAAAGGGTTGCCGCGCTGCCACCACTCAGCCTCAATGTGCGCCTGTCGCCCGCTCGACAGGCCCACTCTGCCGACTGTTCGGTGTTCAGTGTTCAAGAGGCTGCACTTGAAAAACAAGCAAAAGTACAGTAGAACCAGAGGCTAAACGAACTTGAAATGCGCTCACTTTGTGTACCTTAACTTTAAGTATAACCAAAACAGAGCCAAACTTGAGTCTTAAAGAGAATTTCGTTTGAGTATAGGAATATTATTTTTAATAGTATTAAAATATAAGTTTGTATAAAATATATATATAAAATAAAAATAAATAAATATGATCAATAATAAATAGTAAATTTTTATTGAACTTTTAGCATTTATTTCTGTTCATATATATTTTTTGAATTTTTATTTTTATTAAATATTATTTTTTAATTTTAATATATTTATTAATATTTATTTCTGTAAATATTATATATTTTTTTAATTTTTAAATTTACAATTATGCAAAGAAATCATTACTACCTGAGCCAAACCTTTCTATATAGCTTAACTACCCTGCCGATACCCTTCAAGTCTGTTGCAATTGTACAGACACCCAGGCTGGCACTAGAACACATGCATATGAGCACTTGGAAGTATTCCACGTTTTTGTTTAAAGTAAAATGAAAAAAAATGGATTTTTTTGTAGCTGCTCAGTTGTTCGTCGAGTGGTTGATTGCATTTATAGGCTGGACGCGCGACCAACCGCTCGATGGTCCGCTCGTCTGCTCGTCCGCTGCTGTCAAAAGCTGGCCTCGAGGCGGATGCTGAGGCTCGCTGTATGATGACGCTGACGATGGTGATGATGATGATGTCGAGGTGTGGCCGCTTAGTTCAGCCGTGAAAATGTAATGTACATGGCAATTCCATTTAATATCAGAGTTGACATCCAGAAGAGTTACGCAAATAGCCAAAGGGCAGGCATTGAGGCGGGCAGCCGGCCAGCCCCGTCCAGAATATACGGACGGAAGCCAAGCTAAACCAAGCCAAGCGACGCGTCGCTTGTTTGGCAATCATTTTAAAACCCGCATAATTGTCAGGATTTGCACGCCACGCGTAGCGGGCGAAAGGGGTTGAGGTGGGCGGCGTGGCACGGCGTGGCACGGCGCGGGGCGGGGCGGGGCAGCAACTGCAATGCGCAATTTGAGGTTAGGCTAAAGCGCGAAAATCGCAAAAACTCGCCATTAAACTGAAACTAATCCGGAACGGGTTTAGAATGGTAATGAAATGAGATTTTTGTGGCCTTTGCCTGAAGTGATATATCGAAAATCAGACAAAATCAAATGGCATATGTAGACTAGTCAAGGCTTAGAGAATAAATTTGTTTATATGAAATTAAAAAAAAGAAATACAAAAAAAATAAAAAATAACAAAAAAAAATAGCTTGAAAATTATATTAAAAAAATAAAATAAACTTTTTCTATAGAATAAAAAAATGTATAATAAATTATATTTTCTTAAATACTAAAAAAAAAATAAAAAAATACAAAAATATAACTCAAAAATATAAAATAATATTTAAAAAAAAATGTTTTTCTTTTTTAATTAAAAATAAATAAAACTTCATTAAAAAAATCTCTATTTTAATAAGATTCATAGGCTCTTTTTCAGGCTCAACTGAATTTCGCTATTCGTAAAGCCTTTAAAAGAATAAATTATTTATTACCGAAATTTAAGAGCAAACGCAATTTGCGCTGCTCTCTACTCATGCATTCTGTGCCACATTGGCTTTTTTGTCGCACCTTTCCATAAACCACATCTGACAATTATCGTGTTTTAATTACGCCAGCGATTGGCGCGCGGCGCTTTATTGTAGCACCCCAGGTGCCAAGCGCACTCATCCGCTTGCCGAATGACAAAACCGCAAAAATTGTAAATTGTAAATTGTAAAAAAAAAGAGGAGACCTGAAGAAATTGAAAGCGAGACAATCAACGCGCACCGCAGGATGCCTGTGCGAAATAAAAAACACGCACAGGATTACAAAAAATTAAAATGAAAATGTCAGCGCGCGGAAAATGTTGCCCCTGTCGGGAAGGTTAGAGCCGCACAGATAAGGACTATCATAAAAAATAGAGAGAGAGAGAGAGAGCGAATAAAAAAAATTACAGGAGAAAATTAAACTAAAATTAATCGTTTGCACGTGCATTGAAATTGAAAATCAACAAATTGCGATTCAATCGAAGACAGCAAAAAATCGAGACGAAAATGTCACCTGGAGCCAGAGCTGAGTCTACTGCCAGACGATTTGACAGCGAAATTGATGATTCAAATTGAGGCTGTTGGTAAAAGTGCGACGAATTGTTGTTAATGAGCATTAATATTATATATCATTGTGATGATGATGATGATGATGATGATGATAATCATGTTGTTGCTGTATGTAGACTGAGGACACTTGATATGTCTATCAAAGCAAATTATTGAAGCTTGTTGTGCGTGAGTGTCAGTGCGAGTATGTGAGTGTGTGTCTGAATGAGTGTGTGTGTGTGTGTGTGTGTGTGAGAGTGTGTGTCTGACTGTGTGTGTCTTTTCCACATAATTGCACAGCACGCCGCACACAGTACAAAAGAAAGTTTTTTTCGACAGACAAAATTGAGCAAACGATTTCGTATTGAAAAAATAAATAACTTCGATTATGTCATATAATGAAGACAGTTTTAAATGGAGCAGCAGGAAGAAGTGGCAGAGTGTAAATAATTTAAGAAACTCATATGGATAGAAAAAAGGTAAATTAAATTATGCATAGCAAAACACTCATCAAATACTTTTCCAGGTGTCTGTCGAGTCAAATGTTATTTTCAAGTCATCTGAAAGAGTTCACTGCGGCTTTCAATCACCAAATCTGCCTGTTATTCAGTTTACCAACACTGTTTAGCAGCATTGTATACTAATACTGTTTACTAACACTGTTGCTTAAAAGTATTTAGCAACAATAGTGTTATGCATAAGTGCTTACCGAGATTGTTTAGGAACACTATTTGCCAACACTGTTCCAACAGCACTGTTTACCAGCACTGCTACCAATACTGTTTACTGACAGTGCTATACTGTTGACTAGTTTACTATGACTGTTCTATAATGCTAATTACATGCACTGTTCACCATTACTGTTTGGGAACACTATTTGACAGCACTGTTTACTAACACCATCTACAGCACTGTTTACTAACACTGCTTAACAACACGGTATACTCTTCTTTTACCTGCTCTTCAAATATTTAATGCTAAATAGAATAAATATATTTAACAAACAAAAGTTTCAGTTGAACTTCTACTTTTTTCTTATAACTTTTAAACTGACCCAGAAAAAAGTTAGGGAAAAACAGCAAAAACCTTAATCATGTTTGACAAGCAAATTAGCAAAAACTTTCAAGAACAGGCAGCGCGATTAACTTGCTGTTAAGTTGTGACAAGCTGTCATCAAGCTTGAACTTGATAAGAAAAAAAAACAACAACAATAAATTGAATAATGCATATTTAAGTGAGTGTCAAACCAAGTAAAAGTAAGATATATCCACATAATAAAAAATAATTTGTTGTCGATTGGTTATTTATGGCCAAAAAGCAGGCCTCGAGCCAATCAGCTTAACGCGATTTCAATAATTAAGAAGCTGATTCGAACAAATCAAATGTGACAGCAGATTTAAGTGTTTGTCGAGCTGAGAAATACTGAAGATAAATAAGATTAATATAAATCACAGCGCATTTGCATGTTTCAGTTATTTGAATAATGTTTGAAAATAGATTTGAGATTTTTTTTTTAAAGTTTTAAATTTGATTTGGCAAATACAGAAAATAAATATAAATCAAATAAAATTTGCATGTTCGATTGACATGTGAAGCGTTTTTAGACTTCAATAGATCAAATTAGTTTTCAGATATTTTTTTTTTAAATTCAACAGATAATCTAGGCGACAATATTTAACATTTGCTTTGAGTGCGCTGACGAGCAGTGAAAGGATAAAAGTTTTATAGCTTAAAGAAAACTTTTTATATATTTTTTTATATTATGTTATACTATAAATATATGTTTATTTCTTCAAATACATAAATCCCTTAAAATCACAATTTGAATAATGCTCGTAAAATATTGGAAAATATACATAAAACTTCTACTGCTCGTCCTCTCCACGCCCTGACAAGCACAACAAACACTTGAGTTTTAGCTAAGCAAACAGCATAAAAATTGTCAAACAACAAGCGAAGTCGAGTTAAATCACTGAACCACCCGACGCACACCCGGCCTTCGTCCGTTGGGGGTCAACAGGGCTGCCTGTGCAGAGGTCACTCGATAAAAAGGAACGTAAAAAATATATATGAAAATCAGCGTAACATGGAACGACTTCTAGTTGGATGACTAAATGATGATATATGTATGTATGTATGTATATATATATATATGTATATATATATATTTGTGAATATATAAATAAATATCGTTAAAATAGACAGCTGGCTGGGCACTATTGCTGGCTCGCTCACTCGCTCACTCGCTCTTCTGCCGCTGCCGCTGCCGCTGCCGCTGCTGCGCAGGCGCGCAGCGTGTCATAAAAAAGCACTTGAGGCTAATTTCGCTTTGGCTTGTTCAGCATTTGCCAATGGCCAATGGCAGATTTTTTAATTAAGCTAGCAACATGATTGTTAATAACAACAACAACAACAACAACAGCAACAACAGCAAATTGTCGCTTAAAAAAAGCTGTTGGCAAGCAATTTGTTGTGCATTGAATGAATAAGTGAGTGAGTGCCTGAACGAGTGTTTGACTCAAAGAGTGAGTAAATGAATAACTGAACAAATGACAATTCACAGTTGCTGCTGCTGTTGTTGCTGTTGCTGTTGTTGTTGTTGTTGTTGTTGTTGTTGCTGCTGTTGTTTCTGGTGCGTCCAGTGCACACGCATATTGAATTTCCAGAGAACATGTTTTTTAATTTTCATGCCAGAATAATTTTGAATGGCGGAAAAACGGTTGAACAGCAAAAAAAAAACCATAAAAGACAAACAAGTGAGTGCAGCGGCTGGAAGTGACTGACTAGCAGATGCCCTGTACAGCGAAAGAGACAGAGACTGAGGCAGAGAGAGAGAGAGATGAAGACAGACACATAGGTAAAGACAAAAACAGATATTGACGTAAAGATAGAGACAGACGTGAAGTGGTAGACAGAGGCAGAGGCTGAGCCTGAGAAGGGGATAGAGGTAGTGGCAGAGGCTGACAAAGTTCAAGGCAGAGATAGAAACAGAAATAGAGACAGAGATATTGACATGGAGACAGACTGAGAGGAACAAAGGCAGGAGACAAAGAAAAAGACAGGAGACAGAGATAGGAGATAGAGACAGAGACATAGACAGAAACAAAGGCAGAAGACGGGAGACACAGAGAGGACACACCAGACAGAGACAGGAGACATGAGGCAGAGACAGGAGATAGAGACATAGACAGAGAGAGAGAGAGAGACAGAGAGAGAGTGGCATAGAGAGATAGAGACAAATAGAGAGACAGAGAGAGAGAGAGAGAGGGAAACATATATGGAGATCCTTTCGGAAATGCTTCCGTCTCTCACTTGCACAAACTTCCCATAAAGTCGCAATACCCTACACTCCACAACATATGCAATTCGTACAGGGTATAGCCGCATTGTTGTTGCTTTTTTGTCTTTTTTGTTTTTTTTTTTTTTTTTGGTTTTTTCTTTTTTACCACTATGAAAATAGCCAATGGCCAGTGGAGCTTTAGCCCCGGACAGCCAACAAGCTGTGGCATTGACCATGCGGACCCCCCGTCCCCAATGGCACTTGAAGCACAGCACAGGTGAGCTGGTGAGCTGGTGAGCTGGTAAGCAGGTGAGCAGCAGCAGCTGCTGTCGTTGCATTGCATTTTGGAACTGTTTTTGTCGTTGTTGTTTATTTTTGAAAGGTTATTTGAAATTGGCTAAATGATTGGCAAAACAGCAGGAAAACGAAATTAATTGCTGCTATGCAGAGTTACAAGAGTTCACAGTGAATTAGCATGAAAGACACAAACAATTGTGAATAGACTGAATGAGATTTTTTGGAAACTAGACTAGCAAGCGAAATGTTGTTGCCATAAGGTATATATGTGTAATACTCGAATAGGTGTAAAAGCAGAAGAAGAAATAAAATGTGGATTGAATGTTGATTGATGATATTACAAACGGCTTTAAGAATCGACAGTGCTAAGCAGGTTGTTGATTTGTAAAAGATATTGTATTAAATAAAATTTCAAAAGTATTTCTATTGTATATATAATTATCTGATCAACTAAGTCTCTGATAAATAATGCCGAAGTCTTTAGTTATATGAATAATGAATAAGTAGATAAGCCATTAGAATAGTTTTTTTTTATATGAGATTTAATTGATATAGAAGAAATAATTGGAAAAAACAACAAAGGTTTACTGCTTAATTTTCCTAAAATTATATGAATTATATAATGATCAAATTCAATTTAGAAATCAGAGTTTCTATTAGACCAGTAAACCTCAGTCAAGTCGCAGCTGCTTAGCTACCTTAGCCATAGGCATATATCAGGTATATAAGTTTTAGCACTCGTTCGATCTTGGTGCCATAAATCTCTGATGCTTTGATCTATTCGGAAACGCCCATCGACTGTCAACCCTTGTGGCATGCACCACACACTGCACACACGCAACCACTCAACCACTTGAAAAGTGAATGCAATGGCCATAAATCTTCAAAAGAAAAAAGACAACCAAAAAATTTGTCACTTTCACCACGAAACACAACAAAAAAAAAACAATTGATAAATGCGTGAAATTCTATACAAAAAACACAAAAAAATATATATATCTATGACAATATATGGGCACTGAGTTTTACGCTAAATTGCTTAAGGACAAAGGAGTAAAGGAGTAAGGGCAGCCGGCGTGCTTTTCGCTTAATCCTTTTTGTAAAAACAACCCAATGAAAGTGCCACTCAAAAGGTGAAAATTGACGAAAAACATTAAATCACAAAAAAAAGTATATCCTTTGGCTGGCCAGGACCAACCGCTGCTGGCCGCCTGCTGCGCGCACGCGTTGACTTATTGGCAGCTGCGCAGTCGCCTTAGTCGCTGACCAGGCGCCTGCCTGCGGTTGCCGGACAAATTGAAATCGCAAAATCATTTCGAGCGACACGGAAAATTGCATTTAATTACGCGAGCAAACAACAAATGCGTTTCAAAATTTTTCAATTCCAGCAAGTTGAGTTTTTCGACCAAAATTCACGCCTCGCTACACAAAAGCGCTGTAAATTATATATTGTTAGTAGCCGGCCCTGGCCAGCGGTCAGTTGCTAGGGTTTTAGGGGCGAGCAGCATAATTGCAGCGCTCTGAAACAATTGCGCACAATCAAACACAACAGGATATCTCGGCTAGCTGACCCTATCCCTTCCGCCGCCCCCTTCTTCAGCCGCAGCCTCTGCCTCCAGCTAGTCAGTCATGTAATTTTATTAGTGCTGCGCTCATCGTTTGTTTGCTTAGGTTGCTGCTAGCGTTGTTATAGTTAAGGGCAATGGTTACACGTACATGGCCAGTTACATGACAGCCCATAATAATAAATATTGTCAACTAAATTATGAAACAACCCCCAACCCTTAACTCAGGCATGACAGGCAGTCGATAGGGCTCAACAATGGAATTTCAACTGAAAGGAAAATAATATTTATAGCTAGCTAGTCAAATAGCACAGCTTCGATTTTAGCTAGAGTTAACATATAGTTATAGTAAACCTTAGATATCTAGTCTATTTAGAAGATATATTGAGCTAGTTGTTTTCTATACTACTAGACATAAAGACATTAAATTAATTTAATTAAATAATAAATATGAATTACTAACACTAACCAATAGTTTATTTCATTGAAGCACAAAAATTTTCTTTAGATTTCAATTCCCGCACGCTACAGCTTTTAAATTTAAAACTATATTAACGGACAAATTTACACACACATCTGGCAGCACTAAACAAATTTTGCTTTCAAAATTTCCAATTGGAGTATTATTAAATAAAAACTGATAGAGCTGCCATGCTAAAATTTGTAAGTACATGCAATGAATTGATGTAAAACTGATGCAATAGAAAATAATAATTATAATTATTAATCTGTAAAACAAGCATTGCACGTTAAGATTGCAAAAAAATAATTTTAATTAAATTGTAAGCAAATTCCAACCTTCAACCAGCTAAAAGGCTGCCACTTTGTTCAAAAAAAGTTAGTGGCAAATGAGAAGCTGCCACTACGTGAGATTGTGGTAGATAGTATAATACGATATGCTGTCGATATATCGATAGCAAACTACGACATATGCAATTGGAAATCAAGTGAAATCTTAAATATTTAAAGGAACAGTAACAATAACAGCAGTAATCTATACTTAGACATCACATATTATAATAAATATGCAGACAAAAGTACACAATGAAACGATCGATAACAACATGCTTCAACTGTTACATTAGATTTTTCAACTCAAGCTATTTATCAAAAGTAACGGGTATGTTCACAAGCTGTCATCTCTAAAACATAACTAAATTTCAGCAACAAATTCGTAAAGGTTTTAACAAAAATGGCCTGCAAACAGTTAATGAACCGTGCCAGCTCACTTGGACGCTGCAACCAGAGCAAACTGATGCCTCTGGCAAGCATGCGCTGGTCCAGCACACGCAGCGACATCGAGAAAGTCACACACACGGGCCAGGCAAGTGCCGCAGCGCTCAGCTCAGCTGTTCCAATTCACGATTACGCAAACAAATTTGTTATTTATTTCCATTTTGCATTGCTCACAATTTTTGTGCTGTAGATATTTGACAAGGACGACTACCGCAATGTGCGCTTCACAAATGCCAAGCGCTATGTGAACGAGAACTGGGGCATCAAGCTAATCGACGAGATTCCACCCAAAGAGTGCGAAGAGCGCGTTGTTTACTGCGACGGAGGCAACGGTCCACTCGGCCATCCAAAAGTCTACATTAATCTGGTAAGTGGAAGACATCGATGGATCTAATTTCAATATCTTTAAAATATGTATGGTTATTTATTGTAGGATAAGCCTGGCAATCACATCTGCGGCTACTGCGGCCTGCGTTTCGTGAAGAAGGAGCATCATTAAAATCAATTTGGAGATCCTAAAGAAAGCTCTTGTTACTAGTTGAATATATAAAAATATACAAAAAATCGAAACAACTTATGAAGATCAAGCTAATTGATGGAACTTAAGCATATGTGTTTACTGGAATATTGGCGGAATTATATGAATTAATTATATCGGTGAAATCTCTTGAGGATAAGTACGACAAAGATAAAATATATCCAATTGGAAGTGATATTCGGTCTGATCAGATAACTTATATTATATGCTTGCCATACTTAAGTAGATAGAGAGTTCTTATGATGAATCCTATATTTGCTTTGGAAATGTTGAAAAGGAAAATCTAAGCAAAATTCTATGTACATCGATCTAATGTCTTATATAATAGAAACTGTTAATATAAGCAGAGTTCTTAGGGAACAGTTTGCCAGCATAATTTATGAGCAAATTAATTTAACATCTCACAAAATAGAAATAACAAGTAAAGGCACAGTTCTTAAGCCAAACGTCGGCAATAGATAAGCAAACTTAAATCTGAAATGTATCAGATATGTAAACAGCGATTGGCCAAACTTGGACTCGATACAGAATCTTTACTTATATTTTTTGGAATAGTCTAAAATTGAAGAATCAAAATAGTCCATCATATCGGCATAAGAGAGGCATATGAGTATACATAAATGACTATATATAACATATATACAGACCATTATTATTATATATGTATATATACAGCTGTGTTCATGAAAATAGTAGTGCGACTAAGCACTAAATTTTGGGCAACAAATTTAAGCTGTAAAGACAATCTTTTGAAAACAATTTGAAATGAATATTAAGATTAACATATATTGTTATTAATTTAGATGATTGTTTTGGTTACAAACTTAGGACAGATACAGTTTAGGGCTCGAGAAAGACAAATTAAGAAAATTTAGTTGTTCATGAAAATAGTAGTGGCTACCAAAACAGGAAAAAAAATCTATTTAACCTTAGTCTGCCTTCATATATTTTATTTAATACATTTTTTTGGCCTATATATATATGGTTTTATATTTATTATCTTATATAAGATTTGTCCGAGCTAACCAAAATTTGTTTTTAATTTAAAAAGCAAAATTCTTTAATTTTGCTGTTTTCACCACCAAGAACTTTTCAGACTACCCTCATAGATTTCATAAAAAATCAAATATAAATTTAAATAAATTATACTATTATATTTGGAACTGCAGGAATAATATGGTCTTGAGGCACACCTAAGAAAACCAAACGTAATTGTAGACATAAATAAGGCAAGGCAGCTGCTATATAATATATATATAAGCAAAGCAAATTATATCTATATATATAGCATACATCACCATATATATATTATATACATATATCACATATATGGCAATTGGAATGAAACGATCCTTGGTTTGCTTGCGTTTGTTTTTATTGCACAACACTTTTTATTCACTTTCATTTTGCTTGAATGATGTCTAATACAATGTTTAGCATTATGGTCTATTTGTATGCAGTATGCAAATTAATAACTAAAATATTTGTATGTGTATACGGAATATATACACATATCTGATATATAGAGAGATATAAATATGTATGCAAAACAATAATCATAAAAATTAATTGGAAATTATATAAATTGTTATATAAACTATATAAGAACTGATCCGTTCATACCATAACACATTGGGAGTGCAAATACAAATATATATATATATAGATATATATAGATGTATAGTAAGTATATCAAAAAGAAAATCAAATGTATATATATATATATATATAGATCATAAGTATGCTTGTATACGATAATTGTTTTTTTTTTCATATGCCTTCTGCGAGACTTTTTTTTTTGTTGTTTTTTCAATTCTTTTTTTTTTTACTACGGGCACTTTAGATGCTGCACGCTCCATTGAGACACAGATAGTACCACGAAGAGAATTCAAATACAAAAAAAAAGAAAGTAAATCGAGTGGGCCACACAGGCCCCACCATGCGCCATGGCCTAGCCGAACTGGCCTGGCCTGGCCTCGCCTAAACTGAAAAGAATCATGTTCACACCTGCACGAGGACGAGTTGCCTACTCAGCGCCTGCCTGGAGTGTGTGGACTCCCAGCAGCAGTGTGCTCTGGAACTGAAGGTGTGTGTGTGTGTGCGCGCGCGGGCGTGTGTGTCTGTGTGCACACACACACACACACTCACTCACTCACACACACACACGCGGTCAAGACAGCTGCTCCGCTGCTTGCTCAAATAATCATCAATGGTCAATAATCGTCGTCATCTGCTGTCTCAATTGCGTTTCATCTAAAACACCAACAAACACTTAAGAGAATGTAAACTAAAATGTAATAGGTTCTAATTTGGATGTTGTGTGGGACTATGTTGCCGACGAATCGCTTTAGCTTATCTTCATACTGTTGCTGCTGCTGCTGCTGTCGTTGGAGTAGTAGCAGCCATGTTCGCTTATCTTGATTGGGGCAATAGTTGTTCACCACTGGTCACCAGAGGTTCCGTGGCATGGCGTAGCCTTCTTTTGTCACAAACACGTTGCGACTCATGTACGCCTTGCGATCACCGCCAGCGGCCGCCATGATGGACCCGGCATTGGCTGCTGCAGTGCCACCCTCCTGTTTAACGATCGTCTCTCTGCGGCCATCTATCAGGCGTGTTACCGTGGTTGTCTTCTGACCGGTTGAGTCTTGGGTCACCTTGGTGGTCTCGTAGGTGCCATCGGGCTTGCGCACCGTCTTGGTCATGACGCTCTGGCTAAACATTTTCGGGCCCTGATAGGTGCCGTCGAAGACGCCGCCAAAGGGTGTCATTGGCGTCATAATGTTCGGCTTGGCGTTCGGCGGCGGACGCGACGGCAGCAGCACAGCCGGCTTCATTTCCCCATCAGCATTGAGAGTGCCGTGTATGCGACCCATGATGAGCTCCTCATCGGAGAGCTTAAGACGTGGCGCGGCACGGCGCAAACCCCGCCGATTCGAGGGCAAAATGTTCTCATGGCCTTCCTCCGGATTCAAGCGCTGTATCAGCGAGTACAACTGATCCGGATAAATTCTGCAAAGAGCAAAGAGAAACATCAATAGATGAGCTAGTCAATGCATTGAGCACCTACTCTCCATCCAAATCGGTGTCCAGCGAGTTGTTCTTCTTCTGAAACTCCTTAAGTATCTTGCTCTCAAAGCCCGGCTTCAAGAAATCATCCCTCAAATTACGCTCCAGCCCAGCCTCTGTTGGAGAAACGTAACTTGATGAGATTATGGCTAATTGGATGGCAATCAATGGACACTCACCTTCATTGTCATGCACTGACTCCAGCAGACGTTGCAGCTGACGCTCGAAGTGCTTCTGCATCTCCAATGGACTTGTAAAGACCTGAAAGGCAAACTTGCGATCATCGTCGAACAATTCGTCATCCGTTTCGGCCTCCTCGAACCATTGCGGCTTGCGGAACTCATCCTTGTTGGAGGCGGATGCGGAGGCACTGCAAAGACGAAGGCGATTCAATCAAATGTCACAAAATTGCATACGGCACGCATACATCGAAAGAGTTATGACACACACACACACACACACACACATGCATACACGAATATACTGCAGCAGCAACCCCAGCAAAGCCCGCAGGAAGTTCACTTCAATACGCAGCCTCCGCACAACACACACACACACACACACGTGCGCAAACAGGCCGTGCACACATTTGCGCCTGTGTGGTATCCTGGTAAAAAGTGTATCTATCATAGCAGGTGCCTGGTTTATCGATCCATTTCATTGAAAAAAGCCGCAAATAAAAAAAAAATAGGAAACTTACTCTGTCTCCTGCTGCTGCTGTTGCTGCTGCTCGAATTCCGATTGGAACATTTTCTTCAGTATGTCCATGGTGTGTTATTTCCTTGCTTTATGTTTTCTATAGGCTACCAGAGAAGGCTTAAGGCTTTTCCTTGTTTTGTGGGAAAGTCAGCAACGCAAACGTTGTAAATTTGTTGTAGAGAAAGAAAAAACTAAAAGAACCAAAATGACGCAAATAACAATTTTCTTAGCAAACTTGTTAAATATCTAGTTTTATAGTTTTTGTATTGTTTTTTTTTTCCTTTCCTATTTTCGTTGTGTGCACAGAATTTTTTCAAGTATCTCCTAAACACCACCGCGACGAACAGAAATTGCTCGATTAGCGAACAGCTGAGCGGACCAGTAGCGGTGAGCGTTTCGTTTCAACTGTCCAACACAGCACACACACACACGCGTGCAAACAGTTGTGTGTGTTGCGTCACGTCATGGAAACGAAACGCTCATCGCATCAATGTGGTACATACTGGCATTAGAACATGGCGGGCTGATTTGAATTTCTATGCTAGAAATTTTGGCTAGGCTTGAAAATATGAAAACTATATTTGTGATTTGGTTATAATAATTTATTCAACTTTTTGCTTTAAATCTATCTAGTTTTTTTCTTTTTAATACTTAGCAAATGTGATACAAGAGGCATAGAAACACTGACAAATTGATTTTATATAGAGATTTATGCTCCCTAATTTGCAAACTTTGCGGTTTCCATTTGCACTCTTGCAGTTAGTTTGTTTGTATGTTTAGGTGGATTTGTTAGTTGGTATTTGATTTACCGGTTCCGTTTGAACCGCAAATGCAAAATACAAACTGCGAGATCTTCATTCGTATTGATTTGTACAAATTATAAAGTTGCTGTTGCTTTTCCTTGGATTGGTTCTTGAGCTTAACAGCTTTTCTTTTCTTTTTTCTTTTTCTGTTTTTGTTTTTTGGTACTAGTTGGGTGCCCCTCTTCAGCTTACATAGACTACATCAAAATAACTCAGGCTCTAAAGCGTATTCTCCTTGTCGCCGAGGCTGGAACGTTTGCTCTTCTGAATCTTCATCATTTTGTTCTCGTCGGCGCATTTGGTGGTGATGGAATTGCGCACCTCCTTCTCGCTGGCATTCGACTTGTGTGTGACGGCAAATATGATGTCCTGAATCTTAAGCGGATCGAGCATGCGCTTGAGCGGCTTATGTTGATCCTTAAATGCCGGCGACGGCTTACCGGTCATCGAGTGTGTGGCCAGGGTTTCGCGATCGAAGATCGCCACCAACAATTTGCGTGTGGCCAACGAGGAGACGGACCAATTGATGTTCTCAAAGATGCTGGCCGGCACACAGGTGTTGTTCGGTCCAATGGACACCATCACATTGTTCGATTTCTGTTGCAATGTCTTGAATTCCGGCTTCCACTCGTCCACAGTGGCCTTGCCGCTGCCATTGGTGTTGCCTTTGGTGTTGCCATTGATGTTGCCATTGGCTTTGGCATTGGCATTGTCATTGCCATTGGCGTTGCCATTGCCATTGGCATTGGCGTTGCCAACGCTCTTGCGCACCGGCAGCTTGTACTGGACATTGTGCAGTTGCTGCAGTGGCGGCTGATGCTGATGCGGCGTCAGCTGCTGCTGCAGAGGTGTCAGTTGCTGCTGCAGAGGCGTCAGCTGCTGCTGCAGAGGCGTCAGCGGCTGAGTCTGTGGTGAAGCCATGCTGTTGTTGTACTCCTGGAGATCCAGCTTGCGACGCTTGATCAGCTGCAGCGGTGTGGTAGCTTCGCGCTTGATCTGATGCTGCTGCAGTTGCTGGTCATCGCTGCCGAGGCAAATCTCTAGACGATCCGAGTCCGCAGAGGTGCTCAGGCTGTTCAAGCTCTCGGCGGCCAAGCGTATCTCAATGGCATCCGCATCGTTGCAATCGGCGCCAGCGGCCGCTACAATCTTATAGTCAATGACCTCGCTGCGTTGCGGCTGTGCCGAGGTTGGTGCACATATCACTGAGCTGGGCGGCGTCAGGATCTGTGGATGCGGCGTGGTCGGCGAACCAACCGTGGCCGTGGCCGTGGCTGTGGCTGTGGCCTGTTGCATGCGTGCCGTTGTCACATGTATTTGCGAGAGCAAGTCCGTATGCTCCTGCAGCTTGCTCTCCAGATAGCGCACCTTTTCGCGCAGTGCACGATTCTCAGCCTCCACATGGGGATCGGTATCGAGCGTGCGCAGCAGACCAAAGTCCTCGTTTGTCGTTTGTGTCCAGGCATTGAGCTGCATCGGCTGCCCAACCCGGCCATTCCAATGCGAATCGTCACGCACATTGATGAAATTCGAGCCATTTGCAGACAAGATCTAAAAGACGCAATTTATATTGTTAAATAGGAAAATATATATAAATTGCATTCGGGAAACTTACATGTGGATCCATTTTGATCTTGTTTGCAGTCCTGCGTTGTGCGCGTCTTGCAGGATGAGTGTTAACTGTGCGAAGCGCTGCACAAAACCCAAAGAAATTGGCGGCAGAATATCAAACAACGCGCGAAAAAAGACCAAACCGAATGCATGCGCATCCAGAGAGGCACCCAGAGAGAGCGAGAACGAGATCGAGAGAGCGACATCGAGGGGTAGTTTATATTATTTAGCAAAAGCAACAATGCATTCCAACTACTTACACATGCTACCTGGTCGGTCAGCTGCAGAGAATGGATGTGAGTGTGTTAGTGTGTCTGTGAGAGTACTGAGTGGTTTCCAGTAGAAGTCACTTTTGGTATTCGAATTTGTTCCTGTTTTGTGTGTTATTTGCTCTCTGGAATGGGACTTTCTATTCTATATCCCAACTGGCGTGCGCGCAGCAAGTTTCATTTTTGATCCTTTTTCTCTTCTATATTTTCTGCCTGCCTGCGCCACGCTATATGCATGCCGTTCGCGCGGGAACATGAATTGTATTTTTAAAGGCAAACAGAGTTGCCAACTTTCGCATCTAGGCGAATGGCAATGTTTCCACTAGAAATTTAATTAACATTTCCAGCAAATTGATGTAGAGCATATATGATTATAATTAAAATAACAAATTATATTATTTAAGCATATATGTAGCTGTTTATAGTCGCTTGGCTAAACCGGTTTGTTAATGGGACCAGTTGTCAGCTATACAAATAAGTCTCCCTCTAGGCATACGTTAAGGGCTCTCTGATCGGAATAACTTAAAAAGAAGAAAACATCCCTAATGGCTGCAGATGTTACAGCCATTCGAGCATGAAGTATAATGGAATTTTTAAGTAGAATCTTCTTGCCAGGTAGAATAGGTCCATTGTTGGGCTCTTTTTGTGTAACGTCTGTAAACTCAATTCGCAAAATTCCATGGAAAACCTTGAAGACTAGGCATTTTTTGTCTTTTCTGGTTTGGTTAACAAATTTGGTCATGGTTGAGCCAATATATATATATATATATATATATATATATATATATATATATATATATATAAATAGAGATATGTGTATATATATGTATTCAAATATATTTGCATACATTCAAATATATAAACTATACATATAGTATAGTATATATAGATATATAACAATTTCTTAAGTTTAATTCTAATATCTTTAATTTCTCAGAAAAATTTGTTTTTCTTTTTAAAGCACTTTCCAAAAGGATGCAAATTACCAAAGCGAATTTCCCACTCCCAATAAAACGCAGCTTTGCACTATGGCAACCCTGTTGGCCATCTGTCAAACTCAAAATAACTGTTAATCCTTGGTCATAGATTTTAAAGGAGTTTTCAAGGCCAAAATACTAGGCTTAATAGGTTTTTCGCTAGGAAAAACCTTTACAGCTGCGCATACCTTCTGTCCTACCTGCTCTTACCTGTCGCAAATAGTTCAAAAATGCATAATTTTTATAATAAAAATGGCAACGTCGATCCAAATCGTATGCCAGTTGAGCACAGTACAGAGCCGTGGTCAGAACAAGCTGTAGCAAAGCTAATTACACAGCACTTGAATATACAGTCATATAATTTGCTGTCCGTTGCGCCATTTGCACCTGCGCCCTACTTATCTGCCTATCAACAGTTTCTAAGCCAATTCGCACCGAATCTGTTGCCCTACTATTACACATTGGTAACTACAACGCCTCTGAACTATAATTATCAGCAGAGTGTGGCGCCTGGAATGGACATCGAGAAGTATATCAACTATGAGCTAAGCAAGCAGCAGAGTTTGATGCGGCAACAGAATGGCAGAGCGCATCCGCTGGGTCAGCTCCAGTTGCCCAAAAATCCACTGTTGTTGGTGCACAAGAAGGAGCCTGAGGAACTGCGTATCATTAATGTACAGGTAGTGTCCATGTCGGCTGCCAGCTCACGTGAACGCAAACCCGACATAGAGCCATTGCCGCCCGTTGAGGCCTCCTTCAAGGAGGACGTGGCGAAGATAAGAAAAAGTCAACATCATTATACGCAGCTCTTTGATCGGCTGACCAGCATGCTGCAAACGCTAAATCGACGCTACGATGGTCATGAACCGGAGCCTAAGGCGACGGTTGAACTTGATGAAGCACCAGCGCCACCCTTGAAGCGCGCACGCCATGACATGTCCAGCAGTTCCAGCGAATCTCATCAGGACACAGAAAATGTGACAGGCCTCTCATATTATCCGCTGCGCATTCAGCTGCCAGATGGCAGCTGGGAGTACCTGCTCGGTCCCAATGGCACGCGCATCAATGCCAAGGCCTATAGCAACATCGTCTGGACAAGTGCGCCCGTTGCGACACGCTGTTTGCTGGCCGCCGTCTTCAGCGTCGATGATCTGGCCACGCACACGCTGACCGGCAAGCCATCGCCCGCATTCTATGGACGTGAGCGTCCAGCCAAGAAGATGTTGGACCAGAGTCGTGTTGATGACATCGTTGTCAGTGTGTGCAATCGCACCGGCTGCAAGGAGCGTCACATTAGGGCCACCATTACCACCAAGTGCGCCGATACCGCCAAGAAATACAAGCGACACGCCAAGAAGGCGCTCAACCTCAACAACAAGGCCATAGACGAATGAATGGAAGATAATATGATATGGATACAATCCAGCCCAGTCAGGATATAGCTATAAGGTTCATTATAAGAATTATAAAGACTTTCCAATGCGAATAAAAATGCTCAGCAAAAAGCAAATTTTATTGGTGCCATGCCTGCCACAGCCTTCTCCTCCTATTCTCGTTAACAATATAAACTAGCGAATCGTGAAGATTACTTCTTGTTCGGATTCCAAGCCTCCACCTTGGGAGGCGTTGTAGTGTATGGCATGTATGCCTCTGTAAGAATATATAAAATTTAGTTTTTTGTTGAAGAAGATTCGAATCTCAATTTCAGAGTTACCCTTGGTGCCAGACAGATTTTCACTGTGATCCGCAATCCATTTGTGTTTGGGTCGGCAGCCATCGCGAATGGGTGGCAAATCGGTCTATAGACAAACAATACGAAATGATTATTTCATAAATAACAATCCCACAAGGCTGCAAGCCCACCTTGTAGTGCATCCAGCCGTACCATTCGGCGGGTATTTGAGAGCCATCGTACTCCATGTTGACATGCGGCGAGTACTCAACCCAGCGGTTTCTGCCATAGAAATAGTAGGGATTCTCATAGTACCTATTGCCGTACTTATCGATGCCAATTAGCTTGCCCGTCTTCAGGTCATCATTTCTGTTTGTTTTCATTGGAATTTAAGAATTTAGAAACTTATATAAGAGACCGATGCGCATAGGCTTACCTGTATAGCTTTAAATATGCTTGCTTAAGTCCGCCAGCTTCGCGTATAGCCTGAAAGAGCCTGCCTAGGCGATTAATACCTAGAAATTTTGCCATTCTACTATCCATTTGAAATAAAATATTAATAATTTTCTACATTTGTGATTGAAAAACTTACGTGCGAAGCAAAACAAAGTTGCCACTACGTTTAAATCTCTATGTTATTGTTGTGCTGCCAGGGCTGCACACATTTATACCCGGTGTTGGCTAACAAACCACAATATATATATTTTTTCACATTTTGCAACCCTGCACTCACATCTGTTCGGCGATTTGGTGTTTCGTGAATCATTTCACTGGATAAAAGAAGTAGAAAAACTACAGTTTTGTGAATAAACTCACATTCAGCATGGCTAAAAATACTTCAAGCAATGCGTTTCGGAAAATTGATGTCGATCAGTACAACGAAGATAATTTTCGGGAAGATGACGGCGTCGACAGCGCCGCTGTGGGCCCAGATGAGAACGAAATCACATCGCTGCTAACAAAAGGCAAAGGTGTCGAGGCGCTGCTGAGTGCGCTCCAGAATGCGCCCCTACGCTGTAAGAACCAAAACGTCAAGGTAGCGCAATGCGTCAACATGAAACATATCAAATGCTTATCACCAATAATTCACTCACTCAATTCTCAGGACAACGCCCTGAACATAACGTTGCGCGTGCTGTTATCTATCAAGTCAACGCAAATCGATCAGGCTATCGATTCGGTGGAGCAGAACGATCTGATCGATGTGCTCATGAAATATATATATCGAGGATTTGAGACACCATCCGAGGGCTCCAGCGGGCATCTGCTGCAGTGGCACGAAAAGGCGTTCGCCAAGGGCGGCGTTGGCTGCATTGTACGCGTGCTGTCCGACACGAACCGTGCTTAAAGGCAACATTGTTACAGGGACAAACAACCACAAACATATATAAATTAGTCATAACTGTTGTAGTTTCTGCCAAGGATGCCAAGCCGTTCTAAACACCCGAGCCGGAACCCGAGCGCTAGTTTGATTTTTGCCACAATTACACAGACAAAAAGTTTTCCAAATTAGATTTTAACTCGTATTCAAGTATTAAAGTTTTTATTACAAAACTGCCTAGTGTATTCCTCTAGCTGCTAATCAAGCAACGGAATCAAGGATAAAACGTAAATAAAAATATGATTAAAACCTGGATTAACTTGAACACAAACATTTGGTGGCGCAATCCAATCAAACTTAATTAAGATTAGCTTTCACTCGCTCACAGAATTTAAAGAGGACAAATTGAGTTAATTATTTAATCAACCGTTTTTGATTTTATTTGACTATTCAAAAATGTAATAGGTGCTTTGATTAACTTAAAACAAATCGATCGAGCGATCAATCACGATGACAGCCAACAGCGGCGTCATCTCACATGCAAAATGGTCAAATGGATTTCAATAAAGCTGTTGAAGGAGAAATGCTAGCAAATGCTTTATGATACTCTATGCTAACTCTGCGCGGATGACTCTTCAAATGCAGCGATAAGGAAAACGAAGAGAAATGTTTGAAAAGTATATATAGACTTAAATCTAATATAATATATGGTCTGGTTTCAGAACTTGGTACTATATATGAAATGTGCTAATGTTCTGGGCAAACATTCAACAAAGCGGAGAACTTCTGTAGCTGTAGCTGTATCTCTATATGTAGTAGTAGTTGTTGTTGTTTTTTCAATAAATAGTGCGTTATAATTGCTTGGGATCTGCCAGCCGCAACAGGCTTCACTGTCATAGCTCTGGTTAAAGCACTCTACCACATGTGAGTCTCTCGTATTTCGCTAATAATATGATTCGCACGAGTGAGCGCCTGCAAAATAGACAAATTAATCAACAATCTAAAATTTAGCAATAGTTTCTTCAGTCACCTTCAGCATATCCGCTGCCTCTTTTCGGCGCACCGCAATGTGATCGGACTCGTTTAGTAGCGTCTCAGCTTTGTCCGATTTATATAGGTGCGTGACTAGCTCACTTTGCAAGTTGTCCTTAACGTAGTTAACCAAAAAGTGCATAATCGCCTTTGGTACAGAGTCTTGTATTGATTTGCGCACAATATAGAAGTACGATTTAATCAGCCGCTCTGTAAAGCATGTCAAAGGATTAGCTAATGAGAGGAGACAGTTTGTTGCCGGATTAAACTAACCAATGACATCGCAATCCCTTTGCTCCTTATCTGTGAGTCGACGTGGATTAGCCAGAGCCGGCACATCGGGCAGCAGATTAACAGGCTTCAGTGGAGTTATATTGTTGTGCACTGGCGTATTGCTGGCCGAGTTCTCAATGCTATCGGGACGATTGGGCGCAGGTGGTAAAATATTTGATAGCCAAGAGCCCGTTGAGTTTTCGCCAATGTGATTCTGCAAAAATAATAACAATTAATAATTCTATTTTGAAACTTTTGCGTATAGGGTTAGCCAGTTGATGTAGTCTGATGTCTAGGGACTGCAGCTGTGGCGTGCTTATTGACAGTTAACATGATTGATATTTGGATTAAAGAGTTTGAAATGATTGCGTTACGCGAATATAATAGTTTGTCGTCACAGTGACACGAGGGAGAAAGCATTCACACCGACGCTTACATACCCTTGACAAAAGCAGCCCATAAAACGTTGTGGAAATCTATGAAAATAAGAATCAGTTCAAAAAGTCTTAAATTACCTAATTAATGTGATAACAGAGAAGCCGAATTGGTTGATTTATGTCAAATTTGAATATTGAATAACTTTTTGGGCACATGAAAGTGTGTGATATGCTAATCTTATCTTAGACAGCTGAACTTTATAAGCGACTGCGTTCACAATAGTTTCTGGGAAAGAACTCTTTATGATATTATTTTATACAGATTTAAAATATACATTTGCTTGCAAGTTGGCTCTAGCAGTTACTCAGCTTCTGATCAGCTTTGCCTTAGTTTCTGATCAATAATATTAATAAAACTGTGGGCTCTCACAATATATAAACAAAGTGATTTTACATAAGATTGTTTCTTTGCACTACTTTACACAGTTTGTGATAAATATACATAAATAATATCTTTTGCTTGGCATCTCTATTGCTAGTTTTATAAATTAAAATCTTTCCTATAAGCCTTCATTTAATAACCTTATATGACACATGTTAAAACAATCTTTACCTGCTCATGAGCATCATTTTGTTGCTGTTGCTGCTGTTGTTGTTGTTGTTGTTGCTGCAGCTGCTGTTGTTGTTGTTGTTGCGTTTGCAGCTGTTGTTGTGACTGTTGCTGGCCCTGTGAGACCGAGTTGTGGGTGGAGACCTGCGGCGACATTGTATTACGTGGCGTATTCGTTCGACGTGACTGCGCAAAGGGATCGCTGTCGGTCTTAAGTAGACTGGGCACCAGTGCGGCTTCCTTGTGGAAATCGGGATGCTTGGTATTGATATAGGCCAGTTCGATGGCCACAATATTCTCGACCATGACATTGGTGGCGGGCAAACGACAACGCAACAACTGGGTCACCACATCGACAATCTTTTCGTGCAGCTTGGGGAAACTGCAAGGCAGAAGAGTGTGAGATAGGGTGCGCTTGAGCTATTGAGTTGACCTACCGCAGCATCTCCTGTTGCACTTCGTTGCCGCAGTGCTGCACAATGCGCTGCATCTCCTCGTGTATGAGCTCCACGCAGCGCAGCGAAGGTTCTTCGAGACGTCGAATTTGCCGCTTCACAAGCAGCTCGAATGACACCTCGGGCACAAACAGCGCTGGCCTCGGACCCGTTGCATTGCGTATGGCTGTCAGAATGTCCATTTTGGTCAAGCCCGCCAGCGGATGTATCGAGTCCAGTGTGCGCCCAAAGATCTCATGAAAGATATAGCAAAGGCGTGCGCCGCCGCACAGCTCTGTTGTTTCGATATTGCGCGCCGTGCCCTCAATCGTGGAGCAGTAGGCGCTGGAGAACTTTGTTATGATGTGCAACAGCGTCTGGCTCTTGTCCGACACGTCCTCGCCGTAGGAATTGAGCAGCGATTGGAATTGTGTGGACATAATGTTCACACGTGTCTAAAATAGTAAAAATCATATAATATACCAGAATATGGAATATTGTTTTGGAGCTCCACCTTAAGATCGGGCAGGCAGTCGCGTATGTGATGCATCAGCAGGCGATTTAGCGTCTTGGCCAGATAGGGTGTGCCGTTGCGCGTGGCCAGCGTGGGATATTTGCGCTGCAGGAAGGCTGCCTCATCCTTCATTTGCTCGTCGATGTCCTTCTTATCGATGATGTCCTGCTGCGAGCGATTCATCACACCAATGATGCCCAGCTTGACGGGTATGACACGTCCGCACAGTATATCAATGGCATCGGTGCCGGCATCCATGAGATCCAGTTTGGTGACCACGGCCAGTGTGCGCCGGCCATCGGGATCCACATCCTTGGCCAGCTTGAGAGCCTCGCTGGTTGCCATGTCCGTATTGGCCGCTGTCACAGCCAGAATTATTGAATTCGGATTCTCAATGTATTTGACAACCAAATCCTTGATTTGGGCTTCAATATCCTCGGGCTGATCGCCGACAGGCACTTTGGTAATGCCTGGCAAATCGACCAGGGTCAGGTTAACAACACGTGTCGAGAATATCTTCAGATTGATGGGTTCCGGGCAGATGCCCTTGTTGTTGCCCGCCACACGCTCCGTTTCGTTCTCGATCTCGTGACGGATGTCATTGAAGTCCGTAAAGCATTTCTTTGTGTGCAGAAAACGTCCCCATTCCTCCGCATTGACAGTGCCTGCAGAAGCGAGAGTCAATTTTTAAATATCTTTCATAATATTAATTTTCTTCCACTCACCATTCTCCGCTGAGCGATTCTCGCGGTCATCGAGCGGACAGTAAATCAGTTGCAGCACCAGCGGGCGGCGCGTGACGATGCCTGTGCCTCGTGGCAGAAACGAGCGCCCAACAACGCTCTCGATGACGGAACTTTTGCCTGAACTCTGCAATCAAATACCAAACAAAATCAAACGTTTCAGAGTGTATATAACCGCTCTTATATCTACTAGTGCAGCCAGGCAGCCAATGCTCCGATTAGCCCATACGCCTACTTTCTTATCTGCAATCTATACACGTTGACCACTCGATCTGGACATGTGCTGTGTCAGAGTTACTTAATGTATAGAGCAGCAGAAATGCGAGCTTCAACTGTATTTGGATTGTATTAAAGCAGCACTTTCTATGTGTTGAAATTAGCATTGTTGAGAGCTAAAGTTCATTGGGGTTTGTTGCCCTCAAGTCAGCTTACACTCAGAATAAAGCCTCTGACTTTATTGCTTTTAATAATCAAGGCTTTGTTGAATTCACAGCGCAGCTGCCCGACAAGACTCTTTAAAGAAACATTAACTCGTTGACGAATCAAGATCTTTTAAAAATATAGAAAAAATGTTTTGAATTCGATCTATTATGACATTGTCTTTAGTAGGGACTTGTGGGTTTGTTGCCATAAACCTAACATTCTGAATCATGATTTTGCTTTTAAGATTACTTTTATTAACCTGGGCTTTGCTAAATTTACAGAGCAGCTGGTCAACAAGACTCTTTAAACAGATATTGCGCTGACAATTTAAGATGTTTTAAAAATCTAAAAAGGGTTTTAGTACAGAGTATATACTATATACCTATATACACCTATAATATAGACCTTTTCTGGTTATTTTTTAACAGGGATTTTTAGAGGAGATGACATATTAGTTGTTGTCTTTGTTACAAGTCATTAAAAATAGTCAATGAAACCACTTTTAGCCAAGTGTACTTGAGCTAATAACACATTTCTGGTTACAGATCTTAGGTTTTGTTCTAATGGTTACAAATATTATTAGCTTAAGGCTTATAAATATCATATAGTATATTGAAATTAATCTCAATTATTGAACAATCAAGCTAAAATTCATTTAAAATCAGTTCTGCAACAAAATTAGGTCAAACAGAGTGCTGGCAAGATATTCCATAAAGGCTCATGCTGAACTTCTTTACTCAAATCCAAAGGTCGGCTTAAAAGCCAAACCTCGAACCCAGGTTTATTGAACTACGACTGATCTAGCTGAAAAATGCAACAGAGATTAATTAGTTATAGATTTCATAAGAGAGTAGTTCTAGAATCATAGCAAACTTGAATATGGCAATTAAGCTCTAATTGCAGCTTTCAACCGATTATCAAAACCAACAAATTGAAACTGTATAACAATGTGAATGTGTGTGCGTGCGTCATGTGTGTGTGTGTGTGTGTGTAAGTGTTTTATTGTTGTTGTATGGGAATGTGTCACAGCAGCTGCTTTTGTTCCATTTACTGTGTAGAATATCGATTTTTCATGTAGCCACAAAAACCAGCTGCGCTCGCAGTTTAATTATATAAACAAAATCAGAGATATGAAACAATATCTTCATTGCATTTGTCAGCAATTGAAAACAATTTGTTATTACGTGCCGGCATTGGCAAGCGCCAAACAGGAGCCTGCCTGCCCCGTTATATAATGGAAATAGCGTTTTGCGTGCGTGCAAAAATCTGAAGACTTCCATTTTTGGTCAGCTGTCGCTTTTGCTTAAACATTATTTAATATTCTCTTCCATTTGGTCGCTCACAGTTGTTCGCTGTTGGCTGTTGTGCTTACCTGACTGCCGAGTACAACAATTTGCGGCAATTGTATTGAGTCAGAGCCGACGGTGTTGAAGACATCTTGCAATTTGTTGATAACTGGAATAAGCGCTTCCATTTTTCAGTCAGCAGGCAGTAGTGGGCACGTTGTAGCTCGCTCTCTGTCACAATTCACACAACAATTTGTCTAAAAAGCCTATTTAAATTCTAACACATTAATACTACGCGCTGTTGCGGATTTGATTGACGCGAGAGTGTGTGGTAAAATTTTTTTGCAAATTTTGACAGGGCTGAACAAACGTTGACCCCCCTTGAGTGCTGCCAGATCAATGAAATGAAGTCGTTTATTTTTCAATCGTTAACAGCACCGATAAAGTCAAAAGAGGCAGCATAACTCAAATTTAGTTATTTATATATATTGAGAAAAAATATTAAATACACAACAAATGGTATTTTAAGAACAACTTTGCACATATGGCAATTTAAATATATGGGCAGGCAAGGAATTTATACACTTTACAGCACTGTTTGAATTGTGCGCGCCACAAAAAAGTAATCGATAACTTCGTTGGCAAAAGAAAGCCCGCGTTATGAAATTGTTTAAAATTGAAATTCTTATCTTATCATAGACGTCTAACTTGTTGCGCTGTGAAAACAGCTTAATTTTTATACGTATTCTATATTCAAGTAATGAAAGCAATCTATTTAAATTGCTTATCACAAAATAGTTTAGAATTTGAAATGAAATTTCATTGAAGTGCACAAAGTTTCGTCTTGCTCTTTGCGTCACTCTTTAAGTGAGAGATAAACTGAAAATTGTAGAGAATTGAGTTTGTAATAGCCCCACAATCACAAAGACAACCGTTGAAGCCTCAATGTTCGATTGCAAAATTTAACAAAGTGGCAGGCAACAATAGATTGCAGCAATCTCCATGCTTCATTCAATACCCCGGTACTTATCCGTTCTACGCTTTTATGGATTTCAGTTTTCTTTCTTCTCTCTTCTCTTCTTTTTTTTTTTTTTTTGGCTTCAGACTGACAAACAAAATGTGTGGTGTATGTGTGCTTCATTGTGCAAACTTAATGATATGGGCCCAGCCAGTGCGAGTACCATGTCCATGGTCATGTCCATGTCCAATATTCACACACACACACACACACACACACACACAGACACATAGCCACACACACACACCACAATTCACAGCGCATTGTCGGCCCATCTCAATATATTCAACTTTGGCTTTAGATAAAAAACTGTGTATGAGCTAGGAGCAGGAACTTGAGCTGGAGGCAGCAGCAGCAGCAGCAGCAGCAGCAGGCAGCCAAGTGGTCAGAGGCATTGCATACAAACAGCAAATAGCAAATAGAAAATAGAAAAGGGACAATCGAGCTTGCCTCACAAGTGCCTTAGATTTGCATGTGTGCGTGTGTGTGCGGTTACTAGATTCTCAATGGTGGGCAGTGGGCGTGGCACCGACTTAGTTTGCTACACGAATTGGTTGGCAAGCAACCGATGTGTGTGTGTGTGTGTGTGAGCAACTCATCTGTCGATTTTATTGTTGTATGCATATCAAGGATACTCAAGGATGCTTGTCGCTAGGCCCAGTGCATTTAAAATTTGATAATGGCCCCAAAATGATTGCGTATATTCCATAGTATGCATTTTGACGTTGATTTTGCCTATTTGTTAGCCAATTCACATTGCTAACCCTTTTGTGCTCAGCTAATTAATTGAATCGATAAATACATGTTCAATCCCCATTTTGCATGAGCTTAGCCAGAATCGTGCTGCTGCAACTGGACAGACCTTTCAGCTGCCGTATAGAAGAATGGGGTAGCTTAAGCTGTTTAAACAGCAGTAAGCTCATTTGGCTGGGCTTTTGTTGATGTGAGAGCTTTTGGTATGAATACGAATATTGTATTTGATGAAATTTATATTATTTGATGACTGAAAACAATATATATATATAAAGTATAACATTTTAGGTAATATTGCTGTCAGCTCAGCGTGCTTTCATATTCGAATATTGAATTTGGCTAGAAACAGAAAGATATGGCTCAAAAGCAAAGCTTTTTTTATGCCCCCAAGTATGTAGGAATTTATATACTAAATTAAATTTGAATTTTGGTTTTAAGGAAACTTCTTCATTCTGTAAGATTGAAAATAAGTTGAAGAAGCTTCATTAGAGCATTATCGAAACTAGAAATTATTAAAGCCTAAAATTTGCATACATTTGTTTTCAGGTAATACTTGAATGAGGTTAAAAGTTCATTTAATTCTATAAAACAGTCATTTAAGAGTTATCATTAAAAGATTTTTCCATATTGTCAAAAAGATTCCCAAGTTTTTTAAGATTAAGTTGCCAAAAAGGTAGCAAACAAATAAATATAGTATATATTATACATACTTTTAAGTTAAAAGAAAAGAAAAATAAAAAAAGAAAAAACAGGCACTTGAATTACTGCATTACATGTACATAATTGAAAAGAAAGAGAATGGTGAAAAAATGAAGTAATACAAGTATGCAATCAAACCGAAGTCACTCAAACGACGAGCGTCGGCTTGGCATGATTAAGCCGATGAGCTCTGAGAACGAAAGAAGCATGCTGAGGAGTAAAAGAGAACGGAGAAAAGACGAAGTCGTCAGAGCATGCAAGTTACTAAAATAAACGTTTGAATAAATTTCTTTGTCGCAGCGAGGCGACTTGTTTATTCCAATATTCCAATGCGACTAAACTTACAAAATTGAGCGACTTCAATATCAATTACAGTTGCTCTCGAAAACCTCCGTTATTGAGTCTTTTTTTGCTGTTAAACTTTTCTTATTTTAACTCACACGGCCAACGCTTCAAATGGCACCACAAGAGTATGAGAGATGGAGGTGGAGAAAATAAATAAGGAAGTTGAAGATCAACAAAATTGAGTGACTTCAATATCAACTACAGTTGCTCTCGCAACCTCCGTTATTTGTCTTCTTTTGCTGTTAAACTCTCTTATCTTAACTCGCATGGCCAATGCTTCAAAGGGCAGCACAAGAGTATGAGATATATAGAGAGAGAGAAAATAAGTAAGGAAGTTGAAGATCAACAAAATTGAGTGACTTCAATATCAACTGCAGTTGCTCTCGCAACCTCCGTTATTTGTCTTCTTTTGCTGTTAAACTTTTCTTATCTTAACTCGCATGGCCAACGCTTCAAAGGGCAGCACAAGAGTATGAGAGATAGAGAGAGAGAGAAAGTAAGTAAGGAAGTTGAAGATCAACAAAATTGATTGACTTCAATATCAACTGCAGTTGCTCTCGCAACCTCCGTTATTAAGTCTTCTTTTGCTGTTCGACTTTTCTTATCTTAACTCGCATGGCCAATGCTTCAAAGGGCAACACAAGAGTATGAGATATAGAAAGAGAGAGAAAATAAGTAAGGAAGTTGAAGATCAACAAAATTGAGTGACTTCAATATCAACTGCAGTTGCTCTCGCAACCTCCGTTATTTGTCTTCTTTTGCTGTTAAACTTTTCTTATCTTAACTCGCATGGCCAACGCTTCAAAGGGCAGCACAAGAGTATGAGAGATAGAGAGAGAGAGAAAGTAAGTAAGGAAGTTGAAGATCAACAAAATTGAGTGACTTCAATATCAACTGCAGTTGCTCTCGCAACCTCCGTTATTAAGTCTTCTTTTGCTGTTCGACTTTTCTTATCTTAACTCGCATGGCCAACGCTTCAGAGGGCACCACAAGAGTATGAGAGATAGAGAGAGAGAAAATAAGTAAGGAAGTTGAAGATCAACAAAATTGAGTGGCTTTAATATCAACTACCGTTGCTCTCGCAACCTCCGTTATTTGTCTTCTTTTGCTGTTAAACTTTTCTTATCTCAACTTGCATCTCTCATCATGCAAGTCGTAGAGCATTGATGTTAGCGCGCTCTCATCATGTTCATCTTGGTTTTTGCACACAAATCAGTTTGAATGTGATACTCGAGGTGATCGGACGTCTTATTTTTCTTGCGCCAGCTCTGCGGAAAGAAGCCGTCGATTCTATCGCTAAGGAAAAATAGTTGCTCCAGCCAATTTTTTATTAAATTCTGTGGACTTGTGTAATTGTTTTAGTTTATAAAAGTTGCTTAAATATTAAATAACTATTATATTTTATATAAATCATTAGCCAGGAATTGAACTATACTTTTTAGGTTCTTTATTGAATTTTTGCAAATGGATTTGGTTAATATATAGAAGAACGTAAAGAACTATTTTCTTGATCGAATAAATAAATTTATGTTCAAGTGCTTGAATTGATATATTATATTTATAATATACTCATGAGTTGTTAATGTGGCTTAGCCTCATTTATTAACATTTTAAGGAAGATTATCTACTCTAAGACTATTTTTACTTGAAATATTCCAACTAATGTAAGTTTTGTTGAACTGGCTTTAAACATATTTCATTGCACAAAGATAAAATGTTCGTAATAGTTAAATTCTTATAAATTTGTCTTCACTTGGCTGATTCATTTAAATAAAAACGTCTTTCTTGCTTCACAGGATTAATCTATGGGCTTAAGTTTTAAGCCAATGTCATGAAGTGTTTTCTGCTGCTGCAGCTTCAGCGCATGACTTGTGCCCCGTTGAACTCAAAGCTTCCAATTAGCACAGGTTGGACAAACACACACAAGCACACACAAACACAAACCAACACACACGCACACACTCACACACATAGAACTTGTGGAGTGAGCATATTTAAATATCTCATCAAATTGACATTGTTGGAGCAAGTTTTCCATTTGCGTTGACAACTTGCCGAAATATGCGCAATGCTGACGACATCTACATTCAGAAACTTCTCGACATTTATTGCCTAGAAATGAGAATGTCCTGTGCTTCAGCCAGTGCCACAGCCTCAAAACTCAGCCTCAGCCATTGTCCTTTGCCCTTATGCTCTATGCTGCTAAATACATTCCAGCCATTCTCGAGGTGACTGAATATTAATTTGATAATTTTACGCTCGAATGCAAATTTGGTGTCGAGTCTTTTGCTCTCTAATTGACTGACGAATATTTAAAATATGAATTTCAAATGAAGCCCAACAACTGTCCTCTGTCGCATATACTCTGTCCTTGAAGCTGTGTGCTCGTTTTTTATACTCTAAATAGAAGAAGGGATTTTACGTTATAGGGTATACGGAATATATAGTATGTGTGTTTGCTTGTCTGTATAAAAAATAGAAAATGGTTTTATAAGGTATACAGAATATCATCTTTTCATATATTTGGATATATAGCTATAGGAAATCTTCTTGTTTTAAGCACATTTCGAAGACTATAAGAGCTAAGTACCCCAAATTTTTTCTTGTTTCGAATCTCTTTGAATTTACCTCCCAGGATATCTGATAGCTGTGAACTTCTGACTAATACCCACATAATTAGCCCAGGACATAGTTATATTTAAGTTTGGGATTAATATACCAAAATTGACTTATCTTTTTAAGCATATCTCGAAGACTATAAGAGCTACAGGCATCAAGTTTGGTCTATGAGTGCTTGTAAAGTATAAACACATAAAATATATTTCCTTTATTAAATGCTTGTCCCCCAAATCACTATATTCATTGCTTAGTACATCTCCTAGTCGCGCACGCCCTACTAGCACGCTCACAATTTACGCTGTCTGGGCTTAATTATGTTTGGGTTTGGTTTTTTGATGCCGATGCTGCTGCTGTTGCTGCTGCTGCTGTTGCTGCTGCTGTTGCTGCTGCTGCTGCTGCTGATGATGATGAGGTAAGCGATAGTCGTCTGCATTTAGCTGTTGAAAATTTCGCCAATGTCAGTGCATTAATCATTCGAAAGTAATTTAACGGATTTGCATGCGTTGCAGAAAACGATAATTTTCATCCATCATTTTCAAGTGTTTCCGCAGGATTATAATAGCCAGATAGACAGCGTGCACAGAGCCATAGTCAGACTCAGAGTCAGAGTCAGAGTCAGAGTCAGAGCCACAGAGCACAAGCATCCTGCAGACAGGCATTCATTCTGTGCTGTTGCCTTTGCCTTGCCTTGTCTTATGTGTGTCTGTCTGTGTGTGTGATTGTGTATGTGTGAGTGTTTGTGTGTGTGTGTGCGTGCGTGTGTGTGTGTGCTCATTATCCATTGTCGTCGTCAATTATTCTTGTAGTACAGCACTTGTCGAGCTGCTCTCTGGGTAGCAGCGGCTGCAGCTTTTGCATTTAGTTGATGAGCTCGCCTTTTGGCGACCAGAACTTCAGCCTGCCCTGGCCCCTTCGACAGACGCCGCATGCTCCGCGTGATTTATGTAGCAGGCATTGCTCATTTTCTTGGCTCTTTCGTAAATAACATCTTTGAGCTGCAAGTTGATCAATCGACCAACAATTCAGTTCACTTCAGCTCAGTTCAGTTCAGTTCGGTTTGGTTTGGTTTGGCTTGGTTCAGTGTTGCGTATTAATATTACGTATACGATGTGTGCAACGGCCTGGCAGCGTCGGTTTGATTGTGCCTGCCCACAATTTGCAGCAATAATGAACTTTGATTTTGGCCCACTGCACTTGCCTTTGTATTGTGTGTGCTACACTAATGACTGTTGCACAGTTGGTGGCATGCCGCATCAGCTTGGCTGGGTGTGGGGAATGGAGACTGGGGGATGGCGCGCATTGAACACTTGCGGCAAGAGCAACGATAATTTCACTTCGTTAACTCGAGATGATCGACTACAGTTGATTACTTCAGTTATTTTGTTTGTTTTTGAATAAACGGAACGTAAGGACATAAAGATGGAGGTCGGATATATAGCTATTCGGCTTGGTCGATATTGTATTCCTTGTGATAAAATTAGATTTGAAGACTTAGCTTTCTCAAACATGAAGTCAAGTTTTAGTTCAAATCTTGAGTTGATTTAATTTTTATTCGAAATTTGTTTTGAACTCGATTAATAATCTGTATCCTCTACTTATAGCTGATTCATAAAAAAGTAATTATATATCTGTAGATTCTTTTAAAATTTGTCTTTGAACATCTGTGCCTTCTTGGCGATTCTCATAACTAGCATTGAATGCTATAGGATTTATATTTATAAGAGAAGACGGTTTTTCTGTCCAACATTTCAGTCGCACTACTATTTTTATGAACACTTTTTCTCAGTAAGTTGTGAGGCTCATCAGGTCTGCTCTTGAATAACCATATATTATATATTCTTTTCCAACTATCAACTTGTTTATTAACACATTTTAATGAGTTCACAGAAGACAGTTTTTTATGTTCCCAACACAAACCTCAACTATTATAAACAGAAGGAGAAAAGAGAACTTGCCGATTGGGCAAAGCAACGCTGAGAGCAAAGCAGAAAGAAGCAAAGTAATTTAAAATAATAATTGCAAGTGTAAGTAGTGTGAGTTATATTGCTTTTTCATATTGCTTTTTGGGAGTTTTGGCAACATTCTTAATAGCTGAAATTATCGCTCATTTGGCAAGTCATTAAAACGTCCAGCCGAAACCAATTTATGGCAATTAGCAACTCGAGCTAACTGCTATCTAGCTAGCAGCTGGAATATGAGTCGATGTGGTGCTGGTGCTGGTGCTGGTGCTGGCGCTGTTGGCTTCAACTCAATTGGAACTTGGTCGACTTGCAGCGTGGCAGCAAGGCGCAGCAGCAAAAAGTATCTGTGAAGTTTGCAAATGTCGCTGCCAAGTCGTAGTTCATAATTAACTAGGCCAAAAGGCTGGGCCAGAATGCCAGCTGGTAAATTATCAGGACGTGTCACACATGTTTTTCGTCGCTTTTCATGTGTTTAATTGAATTTCCAGAAATAAACGCATGTAGCGAAACGAAATTAGCAGCATGAATATATCTGATACTGTTTAAGGCTGTGAGTGATATGGGCATGATAGACGTGAGACAAGTTTTGTAATGGGAACAACGGGCATATTAAAAAAGTTGATATGATTAAGTATTAATCGCTTTTCTCTGATTGTCATTGTGAGAAATTTTTAAAATTTATTTATTTATTTATTTAGTTTTTAATCTGTGATTTAAGTTCACAAATATGATAAATATGGCTTTATATAGTTATATAATTATATAAATATATTTTTATTTTGAAATTATTATAATATTAAATTACAATTGGATTTATATTTAATTAATTTTATAATAATTTAATTTAATTAAATTAATAAAGTTAAATTAATTCTTATCTCATTTCTTAACTTTAGATATATCAATTATTAGATTTATAAATCTTTTTACTATATGTTTTAAAACTTTGCCAGATTATAGGGTATATACTCGTCGAACACTCTCAACTCATTAGTTGTGATAGAAATATTGGTGAGTAAAACGCATAATGTATAACCAGAGGCAGTGGAGCAAGTTGCGAGTTGCGAGCTGCGAGCTGCGAGCTGCGCGTTAAGAGCTGCGACCGACATTCAAGTGTAAATTTCACTTGAACTGATAATTTCACTCAATTTGTGCGCGCTGATGAGCAAAGTTTTCCCATTTGCATGCGACTACGTGTGCGGCCAAAGCCACGCCCCCACCACACGCACACACACACACGCACCAGCACAGCAAGTACCAGGCCAGAAAATAATACACTCTTTGGAGTGGCTGGGTGTTTGTGTGTTTGGTATGCAAGTTTCCATGCCAGGCGATGGCAGTTGTCGTTGTCGTCGTCGTCATCGTCGTCGTCGTCGTCTTTTCCTTTTTCGGCTCTATTGCTCTGATTTCTTTTTCGACGTCAGCGTCGTCGTCGTCGTTGGGGCTGACTTGAAGGTGCCAATTAGGGATTTCCGCCTCAATTACTTTTCGTGAGCACACGAAAACCCAAGTTTTGTATGATTTTCGCATGACAAACTTGAAACTTCTTCCCATCTAGCCAAAAACTGAGTGCTGCTTCCTCTTCCAGAGTATTTACTTCCTTCAAAATGTAATTGGAGCAGCGCCCCCGACCCAGCCACCTCAACCCCCGCAACGCCCCCTCAGCCCGTCAAAAAAACTCAAAAAAAAACTAAAGTTTTGTGCGTGCTAAAAAATTCGTTTGCATTTTACATGTTTCATCAGAAGCTGGTAAAATAGTTTGTGCGGCTCCAGCTCGAGGCGAATTGCTGATGAGGCAGTTCGTCGGCAAAAATCAAAGGAAATTTCGCGAGTTAGCGAGTGGGCGTATGGTTGGCACCGTCAGGTGCTTGAACATGGCATAGTTTCTAGCTGAATTTTACCTGGCAAATCATTTGCTGAATGTGACGAATGACATTTAGCTGACATTTGAAGCGCGTTGTCTCTTCCAGATGTCAGAGTTGATTTTGGCTAAGAGCCAGAATGTCATGAGCTGCACTACCCTATTTACCAAATGGAAATAAGTATATGCGCTGTGCTCTCTTTAGGCTGTTCAATGCATAAAAGCTCAACTCTTTTCTATAAATAATTTTAGCTAGGCACAAAATTCAAACACAGCAAATTTTTTAAATATTTTTAAAATTTAATTGAATGAATATGAATTGAATACTTACCGAGCAAGCGGTCTAGCAGAGCTGCTATATATATATATATGTATATATGTTTGCTTAATATTGAATAGTCAGGTTGATCTAGACGATCATTTTCGTACACAAACTAAGCTAAACAAGTTAGAGTGCTTCAGTCGAGACTGCTTAGCTCGTTGTTATCCTGAACACCATGATGAACATACGACAGTTACTATTCAAGCAGTCTCTACATTTACTTTCTTATTTATTATTTAACTTATATACTACATTTGCCATTTGCTCAAATAGCTCAGGCCTCTACTACAAACTTAAACTTAGCAATATAGAAAATTATGTTTTGCTTGTTCTACTGCTTTTGGGCAGCAAATTTATTCTGATTTGTACCTTCCGAATTTTCAAATTGTATGCCAAACTACAATATTTTATTAATATTGTTGAATATTTGAATATTTATATTTATTTAAATTTATTTATATTTTATATATATATATATATATGTTAATTTATATTTTATTTTTTATTTACTTTATTTTTATTTATATTGTTAAATATTTTTATTTATTTATGTATTTGTATTTATTTATTTATTTGTTGACTTTTGTTTTATTTTTGATTTTGGTTGGCCAGGCAGTAATATAAAAGTTATATCTGGTCCGACATTAAACTGAAAGCATTTGTTATTCCTTCACAGAATAGTCAATTACGGATTTTAGCGGAAGTTGTTTTTGATGAGGTGACATTTATGGTATTGTATTATATTTTCTATAATTATTATTATAATTAACTTTTTATTTTTTATAATTTATTATATAATAATATCTGGCTATAATTTAGAATAGACATTCCATCGTGTCAGTTAAAAGCGTTGGTCGAGCTTCAAGAAGTTAGAAAAACGTGTAAGGTCTTAAATGCTGTTAAGGATATGTGGAGAGTTAAAGATATGTGTATAAAGATATGTGAAGAGAGCTAAATGTCAACCAGTTATAATGCTGAAGAAGTTGGTCAGAAGAAAGAAGAGCCGTAATGCAACTATTCGAAGTGAATGTCAAAATGAAAACGAAATTGTGTGAAATAGCTGAAATTGCTGCTGTTTTGTTTTCATTCATTGAAACTTTTTAGTTCATTAAAATCTGTGCATATCTGTGGCATATCGAATCTCGCGAGCTCCAACTTCTCTTATCAAGTTCAATCCATCAGCCGCTGCTGCCGGCAACGTTGTGGGCCGAAAGACACGTGTTGGCTTCTTCGGGTTAGCCAAGAGACAGCCTCTTTGACCTTTTGTTGGCGTCAGGCTACGTTCCGGATAGCACTTAGGATTATTGCATCGCAGCGAATCGAATTATATTGCGGCAAGAGGTGAATGAAACTGAAGAAAAGTGGAACACTCACACAGCTGGCAAAATGTATGACGATTTTCATTTTGGCCAACGATTCGCTTAAGTGTAATTAAATTCGTCGCACTGCTCCGGCTTGAGGTCGTCAAATGGATTGATTTATGATGATGCCGTTGCCGCTGCCTTTGGCATTGCCTTTTACGTTCGACTTTGCCTTTGCCTTTGCCTTTTCATCAGGCGCTGCCTGACGAGGCATGACATAATAAATTGCCGTCGTCCTATGTCCTATGTCCTCTGACGACGATGACAACACACACATGACTTTTAGGAGTTGCAGCAGATTTTCGAAATTAATTTCGCAAAAGTTTTCGTTTTTTTTTTTTTTTTTTTTGCTTTGGTGTGCTTTGGTGCCTCTGTTGTGTGCTCTACTCACAACAGTTCGCATTCTATGCGTTATTTATATTTTATATTTATTATTTAATTTTCTTTTTGTTATGTACTTTTGCCTTTTGCTCTGTGCGCTTTGCTCAGCGTCTTTTTATGCTTGGCTGCTGCCAACTTTGCCTCCACTTTTACTTTAATATACACTCTTTTTAGAACTAAGAAGGAGTATATTAGCTGTGGTTTGTAGTAGTGTAAGGTTACATTAGATTAGGTATTCGAATATGAAAATGAGATTGAAGAAGCTGATCTTTGCCTAACATCAAGCAATGTTTATGTTGTTTACAGTGTATTAAACTAGTCAACTATAGCCGTTCTACTTGTTTTACTCTAAAGTTTAGTATTCAGTTTTACATACTGTAAGGCCTTACCATATCTGTGTCTATAACAACTTAAAGACCTACGTAAATTCTCTACAAAGCATCGCAGAGTCATGCATACCCATTCATCTCGGCTTTTTTTGTGCTGTGTTGACGGCAAAGTTTAATTTTTATTGTTGTTTGACTTTGTTAAATGATTTTTATTGCCTTTTCTTTTGGACGCGAAGGAGAAGCCTTTGTAAGAATTTAATAAAACTGCTGGCGACCATATTGCCTGGCAAACAAATGCACAATGCTCAAGCCAAACAATTTCAACCAATTTCTTCAGCCCGCCGCCCATCGCTCCCGGCCTAGCCATAGCCAGAGCCATTTATTGGTGCCTTACCTCGTGTACTCGCTGTATTGCCCTCAAGATATATGAGCGTCATTTGATTGTGCTGGTGCTAGGTGGGCAAAGCCAAAAAAAAAAAAAAAAAAAAAAAAAAATGTCGAAATGTGGAAATGTTTTGCCAATGTCAAACGCAAAAATGGAACTTAAATTTGATTCATAACTCATGCACCGCATTGCCCTTTCCGTATACGTAATCAAATTGAATCAGGTAATAAGTTAAGAGTAAGCCAACTTGGCCAAAAGCCACAACAAAGTCAGCCAAAGCAATTTGTAACCGCGCACTGCGCACAATTTCTCTTCTTCCACTTATTCTTCGTTAGCCACCCCGCCCACCTTTTGAGAACACGCCCACCACAAGAAAGGATCTCAAGTGCTTGATGTCGTGCAAAGAAACTTTTCGGCGGCAAATGCGCTGAAAATTAAATTAAATTTTTCAAAATACCAAACCTCATCAGGTGCAAATTTTATTAAATTTATATATATATATATATATATATATATGTATATATATATTTAGTGTATATTAATATATATATATATATATAATACATACCTCTATCCCGCTTCTTGCTAAGCGCTAAAGTCACCTGTCACCTATCCTATGTAGACGCTCTCCTTCACACCAATCAAAAACTTACCACATTTTGTATACCTCTTCCATTTCCCATAATATTTTGGAATACTTATTAATTTATTCCTAGTCGGATACTCTTCCTATTCAAGCCCACGTGATATAGTGCATTATCAGGCCTAGAAACACTAATGCAAATCTATTTATAAAAAAGTTTTCTAACTGGCAATTTAATCCTTTGACAAGCCCATTAGATTAATCAAGTGCACACAGATTGTGTTTAATAGCTTTGGAAAATCAACATTAGGCATTTAATGAGCTTAAGTAGTCGCAACGAGCTTAATTTGATTAAAATACTAAATGCTGAATGTGCAGAGATAACTTTTGCTAAACAAATCAGTCGCAAATTTTGCATTTACGCATTTGCAGCTACAGTTTTTGGCTGGATTAGAGTGGGCATAAAATTTAATTCAGTCTCACCCGCATTATTTATATTGTGATGACTATTAATGGGCGCTTGTTTAATTTGAATTATTTGGCATAGTACAAATTACGGTTGTCCAATGCGAGCTTATGTCAAATGGGATTTTCGCATTTCAGCTGTCAATTACAGAATGGCCAGAGCAACTGCAACGGCAACTGGCCTAGTCGGCTGGTCCATGATTTGTGGACATGAGACAATATGCTGAATTAAACAAATTGAACTGTATTTTATACTGCTAAATTGTATGAATGGCTGTCAAGCTATCAAAGCTAGATTAGAGAGACAACAAATTGTAAAGCTTCCCCCGGCCAGTCAGCCAGCCAGTCAGCCCGCCCGATGGCAGCGCCAATGAGCTTCATTCTAAATGCACTGTTCGTTGCATTTGTGTCAACTGTTTTGTGTTATGGATGCCTGCATCGCCCAGCAATATATCTCATACTGCATATAGACATATATAGAAAGTCGTGCGGCTGTGGCACACTGTGGCAACTGTGCTGTAGAACACAATGTATATGAGTACGCATTGCGTCATTACGAGAGATATGCCCATTGTTCAAGCTAAAACAAAGCAATGCCTTAGTGCCACTAGAGCGTCTCTCACTCTCTCTCTCTCTGCCTCTGTCTTCTTCTCTGTCTCTTTCTCTGTGTCTTTCTCTGTCTGTATTTCCAGCGACTTGGCCATAGTTTTAATCTCACTAATGGCAGCGGCTTTAGTTTCAGTCCAGTGCAGCGTCAGGAGGCCAGCAATTGTTCGGAATTGTGCTGTCAAATCAAAAGAATTACGCGCATTCCGTCAACCTTAAATAGAAATTGTCCCTGTCTTCAGGTCAAAGAGTCAGCAACTACAACATGCATTCTTAGTGAAAAGATGCGCAAAACAAAGACAGTTGAAATTATTTTAGAAAATGGATCTGAATGAACAAAGAAATGTTAAAAAGACAAAAATAGTGTACTAAAAATATACTTTTTTTCTTGATTTTGTCATTCTTATAACATAAAAATATTGGAAATGTTGTAAACCTATAGAGAAAAAGTTGTCGAAAAGTCGAAAATATTATGGTAGCTTGATTATGAATATACTTCCAAGATAATAAAAGCACACATGAATCAGAAACACATATATTTTTAAAAAATCTAGATTTTATATCAACAAGCTCATGTCTGCATGAGTATATATAGTTGAGGTTTCAAAGATAAGAGCAATTTCTTGCTATTGCTTAAGCCCGTTTCAGTAGTTCAAATTTAGAGTATTAAATGAGAAACCAGGTGTTAAAACTGCTTAAAATTCATACAATATTAATTACCTCATAAATTAATACTAATATGAATACTAATGAGCAAATTTGTTTTTGAATGAATTAATCTAGTAACATAATTTAAATAGACATGGCAGAAGTTTCTTGGCGTCGACTTATCGTACTTTTAGACTGGTTCAAAATAGCCGGCGGATGCTGATTGCTATTAGTCATCCAACTCAAACCCATTAACTGTTTGGAGGTGTGTTTGCATGCGAATTTGGTGGAAAAAAATAGTAAACAAATAAAAAACTAAATGTGCGGCAAATATTTGAAGCAAAGTAAACAAAAAAATAAATAAAAAAAAAACAAAAGAAATTTTGTCAACAAATAAATTTTTGTTTTAAAAAGCCCATACATTTTATAAGACTTGCAATTTTTTTTTATTTTTATTTTAAATTTATTAAGTAAAAGATGTTTTCAAAAGATTATCTAGAGTAGCTGATAACCGGGTCATCAAAGTTTATTTACGTTTCTCAAAACTGTTTGTTTGGTTCCAACTATGTCGCAATTCAGTTGAAACGTGACCAAATTTTGATTGAACGTGAATCAGCTATAGAGGAGACAAAGTGCTCGCTTGCTTATTGAGTATTCTGTTGTGTACATATATGTACTTAGATATTTGATAATGGGGACTACTCACACGTTATGCACCTGACTGCAAGGTGGAGTCCCCTTAAAAATATAAGTAAATACGTGAGTTATATTACGAAATTGAATGATTTAATGATTAAGCGTACTGAGTAAGGTAGTAGATGAAATTCCAACAAAATAAAAAAAATTTCAAAGAAAAATGATTTCATTTTTAGGAAGTTGCTGCTTTTTAATACTATTTATATATTAGCAATACTTATTAAAAATTGTAAGAGCATTTAGTTAGTATTTGTTACTGTACGCTTACAATTCTTAACTGGTTAAAGTTGACTAAGTTTTTATATCTAATTATAATAAATACATTTTTAATAATTGTTATTGTTTTATATTTTTATTTTATTAAATTTATTGCAAAAAATCAAGTCAACATTATGTTGATAAGCTTATCGGATTTTACTCTCAACGTCCGGTTTCTATCTGCAAATAATATGACTATGCGTGAATTTTTTCGGTAGTTATTTGTAGACGTTTCTTGACTTACTTTTTATATTCGCAATTTTTTTTACGCCGTGGCGTCATTTGATGGGAAGGTATATATATAAGTAGGAATCGTTGAGCGCTTCACAGTCAGCGCTGAGAGTTTTGACCTTGTGGTCATACAGGTTTCAGTCATGCAGCAAGGCATACTATTTGTGGCCACGCTGTTAGCCTTTGTAGCGTCAAGCAATAGCATTTTGGGTAAGTCGAGAGACAACTCTGTTTAACATTTTATATAATTTATATTTTGTATATTCCACAGCAGTAGATGATGAACAAGTGCGACGCCAGTCGGAGCCAACCAGCGTTGCGGCTCAGCTCGAAAGATGTTCTGTCCCACAGTCAATTCAAGAGTTGCCAAATATTCGTTTGCTATTGGTTTGGTATAGCGCCGATCAGCCCAGAGATCCCGTGGAGTATTTGAGAAATATTTTGACCGATGATCTTGAACTGCCTCAGTTGGCATTTGAAATAAATCGCGTTCGAGTGCTGCCAAATCAAATGATATTCGACATGTCGAGCAGTTTGTCCACACATTGGGTATTTCGGAAATATTGTAAGTTATTTGCAACAATTTCGGAATTCCGTTCGCAGGGCTATAATGATACAGCCTTGCAATATGAAATCCTCAAAACAGATTTAACCTTTCATAATTAGGAACTGTAGCGAAATAGCAAATTATTCAATTCATTTATTTACCTATAAAAGGTATAAAATTATAAATTATATTTGTTTATTATCTGCAAAGGCTTCATTAGATGTCATGAAGAGGAAAAAACTTATGTAAAACATAATATATAAAGTTAGTCTAATAAATAGCTTCTTTTTTGTTTTTTTTTTGTGGAGTAGCCACTACTATTTTCATGAACAACTAAATATTCATTTCATTTCTCATTCTCAACCCCTCAGGTGTATATGTTCCAGAGTTTGTCACAAACAAATATCTAAATAAATAAAAAATATGTTAAAATTTTAACGTTCGCTTCAAATTGCTTTCCAAATAATGTGCCCATCACAAATTTTTATTTTCCAACATTTACAACTCACTCGCACTACTATTTTAATGAACAGAGTTGCATTACATACCTGCATCATATTTATTCCGCGACTTGAATTAGATTTTCTTTGTTTCTTTGTTGATTTAATATGAAATTGTAGTTGCTTTACAAGTTCATTAATTTATCGTAGTCAAGGTAAAACAATTTAAGCTCGTGGAAAGCATAAATAAATTGTCGTTGTCCATGCGCCAAATCGCTTTGGCCCATCTGCGCACCAGGTGCACCGATCTGGCCATGGAGCGTAGAGCCAAATGCAATTAAGCTTTGCGCAACGTCAAAACGCATTTTGGCCCAGCATGTACCAGGTCAGAGTCGTTTATTGATGTCGTTGCTGTTGTTGTTGTTGTTGTTGTTGTTGTTGTTGTTGTTTCTGTATTAACTAGAATAGGGCTGCCTACAGCCTGTCCCCTACCACTCGGCTCGTTCTCGCGCTGCACACTTGCTTGTTGTCGAGCTGGTTGTACACGGCCGCAGCGAAGCAAAGGAAGGCGAGCGCAGCTTTACAATTTACACATTAATTATGAGCAGACATGTGTTGTAGGCGTATGCGGAGTTTGAACTGCGGCTGGCACCAGGACGAGCACCACGTCCTGGTCGCGGTAACAGGTGCCTACTCCCTGAAAGTATGCAAATGCAAGCAAAGCAAAATATGCTACCCCTCCCGCAGGCTATTTTATGGCAGCGAATTAATGAACGCAGCAAACGAGCAGCCGCACAGGCGACAGGAACCACTACGCACAGTGGACATTTTATACTTTAGTTGAAAAACATATTTTCTTTTAGTTTATGAATCAAACCAGAAGTCGTTGAATAAGAGAAATGAACCCAAAGAAGAGAGAAGATAGAATAGAGTAGAGAGATGAGAGTAGAGAGAAGATAGATTATAGCAGTCTGAAGAAAGAAAAGAAAAAGAAGAGAGAAGGCAACAGAACCAATAAATGAGATGAGCATTGAGTTTAAAGACATTAAAACATAAGAGATATATTCAGTCATAATTAGTTTCGGTTCACATTTATTTCAACAACATTTCCATGAATATTTTTATAATATCTGCTCCACTGTGCGATGCTTCAAATGCAGCAGGACTGCAGCAGAAGGACTTTGGGTGGCAGGCGCCGTTAGGTGGGGTCATTATTTTGCAGTCCCTGCTCGGGCGCCGGTTGCCCGGGTCTGCCTGCGGTCGATTCTGGGGTCTGTTTCTTGTTTTGTGCGTGCGCCTGCCTCCGTGTGCAATAACAGCAATAATTTATCACCCCGGTCAAAATTATGCATGGACTCAATTGTGCGTGAAATTAAATTTTAAGCGCAAACAAGACGACTTGTCGACTCGCCCTGTTTACTCCAATAATTTGGCTAATTTCACAACTGAAGCATTGCCCCACTGTACACACCCCGCCCCAAAATTGTCATGCTGCACATATTAATTGAATATATATCAAAGTGCTTATCCCATCTACCTGCTGCTCAAACACAATTAAAATACGTATATTTCTGGCTACGACTAGACATTGTCTGCTGCGCTGCTCGTGTGGCATTCGGGCTGAATGAATAGGCAGCATCTTGCACATGTCAAAGCTAAATATCTAAGTAAATTAAATTTCAGTTTCGCTTTTGGATTAAATTAAAAGAAATCTTAATTGGGCATAAAATACAGTTTTGGATTTCGATCAAATTGCCTTCATGATTTTGAGTGAAAGAAATTTTTACATAAAATTTATTAATTTATATAGTTAAAAATAAAGTAAAGAATACAGAGAAAAAAATAAGAATATATATTTTTATTCTTATATTAATTTATAAACAAATTGGAATTAATTTAGTTTTTTTTTCAAATAAAACAAAAATGTAAAAGAAAGTTCACAATATCTTTCACTAATATTATAAAAACTCTAGAACATACAATAATTAATAATAATAATAATACAAAGATAAGGAAATCGATTCAATAGAAACTTCAAACCGAAAATGAACTTTGATATTTGTTATCTAGAGCGAAGCTGAAGTACTGAAAAATCAAATAAAGGTTTATATTATATTAGTATGAATCTTTAATATAATTAAATATGAATTAAACTAATTATTATTGTGTATAAAACCATTTTATTTATATTTTTTCTTCAACGAATTTCGTTCAGTGTAATTGTGCATGTGCATAGTTTTTGCATGTGCATGCAAACTGAAAATTTTTCGAATTGGTTTTTTGTCGCCAAAGCTGCTTTGATTGCTTTAAAAATAATTTATTGAGTCAATTGACTTTGCTAGTGAAGTCCTTGCAAATAAACGCAATGCAATCTGAACTTACAATCGCCAGGGATACACACACACACACACACACACTTAGTTGTGTGTTGATTCAAAGGAGTTGCCTGCAAATGTAAGTGCTGTGTGCTCCTTAGTTTAGTTCAATTTAGAATTTATTGCGGCCGAGCTTCGTTCACATGGCTTCGGCTACATGATTCATTCACATGAATAGACACAAACACCCATACACACACACACACACACACACACACACATACACACACATGCACAAACTAAAAACTGGCCTGACAAAATGCAAGCTGAATCTCACATGTCAATCCAATTTGATGATGAGCACGATGTTCGGTCTGGTCTTCTTCTGGCCAGACTTTCGAACTTGTATTTCATTGAATATTCAGGCATTTGCTGGGTTTTTGCTTAATCAAAATGTGTTGTCCTTTGCATATTGATTCAAATAGTGCTGCTACCCATTAAAATGTCAGACAGATAATTGTCGAAATCGGTTATGCATGCATCCTCTAAGGGAACTCAACTGAACCAGTGTTAGTCAAACTTTGACATTAGGCTTTAAGCAACAATTTATTGCATTCAATAAATACTTTGAATACATATCACTTAAAGTTTACTTGGTTTAGTAGTTAAAAATAGTGAATTAAGCTATAGTTCTACTATACTATACTACTACTTTACTATAACATTCGATCTGAACAGGAATATATATCTACATATCTCTTTGGACTGTTTCCAATACAAATAAAACAAGTCTAAGTTCATATCTCATCGTCAGCAACCCCAGCCGCATTGAACAGCCACGTCTGTTAACATTCTCTGTTATTAACATAGTCTGTTAATAGTCTCCACAGACGGTTAGCAGCTCAGATTCAAACGCATTTAGCCACCACGACTGGTCGTAACATAGGCAAACGCAAAGCGACAAAATTGTTGCCCTGTGGAATGTAAACGTTTCTGAGTGCCAGGATGAAGCGGCATAGCGGGGGTTGGTGTTCTGCCAGCAAGGGCGCTTGTATAAGACTTTCCGTTGCGGGTTTGAGTAGCAATTGAAACCTTAGCCATGTCGCGTTTGTAAGCAGACAAACATGCGCTAATGTTAACAGCATGATTTACGTTATAATTTTTAGATTATTACCGTGGATATTTATGTGCTCCGATGTAAAAATGGAAAAGTAAAAATGATAGCCTTCAGTTCTTAGAGATATTTAAAGAAAAATATGTAAATAGGAATTGAAAGGCGAAATATGAATATCTAATATAACAATATATATATGTATATATAATATAAAATATAATATACAATAATTTTTAGACTTAATACATATGATTAAAATTTAATAGTATTAATTAAAGATTTAGAAAATTCTTTTTAAATAATAAAAATAATTATAATATAAAATTTGTTTAACAAAATAATGTTTATGCCAAGTTTTTCTGAATTATTATTTATTTTTTATATAAATACTAATTTAAAATTTTAATACTTTATATAGTTATAAATATATATATATATATATTTTTTTTAATAGATAACCCCATGTATAGAGTCTCTTTCCATTTGTATATGTACCTTGGCTTATTGCAATTGGAATTGTTGTGCAATAAATTTTGGTTTTGGTGTTTGGCAAAAATATAATAAATAATGCAGAAAAATATCATAAATAAGAAATCGTAAATCCCAATGCTGGGCCACAATTGAAATTTAGAATTTGGCAAAGAGCTTGAATATTTATGGAATTGGGCAATGGCGATGCAAGTGAAGTTAGTTGATGGCTAGGGACAACTATAACATAGTTATGGCTCCGGGGCTAGTTATCCGGCAACAATTATGTGACATTGATGACATGACAAGAGCGTAAAATGAAGTGAGAGGGCGAAGTGAACTGTGAGTTGTCCCCGAGGGTTAAATGAACTGCAGCTGCTGTGGCGTGTCAAAGGACAAAGGTCGTCGATGTCGCTGCCGCTGTGTCCGTTGCTGTGCATTTAATTTGCACTTGAATGGGAAATGGTAAAATAAACTGCACAATTACAGCAACAGCAACAGCACCAGCAGCAGCAGCAGCAGCAGCAACAACAACAACTACTACTGTAAAGACCTGATACAAATGGCGAACAATTTCAATTTGCTTTTTAAAACAGCTGCTTTGTTATTTCAGTTGTGGCCATTTCTGTTGCTGCTGTTGTCGTTGTTGTTGTTGTTGCTGTTGTTGCATGTTTGTTGGCTGATTGTCAAGTGACTGGGGGTGTCCCGTTGCCCTACCATCTGACACTTGTGCTTGCCCACCGTTGGCGGCGCTTAATTAATTTATTTAATTACGTACACATTTGCATACATTTTTAATCAGTTTGTAATTCAGCATCTCTGCTGCCCATTCAACATTTAATCATATGAAAAACGCAACTGTTTATTTTGCAGCAGCAACAAAGCCCAAAAAAGCCAAAGAGCTTTAAGTGGCACTCGATGAATCTGATCGACTAGCTGTTTTTCTGTAATTGGTTCTTGGTAGAAGACGAGCGCGAAATGCAATAGAAAAAGAATGGTCTATTGCTCAGTTTGAGTTTTCAGGCTTTCAAAATAGAGTATTTTTAAAATCGTGTTACTCTGTAATTAGTTCTTTTCATTATGTCAATCAAATATTATTAGATAAATAAAAGGATCGGGCTCCAGTTACTTATATATTAGAGCTGGGACTTCTATAAATGTTTTCTGTTTTAAGCCAAACTCTTTTTAAATTAAATAAATTTTTGGGTTAGGCTCAAAAATCGATTCATTATATATATTTATTGTTATTATTGTTATTATTATAATATAAATTGAATCAATTTCTTATTTAAATTATAATTTTTTTTAATTATTATTTACATTACTTCTAACTTAAATAATAATTGTATATAATTATCATATAAATTGAATCAATTTTCAATTAAAATCATAATTATCTTTTCCCAAGTCTGTATAATACTGCCATTTATAGCTATGCAAACCCCATTTCTGCGAATCAAACGCAGTATTTCAAAAGAATTGTTAGTTAGCGTGAGTGTTTTTTAAAAACACCTACCTTTGCATATACATATATATATATTATAGCATACAAAAGAGAATACACACAAAAAAAAACTCATTCAATTAGTATGCATGACTCTGTCTCCCTTACTCTCTCCCTTTCTCTCTCGACATATATTTACTTGCTTTGATTGTCACTCTTGTGGTTGCTGATAAGCAGCAAAATGAAATGCATAAATCAATTACGAAATTAAATTGTGTGGAAATAATCATAAATTGAGTTTTAAATGAAGTATCATTCAGATTTCAAGCCATGTAACTTGTGAATTAAATTAAATAGAATTTCGCATAAAAAATAATAATCTTTGTAAATAATATGCAAAAAAAAACCAGATTGTGAAAATTTAATAATCTTAATTACGCCAATTATGCAATTTGATAACAACGAGAAGCTCTCGCAATAAAAAGATACGTTTTAAGAACTAAGCCTAACTTACTCCAGGCTAATGCCAGCTTTTAACATTAAAAACAAAAAAGGTTTAAGACAAAAACAATAAAATTTGGCCATAAAAACCTAAATGAAGTGCGTCAACGGTTTTAGGTATCTTCTTATTCTTATTCTGTTTTTTTTTTTTTTATGACCGAAACCCTTTCATTATTTAAGTGCTGGGCGTATACTTGATGGCATTACGCGTACACCACGTGCACGCATAAATTTGGGTGCTTTATTTCTGTGTGTGTGTGTGTGTGTGTGTAATACATCCAATGCAACGGTATTTGTTATAATAATTGCATATAAAAATGTATAAATATATAAACGATATTAGTTTTAGACTTTGGCTGAATAGCTTTTGAAAATATTTTCAATATTTCCTTTTGTTCTATGCACAACTGCTTTTTTTTCGTATTTCATTATGAATTCAACTTTTGTGGGCACGTTTTTGGCACAATTAGTTTAATTAAAAAAAAAAAAAAAAACCTTTTAAAAATTCTATATGAACTGCACACAAAAGCCGCTCAGGCAAAGCCACAATTTGGAATTATAAATGCATTGGTAATTAATTACCTCGGCATTGTGTGCAGGCCTGACTGCACACAGCGTGGCCACAATTTTACAAAAAAGAGCGCACAAATTTTAGCTATATATTAAGAGAATTTACGGCTGAGCTGATGAAGATTAGATTAGGCCTATGCGGTTTTTACGTGTATCAGTTATGCGATTAGTTCAAGTATGAATTGGAGTAGAAATTAAAGGCATAATATGGAGACGGTGGGTAAGGTGCCCAGAAAAAACTGCGTTTTACGTGCACTTTGTGCGACATTGTAGACATCCGAAAATGTAAATGTAAATAGAGCAGAGTTTTGTAAACTAGAATTAAGGTAGTTCCATAAGTACAGTATCTATAAGCTTGAACATGGAACGCGTATAGGGACATAAGAAAAACACTTGCTCCAGCTATACGCTGTGAGAGACCGTGATAATAGAGATAGGTTAGTTTTAGAGGAAAACGAATAATCCTATTAAATAACAAACTTGAATAAAAGACGATTTATTTAGCATAAAGTTTTGTATCTGATTCATTCTAGATACTCTAGAAAAAATTGACCAAAGATTTTTTTTAACATTTGAGATTTTTTAATATCGAAGATATATATATTTTTTCAAGTAGGAATGGTCACTATACCTAAGATATACCTTATTTTGCGCCATAGTAACTCTCTTAGATTTTTATAAAATTTTTATTAGTGACTGAGATTTCATCTGTTGAATATAGAGAATGTAGGAACAATGTTCTGACTTCTGCCTCTCTTTCGCCGTGCCTCTTTTAACATTTGACATTATCTACTTCCCTTCGAACAACTAAAGTGCTCTGTTTGATTGCTAAAGTCCATAAAATATTGTTGGTCTGCATAAATATCGCTGGCTGCACAGTCCACGCTTCAACCAAGCTTGCTGTTTGCCTCACTTCTCACACAGAAAATATTTGGTTTGCGGTATATTTTCTTAAAATTATTTTATATTCATGTAGCTAATTTAATTGTTTGCACATTTTTGATAAACGTTTGAATCATTTTAATTGCAATAATTGAATATCAACAATTTTTTAATTGTAACTGACTCGACATGGAAAATTTATTTATAATAAATCAAATGCAATTTTGTGTTTGGCTGCGCTATTTAAATGCGAATCAAGCTTAAACCAATTTGTCTAGAATTGGCCATGAAATGCTGTTGTGGCTGTAATCCCAGCATTTGTAAGAAAATCATTTGCTCGGGAATTTAAATGAAATGCGTGTGTGTATGTGTGTGTGTGTGTGTGTGTGTGTGCGTGTGTGTGCGTGTGTGTAAATAAATATTCAAAAAGATTTCGCATGCGGCGCACATTTTGAATACATTTGACAATTTCTTGCTTTTTATAAGTTTTATATTTTTATTTTTCATTTTTTGTATTGTAAGAGAAATGAGAAATATTTGCATTTACTTGAGTAGCAGCGACGCCAGAATGCAAAAATGTAATTTCCATGAAAGAGCCGTGCAGAGCAGCGCGTCGCAGCGCAGCGCGGCCCATTGCCATTGCCATCCGAATTCAAAGTGGCTGCAAGTGCACAGGCATGCGAGGCAGCTGCCGAGCCACTGCATCCCGTTTTCCAGATTTTTCAGCCACTCAAATTTGTAGGCGGGGTGAATGTCGTCGACGTCGTCTTCGTTGGCGTCTATTGTGTGGGTTAGCAGCATTGCATTTGTATGCTGACAGCAGCTGCCTGCTGTTAAAGCAGATACAGCAGCACCCAAAGCAACCCAAACAGCCATCCTCTCAGCCACACACACGCACACAGCCATTCACGAATGCTTGTCGCATTGCATGAAATATTTGACTTTTGATTAAAGCGCCAACTCAAGTGTTCTGCTCTGACGCTGGAGCCATAGTCCTACTGCTGGTCCTAGTCAGTTGTCTGACTGTCTGTTGTCCTGGCCCGGAACCGGAGCCGGAGCCGGAGTCGCTTCGTGCTTGCCACTGTGGCACTTGACAAGATTCACTTGTCTCTCAAATGCATTTCATATTGTGTTGCATAATTTTGTGGTTTTTCTAATGTGAAATGTGTGCGCGCGCAAAACTCTAGCAATACAGCAACAGAAAAATGAAGTAGAAAATGCTAGCAGACGCCGCGGCTTTCGCAAAACTTTACCAAGAAGTTCCCACCAAGTTTTTGTCCTCGTTGTGGCATTGCACAAAAATATGCATTGTCTGTTGTCTGTTGCAAATAACTGTGCATGACCATGGAAAGTGTTGCTGGGTGGTGTTGCTCAAGCTGCTGCCTCGCTTATATACCCTGTATGAAAGTGCTAAAAATGAGCGGGTGTGCCAGAAGCACACAGACTCTCTGTCGAGTGTGTTCTTAAAGTAAACATAGAGTTACTATTTCTAAATTGACAATTTTTTAAATATTTTCTTTGAGCTCAACAAATATATATAAATTTTTATAAATATATAAAACTATTTAAAAATATATAAAAATATATCTATTTATATACAATGGAAATTTGAAATGTGCTTAGCTCATCTAAGTGCTAAGCAAAGAGTCTACATAGAGTATCTATGCAACAAGTATGCCCCTTTGGGTCTAAGAGCAGAAAGAATTTTTTATTTATAACTAAAATAAAGTTAATTTACAATCAGATTCTGTTGCATGTAATTAATTCAGTTAAACACCTCAAACAAGTAAATGTAAATAGAGTTAAGCAAAAGTTATAATAGTTGAACACAATTTTTCTGGTTATACCCCAAAAAATTTCAATCAAATAATGTTTCTCAAAACTCCCTCAAGTTTAATACTAATTAACAAAATAAAAAAGAATTTCAAAAACAAATGTTAAGCTTTAAGCTTAAGACATTTGAACTCTTTACAGAAAAGGGCATGTAATTCACAAACCCACACACTCATGCACACCCGCACCCACACTTAACAGATTTTGGTGGGCACTGCGACGAAAAATTAATCATACGCTCTGATTGGCAGCTCAGTAAAGGGGGTATGCTTGGGGTGCAGCGGTACCGCAGAAAAAAAGTAAAATATTATTGCTGAACACAAAAAGCAAATTAATTTTTCATAAAAGGCAAACCGCGAAGCTGGTTTTGGACGGCTGCCTGCCACGCCGCTGGTTACCGTTGGCAGCTCCTCAGCCTGCTTTGGCATCATCGGCATCATCATCAATGCGAAAAGGAGGTTGACGGTGCTCAAGCGGTTCGGCACTCACGCACTCACATTTGCACATGGGGCACACACTCACTCAGATCTCCACACGCATACACTCTCCGCCAGAGAGGCGCAATTAATTTTCAATGCGCGCTTTATGTGCCTCCATTGCGGTTCAATGGTATTGCGAATGTGGCCTCAGCTGGTTGCACAAGTGCACAGGAGCATGCTAATTGCCAAGCCAAACAGGTGGCGCGTCAAAGAGAAAGGTAAGGCAGGTGAGCGGCTGTACCCTTCAGCTCAGCTTGATCAAGGATTATTTTTCTCTTTTTCTTCCATTTTTACTTTTTTTTTTTTAATTTCCGCTCAGCTCAACTAATTGGGTTCGTTTGCGTCTTTCATAATTAGTTAACCGAACATGCATTTTCAATTGGAATAATAAAAATCAGCGGAAGAAGTTGTAATTGAAGTGTTGACTCAAACCATAAAGGAGATAAATAAATACTTTAAATTATAGTACGATGAGTACCAAGCCTCGCCGCCCGATGGCGCCACTATCGCAAGAGAAATTTACTATCGTGTATTCGGTATGTTAGCAAAAGTAAGTATGAAATTTGAATATTGAGAAGAACTAAGAGTATTATCTAGTCAAAGAGTCCCAACTAAAACAATTTAGTTTCACTTCAAATATTTATTCATTTTTGTGTAACTATTATTTTAGTGAACAAAGCCAAGTTTTTGGTTTGATAAAATTTTATATTATAAATGAAGAAAGTATGATTAAAAATATTTTATGCAAATTACCAAGATCATCATTAATCATCCTTGTTAATTAATCGGTCTTAGCATCATTACGGCATATTTCAAAGAGTGGTCATGACCTTGAAAACTGTACCAATTGATACCACGGCCACTGATGTTATCCCCATATTTTCCAGTTAGGTGGCTAGAGAAATCATTTCATTAGTTTTGAATTCAAAAAGAAAGGGAAACCTTTAATTTATTCTTACCTATCATGACATTTTTCATACCACCAGGCGCCCGTGTAAATGACAGCACAGTTTCGCGGGTCAATACCATTCGACTTGTCATAGGTCGAAAATTTAAGGCCATGGTGTTTTTTGAGTGAGTCCCCAGCAGAGCCTTCGGCCTTTCCCAGCGTGTGCAAGGCATAAGATTCCAACTCATCACCAATTGCGAATCTGTCATACTTTTCATAGCGCTTTTCACCTTTGGCGTCTTCTAGTAGCACAAGCAACTGCTGACTTTGAATGGCTGTTAATGCATGTATCTTTTCCAAGCCCAAAAAAAACTCTCCCTCCAGGTTGCCAAATCCATTTTTGTAGTCATTCCAATTCCTATAAAAGTCAACGCTGCCATCCTGGCGACGTAGAATGACAGTCCAGCCGGCGCCGTGATCATTTTTATCACAGACGACTTGAAAAGGCTTATTGCTAAAGGCTGGTAAACGGATCATGGCTATACCATTAGAAGCGGGCGCTGCTTCGAGACAGTTTCGTTTGTATGTGTCTATATTAATAGGATTGAGTCTCCATAAAATCTCTTCCAGCTGCTCTCCTTGCTTATCTTCCTCCAATCTATACATAAATTGGATATCTTTAGATTCTGTACTTAGTTAATGTTCTTCCACTTGAGAAGCTCACCGCATCTCTGCCAACTGCGACTTTATTTCAATTAACGCTTTAGTCTCATTTAAACCGTACATGACATCACAGTGAACACTATATAAAATAAATATAATGGCAACACAAATCGAATGAACAAACATCTTGTGGCCCACAAGTAACCGAGCTCTCGAGCTGACTGACCTAATCTTCTGGCGAGTCTTATATTTATAAAATTTTTTATGTGTATACAGAAGATAAAAATTATCGATGATTAAGTAAATATCAAATAATATTATCTGTTTCCAACGAATTTAAATTTTTTCATTGCTTATTTATCGACACAGAGTAAATACGAAATGAAAATGCTTATAGAGATATCTGTTCATTTCTGTTCATATCTATATTTATGTTTATAATTATATCTATAACTATATCTATAACTTCATCTATGTATATATCTATATCTACATCAATCAACAGTACTCTTCTTACTTTATCGTTAGGTTGTAACAACTGTAATAGGATATGCTGTCAATGTAGGTGAACGTTTGCTGACGTCACAGTTGAAAACTTATTCGCAATGATTGCGTTGTTGTCTGCCAAATTGAGCGCAAAAGCCTTGACAGCCCAACTAAATGAACCCGGGTACTAAGGGGTGGTGGGGGCCAGCTTTCAGCTTTCGGATAGGTCGTGGCTCGTGGCGCTCAGCTGGGAGCTCAGGTGCCATCAGTTCCGACTCGTTTCAGTTTGAAGTTTACGCTGTTTGACAGTTTCGGTTGTGTGGCAAAAAGTTAAAACTGTTTTGCTAAAAACAATGACAACGAATACCAGAAACCGGGCGCTGTTTTTGGGGGTAGCCGGAAAGCGCGTGGGTATAAATCGAAATATTATCAAGATGCCGCCAGGTCGCGCATCTCAACTCAACTGCTGCTAAATTGTTCCCCCATTCCATCTGCCTCTTTCTCGCACTCCCTCTTGATTATCGGGGCAAATATCTGATGTGGCAGAGTAAGAAAAGGCAGTTAAGCGTTTTGGTAAACAAGTTTTTACCTACATAAGATACATATGTAAGTATCGTATATAAGTTTATGTATATTTATATAATAAAATATGCATGTGTGTGTGTGTGTGTGTCTGTGAAATTTATGTTGTATAATATTGGCTTGGCAAATTTGCCTTTTGGTTGGCTTGTATTTCATTTCGCTTCAACACTTTGGTCTTGGTTCGCTCTGAGGGGCGAGCCGTACACATATAAATAACATAAAAATGAAGCGAATTCAACCTCAAAGTTCAGTTCAAATAACCACTCAATAGATCTAACCGAAACGCTGCCAACTTTCGCATTTCATGTGCATACGAAATGCCCGCCGGCTGCCGTCAATAGACGATGAATTTAAATATGCCCCAAATTGAGTATTGGGCACGTAATAAAAAAAAGAGGGGAGCAAAATAAAATAAGAAAAGGATGGAAAAAAAAGAGAAGAAACCATTGAGTGAAGGCCAGTTCGGGCTAAGGCACAGCAAAGCAGACAGGCCCTGCAGCCAGCCGGTCGATGGGGCCCCGTGTTATGTATGGCATCGTAAATAAACCCTTTTTTTACTTAATCCAAATTCGTCCTCGGGGAACAATTTGTTACACAATTTAAAGAAAGAAAAGCGAACAGAACAAAAAAAAAACGAAGAGAATAAAATGAAAATAAAAGACGATGCGCTGAGTTTAGACTTCAAGTGTGTGTGTATTCAAGGCGGTCGGTCGGTGCAGGCGCCTAGATTTGGCCCAGGTCCGAGCCTGACCCAGCTGTGTGCCCGGGCATGGGGTCAGTTTGGCTAAATGTATCTACATATATTGTCCCTTTTCCAGCTGCAATATTTTCGCCATAAAATATTTATATATATATATATATATACATATTCTTCATTTTTTTCCTTCGCCTTCCGAGTAATAAGGTTTTAAATTTCTATTTGGAAACACATTTTTGATATGCTTACATAAAGAATATGCAGCAATAAAATGAGCTAACCGAACGGACGGACATGAGACGCAACGACTGCCTCGAGTGTAGTTTGTATTGATTCTCATTTCTTGCTCAATTTAGCAACTAAAAATTTTTAGCTATGCTTGGAAAATTGCAAATAGTAATTGAAGAAAATTAGAGTTCTATTCGATTCTGCTATGAAATATTCATTTGAATTATTTATAGAGCTTCGACAAGTCCAAGACATTTTAACGTGGATTCCTATTTTCAATGGGGTGTAATATAATATATATAATATATATATAATATACAAGTGGTTTAGCGAGAGAGGTACACTACAAATATATAAACTCTTAACTTAAGCTTTCAAAGAGTTTAAGCTCATACAAATTGTTAAAAAGTAATATAACAACAAAATAATATATTTTTAACTGAAATTTCCTAAAAAAATTCAAAAACTCTTGCATATTTCTTGTAAAAACATATAAATATTCCTATTTGTTCCATAGTTCAACTCGTTTCATAGCGCTCAAATTTGCTTTCTTGAGATTTAAATAATGCCTAAAAGCTCATTTATCTTTTCATATAGTTACATAAGAAGTATTTTCAGACAACTCTGACTGCTTCGGCCCATATGCGACCATAGCTTTGCTTCCATTTCCTTCGCTGCCATTGCTTTGTTGGATTAGCTCTGTTACAATTCTCAGTCTGGCATAAGTAGTTGCTGGTTGATTGGGCGAATGAATGTACTGTGTAATCAACTAAGCTGGCGGTCCTGTATTACTTGCCTGCCAGGACAATAACAACAGTTGCTGTTGTGTATGGCAAAAACAAAGCGGGCCGTGAATCGATGCCGACTTTCAAAAATTAGCGGAAACGGAAGCCAATCAGCAGTCAACGGAAACCGCATTGTGTGCCGCAGTACTTCAATTTCGTGGCTTCGATTATGATGAGGCGCCAAGCCGTCGTTCTACCGCTCTTCGCTCAACCAACTACACCGCTTGCTCCCTTCGCTCTTGCGTTCGGGCGCTGCAGCGGACTTTGGCTTTGTGGTCAGTGCCGAAAATAATGGCCAAAAGCCAAATTACGTTTCCGCCCAGTCGACAGCGCAGCTCTCGCTTGGCCGGAAATTGTGAAAAATCAACTCGGTCAAAGGGCACACACACACACACACACACACTCTCACAGACTCGCATATTGAACCGTTGGGCAAATTGAGTTTCATAAGGAAAATTATCGCTTAACGAGCCGATTCCAATGTAAATTCAACTTAAGCCAAAAGTGTTGCACTACAACTACATGAAGCGCTCCTCAAGTTAAGGTCGCTGCAGTGAAAAAGTTTTGCTATCAGCCAGAAGACAAGCAGAAGAGCGTCAAATCGTTCGCAACTGGCAAAATGTCTGCGAATTTTATAATGAAATTCCACACAGACTTTAATTATGCCGAAGGCATTTCAGTCAAAAGTCGCATTTCGCCTTCGATGCTGAAATTCCAAACTATTCTTATGTTAGTCTCTTTGCATTATTGCAGTTTAGTTGAAATTTGCATTACCCTAAAATAATTTGTAATTGGAGTGGGCGTACTTAACGTGGCTGCCGCCCGATTTCAGCTTAAAAAATAAATAAATTTCAATGCTCACATTATAACTTAAGCTTTAAAGTTGTGGTGCTATAATATGATCAAGACTTGAGATATATTTAAATTTTTATATTATATCATGAACTAATTATATATTTTAGCGAATATTAATTAAATAAATATTATATTTATATAATTTTTTTTATTGATTATCTTACAAAAGTTTTCACATTTTTCAAAAATATTCTACAATTTTCATTATCTTATAAGCAAACTATCAAATCTACTTATGCCTTAACTTTTGAGCAGAAATATTTTAAAATTTCTTTGCAACTTTTAAAGGCGGTTCACAAAGTTGGCATCAACTATGTTTTTTTTTTTCTCTTGTTAAATAATTCACTTGGCTGTAAAGTGGAGTAAGCATTCGAAAGATATCTCGATAACATTCATCCAGCATAGTTCGTACCTTATCTAAGTTTACGTGATCGCACGTATGCGCATTCGTTAGCCTTGCGTGCAAATCCTACACAGGACATAAATTTTACAAAAAAAAAAACAAGAAAACGAAGAATTAAGAATAACGAATGGAAAAAAGTGTCCCCAGTGGCTGGGTCAGGTCAGGTGGAGCGTGAGCAAGCTTTGAGCAAATGTCATCCACAAGCTAAAAAACTGAAAACGGAACAAACTGTTGCAGCCAGCACATTCGATAATTAAATAATCCAACCAAATGCCAACAATTTGAATTTGAATGCTATTTAACTTTCAGCTGGGCGGCAGAGTTAAAGTTGGAGCTGGAGCTGCTTGTGAAATTAAATAAGTTGGGGCCAACCGCTAACGAGAAAGGTGTCTGGCACTAGGAATTAATGTGGCGGTTATGTGAAGCCCCTGGCAGTGGCTGCGGCTGAACAACCGACACCACCAACACCACCAACACCACCAACCAGCACCAACGGCAACGGTAACGGCAAAGGTAACGGCAACGGCAACGGCAACGGATGCGGAAGCCTGCGCAGCGACGGCGCGTAAAATTGCAGGCGCACATGTGTTCAGAGTTTAATCTGTTTAGGCAACACGAGCGCCTGCCGACAACTTGCAAAACTTCTTCACTGGCGGCAAACAAGGTAACACTAACTTTACCTGGCAGCCAGCTGCCACACTCACCCACACTCACCCACACACTCACCCGCACACACAACGCGCAGAATAATGCACTAAACGCTGAAAATGAAATACAAGGCATTTTATCAGCCCAGCCACACCCCTTCTTTAGTCCGCCCACACTTCTGGCTAGCTTAAAACATAGTCGCTAAAAATGTTTAAGTTTCTGAATTTATTTTCAATACCGAGCAAAACTCTAGCGCCCGCTCGCTGCTCACACTTAATTGCTAATGCTATTTTCTTCGGTTTTTCTACAAAGTCAAAAGTTGGACAGTGCAGCTTTCTTTGGTTGATCGAGTCTTAATGCACTTTAAAGCTTTATTTTATGATTGTATGATAATATAGAATTATAGAATATATAATAATATGCCTAGATATAGTATCTATGTCTTGGGATGCACAGAGATGACGTACCAATTTCTAAAGTTATTCAAAGGCAATACAAAAATACTATAAAATAAAAAATAAAATTGAATAATTTAAATTTTTCTTATCAATTGATTACCAATTTGGAATACATTTGGAATTTCAACTCAGAATATAGCATTTAACAGCCTGATTATGCCTATATTGAGTGATTGTTATTGTTTTGAAGCAGAATTTCACTTATGTCTTTCTTGTGCAAAGAAACATATCACATAGCTTTTATTTAAAAAATTCTGTAAATTCTATGACTATTACTATACCTATTGTTTATATAAAAGAGTGAGTATATTCTATAAGAAAAACAGAACACTCTTGTTTTCGAAGAAGTCTAGAAGCTTGAAGCTCTAATGCTCGTTTAAAGCTATCAAATGGTAAACTCCAGCTAAAAATACTCAAAAAACGTAACTTAAAAATATTTAAAAATTTTTCTTGATACTTTTGTGAAAGTTTTTGGCTAAGTTGCATAAATTCTTAAATTCTTTACGCAGAAGAAAAAAGTTAAAGTTTTGGAATAAGCTACCTCTCAGTTCTTATAACTTTAGCTGCAAAGATATCAAGATTTTGTTTGAATTTCGCATATTAATTTCTTAAGATCTTTACTAAAATTTTTAAAAGCTTTACTAAAATAATTAAAAGCTTTTGGAACAAAGAAAATATTAAGCGAAACAATACTTGATTGAGCGCTCCGATATCACGTTAGAATGCTCAAAGCTAAAATTGAAATTGAAACTAGAACTTTTTGATTTTAAATAGATTAAATGTTGATAAGAGCTGCTGTTGCCTGCCACGCCCATCTAGCTAGAGGCGAGTAGGGCACCAACTAACCTGCTGTTCCAGTGTTAATTAGAGTCAAATTTAGCAGAAATTTAAATTCGGCAAACGCAAATACGAGTAATACGAACAAACAATATACAGCAGAGACAACAATTTGGCCATGTTTGCTGGCAGCCGGGCCAAATGCTGTGTGGCTTGGAAAATGTTGGGAAAAATGCTGGGAAAATTGTTGGCGAACAGAAGCCATCAGCAGTCAGTTGTGTTTGCGCAGCCGTGAGTAAAAAATTCAAAAACATAAACGGAAATTACCACAAAATAGAAACCACAGACCCTACCATACACCCCTCGCACACACACACACACACATACACATAAAAATGTTGCTGTTGTTGTTGTTGCTATGCCGCAATCTAACAGGACAATCTTTTGATTAACATTCTTGGCATTTTGGGGGGAAATTAGTTTTTATGTTTATTACCTGAGCCATTACATGGCATGGAAAATGAACTTGTTGAGAGCATTTGCTCTTAATACCCTGTAATCGAAAAACAAATTGTAAAAGGTGGCTTAATATATATAGTATAATATAAGCTATAAATAACATTTTGTTTTATGTTATTCTGTATATAGATATCTGCCGTTAACGACATTAATGAAAATAGCTAGATGTCTGCTTAAAGGAAAAGCTTATTGAAGATAGGAAAAATGAAATTTATTTAGACACTACATCAAGTAAATAGAATTTTTTATATTTACCTATTCTTACTAACTAGATAATACATCACTCTAATAACTTTGTTTTACTGTACCTCTTGTCACAAGCCATACAGCTGTGTTTAATGGGTATATAGAAGTTCAGCTTCATTTCACTAAGATCTCCCCATCTTTTTTGGTCGTTTTTCGTGCTGCAATTTTTAGCTTTTGATATGATATAGCAAAAGTCCATTTGGCTGCTGGCCGGTGAAAAGAAATGATCGCAATCAATACTTTCTGGAGCGAAGCGGATGAGCTTAATTAATGCAAATGCCAGCTGGACGTTGATTTCAATTTAGATTAGAGAGAGAGAGAGAGAGAGAGAGCGACTCGCATTATGTAAATGTAAAATGAGACAACGAAATTCACAGAGTTTTCTGTAAAATTGGCATCAAACGCCTGCAGGTCAGGCTCGGTCTGGTCTGTTCAATTAAGTAATTAAATATCTGTGTCAAGCTTTGTGTTTTGAGTGCAGACGTTTGTCAATGTCTCACGTTATATGATATTAATAAATGTTGAGTTCATTTCACAAATACAAGTCGACATTTTAATTAACTAATCAAAAGCAACGTGTTGCCTTGGCGCTCGTCCGCAGACAGATTTGCCTTCTATTTGTTCGTACATACATAAATTCAATTTCCATCTTTACGGTAATCGCATTTGGCCATGAATTTTCCGGCTCCGGTTCTCGCTCTCTCTCTCTCTCTCTCTTTCTCTAGCTCTGTATACATTTACGGCAGGCTCGGCTGCGGGCATTCTATTGCAGCTGCATTTGGCATTTTGGGCCTCCCTAAGCCTGCCGAGCGTTCCCAGTTGCTGCATGCATCATGTTGCAAGCCACATGCCAAATGCCTCCTGCTGCCTGCTGCATGACTGTAAATCAGTGGGAATTATTTGTCACATGCACACAACTTATGCAAAGATAACGTATATTAATTTTGCACCTGGCCCAAAATGTAACCAAGCACTGCATCAAAAATGCCAGAGGCAATTTATTAGTTATGAATATTAGAAATTTTCATGTTTTCCTCACATTAAATTTCCCAATGATAAATTTTTGTCTGCCTACGGCATAGCTTTAAATTGTTGCCTCTAATTAAATGCAAATATGTGAATTATCTCTTAGCAGAACGAGTTTTTTTTTTGTTAAATATTAAAATTAAATATGCATAAATTAATACTGAATTTAGTTTAATTTTAAATTTAAATAGAAAGTGTTTTGCCTTGATTTGATTTGATTTGATTTAATTTATCAGCAGTGTTTTTGTGAGACTTGAAGTTTGCTTTCATATACGTTGATTGGAATTCAACTGCATGTCTGCATGTTTGCTTAAGAATTTCAGGTTTGACTTAACATTATAACTTTTTCTTGCCCTAACCTATGTATTCTGTGAGCGCCTTCCATAGCTTCATTAATTTAAATTATGTATATATTCAATTAGCATAAGATAATTTATGATAAAATGGAACCAAAATAATTATGAAATTTTAAAAATTTTAACAAAAAGTAACAAATATGTTTTTAATACATTTTTAAATTGAATTTTATAAATTTTAATATGAGTTACAATCTTTAAAATACAAATTAAAAAAAAAAAACAACAATATTATGTGTATATTAAGAGTATTAATATTTAAGCTTTTTCTTTACTTGTTGCAATGCGCCGAGTGGTTGGTTACATTGATGATAAGCAGCCCATTTGGCAGCTGCAATAAAAAACAACAATCAGCGAAATATGAAACATCGCTTGCATTAAAAGTATTACCTTTTTTCATCTCTTGCAGCTGCCCGCGCTCAGCCGTCAACTATGCATGAACATATATACATAATAAAAGGAACAAAGCGGAAATGCTTTCAAGTGTAATGATAAATGAACGCAAACTCTGAACATAAATCAACACGGTTGGTATAGGTTGGTAGATGAACTGGATGCATGGTTGGGTTGGGTTGGGTTTGGAGTTGGAGTTGGAGTTGGTGTTGGGTTCCAGATGCACCTCTGGCAGAGCTATGATGCTCTGTTGCTGCTGCTGCTGCTGCTGCTGGTGCTGATGGGTTAAGCCCAACTTCAGTGGCAAACTAACTGCAAACGGGCTTGTGCATGTCCTGCTCTTCCTGCTGCTCCCCTTTTTTGGATGATTTAAGCGCCGCTGCTCGACTCCAAATGTGTTGTGGGAAATATGCATAAAAGCAACGCCGGTAAAAAATACAACGAAATTTTTATATACATATATAAATGCACGCATATAGTACAATATTTTTAATTTTTCACATTTTTTGCCAGGAAAACAAAAAACAAAATGAAAAACAATAAAAGTTCAGCGAAAGGTGCAGCTGCCACACACACAGCCACACAGCGCAGCCCGCAGAGAGCAGTGCGCCTCCCTTCAGGCCGCAGGCAATGTAAGGCACCCATGTGAGTCATTGCATACGTACTAACATTCACATTCACATTCGCATTCACATTCACATTCACATACGCCGAGTCGCATCCGTTTCGGGTTGAAACATTTTTTTCGAAATTGCATTGTGAATAATGTAGTGTTAATTCTCGTGAGTGCCATGTTCCCTGTTTTATGGGCTTAATGCTTTTGTTTATTGGTCTGCTGTTGCAAACCGAGTCCAAGGACTCCGTAGGTTTCCCAAGTAGGACCCCAGTAGTCTCCTGTCGTAGCCTGCATCTGACTGCCCAAAGCTGGGCTGTTGCATTTCTGCTTTTGACACTTGACAAGAAAATGCATTTCGCCTGGCATTTGACTTTTAGCTTTTCCTTTGTTCCCGCCGAACATTGTCGTAAATTAAACTGAAATCTCATTTTAGCCCACACAAATTATTAATTGCCAAATAATAAAAGCAAAGCAATATCATAAATATTGATAGCAAATGACAGACAAATGCCAAAATTCCAGCCTAATGGCAGCTTAACACGAGTGCCATTTGTATTCGTACAAAGTTCATTTTCGGTTTTTTTTCTTGTCTTCAGATATTTATCGAACTGCTAATTCTGCTGACTTTCAAATTCAAGTGTGATGTTGAAGGAAAAATAATTTGTGCCTTTTTATGCTTAAATATGGAATTGGAAGAAGTTAAAATATTTGTTAGCATACTATTGACTAGATATTTTATCTTAGCTTTTATAATAATATTACTTTTCATTTTTTAAGTTTTGATTAAAAATAAAATAAAATTTATCAATAAAATTTGCAAAAAAGTTAAATTTTTTATAATTTATTAGGAATATTCGCTTCTATCTTAGAACACAGTTTATTTTCATATTTTATGTAATTATTGAAAAATATAATAAAATTTAAAATTAAATTATAAAATAGTAGATCTATAAATATATATATTTTATGCAACATATAACATATTTATCACATATAAAATATATGACAATTATAAGTGTTAGCACATCTGTTCAGTATAATAATCGCTCATAGTGTATTCATCGTTCGTCATCTGGTTCGCAATTATTTTCATTTTCATTTTCATTTTTGTTTTATTCATTAATAGTATTGTCTATCTCTATCTGGTGATGTATAAAGCAGAATTTATAGCACTGGCCGACACTTAAATTGATTTTTTATCGCCTTTCAACACGACAAACTTGTTGTTGTCATGCATAAATTACAAGTGAGTTACTAATGGAGAATCAATAATTATGATTGACAGTGTATACGTTCGCATTTCGGATCGCATTCGCATATTAATGAGTGCATTTACCAACACTACTTTAAGCAGGCTGAAACGGGTGTTGAGCAGAGCGTAATACTCGTGCATAGGCAAATATTCAAGTGAACAATCAGCAAAGTCCCTTTTGAGAGATCTTTTGTTTAAGTCAACTTTTGAGTTTAGAATTTATTTACAAACCCAATATACTTATTTGCAATTTGCGTACAGTGCATTGAAATGTCACTAGCTTTTCAATTATACACGAATTACTCTTGATAATACTCAATGTTGATTGATTATGCGTTCTTAATGCATTTTCTGCTGACCACTTGAATGAGAATCGCATGCAATTGTTTCCCATTGTAAATTAAATTGCAATTCAACAAACTTTGATGCATTTGATAAGAACTTTTAATGCGATTTCCAGCTTCATTTTTGCAATTTTCAGTTAACTTTGCTATGCGTTTGTCTTTTAAGTAAGTTCTAACAAATTCTGACTGTCAATTTTTGCCAAAAGTATTCACCACAATTATTTTCAATGTAACCATACATATATTTTTGTATTTAAATGTATGTTGGTGTGTGTGAAGTTAGTCATGAAATATTCGAGAATAGAATGTAATAGACAAAATTCAATAAGAATTTTCGATTAAGTTCTTGTTACATTTTATTCAACTGCTTGCTTTTGACAGGTAAGAGCTGTGTGAGTCTGAAGGGATTTACTTGAAAATACCCTGTAATAAGGCAATAGTAATGAAAAATACTCTTTAATTATTTAAATTGTTTCAGCACACATTTATGGAACTACTAGATCGCAAGTCGTAAGACTCGTAGATATATTTCATATTTGTTAAATATTATATTATTATTATATATTATGTTATATCAGAAAATAGGCATTAGATTGGGAATTGAGTTAACGAAATTTTCATCTAAGAAGGAAGTAGATAAATAAATTCTGAAAAATTTAATAGTCGATTATTGTTAGGTATAAAAAGTTTATTAAGCAATTACGCAGTTTTTCTCTCATCTCAAGCCAAAATGAATCAAAAATATCCGTTTCTCAAATTAATACTTTTACAGGGTAATCAATGATAAAAATGTAACTATTTTCAGCAGACATTTAAATTACTTTTGCAGGCTTAATGAATCTGTAAGAATTTGCCAAGTTATTTAAACTTTTCATATTTAACAGCCGCAATAATAAAGTTAGCGATTTGAAATGTTTGCACTAAACACTTTAAGCACACACACGCATATGGGCACATGCATGCGCATGTGAATGTGTATGTGTATGGAGAACATCTGGCGGTTGTTGCTGGAATCAACAATTTTAATAATTTCGTTTTATGAAAATTGCGCTCGGGTTAAATGATTCGAGAAGAATGCGAGCGAGCAAAACTCGTAGCATTTTATGTCTTTTTTTTTTCGTTGTTGAGCGTATCCAACGGACCTCAGCCTCCAGCTACCCCATTGTTGTCATGTATGAGTGTATGCGGGTGTGCCGGTGTGTGTGTGTGTGTGTGTGTGTGTGTGTGTGTGTGTGTGTGTCTCATATCTCTGTTTGATTTTGAGCATTGCTGCTCTTCAAATGTTTTTGGAATTCATTCAGCTGACTTTTCAATCAGGCTGAAAGCTTCGAATGCCTTTTGATTCCTAATCAGGAAAATCTCTTTTAAATGCGTCCACTAATTGCAAAACTGTAGAGGATAATCATAGACGGATGAACTCTGTAAGCCCCACATCTAACACCCTTCAGCTACACTCACAAACTAATCAAGAGGCGCGCTTTGTTTTAGACATACGAACTTATAGTTCGAGGTCGAGGGGTTCGGCTATGCGAAAACATTTCTCCAGCTAAGAAGCAATTATCGCAGATAGAAAAAGAGTTTTTCCGCTTGTTTTGCGGCAAGTTTTTTGGGATAACTTTTGCTCCCACCCCTGGCTGGTTCTGTTTGTGAAGCACGTTTATCAGTGGCCAAGTTCTTACTACTGGCTTTGGCCCTTGTCTGTTCATTGTTAACTTTTCTGCCTTACTAATGGCTATCAGAGATAAGTTCGACTACCAGCCAAAGTTTTATTTTGTAAGCAACGTTGTTAATCTGTCGAGTATGTGTAGGAGGGGGCGTGCCAGGGACAGCAAGTATGGGCGACGAGTGCTTTTAAAAAGTTATCAACAAGCGTTCAGTCAGAGATACGAGTTTTCTGTTAAGACATATACTCCCTACACATGTTACTGACACACACGCACATGCACTCACAGACACACACACACACACACGCACACATTTACATAGTGCTAATCAAGTGCATTTGTATGTAGTTTGTCGGCTTGATTTGCAACTTGTAGCATGCCACCTGCGTGCCTTTTGACTTATTGTATGTTGCCCTAATCAGCAAAATGTGTTAGATTAACGAATTTGCACAATTTGCCATTAGAGATTAAAGAGGAAAGCATTTGATGAAGAATTACCTTAATACTGTCTACAGGTGCGGCCTTAGTAAGTCTTCAATTAATTACTGCTATTGCTTATTTACATTTACTATCTGTTACTACTTTTATCTGTTGCTTTTATTATTAGTAGTTACTTTAGTTATTTAGTTCAGCTACTATCTACTGCAACTACTATTTACTGTTATTACTAGTTACTCAACTACTAAAATATACTACAGCTGACGATTACTACTAGTTAATCTAGTTATTTACTACAACTACTTTTACTATCCAGTGGTAATACTTTTTACTATTATTACTAATTACTCTAGTTATCAACTACTATAACCACTATCTACTCTATTTTCTATTACTATCTAACACTACTTTCTACTTGTTCTTTCTGCTACTATCTACTACTTCTTTTTACTACTATCTACTACTTCTTTTTACTACTATCTACTACTTCTTTTTACTACTATCTACTTCGACTTTCTACTACTTAGATAGTACGACTTTCTACTACTATCTACAACTACTTTCTCCTCCTACTTTCTGCTACTTTGTACCACTACATTCTAATACTACAATCACTACAAATTTGTGCTACTACATACTTCTACTACTGTCTGCTACGACTACCATTTGCATCTATTATCTACTCCTGCTACTATTTACTATTTATTTACTACTGTACAACAGTTAAGTCTTGCAGTTTTATACAATTTTATTGTAACTTGTATTATTCATTATAATTAAGCACAAGCTGTAGGTCTTTAAAGTGTTTTAACATAATTTCAATCAATTTAATTTTTCAATAATTTTTAACTTGATTCGCATTTACAACAGCTTTAAAATAAAATTTTAATCAGCAGCTGAAAATTGAAATTGTCTGTCTGAGGCCGGAAATATGCATTTATGCATAAATATATAAATATATATATATATATCTATAATATATACAGATGTGTGTAAGTGTGTATGTGTGTGTATGTGTGTGTGTGTGTGCGTGGATATAAGTTGGCTTCTAGCTGGGCTGTTGGGCAGGTGAATAGACAGCTAGATTGTGTATGATGAGATTATTTGAATTACCTTTGCAATCAAATTGACACCACATAGACGTACCGTAACGGACAGTGGACTGGCAGGGACAGACAGATGGACAGATGGACATATGGACAAATGGACAAGCAGGAAGCAGACGGTGCAAAGTAAATGCGACGCATGCAATTGCAGAGAAGCAGAAAGAGATGAATAGACACAGAGAAAGAGAGGGAATTCAAGTTTGATGGGCAGTCAAGACTTTATGCATTATATATGTATATATGGAGACATATGCAGTGTGTCTGACTAAATAATTCAAATGAAATTTTCACTAATGCCCCAATACACAAATTTTGTGAGCTCTCGGCTCAGAGTAGGCTGTTAATGAGCAGCACATAGGACTCGAAGCAACAACTTGAGACACGTTCACAAACGTTTTAGACTCTGAACAATAGCAACTACATTTTAAGTAAAATGTCGGAATTGAAATTTGAGGCGAATTGCAGCGAGTCTGCGTTGGAGGCGACTGAAGAGCTATTTGACCAAATGAGCTTGAAGGAACCGGATGAGAATTTCTTGTCGTTTGAAGACGACGAGAAAACGCTGAAGCAACAGCAGCTGGAACAGGACCTGGAGCAGCTGCAGCGTCGTAAGAGCATCGTCTGCGAGATCGCTCAGAAACAGGTGGCAGTGCTCGAGAATCTGCTGAAGACCGTTGAGCCGGGCTGGCACAAGGCCGTGCAGAAGGCAACGACTGTTGAGGAGTGCCCGCCACCGCAGGCCTATCACTTCAAGGATATCTATGAGCGCAAGAAGCAGTTGCTGGTGCTACAGCATCTCGAGCAGGAGCGTGCTCAGCGCCAGTTCCACAGTCGTCCCATGCCCAACTTTAGCCAGGCCCATCGTCATCTGGCCAACAGGCAGGTCGTGCATCGCATCACCTCTCCGATCACGCCCAATGTGCTGAAGACTTCGCGGCAAATGCTGCTCAAGCGTAAGCAGAAAATCGAGCAGCAGCAGCGCGACCAGGAGCTGCTGCAGAAACAAAATATGCGCCCGAAGTCGAAGCCGGTGCCCAAATTTAAAACGGCTCCACTTAAGCCAGCCAATGTTCAAGTGCAGTTGGAGGTTAAGCCCTTTCGCCTGTCTACGGAACTGCGCGCCGAGCAGCGCAAAATCTTCAATGCTCAGTCGCATCAGGCGCAGGAGACAAAGCGTCGCCAACTCGAGGAGCAGCGCAAGCGTCTCGAGCAGGAGGAACTTCGAAAGCAGCGTCAATTGGCCACGTTTCGTGCTCGCCCCAATCCCTTTAAATATCAGTTTGGAGGAGGCGACAAGGATTAGTAGTTTCTTTGTTATTATTTGATTAGTTTATTGCAAATCTTTAAATTGTTTACTGTTTTTAATGCTTTCTAGTTCCTTTTCTCCTATTGTTAATATATTAACTTTTGTTTAAGTTGAGCTTATAGAAGAATTAACTATGAAATTTTGATTGGGGGAGGTTGGGAAATAGTATGACGGTAGAAGTTTTTTAGTATTTTTCCAGGTAAGGCAAGTTGTTGCTAAAGCTTATATATAAAGGAGTTTGATATTGTGTAGAACTGAGAGCTGAGATATTTAATCAATCCATATTCGATTTCAAAAATATCATTCTCCTCTGTTATTGATGTATATAATTCGTCTCGCGTTACCAAACACTTTTATGCACATATTTTTTATTCTTAGGAATACAAGTGAAAAAGTACTATAAAAGTAATATTTAAGGCTGGGGCTAACGCTATGTCAATTAAAAAAAATTTTAAGCTGGATTTTTATGTGATTTTTTTTATATATAATAGTAAACAAATTATTTTCAAGTTGTTTCACACTTTTTAAAGAATATATGAAAAATGTTTAACTAAAAGAATTTGGCTTATATAACGCCCCAAACTTGAATTCCAACTGCCAGCTGAAACCCATTTCACTTAAGGCATATTTTACGCTTTGAAGTAAAAGGCCAGCAACCTTGTTTGACTTTGCAGCCTTTGCCTTTGATAACTTATGCTAGACATAATTGAAAACAAGCTACAAGCACAGCACTAGGAGGGATAATTAAATCCCTTTTATATAGATGCGTTTTGCTTGAAGACGCTCTTAAATTTCAATAATCATTTGCACACATGTGCGCACATTCAATTTGTTCATTTAAAATAGCTCAGGTCGAGGCTCCATCAATCAAACGCTTGCCATCAATTCCCATACCTCGCTCGTCCCCATCGCCAAATGCCCGCCCACGTGTTTCAGTACAAACAATTTGTTGTAAGTGTATCAATTGATGCGCTCTACATACATGTATGCAGCACGCTTGTGTGTGTGTATGTGTGTGTGTAGCCCGCATGTCTGCACGTGTGTACGAGTGTGTGTGTGTGTGTGTGTGTGTGTGTGTACGTCACATAATCAAAAGCACAAATACTAAAACAAGCACTCAAACTGTCAAAGCAATGATTGATAGTGTTGACATTCGCTTTTTGGCTTCAGCTGGCAGCTCGTGAGTTTTTGTGCATTGAATTCTGTTAATGGGACGTTTGGCGATTCTATAGAACGTGCCACGCCCCCCTACCCACCTCCACCTTCGTTTTCACCTGGCTTTCAGTTGAATGATGAATTGCATTGCATGTGCTCCTATATCGAGGTTGAGCGAAATTTGTATTTATTGTAAATTCTGCTGACTAAGTTTAAAGGTGAGCTTCCATTTAATCAACATTAAAATTAATGCAAACAAATATTCGCAAAAAGCATTTGTTAGTCCATTTTTTTTTTAAATTTTTTTATGTATTATCACAAGTGTTGAAATCTGCTATGTCACGATTTCTTTTTATCAAATGTTGTTTATTTTTTGTTATTTAATTTGAATAAACGCAAATAATTATGAAAAAAGTTTGGATTGTTTTTTTATAAAATTTTGCTTGCAATTTAATCCGAGCGAAATATTTGTGGGTGGAGCGGTTTTTATAACAGTTATATATGCATATATAAATTTTTTATATTTTGCTAAATGAAATATATTAATAATTAGTATTCAATACATATGCATATAAAATATAATTAAACTACTTTAAATTTTCAATATTTGTTTAAGTAAAGTACAAAAAATGTTTTTTTTAATAACAGTTTTTATTGAAGTTAAATTTATTTTAGGTTGACTGTAATCGGCTTATAGCTATTTTAAATTATTTATATTTATATTTGCTTTAAATTAAGCTAAAAATATTTATTTTAAGTTTTATTTTGATTATTTATATTATTTTGGCCTAACATATTCAAGCTGCCTGAACATACATATATGAACATGCAGCTATGAAAATGCTGTAAATGTTAAAACAACATTTTCAACCTCCCCGCTTGCGGTTAACTCCAGAACTGTGCTAACGGTTAACAGTATAACAGCTCACTTTGGCTCTGTTGTCAATAGATGGCGGAGTGTTGCATTAACAGAAAATGTTAAGTTAACATTTGAAGAGATTTTCGGCAAAATATTTAGAGAAAATAATAAATGTATTTTATATATAAATAAAATTTGTAAAAATAAAAAAAATGTGTGAAAAGAACAAGATTTTTTGTAATTTATAAAAAATAATTTATAAAGTAAACTTATATTTGGCACATACAACAAACAACAGGAGACAGCAACGGTGGAGCTCCCCGCTGAACCAGGGAACAATGTGCCAAATTTGATAAGCTTGTGTAAGAGTGTGTTTCTGTGTGTGTGTGTGTGTGTGTGTGAGTGCGTAAAAGTGTGTATGTTTGAGTGTATGGGGAGTGGTATGAATTTACGTTCAGTTTTTATGCGTGGGTGGCGGATTAAATAAGACGCTTTCTGGGACAGGCACAGGAGAGCCAGGAAAGAGACAAGAGTTTTGCGGGGAGGGCAGCTGGCTGGATGGCTGGCTGGCTGGCTGGCTGCCTGGCTGCCTGGCTGTTTGGGATTCGAATGCGTTGGCGACTCGCCGACAATCTGCAGAGTTTCGCTGGCTTTTTGTTTGCGGCTTGGCACAGTGGAATTTAATAACGCGCTGATGCATGCAAAATAACGCATAAAAACATAAAAATGCACACGCAAAAAAAAGGGGCAAACAAATTACACCACACACACACACACACACATCCACACGCACAACCACAACAAAACAAATGGATGGGAGGAAAGGCTTCTGCAATGTGAGAGCTTCAGTAGCTGCAGTAAAACAATTTTCGTAGTCAATTTTCCTTTATGAGCGGAAAATATTTCGCTGTGAAAATATGATGCGCATATTGGCAGCCATCAGTCGAAGCTCCGAGCACACCCATCCCCTTGACCCTCTTATGTTTATATGCAAAAGGCAAAATAAATGAGAGTGCTGTGTGCTCCAGTTTAATTGAAATGCCAAATACTGCATTAAATCAATCGCCAACAAAATGAAACAACAAATTTCAATCGGATAGTTAAAAAGAACAAAGTCCACATAAAAAAAGTGCTAAAAAAGTTGCCGAATTGCGACATCAAAACCGGGCAAAGGTAGACGCAGACGAACGCATTTGGCTGCAGCAAGTCAAAGTCATTAAAAAGTAATGCCAAGTCGTCAGCCAGCCACGCCCCCGTGCTACAATTGCCTCTCAACTCCTTCGCTAGCAGGCGCGCCATTAATGATGGATGGTTTACCCGAGTTCCGTATCCCCCCGCCTCGACTCGACTGTTGCGCCACCACAACGAAAAAGAAAAAGAAAAAAAAATGATTTGATGAAAACATTTGAAATTTTTATCGGGTGCAAATTTATGCAGAACTGTTGATGTCATCGCCCAGACCCCTGCCCCGCCCATTTGCCTACACAAAAATGATGACGATGCGAGTGACGTTGAAATATGAAGCGACATTACCTACGAGAGCGTTCAGCAGTAGCAGTCGGAGTGGAGGGCAACAATTTCTACTAGGGCCTGCAATGATTGGCTTTTTTCCTGAAAGCCCCCCCACCCCTCTTTGGGTTAGAGCCAGCCAAGCGCGTCTGTTAGCTGTGCTTGGCCTTAGCCGATAAGAAGTTGGCTTCTTTTCTTTTCTTTTTTTTTTTTGTTTAGCGGAGTCTTAATTTTTATTACCATTAGAAGTGCACTTAAAATTTGTAATAAATGACTTGGCAATTGATTGGAAGCCAACGATTTTATATGCTCCATAAAGCTTCGACACAGTTGAGCGAACAGCTATATAAATACTTGCGCATAACTATGTCATATAAATGCTAAAAATTGCCCAATAATAAGTAAACAGACATTAAATAATCATTCACTGCCTTAAATGCCGACAGGCATCATAAAAAGAAACTTTATAGATTATTTGTATAAGTGAAAAGACATTAAGTCTTGAGTTTTTTATTCTTTATAGATATCTTCGATTTACATCTGAGTCTTATGCTCCATTGAGGGCTTTGTAGTTTAAGAATTGCCGAAGAAATTGATAGGCTAGATGAAAATTTTACCAATTTGTTTTGTTCTTGGATTGGGCGTGCCGTTTAATTAAAGCTTAGCTAACTAATTACATATTTAACTAATTTTTTAATGCTCTGATTCGAAGGTATATTGATGACAATTATTTTGGCTTGAGCAGCAGTTGGTATTGTACAAAATAATTCAAAGTTCGGCGCTTAGGCTCAAAACCAACCTGCCCTTCAGTTTATCATAGCTAAAACAATTGTAGATATTTTGAGCATATATTTTGGTCAGCAATAAATTTAAAAAAAGAGAAAAATTTATTTCTGACAAAATACTACTATACGTAGTAATCGTACTATATGTACTTGGAGTTTATCAAGCATCTATTTTAAGGACTTGGTTTTTTTTTATGGCGGCGCATGTATTTCATAAACTTTGAGCAAATTGCGTGAAAGTTTTACGGATTAAACATGACAGTTACAGTAGATGTGCGAAGTAGTAGTAGGATTGCATACCATATAGACCATGTACCATGTACTCTAGGTACAAGGTACCACTATGTGTGGCTATTATAAAAGTTTATTTTTTTATATGCGTCTGAGCCCCTGGTGGATAGTGGATGTTACTCTGGCTGATGACTGTGGCTTCAAGTTTTTATTGCCGAGCGCTGTTTGACGTAAACCTGAACGCGGAACATGGACTTCAATGTGGGCTACTCTCGGGATAGGTCTCTCTCCCGTCGCTCTCTCCCTATCCGTCTCTCTCTCTCTCTCTCTCTCTCTGTGTGTTGTGGTTGGGCTCGTGCATGTGGTGGGCACGTGTGCTGCTCCCACAGGTGACGATGGCCTCGTTTATGAACAAACAGCAAAATGTTGTCAACATTTCGAAATTTATTTGTTCAATATACTTATAAACGCACACAGACAGAGACAAACGATGAGCATATGTTGACTGTGTGTATGTATGTGTGTGTGTGTTTGTGTTCGGGCACTGTGGTGTGCGTGTGTTATTAAATTAAACACAGAGCTGCCATCAGCGCTGGGGCCAAAAGCATTCATTAGCCACGTTTACTGCACCCGTGGCGACCTCCATTTTGTCTGATGAGTTTTGTTTTTTCTTGTTTCCTTCCTTTTTTTTTTTGTTGATTGTTTTTTTTTCATGTTCCACGTTGTCCTGCAAGTAAAACTTTTCTGTTGTTTCTGTGTATTTGCTTTGTCTCTGTGGTTGTGCGTGTAGGTGTGTGTGTGTGTGTGTGTGTGCGTGTGATTACCCAGGCGTAGCTGCTTGCGTAACTTAATACTACTCAGAGATGTGCTTCTGGCAGCAGTATTGTATGCAAACTATTTTAAAGAATTTTTTTGCTTTGTTAGTGAATCGAAGCCTGTAAACTTTAGTTCTTTAACAGTTCAGTGTATTTTTGTAATATATTAAAATTTTACTCTCAAGTTAATTATATTTAAAAACAAAAAAAATGTATACTCGCAAATTGCTTAAAAAATTTTGCTGTCCAACATTTCAGTCGCACTACTATTTTTATGAACAAAAGGTAATCACATTTCATAGAGTCTGACAGTTCCAACTGGTTTAAGTATTAGCTCTTCTTCATTTATTGACTAAGAAAGTGAAGAATTTATCAGACTATCAGCACTGTTTGGTATCTTCTTTAAACACATGGCAAATCTCTACAGGGTATCACCAGGCAGCCTTAAGAAAATATAAATTACTTGCTATGCCAGTCAGTTCCTACTGGGCTAGTGCTGCCTTTTCCTTTTCATTACATCTTCTATTTGCTGTGGCGTCTGTGGCCATTTCGTGACTGCGCCTGCCATCGTCTGTGGCTGTGGCTGTGTCTGTGTCTGTGGCACAGCTTTGTTGTGGGTTGCATGCTGATGCCGTTTGGTGTGATGTTACATTTTGATACGCGTATTTGTTCTAAAGTGTCCCGAGTACGTGATCTCCACTCGTGGCATATATTGAAATGATTATTGCGCGTCATTTTGGCCAAATGGCAATGGAGGCTGCCTCCCCCTCCTCCTTTGGCTGAGCCTGGCATCAACGTGTGGAAATATTAATGGGCCACAGCACAGTTGTTGTTGGGCCTGGGCTGCAGTTAAATGCGATTTGACCTGTTTGTGTGTTTGGGTGCTTTTGGTAACGCCCAACGCATTAATTCTAATTAACTTTTTGCGGTTAGCTCATCAACCCAAAAAGGGACCTCAGCCTGGAGACTGGAGCCAGTTTATGAGCACTCGCCAACGAAATAGCGTCAACAAATGAAGTGCAGGCAATAAAAAGCGACAAAGGCAAATGGCAAAGCGTCGTCCTAGTCGTCCCTGTCGCGCCGTTCTGCCTGCGCCAGCCTGCGCCTGCCTGCGTTTTGTGCGTTGAGCCATGAAAATGGAAATGAAAATTTATGCGTGCCAACCAACTACCGGGCACAAATGCGCCGCGTTCCTGTGATTAAAACACCTGCGCCGACAGCTGCCAGCAGCAGCAGCCACCAGTTGGTCCTTCATGCTGGCTAGCTAGGTGGGCTGCCCAGGTGATCATAGCTTTTCATTTTCACCGCCTAATGAAACGTCATGTTATTTATGGCCGAGATGCGCTCTAATGCAAAGACATTGCCTTACATCTGCGCGAAACGAGGCCAGCACGAATGAAATTTCACTCGGCGGATTAGTCGACGTCAGGGGAGCATGTTATGGCCACGTTCTACAGAAAGCCTTCTGTGATTGCAAAACAAATGGAATAGCTGAACATTCAGGCAGCAAGAGTCGACTTTAAGTCAAGAGTTGATCTGACCAGCCAAATTCTAAGCATTCACTGATTCGTAAGGCTAAAGCTTTTTAAATCATAAAGAATGTTCTTAATGTTATATTGGGAAGTTAATAATGCTTTAGCTTAACCAACCCTGATTTTGTATAGCTGTAGATCAGGTATTAGCAAAATTTAGTAGTGCGATTTATATAGGAAGAAGTTAAGTTGATCGACTGGCTGACACATTGGCAATCATTTTGATAAATTTTGGTAATTATTGAACTATTAAAGGGGTAGCAAATAAATATGTACACTCTCAGCACCAGCTTATAATTAAAGAAAAGTGTATTGTTGAGCTACTGAGATTTTTTATATAGCTTTCAGCTCATACAAGTTGAAGCAAACATGTTGAATGCGTGCACACGATACCGGCAGAGCTGTCGAGGTACGAGCAACTGCACTAATCAAACTGCTGTCAGTTTCTAATTCACTCAAGCTACGAGCGTCGGCTGAGCACGATCGAGCCGATGCGCTCTGGGAACGAAGAAAGCATTGAGACGTGAAAGAGCGCGATGTCAAGACGAGTTGTGATAGCAAGCATGTTAGGGCACTCCCATCATACTCGGCTTGTCTATAGCAATGAAATCATTTTGACTGTGAAACTCGAAGCGGACGGTCGTTTTATTTTCTGGTGCCAGATCAGATAGAAGAAGTCGGCAGTTTGCAGCTGTATCAAAGTATAGTTGCTTGAATACGTGTAAGGAATAGGATGACAGATTATTATTATTTTACAATATATAAGTTTCTTATAACCATAAGTCTGCTGGGCCAGAATTAAATTAAAATACTAAACTTGTGCTGATTGCTAGGCGGAACATAGTCGGCCAGGAGTTTTATGGAATTAATGCCAAAGTATTGCAGGGACTACAATAATAATAATAGGCAGGTCTTTAAGCTCAAATCTCATCATATTTTTGAAAACTCATATACCAATTAACTGATAGTTCTGCTTTGAATTATAATCAAAAACCAAGTTTAGAAATATTTACACGTAATATTCAATTAGACTCCCGAAATCGGCAATCAGTTACCATAAAACACATTCAATATGTTTGCAGATAATTCATTCGACTAGCATTAAGGCACTGAGCGTGCGGCATAGATCGCAAGCAATTGACAATTTGACATGCATTAAGCTGCTCAATTTGTCTTTGGAATCTGTGCTCTGAGGCTTTGCCTCCCGTAGGAGTGCTCTAGAAATATTGCTCACTTGTCACTTCAGTGAATGCGTCTTTTCAATGGTTTTCTTATGGTTTTTTGTTCTTTTTTTCCTTTTTTTTGACAACCTTCAACCCCAAACGTGTTTGGCATTGATAAATATTTGGAGGCGTGCGGCGTGACTGGCGTTGACCGTAGCCCCTCGGCTGTCCGCCCGCTTAGTGGAGACTTTCAGCGGGCAGCGGGCCATTAAAAATGCTAATGTGTCTATTCAATGCGAATTTTATGCAAATGACAAGGTTAAAAGCAAAATAAGAGCTACTACGCGCTGGTAATGCGATAAAAAATTTGACACATCATCACTTTTCAATAAAATCAACAAATTTTATTTAAGCGCCGCGCTGGCCTGCCCTCCGAAAGCCCATCCCAAGCCCAGCCCAGCCCAGCCCAGCCCAGCGCCAGCGAGAAAGGATGTTCGATGAAGGCCATCGGAGACTGCAGAAGCTGAAAAGTAATGCCATTTGCTATGGTTCCTCCCATACCGATTACCCAGGGGAAGCTTATCCATTTTGGCCATACGTTTTTTCATCATCTTCTTCTTCTTCTTCTTTTATTTTTTTGTTGTATGTGAGTCTGGCTTATATTATTTCATTCTTCTTTATTCGCTCTGCTTGTTTTTCTTTGTTTGGGCTTGCCTTTCTTTTGGCTTTTCGCTTTTGTCAAATGGCTTTCACTGAACGTTGGGCCACGGAAGTAGCTACCGAGGCTTTTACCAACTCCACAAATGAAAATACTTTGCATTTGAAAATGCGAAATCCGGTTATGTTACTAATTTGTGTGTGTGTCTCTCTCTCTCTCTCTCTCTCTCTCTCTCTCTGTTTCACTCTCTTTCTCTTGGGTTTTCTCTCTGATATACTGCTTTATCCATTTAGCTGCTTCCGGGCGATAGGTATTCAACATCAATTACAACAGCCAGAGCCAAAGCTAGAGCTGGAGCTAGAGCGCAGAGCGTAGTTCTCTCAATTCGCAATGGTAACCCAAATGTCAATCCTACTGATTGATGGAATTGACAATTGCGCCGCCAACGCATAACCGTAGATGAATGAATTCGGCTCCACAGACACTGCTACAGCAGTCGTGCAGCAATGGCCGTTCGGCAGTAACCCCAGTCAGCAGTCAGCTGTCCGCAGTCAGCAGTCACCAGCAGCTCGAGCAGTTCCTATGTCATGTCAAGCGTTGCGTTTGCCCGCTGTCAATCCGAGTAACATTTGTCTGGCAACGGCAGCTCAATTAGGCCATTTGAAATACCAATCGCAATCGTTAAACTACCAAAAAAAAAAATAAAAGGACCTTTCTTTAAGGATGCTCTGTTAAGGATAGTGCTTTTAGGAACATAGTAGTTGGTTGACTTATTTGTCGGATAGTTAAGAGAGTATACAGTAAAGCTCTGAAAATGACACTAATGTTCAGTTGGATGAAGGCAAGAATGAAAATTGAACAAGGTGCAGAAGGCAGTATCTTCTAAGCCATTGACACCGGGCAACTTGAGCTAGTTTCATAACCTGCTAAAACTATAAGGCAACATGATTTAGAGAGTACCCTTCAGTATGTCATTTTGAGTATCAAGTTTAGTTTTAATAGTTGAAATTGAAATCATTAAATATACATTTTCCATTTGTAAAAACTTGTATTTAATATATACATATAAAAAGAGTTTGAAGAGCTCTCAACTGAGTATCTTTAATTACAGATACTTACGTATTTATTAGCACAACTACATCTTCATATATTCATTTATACTTCAATGACAACTGACAGATCTTGGCTAGATTGTTATAAAAATTGACAGGCACTTAATTTGGAACAATGATGGATAAGCTGTTCATCAACTAGCAGTTGCGCAGGAATTAACGAGCTGTCTTGTGGTTTAATGTGCATTCAAATGGTCCCTATAACTGCTGTGTAAATACAATTAACGCCTCATTTGATAGGGGAGGGGAGGGGAGGGGAGGGTGGGTGGCTGACTAGGCAGATGGTGTGGGATAGGTGCTAAAAACAGTTACACGTTTATTTTCATTGCTGGCATGTTGTTGTTTTTGTTGTTGTCGTTGTTGGCCAAAGTAATCGTAGTCAGCGTTACCAGCGTCACCAAGTTGGCCAATTGAATTTGTTTTTCCTCATTTCGTGTAAACATCGCGTGCAATTACAAATATTTAACTAGCTCGTTCGCCTGAGTGCGCGCTGCTCGCTACACTCCCAATTCCTATTCAACTGAGCAAAACGAATGTTTATCAAAACACTTAAAAAATCAACAACAACTAAAACAAAACTATTAAGATTATTAAATAAGCGACAGCAGCACCAACCTCTATCAATGACTTGAAGCAGCGTTTTATAGTACCTTAAATCATCAAGTTATTGAGTAGCTAAAGGATGTTTTTTTAATTGTCATTTTGACGTAGCTTTTGAACTCTATAGATAACCATTTTAAATGCAGAGAAATTAGTCGCAAAAGAAATACTGACTTTTCAGGAAAAGTTTCTAAGAGCGAAAACATTTTGTAAGACAATTTCTGTAGCACTAACTCTGGTTGATTATCACAATTAGGTCAAGTTGCAGTCGGGTTTAACAGCTAATTTTGATTCAAATTTGAAGCTTTTTGAACTTACCAAGCCCCAATGGGGATTCCATATATATCTTATATGCTAACGGAGCACCAGCTGCTAAGTTTGGTGATCCTGGATGTTATCTTACCTTACCTTGCATCCACACAAGTATACATACGAGTATATATTGGTTATATCAAGTTAACTAATATTTTCTATTACCACTTTTTACATAAATATATCTTATCACTTCTTGAATGAGTTAACTCAATGTCATCAATTTACTATATAGACAAATTGTACAAAATACCAATCAAAGTTAGCTTTAGACTTTTGAACTACACCAACTGACACTATATATATTTTTATATTTTCTATCACATACCCTCACACACGCGTATACATGGAGTTCAAGCGCAATCGTTGCAAGCAGCCCACCTATAAGTGCCTCATCCTGGGCGATTCTGGCGTGGGCAAGTCCACATTTCTGCGACGGCATGCAACGGGTCAGTTCGAGGAGCAGCATGTGCCTACATATGGACTGAATGTGCATACGCTGCCGCTGGAGACGAGCTACCAGACTGTTGCGCTAGAGCTGTGGGATGTGGCCGGCGACGCTCAGCATGGGGGACTGCACAATGGTTACTTTTTCTATGCGACATGTGCCATCATTATGTTCGATCTGAGCTCGGCCAGCTCTGCGGCGAGCGTGGCGCGCTGGCAACGACAGCTCGCGGATATTTGCGGCAAACAGCTGCCGGTGGTTGTGTGCGGCAACAAGGCGGAGCTGGAGCGCATGTGCCCCGCTCTGCTGTATCGTCAGCAGCCCAACTTCGACTACTGCGAATTGTCGTCACGCGCTGCCTGGAACATGGAGGCGCCACTGGAGCTGCTCTGTCGGCGGCTGTTGCGGCTTAACGATTTGAAACTAATCTCGCAGCCCATACTCAAGCCGGTCCAGAATTGCAAGTTTCATGTGGCCACAATGCAAAAGCAAATGGATGAGGTTAAGAAGAAAATGTTGCCACCCAGGCCCGAGGAGAACGATATTATCGAAGCGATTGCTAAACATTATATTGTTTTAAATTAGTACCCGATTTTAATGTGTACTATGTAATTTTAGGTAATTTTAAAATAAATTTAACGTGTTGCCTTACAGGCGGAAGAAGTCTTCGTGTTGGCCGTATAAACTACTTATGTATGATGAATAATATTCGATTTGAAATATTTATTTCTAATGAGGATCAATATTCCAATCGACTTAGCTTTGTCTGATAGAGAGCCAAGAAATTTATAAAAGTTTCTGTAGCACAGCTCAGATCAAGTTTGTTTCGAAATTATATACTATTTATATATAGATACCTTTCTTAATTCCATAAATATCCAATAAAATGTATTTTTAGTGGTAAAACATAAAGGTTAGAGTATTTCATAGTCAAGTACTCCTCACTGGATCACTCTAACATACTCTATTTAGTATTCATTTGATAGTAACATCTAATCATCAAATCCCCTCTGGAACTAATCTGAACATCAATAACAAATTCATAAATAAATTCAACAGCTCATTTAAACAATGCCTAATTAGTAAAGAATTAAATAAAATAGTTGTACGCAAAAAATAAATAAAAAAAGGAGTGCTACGCTGTCAGTTAAACAAGCCCATTTTGCGGACCGTCATCAAAAGCGACTTTGTTTGAGCACGGAAAAATATGTGACGGCAATTTAATTAAAAACTTATGAATGAGAGCAAAAAAACTTTTTGCACATCTTTCGACTTGAAGATGTTTTTATCGTTGTTGTTTGCACAAATGAATTTTGTACACACGCACACACACACACACACACACATGCAGAAAGTGAGAGAAAGTTGAGCGTCTGTTTGGGCATGTTGGAGATCAGCATATGAAAACTATGTGCAGCTTTTTCCACATACTAGAAAAGCAAAAAGTTTTTACAGCGTAAAAATATAATTGGAGAAATTTTAAAAAACTGTTGTTTTTAGTTTGTTTTTGAATTTTGCTAGTTTTACAAGGCAAATGTTTTTTTTTTTTTTTTTTTGGAAACAGCTCACAAATATTTCGGAGAGACACAAGGTAAATATATTATGTATAATTATGCCCTGTTATCATCTACAGTTAATGGAGGATATCTACTTGGACGATATCCAAAGCTGAGACTATCAAAGTGCCTATGTATGTATATTGCTTGGCAATATCTTCAGTTTGGAAGAAGCAACTCAGCTGAAGCACACTTGTGGCAGAGAATTTCATTGTTATATAAGAATAAGTAGAGTCTGAGAGTTAGTTAAGCAATAGTTTAGTTTATACTTAATGCTAAAAAAAAACAATATTCTAATAATATTATACGAATGCCAATGAATAATCAGAGACTCGCTTATGAAGAGTCACACAAAAAAAAAAATAATAAATTCCATCTTTCCCACAGTTTATTCTTACTTTAACTTCATACCAAATCAGCAAATCTTGCTCAATTCCAAAAATTTTAACTATAGCGTATTTGCTATTCGTTCTCAATCCACTCTAATAGCCTCTGCTGTTAATCTTGGTAAATCCAATTGCTAAATCGATCTAAAAGCTGAACAGAAACTTTTCGATTATTTTGGCCAGGACTCAAGAATGCATTCCAAATGTATTTTACACACATACAACATTTTTGTCTCCTGGTCGCAATTTCACTTGGCACATTTACAAGCATTTCTCAGCGCAAGGGCAACGTAGGGCTGGGAACTTGATGCTTGGGGCTTGGGGCTTTGGCTTGGCCATTTTATTGTGTGTGCAGTCGGTAAAAGTGAATAAGAAAATTTGTTTGCCAACTTTTGGTGTAATTTGTAAACATCAAAGAGAATGCCAGAGAAAACATGTCCACGAGTCAAAGGGATCAAGAGTTGCTTTGCGAATTCGTGCGGAAATCTTCTACGTGTGCGGCATGCCAAAATCTCTTTCTCTCTCTCCCTCTCTCTGTCTTTCTCTCTGTGTGTGTGTGTATGTTTATTTACCTCGAAGCTCTGTCAGAGCGTATTGTAGTATTCCACCAGTTGCCTTAACAAATCCGTTGATGTCGATGATACCACAGTGCGTATGCGTATCCCAGTGGATGCAGGCATGGCTGGAATCTAAAATTCGACTAGGCTGTCATAGTACATGACGCTAATGAAGCGCCAAGACCGAGAAAATTCGATAAAGTCCAAAGCTGCGCAGCTGCTGTTGGGCTGCGGTGGACGCAGCGCTTCGCCAAAAAGTTATGATAACAAAGAACTAATTAAGAAACATGACGTCCTTATGACAGGCTCGACTTCCCATGCAGACCCCGCCAACCCTGCCTGGCTCTTAAACTGTGCACTGGCCAAGCCATCGAGACTCGTGCCCAGTCGCTGTCTTGGCTGCCTAGCTGCCTGACTGCCTGACGCATCAGCGTTGGCCGCAAAGGCGTCAGCAGCTGGAGCAGGAGCGGAAGCAACAGAAGCAGCATCTCTGATGATGTCCTGATGTACTAATTAAGTTTTGAACGTGACGAGAAATTGCAAGTAGCAATTTCGTTGTTTGATTTTTCGCTGAGCAACATGCCAGCTCTTCTCGCCGCACTCCTCTCGGCCTCTTTCATCTGAATAATTAGCTGCAAAGTGTGCAAAGGACTCAGCACGCCATGGCTGTAATGCCCCTACTACCCCCAAACAGTTGCGGGTAGTTTCCTTTTTGGCTAACTACAAATTAGAATTAATTTTCTTGATGCTGCTGTATATTTGGCTGTTTATGAGGGCCAAGACAATGGTCAATGATCAGAGGCGCTACGAAAGGCCAAGGCTACCATTTGAGAGTTGTCAGTAAGACTGACTAAGAGAAACTAAACTTAAGCAATAAAATAAGCCTTAAGCTAAATTTTGCAAGGGAAGGAACTTTCTTTGATATTTGGCTGGTTCTTGGTAGGAAATTCATTAAATGAATATCATTGGACTAATTGAAATTGATCATATATACTTATTTTCTATTTAAATAAACAAACATAAAAATCAATTATTTAAAATAATATGAATTTTTTATATATATATATATATATATATATATAGAATATATAACATAAAAACATATATATAAATAAGTATAAAAGTTAAATATATATTAAAATATAAAATTGAAATGTATGTAAAATAAATTTATATTTAATAGATATTTGCTTAAATATTATTAATATTATTATTATGTTTTTTCATATATTTATAAATAAAAGCCACAATAATTGTTTATATAAACTATATTCAAAGAAGTAAATTTGACTTGTGATACAATTTGAAAGAAAGAGTGTTTCTAAGTACTACTACTACTAATATTCCAATGTAATAGATACATATTAATAATATAATAAAACCAGCTTATTTTCAAATTTATCTTCAACGGAAATTTTAATTTTAATTTTTATATTATGTTAATTAATCATATATTGCTTGAATATTTGAAACTGTAGCCAGAACTTTCACGTATTTTTATAAAAGTATATCATATCTCCATTCACATTTTCCTCATTCTCTCTTTAATATTCGTAAATCCAACTGTTAAGTTCTTCTTTTAATCTGCATTTTATCTCTTTTGTTTATTATTGCGTCTCTTTGTCACTTGTGCCTCAAACACATTTCCATTCATTTTTTGCTATTGGTTTTTTCGCGTTATTGTTGCGAGTTATTTTTTCAGATTTTCTTTTGCAGAAAGCTTTTGTGTTTGTTTTGAGGTTTCATTAAAAAGAATTTAATTACAAGGAACTCATTTCTCTACAGTATTTCCCTCTCTCTCTCTCACTCTTTCTCACTCTCTTTTTGTCATTTGCTGTGCCAGTTCCAGTGGCACGCCCCCTTTATTATGCATTTTCACGTTTTGTGTGAAACGTCGCCAAAGCCTTTGTGAATTGTCTTCGCTGTAAGCGTGAAGGAGAGCAAAAGCTGTGGGTGGATGGGTGTTATAGAGAGATAGAGAGAGAGAGAGAGAGAGAGAGAGAGGGAGAGAGAAGTGTGGCATAAAAATTACCGTTGCGGGGATTAAGAAGTTTCGCTATTATCATTCAAATTATAATTACTTGCAATTGTTTTTATAATGTTCATTAACATTTAGCGCCTTTTCAGAAATTGCAGCGAAATGGGAGCAGCGTCTACGATGCCTGCGAGCGAATTTTCATTGCAGACATTTTCGTAATTATTTTTTAAATTGTAATTTGCGCAGCCGCCTCTGGGAAGGATTAGCCCGGAAATATGGCAGCATGTGTTAATTGGATTTTGGGTGCTCATAAAGACACAACTTGATGGCGCCAACGCGTGTGGAGTGCTCATCTTTTTCCCCAAGGATATTCTTAAAAAAACACACACACACAACAACAAAAAACAAAAGAAAATCCATGATTAACAAATGGCTAGAAATTGACACATTTATATATTTAAGAAAAACATTTGGAGTACAGGTGATAATGCTGGTGTGTTTTTACAGTGTTTTTTCTAAACAGTTGAATAAAGTTTGATTGAGTTCTATAATCAAATTGGCAATGTAGATACATCGGAACTGCAAATGGCTCTAAGACATTGTTGTATGAGATGAGCTTAAATTGAAATTTATATGTTTAATATAATTATCAACCATATCATATGTAGCTAACTTATAGGATATTTTGAATCAGCTGCTTTTTAACAAAGTTAAAGAATTGAAAACTGAAATTCAAGACATCTGCCAAAACTTAGTTCTGGGATAAATGACAAACTTTGCTTGCATTATATCTAGCAGAAAATTGGCAAATGAGAGTCAAAGACTTTTTCTTACATAAAAAGTATTATTAAAATTCGATATTTATTATTTATTATTTTTATTATTTTATTAAATTATCGTGTTATTATTATCTTGGTATTTTTATCTTATTATTAAAGCACAGCTCTGCTTAGCATATACACAGTCTATATGCAAGAAGATTTGGTCGCTGTCTTGCTGCTGCAGAGCGACGCTCTCTCACTTGACAGTTATATGACATTGGATAAGCACTCAAAAAGTAGACGCCAGTAATACTCGCGTTTGCTTTGTCTCTCTCTCTCTCTCTCTCTCTCTCTCTTTATACAAGCTGCAACCACACGATTCTCAAATGCTTCGAGCTTAACAAGCACATCACAGCGAAGACGTGCCATCAGTCGATAGCGAAGTCTGGTGCTGATAGGACTGGGTGGTTTTTGAGCTCTGCTATGCGGACTAATTAATCGTGTTAATGTTAATGGTAATTTTTTTGTTTTTGTTCTTTACTGATCAACAAATAGATGACCTTAAATCTAGATCATTCACCAAATTGAAATAATCAATATTATAATATAATAATTATATTAACTCAATTTTATTATAAGTATTGATATTAAAATTTGATTTCTTTAAAGTCTATTCAAGCATAAATTTTAAATGTGTTAAGCAGCTCTCCAAATACATAATTAAAAAATATTATATTAGATAAAAATAAAACTATACTATTAATATTCAATGCAACTTTTTCACATGCTGATAGCATTCGATGAGAATAATACCATATATTTTTAAACTTCGTATTTCTAAGCGCCAACTGGAAAATATTATATGTATAAGTCGGAGAATGGGGCATTTTGATGCATCCCAAACAGGCATCGAAGACTCCACTTTATTTTCTTTTATTTAATCATGTTTAAACAGCAACTACATTATACTTGGTTGAAGTAACTTTTTCAATCTCAAACATCGTTCGTATGAACCCTGTCTTTTTTCATTATTTTCAAATCATAATGCTACCCAACAGTTTCTTCAAGCTAAGGTAATACTTACATTTATTGTCAATCAAATGAATCTCTGGCTTGTATATACATATACATTTATAATCTATATAAAATATTTTACACATATAAATTTAAGCAAATCAAGGTCCATTTGGCTCTTGCTTTAAACACAGAATTTGTTGAGCGTGTTCAACTGATGTTTTCCACTGCGTAAAACTTGAAGCTACTTTAATTTTTAATACTCAGCCGCATGCAATTTGTACATCTCGGTAAATATGAATGCATTATTCATTAAAAACGTACACTCGAATAAAGCAAAAACAATTGTGGTTTTTGCAAAAAAGCAACAACAGAAATTTCATTTAAAATACATCTGCATGTGTGTGTGTGTGTGTGTGTGTGTGTGTGTGTGTGTGTGTGTGTGTGTTTACGTGTATGTATATGTGTGCCAGCCACTGTGTGGGCAAATGTTTACAAAAATTTCTTTTGATTTATTTAAGTGGAACTAATTGTGGGCGTTGAACTGCAAAAAAAAAAATAAATGAAAAAAAGTTTTAAAAATAATAATAAATGATACAAAGCAAATATACATTTTACAAGAGCATTAAAATAGTATTATAATTTAAATAGGAATTGTCATATTGAACCGCGACTTAGCGAGCTAAACGAATAATGACTTCAATAAGCAGAGTCCACTAATTATTGCATTAAGCACTCGACTGCGCCAGGGGACAGAAGAAAGGGGCAAAAGCGAGTTTCGTGTCTATGAAGAATTAATATCAGCACTCAAAGAACATATTTATGTACATATCATATCCTTGCTGCAGACGAGGACCCACTGAAAGCATTTGCGTGTTTGCGTGCAATTTGTTATCGTAAAACAAAGAAAGCGACGTAAATTCAACACCTACAAAAAGTCAGACACAGAGTTAGTTGACTCTGAGACGGAATACGGAAAAAGTTAGCTCTACAAATTGTAAGTAAATATGTTAAAGTCTAATTAGGTTGAACAGTTTTTCTTCTTTTTTTCTTGATAAATTACAACTGTAGATAGGACAGGGATAGATAGATAGTAAAATGAGGTGATAGAAAAATAGAGCTAGTGCGGAAGTCAGAATGGCAGAGAGAGAGAGAGAGAGAGAGAAAATGTGGGCAGAGGCAAATAAAGAACATTGATTATCATTTATGCGCAGGTTGCCGGAAGCATTTTAGCTAGGTTTCAGGTATTCAAAGAATACAAATTTCATAAAACATTTCTTTTCTTAAAATTTCAATAAATATTTCCTTTTATTTAAATGAATAATATTATATAACTCTTAAATATATAAATATTTTTTTATTTAATATTTTTTGACAAGACAATCTTGAGTTATGATTTGACGCTAACCATTGATTGCTTTAGGCATAGCCACAGATCTAGAACGGCTTTCACGATATTCATTTTGCAAGCAGTATTTTTGACAGCATAACTATTTTTCAGTGTTTATGTGTGATACTTACTGTGTTGTCATTGTAAAAGCTATTTGACATACTGAATTGATGCTGATAGCTTTATGTTATATCTACCAAAATCAAATTTGTATAACAAACTAGTTACAACAAAGTAAATTTAGGTGCATATACTTATTCAACATATGTACACGAGTATACACCCTTTTATCTCAAAGCTTTCATGCTGTTTTCTACCTTTATTGCACTTGAAGCGTACAAACGAAATGCAGCTCAAATAATCCATCAAAAACAACTGGCCAAGGGACATGGCAAAGTAATTAAATGATCATGTATAAATACATATGCGAGCACTTCAATTTCAAATGTACGCAGTCTGTGTGTGTGTGTGTGTGTGTGTGTGTGTGCGGGCGTAATTAAGTACAATACAGATGGAAACTGGATTGTCATTAATTTGAGTTAACAAAAGCCTATTTGTGATTTGTCAAAATTGAAATTGGTCCTTATCGAGGATTTGATTGATGACCAAGAAGTAGTTTGTGTTTCACTCCCCAGTTCGTGCACTGTCCAACTACTTTTGGCGAGCACTTTACGTCACACACACACACACACAGAGAGACACTCATTGATTGAGAGCTGAGGCGAAAATGCAAATGCATTGGCGAATTGTCAGGCGAAGGACGAGAACTCTGAGAGTCATTGCACGTGCTCATCAGATTGACAGATTGTCAGTTTAGCATTTCGATGGCAACTGGAGATTTAACCAGGCCAAATGCAGGCACCAATTTCAGTTTGTTGCACTTTAAAAGTGCCGCCCATTACTCAAATACACACACACACACGCACACACACTATGCAAAAATGTTGCAGGTATTTATCATTGTTTTCCCCTCCACAACCCTCTCTCTGTATTTTTTTTTTTTTTTTTTTTGGCTGGCAAATCTCAAATGGAGTCACATTTTCAATGGATGCGACGCAACTTTTGTCAACAGAACGGGGCAAAAAAAAAAGTAGAAAAAAGTGGCAGAGCCGGAAGTTGAAGTGCTGTTGGGAATTCCAAAATTTGTTGCCTGCCATTGTCATTTTTGTATTCGCGGCGGCGCATTCGTGCGTTTTATTCCCAGCCAAACTGTAAATTCAAAGCGGCGCAAAATCGAACAAGTAACAGCAGCAGCAGCAGCAACAACAACTAGAACAACTGAAATGGCTACTATAACAACAGCAGCAGCAACCCGATAGCTCTTTTCAGCCATTGAAATTCGCTGCAATTGTCAGTTTTTTTGCGTGCCATGCAAAATCCCCCAACGTAAAAGCGAGAAACTCAACAACGGCTCGAACAAAATTATAGTTTTTTCTTCTTATTTTTTTGCTACTTTTTTTGGGGCAACTTCTCAAATGGGCAACTCGAAAAGGCGACAAATATGCAGTCAATTGCCTCTTGAAATTAATTTTGTCAACCAATTCCAGCCATACCCTATAAAGTCAACAGCTTCTTTCTCAGTGTAGGCGCTTGTATTTGTGCATCTGGGGCGCAGCACGCCTTGCTGTCTGCCTGTTAAGCTTTAAGCTCGCAAAGCTTTCAGGTACGTGTGTCGTGTACGTGAGTTGGTACAGCTGAGTTGCCTGACTGACTTAGAGCAGTTGCTAGCTCATAAATAAGTTAGACTTAATTTGCCTAGTCTACAGGTCATTTTATAGTCGTGTCATACGTTTAGTTTGCTAGCACCTGCTAATCCAAGTCTTGTCCAGTATCAGATCAGAGCAAACATTGAAGCTGAATGTGCTTAAAGTACACACACACACACACACACATACACACATAAAATGTTCACTTAGTGCTGACCATTAATGGACTTTTAAGTGCAGCCAACAATGTTCCCCGTATGTTTGACTTTATTGTTAAAATGTTCTTCGATTTTCGTGCGCAAAGACCTGGCTAACAATGGCAACGAATAGCATCGGTTTCGGACTCATAATCCGTTTAGTGAGTGCGACAACACGTGCCGGCTTTCGTCACAGGATTTCTATTTCTATTTCTGGCAAGGTAAATAAGGTGAACGAAAAGTATTTATTAGTGACAAATAGAAAAGTTCGAGAGCTGCTTAACTTAAGCTACCCAACCCGCCTCCCCGCACAACACAGCGATGCAAAAGCTGCGTTAAATACTTCGGTCGCTGTTTTTGGAATTTTTAAAAAGGAACTTCTACGCTTCAGTTTGAATGGACTAAAAATAGTTACATGTGTGGAAAGTATTCAAGGAGCATGAAATATAAATCTTAGTTGGGTGTAAGCAAGTCGAAGCTATGCTGTATAGACCGGATGTAGGTTGTGCTTAAGCATTTTAAGAGCAGATCGAAGATAGTTTTAAAGAGCAGCAGCAACAACTTATTGATTAGGCTTAAGGTTGGATGTAATTGTCTGAATTTTGATTTCTAGATCATCTTACAGCTTCATTAGATTGATTTCTGTTATTCTTAATAATCGTCTTTTATCTTTCTCACTTTTAATTTCAAATAAAATATCATTTAATGTACAAGTGCCTATGTGTAAACATTTATTATAGAACATTCTGTATAGTTTTAGTTTTCCCTTTTGGCTTTACATAAAAAGTATTCGCATCAGCCATATATCATATATAAAGAAACTAAAAGGAGATTCGCATATAGCTCACTCTCTGTAGCCATATCCACTTTCCATCACATATAAGTTAAGTTTTCCAGGGCATCTGCAGCTGTTCACTCCCTGTTCTAGTCCAATTTCACGCAACCAGTTCAAATGCATATGCCATGCAGTAGCTTTTAAGTGGTTTCCTTTACATATCAACATTAATATACTCGCACCAGAACAAAATTGAAAAACCGCTGAGTAAATGCGTCTCAGCTGGTTCGCATTTCCTTTGGCCGGACAGAAATTGCTGGATTTATATTTATGACGCTGCCCTTGGCATATGGCCGGCTACGGCTACGGTTGCGTGTGTGTGTGTGTGTGTAGTGCGGGGGAGGCGACGGTCTAGGCCTGTTGGGTCGGTTCGGTTCGGTCTGCTGGTTGGTTGCCTTTTGCCAAAAGATATTTAAAATCAAATTTGTTTAATTTACATGCATAAACGCGTCAAATTTGTTTGGGAAATGTGCACCCGGCTGTAGCAATAAGCCCTAGTGGATGTCGAAGAGGCGCAGAGGCAGGAGCAAGCTGCTAGTTCTAGCCAGGCCATCGTGTATGTGTATGTGCGCTCAAAGGCAACAACTGTTTCCGTTAATATAAAATGCAAATTTTGAGCATTTTTAGCAGCGCCCAAAATTGGTCAAATTCCCCGCCTCCTGCCACATGCCATGCCTTCCCCCCGTGCCCCCATGCCCTTCGGGCCCCTGCGGTCAGTTTGGTTAGAACAGCACAAGATATGAGTTTGTAATAACCAAATCGGTTGGCTGCCTGGCTGGTCGGGCATGGTCAAATGCAATGAGTAGTAAAATGTTGTTAGAAATTATGGGCCCAAACGCCGGATGTTGTTCATATCCTTTCTGTAAACGCACGGAAATATCCAGGACAAAAAACAACAGGCAGCGGCAACATGGAAATTATGTTGGAAAAACAATTTCATGATGTTTTTGATTTCGCAACAACATATGTGCATAAACACAAACACCAAGCAAACAACAACTACGGCAACAGAAACAATCGTGATGATGCTGTTGATGATGAGAAATAACAGCTAACAAAAACCAACGAAAACATTTAGTTCCCGTTTCCTTGTGCGTTTCGATTGACATTTTTAATTTAAAGAGGAAGAGACAAAGTGAGAGAGGGAGAGAGCGATGTAGAAATAATGTAAATTGAGAGCAAATCATTTTCAGACCATCGATGAATCACCCTGAGGCGTCTGTCTTCAATTTTTACCATATTTTTCCACTCATTTATTTACATTTTCCCCAACGCCCGCCCGCACCGACTTGGTAGTGGGGATTTATTTATTTAGTGCTTATCTTCAAGGCGCATAAATGAATATCAAATCGAGTCGCATCGCATTCGAATTTATTCGCATCAAATGACGGCCAACAAAACGGCGCCCATTTCCATGCGGTTGACGCTTGTTTACACTAACAAGAATCGAGCTCTCGACCCTTACTCAGAGTGTGTGTGCGTGTGTGTGGGTGGACAATCGGAGCGCCCACTTCTGTTGGCTCTGCCTTTTCTTTGCGAACCATTGAGAGAACCCAACTCGTTGTTATGGCAAGTGATACGCACTTCGGCGTTCTCGATATCTTTCTTCGTATTCTCAAATCCGATTAGCATCATTAAATTGAGGCCACACAGTTATTGTCGAAGGGTCCATTAGATCCATTTGATTGATTTTTCTCACAGAGTGAGAGAGAGAGACAGACAGCTTATAAAAAAAAAAAAAATAAAATGGACTTTTCGAGAAGTTATGGTTGTTCAATATTTTATTTCAAACAAAATATTTATTATAATTGAAGACTTATAAAGCATTGACCTTCTTATCCTCGTTCTTCTCTTCCTTCTTCTCCTCCTCTTTCTCTTCCTTCTTCTCCTCTTCCTTTTTCTCCTCTTTCTTCTTCTCCTCTTCCTTCTTTTCCTCTTCCTTCTTCTCCTCTTCCTTCTTCTCCTCATCCTTTTTCTCCTCTTCCTTCTTCTCACCTTCCTTCTTCTCTTCCTTCTTCTTCACGACCTTCTTCGCCATCTTCTTCTTGGCATTAGCCGCATTGCGACAGGACTTGCGTATGTTAAGCAAAACTGCAGACTTCTGTACATCATATTTGCTCTGTACATGATGTACGATGTCCTCAACCAGTATGGGGCTCAGCTGCTTTTTGGCCTTCATATTCTCGCTTACAGTTCCTGGGCCGCGTCCGCCAGTTAGAGTATGTGTGGCTAGCACATTCTTGCCAAAGATCTGACTGCACAAACCACTCGTGGCAGTCCGAAACGAAGCAAAATTCACTTTTTTGTACTTCTTTTTGGTTAACTCCGTGCCATTTGGTCCGATCTGAATTGTCTTCAGATTGCCTTCCTCATTTTCAGTGGAAGGGGTGGGATCTTGTGCGTTCAGATTATCTTCCTCATTTGGGGTGGAATATTTTACTTTCTTTGCATCTGCTTTAGATGGTAAGTTTTCCTTTTTCAACTCATTCTTCAGCCTTTCCAGCTCCATCAGCAATGGCGAAATGCGAGCTAGTTTTGCTGCTAATTCTGGGTCCATTCCTGTTTCTGATTCGGATTCAGAAAAACGACGTGGTGTTTGAGTGGATGCGTCCATTTTTACGTGTCCTCACGAGCTCTTTAGCAGAAAAATTAGAAGTAGGAACGAGATTTGCTTGTCATCTAAAGATGGGCAAGTCAATATGTTTCGATGACCGATGCTATCGATAGTTTTTATAGAGCTTCGATACTATCGAGTATTAGTATATGCATGCGTTGCCCTTCTTACTAAAAGTCCATCAATGTGCTTTTTTTACCATGTCTTCATAGCGATATAGTCTGGCAGCACCGTCAGAGCCACACTAAATTTTAGTGTTTACTAACATGTCATTCAAACAAATTATACAACACTGTCTCCAGCACTGATATAATTATCGATAACACTTTTTGATTGAAGATGAGATTAATAGTGTAATTCCTCTAATCAAAGTTTAATTTACATTTGCTAAGGAAAAATATATTTGGAGTAGTCAGGAGTGGCCTGCATTAACCTAATAAAGCATATACATGTACATTGCAGATAAGTAAGAACAGGTAAGTCGATATAGCTCAAATTGTCTGTCTATCAGTTTGCCTATTTGCATGAAGAGGCGCATCGACGTGTTTCAAATTAGCTTTTTGCACTTTTAAGATGTCTGTTGAAATCAATTTAGAACTGCAGCCTTTTTTATTTTTGCTTATCTTACCAGCTATCAGATCTAGATCAAAGATCTAAAGCAACTCGATTATATTGTACATATATCTCTCCTCTTTTCCAGGCTAAAAACTCAGCAACATGCGATTCATTGTAACTGATAGTCGAGTACAGCCGACCCGCACACTTTAAATTGTTTTTATTTATCCGTGGTAAATATTTAAAGTTTACTTTAGCATTAAATCAAGAGTTATTTGGTTTATTTTGATTTGTGTTTGTTTTCAAATAGTGCAAATTGAGCGAAGTACAAATTTGGTATATTTTTTATCGAAACTTGTTGAGCAAATAGCTTAAATGTAGACATAACACTTCTTTTATAAATATTTAAATTTATGTTTAGCATAATTTTATATTCAGTTTTTTAGTATCCTGAAAGCCTAGAATACTTTTAAGTGATTCAAAAGTCTGCATTAGACTAACATAAAATATTTCTTGCTTTTCAGAAAACTAAAACTGAGTGTAAATTTGTGCATCTTTTGCCTGCCAGTCTCAAATTTAATTTTTACTCAAATCTCTCTTAGCGAACGAGCATTAATGAGTGTCGTCAACCTCTGCTCAACATCTGTGTTGTCTTTAATCGCTTTTGGAGCTGCTAATGGCAAACTAACTGCTAATTAGAGGAACGGACTTGGAACAATTAAAAGCCTTTGGCAGCTACAGATAGCAGATACTCGTGTTCCGTCTGGATAAGCAAATGGCATCCGGTGTACTACAATTGCCCGCACTATTCGAAACAGCTGGCCAAATGGTTTTTTTTGTTTTTTTTTTTTTTTTTTTTTTTTTGTTTTAAGCTTCTTCTTGCGTCTCCTCTGTGGAACAAGTTCCAGATTGCATCTTTATCTTGGGCCATGCTCGTACATATTCTATAAGGCAATAAAAGTTTCTGCGCAATAAATCTGCAAGTTTCTGGACCGAGAATCCAAGTGCAGAGGCTGGGGAAAACATCTGCAGTTGGCACTCTGCACACACACACACACATACACACGCTCACAAATTGCAAAAGAGTTGAGCACAAAACAGGTGGCCCTCGAACTGACGACCATTTTATTTCCTGCCGGGTCACTGATTCACTTGGCCTCCATTTCGGGCCGAGATGCGGCAGCAAGCTTTTAAGGTGGCTTTAACAACGTAGCTCTAGCAGCTGCTCCTGGCTTCTGGCTCCTGGCACTATCAACGCCGTTTTGATATTTGGGTTGATAAAAATTAATGCATCCCGTGCATCTCTATTTCTCTTTCCCTCTCTCTGTCTCTACCTCTCTACCCCCTTTGTCTGTTCGGCGGTTCTGACGAAAGTGTTGACGCATACAAATTGTGCATTAGCGAAAAACTCGCAGCTTTTGGGGCATTTAGTTGCAAATGCGTCACCAGGAGCTGCTACTGGCCGGGCATCGGGCATTGGGTGCATGGCGCTAGTGACGCCTCCGTTTCGCGACAGCCAGTGGCGAAAATCTGCAAGCATCCGCATGGCATTTGCATAAATGCAATTTAAAATCTGAATTATTCATGAGCGCCGCCATTTGGCCATTTGTCTGAATGACCACTTGTGGCATTCGCTAGCTCCACACTCGCACACACACACACATACACACTGCACCCACAAATACACACTGGCCACAACATTTGAAAATCGACGACAGAGCCCTGCCGCCAGTTCAGAGAGTTTCCTTCAGTTTCTATCCCCGCTCAGCTGATATAAGAGAGATCGCCCGTTCGCTACTATTTTTATGCCCTGTTAAGAGGGTTGGACAATATATAATCACATATATAGATGTATGGACAGAGAAACAGTTTGTATACAGAACGCTGGGAGTATCCGGAATAATTAGAATAAAGCGTTATACATTTTCAAAGGCTTCATCAAGTTCAACTGCAGCTTCTTTCATATCAACTCATCTTCTCTTATATCTAGGGTATCTACAATTCGATAACATCTCGGTAAACAAGTCGAATGGCATTTTTTCTTTTTGTGTGTTGGGCTAGTGCATGTGCATGTGACAACTTAATGGTTTCCGTTATTTGAAAGCAAAAGCATCGAAAATTGCTGATGTCAAAATGTCGATAAGGATTAACTCTTCCGTTTGTGTACATTTAATATTAGCAGCTGCACATTTGATTTGGATTTGGCTTTGGCATTGGCCATGCCAGGCTCTGGCTGACCAGTCAGCCAGTCAGTCAGTCAGCTAGTCAGTCACCAACCTCCCCTGCAGCTGCAATGTGTTTATTTTGGATTTGAAAATTACTAAAGTCTGTGTAGGTTCAATTTATTGAGCAAACATTTTTGTTAATGGGATCTGCAGTCGATGCTGCTGGATTTTGTTTCCTAATATTTCGACGAGCTGACTCACTTTGACAAGGGGCTGTTTGGATAGATTATTTAGTGGAAATTATGAATTATGAACATTATATAATAGAAGTAGAAAATGAGAGTAAAATCATGATTTTGTAATTAATTTTTTTTAAATTATTATTTTCTTTGTAATATTAAATTTGACTAATTAATCTAACATTTTTTAATACCAAATTCAAAGCAAATCTTTCCCTTCAGCCAAGTATAAATAATTGTAATAAACTACAGCAAATTACACTGTTTTTTCTTAATATATCTAAAATACTTCATTTTACTTGGCCATAAACTAAGTTTTTAAATAAATTATTTGTCTGCGACTCACACTTGGCGCGGTAATTGTATTAAACGAATTACTTGAAACTTTTCCCCCTGGCATTTGCTTTTGTTGCATGATATGGAAATATTACATGCGTGTATGTATGTATATGACATATGTCTGCATACACAGTATACACATATGTGCATATATCGATTTTCTGCGGCGTATATACCAAATTTCGTCCGTAAAGTCAAATGTCTGCGAATGTTTTTGTCACAAATGACTTGCCGTTTTAATTGATTGCTGGCAATAAACCGAACAGGCGCCCATTGTGCGAGTGTGTGTTTGGGTGCATGTGTGTGTGGGTGTTTGGGGTGTGTGTGTCTAACTGAGCTCACAGCTGTCGCAGGAAGTTTAAATGGCGAGCGCGTCAACGTCATACGCGTATCGTTCAAACTTTTGGAAAGGGGCAAACATAGAAGTCGGCGTGGAGGCTACGAAAAATTTGTAGACATTTGCGCGGGTGTAGCGAGTTTTTCCAGTTTGCGCGCTTTTGTGGAAAATTTTCTTGTTTTATTCTTAGAATTTGCGACAATTTCAACTTTTATTTGCGCAGCATTGCACAGGGCATGGTGGGCATGGTAGGCATTTCTATTTCAACAGCCGCCCCCCGTTGACGCATAAAATTTCCCAATTACATTTATGATTTCTTGCTGCTTTCCCTTTTTTTTTTGCTTGCCATGATTTGCCTGTTATGTTATTGCAAATGCTGTGCGAATGTATGTGTTTGAGTTTCTTCTTCTTTTTTTTTTTGTTTGTGTGTAGGTTTTTATTTTTATGCTATTTTTATTGCATTATTTGCAAAGTGCTCTGAGCTCTAGTACCCTACAAGAGGGTCTGTGGCATTGTTTGTGAATAAAGACATTTTGGGCACATTTTATTTAACTTTAAGAGAGTTTCGTTTTTTGTGTAATAATCTTGATGAAATGTGTATGAAACTTACAAATTTAAGAATTTTGTAAAGAAAATCTAATAACTATTTATAAATTTACTTTTGATGTTTGCATTATTATTTAAAATTAATCTCATAAAATTGTTTTTTTCTCATAATTTGATTCTCTCTAGTTAATTAGTTAAAATTCCTTAATTTACACAAATTTTGTTTTAAACTGAAAACGGAGGGTATTTGCTCTTCGAGTTGGTGCCAAACAAATCTCTGTGCTATTTCTAGACATTGCATGTGTTTAGATTCGTATTCGGGCTTTGGTTTGCTTTTGCTCCGAAACGAAATGGAAATGGAGCTGTTTTGTGTATTGCTTGGAACGTGACTGAAACGCAATTTGCCAAGCTTAGTTTAATTTGCCTATATTAAGCCATCGGCCAACCAACCAACCAACCAACCAACCAACCAACCAGCCAACCAACCAGCCAGCCAGCTCGACTGCTCTGGCAATAAAGAATTCTCTCAATTCGATTGTGCACACTTTTCAATATCGCTCATACGCAGCGGTGGCCGTATGGGAATCGTCTGGCTGTATGATTTTTAGCATCGAGTCTATCTCGGCCAGGGCAAAAGCGAGACTAACGATTGACATGGGCCATGTCGAGGAATTTGTTCAGCTATTTGGCCCAGCTCGCCTGTGTTTAATCCCTTTAATGGACTATTAAGCGTTTTTTACGGCCAGCACAGGCCGTTCTAGTCGTCGCTGAGAGACGAATTCTGTTGTTGCTGCTGCTGCTGCTGCTGCTGCTGCTGCTGCTGCTCCTGCTGCTACTGCTTTATGGTCTCGGCGAGTTTACGATAATCTCATCATTTGATGTTGCAGCACGTTCCACCGCTCATTTTATGCTCACTCATATATTTGCATTGTGTGTGTGTGTGTGCGGGAATAAGAGAATGAGATGTAAATATTCGCCATTTTCCATTTTCATTTTGCTGGCTGGATTCAGTTCTCTGTGTTTGGCATTCGGAAAATTTGTCAACCGGCATTTGTAATGAATTGATTGTCACAGTGGGAGGCAAATTTTCTTTGAATTTGATATGACCAAATGGGTTGTGCGCGTGTGTGTCTCGCTTTGATTGACATGTGAATAGAGAAGGCCGCAGCCACTTTCAGTTAGCCGGCCAATTAGGAGCGATTTTTGCCTTTGTATTCGTCTAACAAAGCCAAGCACTAAGTCAACACCCACTCCACACACACTCACATACACTCACACAGTCACACACACATGCACACACAATCCCTTTGGGCTAGTGCGACTTGGTCTTGGACATGGACTTGTGAACGTGGCGTGTCAGTCACGCAGTTTTTTAGACGGCCGTCGTTAATGCCAACGACCACAGCACAGACAGGGCCCTGAATCTGGCTGACTGGCTGGCTGGCTGGCTGGCTGGCTTCTGCTCTGTGGTCGGCTGGCCCTGCCCACGGGGACAGACGCTTTTCGGGGGCGTGGCAAGCGGTGTGACTTTGTTGCGTGATTACCTTAATTGATGGGCATTTCCGTTGAACAAATGAAGCCACTCAATTAACACCTTTCAGCAGGATAAAAGTCGCACGTCCGCCGAAGCAACAGCTACTAAAACATCTCGCACACACACGTGAGTATGTTGTCTGGATTTAAATGTATTTAGCTAGATTTTTTTGGTTGTCACTTGTTAGAGTGAAGAGCTGATCTATTTTTAGCTGCTGTGTGAATAATAGAAATCGAAATATAATTTATTCTCGGGCATTCTAGTTATTGGTCTTTCAAATCGTTAGTCTATTAATAAAGTTAACATCATCATAATATTAATTTTATTTTATAAAGATAAATATATATAAAATAGATATTATCTTATGGAAGTTCTTAGACCTTTAAATAATGAATCATATATTTAAAGACTGACAGATATTCCTAGACCTTTAGATAGTTAACTGAAAATGCAGGACTCAGAGTCTCCATTCTTCACATCATATCATATCATGTCATATAATACATGGCATATATAATTAGCATATAAATTATATCATACTGTATCAAATCACAGAATATATCATATATATTATATCATTTCTTATCAAATCATATCATATCATACAATACTTTTTCTCATCATGTCATATGTCAGTTTATATTATATATCATACCATTTCATATATCATATCTAATTAGATATATATATACCACGAACTTTGCCTCTACAGTTTTCAATAGCTTTCAAAGAGCATTTTCCCTTAAAACATAACAAACTATTTCATTATTTTTGCATAATTAAAGTTATTGGCCTTACTCTGTCGCCGTTTTTGTTGCAAAGTTAAGCGCACTTTGCAAATTGGTTATTAACAAAAAGGCAAGAAGAACACAAATGCCTTTTAACGAGAAACCAAAACACGATACAAAACTTTGTGCACTTTTCGCAAAGTGTTTTCTTTTTGTTTGTCTTTTTTTTCATTTTGCACTGTTAACAAAATTATAAAACTTGGGCAATTTTTCGTGTGCCACCCTTCCCGCCCGACATTTACACCTTACAGGTGTAAAAAGTTGTTGCATAAAGTTTTTTTTTTTTTTGCCGACACGCTCACCCATGCCCACTCCCCAGTGTTGCGTTCAATTTTTCAATTAAAAATTGTTGGCTACAGGAAGGATGTGGGGCAGCAGATCAGCTCCAATGAATGCTGCAAGTTGTCAAATTGCAGCAAATTAGTGACAATGAACTGCGAGAGCAGAGCGAAGGCTCCTACAGCCTACAAACGGCTTACGGAAAGCCAATAAAGATGTCCAAGCCAAGCATGGATGCAGTTGTCAGCGAACTACCGGACAAAATTCGTAATCACAACAGAGCGAAATTGTTTTGGATGTCAGCCAACTGGTTGGCTGGCTGGCAGGCAGGCTAACAGGCAGTCAGCCATTCGACCTACCATATTCTTACTCTCAGATAATTTCCTGTCATTATTTTGTGGTCTTCCGCAGTCGAACGTAAAAATTGCGACTCAAAGGTTTATTTCCAGCAAAACCGAACAAACAGCCCAACACAACAGACAGAGAGAGACAGGCAGACGGACAGACGGACAGACAGACAGACAGATAGACAGATGGTCAGAGGGTCAGACGTTCAGCTGGCACAGATTGTAACTGTGAACTGATTCACTTGCCGAGAGTTGAGGGAAGTGTACCGTCAGTCAGTTGGTCAGGCAGTCGAAAAATTGACTGCATTGCCCACGGGTCAACAAATAAATTGGCTGCCCGACAGTGGAGAGTGGACAGCGAACAGTGGACAGCGGACAGTCGACAGTCTGTGCTGGGCTGGGCTGTTCAGCCCCAATGTTGATTTTGAGGTCATCGCCGATATTGCGGATGTGAATCCTTTTTGATTGCATTGGCCCGCACTGAAATTGCGCTGCCAACTGCCAACTGGCAGCTGCCACTGCCACTGCCACAGTCGACTCCAACTGCAACTGCAACTGTGGCGGACAAGCGACAGAAGCCCGACAGCGACCAATGGACAGCGGACTACGGCGTATTAATTGTGGTTTTGTCTGTCGAAAATTGGCATTTTAAGTGCGGCTTGGTGTCATTCCGCTGCAGTTAAACCATACAGAAAAAAAAATTACCCCGTGTCAAATATTTATTACAAATGCCCGCGGGCTGACCGACACATAGACAGCAGCAGCAGCAAATGGAGCTTTCAGCGCAGCGCACCTGCGCACCATTAAATAGTAATAGGCATTCAAATTATATTATAAACATATATGTAGATAGCTCCATTGTAGTGCCATAGTAGACATAGTGCGTCAGTCCTCGCCAGTCTTTATTGGCTTGAATTACTTGCTTTTTCTTGCGTGCTGTTTCTTCGCATGGCCGTCCTTTTTAGTTATTTCTACACATTTCACAAGCGCAAAATTTATAATTAAATGGCAAATAATATTGAATAATTGAACAACTAAATTTTATTGACAGTTCAAGTAGTTGTTGAAATATAGTTATCTAAAAAGGGCATCATTCTAGCTTGGTCATCCATTAGTGCCAAACAAAAGGTTTATTTAAATCAAGATTAAGGTTGTCTAATTTAAAAAAAAATATCTTATACATTTATGCTATGCTTAGGATTTAATTTGGAAAGTGCTTTAAAAAGAAAATTATTTAAAATGATCTCAAACATAAATTACATGAGTCTAGCTACATGTACCAACTGATTGGATGCGCTATCTCTTTTATACATGTAATCTGGAATTTATACTTACTTGCATACTAATACTCATACTTATTCTTAAATTTATGCTTATACCTGTATAGGTTCCTGGACTGTTTAGGTTTCATTTAACGTTGTACACAAAATATCATTATAAATGCACATCGGAAATGCATATTAGAGTTTATATCTATAGAGTTTTCATATCAAAATATTGAAATTTGCGCATTTCACAATAGATAATTAGCTAGTTGTAGAGTTCATGCACAGCCCGCACATTATCGAATCAAATCGAATGATATACCTCTGATATGCGAATGCCAAACAGTTGCAAATCGCGAAGCTGAGCATAGAAGTCCATGTGAAAGCTAAATATACACACACACACACCCATCAATTCACAACCCTCTGCACACCCTCACACACACACACACAGCGTACGGTTCATTGTCGAATATTTCACGAATTGAGCTGTCATGCAAATGTGCCATTTCTGTTTTTGAAGTTGACAGCGTCAAAATTGCTGCATACATCGGCATGGAAATGCTTTCAGTAGCGAAAGAGAAAGAGGGAGGGAAAGAGAGTGCGAGACTAGGAAAGGGAGGTAGGATAGATTTGGCAATGGGTTTTTCGGTTGTTCGGAGATTGATTTGGTTTGGTGCGCTGCGTTGCGTTGCGTTGCGTTGCGCTTTCCCTGTCTCATTGTTGTGCGGATGTTGCCGCAATTGTCAGTTCCATCAATCATGACCGCATGACAGTCACTTGAGCGAGGCATAGATGAGTTGCATGCCCCAGCTACAAGCAACGATATGAAATTGTGTCCGTAAATTTCCACACTTAATACGCTAATAACTCAACTGGCTCGGACAACAGCTGAAAGCACAAGAAATGGCAAAAGTTTTATTGAAAGTGCCACACAATTTGTTTGTATATTTAAATTATCATATAATTTTCAAAAAGTTTCACTCTGAAAATGAGCTCAGGCCGCCCCCCATTACGGCCGCCTGCTGACTTGACTTTTGCCTTCTTTTGGGGCTGCCAGTGGGTCCTTCTTCGTCCTTCGTGTCGGCCGTCCCGATGGCATTTGAATTACATTTGTGTAATTTTGCGGAAAAGAAACTTTTTTATTTGCTAATTTTGTTAAATTAGAGAAGAAAATGAAAGAGAATCATGAATGACTTTATGCAATGCAGTCAAAATATATTCAAAACAGACTGGAAACTTGCGGCAAATATAATTACAGAGAGACACATGTAATTTGTAATTCCCTTTAGCTTAGTCAAGAACAAACTGAAACGCTGTAGAGACTTGGAGAGACCTTTGGAATGTATATAGATGGTATGAATAACAACAGTCAAAGAGCAAAAAAAAAACCTCTACTTAGACAATTGACTTTGAGCTGATTTGTAAAGGAAATCAATCATTTTTAGAGAATTGTTCAGCATCAGTTTCTGCGGAGTATTTATATATTCCTCTCCCATGTATTTTAATTTAAAGCTAATGTAATCTACTTAGCTTATTTTAAACTATTTGCTTTGCTTATTGTAATGAAAACAAATTGTAATTTCGGGCTCTCTTTCCTCTTTCACTCAGACCAGCCCAAGCATAACTTCTGCCCTTTCCACTCTCTTTAAGTAAGACTAAGCCAGCGATTACCATTAACTGTCATTTGTATATTTATTTGTTTTTTTGATTACAAAAATCAGCTGACAGCTGTCAGCTCCCTGTCCCGAAATACATCTACTTACAATTTCTAATACACATGCGGTCAGAACATAAGCGGATTTATCAAATGGCAAGGCACAACATTTTCTATTTGCCCGACATAAATAGCCAGTGGCAAAGTGGAGGGTGAGCGCGCATATACCCCATAGCTTGGCCGAGTTTAATTGCAATTAACTAAACACGCACAAACTGTACTTCAGAGCAGCCCAATGAATATGCATTCCATTAGATCAGCATTAATTTATATAATGTATTGTGCCCCAACCTTCTGACTTTTTTTTTTTGCTTCTTAGTAAATGAAATGTAGGTAAAGCTTTGCTGTGCCTTGTGCTGTTGCCCTGTAGGTATTAGAGAGGGAGTTTGATGCCAAGTTGGTGTAAGGAAGAGGCCGAAGAATGAATTTAGCTAACAAATAAGGCATATATATTTTGTATATTTAAGTCATATCATATTAATTTTTTCCATTTGTATTATATTAATTTTGTATTATTTTTGTATTATAAATCTTAATATTAATTCATAATATTACATACATTTCTTTATCTTTAATTCGAGATTTTTGTATTTAGTGTAATTTGTATTATTTTATAATATTTTTTATTAATTTTAAAATAAATGTATTATTTTAAAATTTTATATCTTTGTATGAATCAATAATACAACATGCAACTCCAATACAGGGTATCTTTAGTTCGAGTGTTCTTTCTTACTTGTATTTTTTTTTGTTCCTTTTTGTTGGGTTTCATTTGTGCGTAAATTGTAATAAACACATGTAGGGGAACAAATACATTGGCATGTGTTGGAGCCTACAAATAATTGATATTGATGGCTGTAATCTTACTTAATCCCTAATTACAAACAAATGAATACATTCGACATATGCATGGAAACCATTTCTACACACACACACACACACACACACACATTTAAACGGGGCGTCACACTTATTTGATATAAAGAAAATATTATGCATAAATTATTTGAGGATATGGCGAAGAGTATACACTGAGAGCTCATACTCTAAGTCTACCCACTTTAATAAATTGCTAAAAACAGTCTCTCACTTATGTAAGTTTTGTTCGCCGAATCCAATGAAAATTACTTCCTAATTAGTCTGATTGAAACAAATACTCAGGAATGCCATGTGTGCCATGCATACAGTTAATGACGATGATGATGACGATGATGATGATGATTATGCTGTCTATCCATTAATTAGTCACTGGCATCGGCTTTCGCTCTAATTGAACAAACATTGACTATGAATAATTAAATGAGCCTGAGTGTTCAAATTAATACGACACTTCAAGAATTTAGCCCGGATAAGAGCATACAAGCACAAATTGTCCTGCATAGGCATCTGAAGTTGAAAAAGAACTTTAATAGACGTTCAATAAAAGTTTTCCTAAAAGTATGCTCTATTGCAAGGAAAGAAGTTGTGCAGGTGTCTGGGGGTGCTCTATCTAGACTGACTGGAATTTAGAAGTAACGTATAAGTTAATAGTCTAATTGTAATATATACGAGCTGTATAAGTTGGTAATCTAATTGGGATGTATAAGAGTATATGTATGTATAAGTGCGGAACTCATAATTCCATTTGGTATGTATATGAATAGTATAAGCTAACATAATAATTGGAATGTATAAGAGTATGTGTTAGGATACTGAATCTGAAATGGAACATTATGGAAACATAACATTTTAATAACAAGGCAAACAAAGTAAACAGAAGTATAAGTTATCATACCGATTCCAAAGCAAAGTATATTCAACAGAAATTCTCTTTTTTTTACATACTTATAATAAAAATCTAAATACTCTTATACTAAACATACAGCACTTAAGCACTTGCCGTGTAGCAGCAGGCCGTTTGAAGGTGTTAATCGTTTCTGATAAACAACTAAGAATCAAGTTGTGCTCAATAGTCTAGACACTTGTCAATCCATAAACTGCGAGTTTCGGGCTATCAATAAAAACAATCAATATGCTGACAGCAGACAATCCCCTCGGTCAAATAGACAAGCAGACGCCAATGGGGCTATTCATAAATTGACACATTATCAAAATTTATGGAGGCAGAGGCGCAGATATAGAGGCGTGATATGAGTTACATGCAGAAAAAGGGATGCTGGAATGGGCATGTCTGTGAGGGGGTTGCAAGCAAATAGCTGTAGAAAATTAATGATGCGACACGCTGCAACAGCAAAAACAATGGCCAGCAACAGCAACAGAAGCAACAGTTGCACGACAACAAAAACAAAAGCAACAAAGAAGAAGAGAAAAAACCAAAGAAAAGGCAATAAACGGTAGAGGATAGTGGATTGGGGGGATTTGGGGTTGACAAAACGGAAGAAAACCCCTGCTCGGCGACACATTGAGGGATGTCGAGCCGTGGCAAGTGCTCAACAAATCTATATAAATATATATATATATATATATATATTTGGAATATATATATATGTTTATATATACCACAGCCGTTGCACAGACTTTGACCTGCCCTTGGAAAGGGATGGCATAGGATGTGCGTCTGGACAGCGGGTGGTTTCTGTGGGGTTCGGCGAAAATTGGTGCGTCAAGTGCTGTGATTTCTTGCGTAGTCGCTGGCTGATGTTTTTATTAAATTTCGGGCACAAATTTTTTAATAAACTGCCATCTAGTAATGAAACAAAACAGTGGCAACAACCCTCGAAACCAGAGGGTAAGAAAATGCCAAACACCCCCCAACCGTGTGGAAACGCCCGAGCAATTGCGCCTGATGGAAATTATTTGTTTTGGCTTTGTTGTGGTCCAAGGGATGGTTATCGCTGTTTGATGTATTCATTCACTGTGCCAGTCTGCGTGTGTGTGTATGCGTGTGTGTGTGTGCGTGTGTTTTCGGGCAAAAGTTTTGCGGGTATAAATTTCAACTTGCTGCAAATAATTACGACGTGAGCGGCACAAGTCACCAGAAGTCAGTTTGGCAGACAGATGACATGATGCGTTGGGCTGAGGGAGAGAGCCATAAAGACAGAGAGAAGAGGTAAATAACTGTAGGAAACGGAAGGAGAGGAGGGCAGCGGCGACTGCCGTGTGAAATGTCACTTCAATTGCGAGTCTACAAATGTTGTTCACCTTTTTACACGTAGCGAGCATCAACGTCAACAACTTTTTAACAATGGAGCCGAGTGGAGTTGACGAGCAGAGACGAGTGGAGGGGAGCGGTCCAGACAATGGTTTACTTATTCATGCTGCAAAGTTGTAGATGCTGTGAGGAGTCGAGGCTGGCAACAACTTCCGCAAAAATCATCCTTAGACGACGCTGTTTGACATTTCGGCCTGAATTATTTATTTGCTGCACTCTGGCAGGTTTCAACTCTTCCTCTCTCTTTCTATCTTTCTCTATTCACTCTCTATCTCTGTCTCTGTCTGTGCTCGCTCTTTAGTCTTTTACTATTTGTTGCAGTGCACTAAAAAATGCCCTGGGAATCGATGTTAAAAGTAAACTTTTTCTAGTTTAGTTTTCATTTTGAATTTGCCTTTGTTCAGCTTCGTTTTTTCTATCCACTATTCTCTACATCTCTATCTTTTTTTTGCCGGTTTCTCTTTTATTTAATCAACAACTGACATCGCTGCTGTCGCTGTCCGCTCGTGTGACGGCCCCGCAGTGCGCCCGGTTGGGTCCCGCTCGCTCACCACCCCAGGCTTTTCAATACTGGTGACAGTTGCACAACCGTTGAGCACATAATCCCCGCTGGCCGAATCGTAAAAGCTCCGCAGATTCACATGCATATTATACGTAGATTTGTTGCATTATACATACATATATATATCACATATAAATACATATACACATATGTATATATATATATATATATGTGTGTGTGTGGTATCTACGTTTGGCAGCCATTCGAAATCTGTGTGCTGCACAGGTTGGAAAGTGATTTGGGAACTGGGAGCTTATATTAGCATTTGTTCCGATTCGCCGTTGACAAGCGGCAATCCACGAGGTCTTAAGCACACTTAAGCAAAGTGCATTTCGCCAACTAGTTACACAGTTCACTTGATCTAAGCTAAAGTAATTAATAAGTTGTGTGAGCCTTCGAGCAGTGGATTTATATTTAAATCATGAGTAGTCTGAAATATTTGATTGGGATGCAATTGCTTAGAATGGATAAGAAATTAATGCTCTTTAATATTTACGATGAATTTATATCGTGAGTTCCGGCACTTGAAGTGTAACCTATTAAAAAGCTCATATATTCGCTTGGAAAAATGATTTTTATTTATTTTGAAAGTAAAGAATATGTAAAAGGAATCAGAATTTTAGAATCAATGCACTTTGGTACCACCTTTTGCTTTGACTATGGCCTTGAAACGGTATTTCAAGCTGCCAGAAGATAACTTGAAGATATTTTGGCCCAATCACAATGACAATGGCTTTCTTCAGCGTCACGACTCTGGAGCTTATGTTTAAAATGGACCATGAGTGAATAATACGATAATTAAAAACAATTTAACAGAAAATTTGTTTATAAAATAGTAAAATAAGAGATTGATATGAATTCCAATGGGTTAGATAATAATTTATCTAAATTATGTATAAATCGTTTATAAACTTTATCGAATTATACTCATTAAACCAAACTTAGTTTTGGTTGAGAATTATACTAAAATCCGTTGCCATTTCATTTCGTCTGCCTGTCGAGATTTCTGATCCCTTCAAGCCATCAAAATCAGTTTTCTCAAAGATCACACTTAATTTAGTGGAGTTGCAGTGAGCAGCAGCGGCTCCTCAATTAAAAGCTTTTTGTATTCATTTCTTGTGCTCAGCTGCCCCTCAGGCATTGTGTTCAGGTTCATCAGTGCAAATTAACTCGACCCGCTCAAAGGCTAGAGACTATCCGTTGGGTGCCCATTCCTGGCGCAAGCCCTGAAGCTCTCGCAACCCTGGCTTAATTAGTTAGCAAAATGTTAGAGCACTCGAAAATGTACGTAAATTGTTTAATTGTTGCGTAAAAGGAACTGAATAATCTGCTCAAATTTCATTCATTACTTGCCTTGGCATTGGCTTCTTCAATTTTTTTTCTCTTTTTTTTTAATTTTTTGTTGCTGCACAGCAAGAAGAACCCTCAGTTTTGCGGGCGTGGCAAGCTGAGAGACGGCGTCATAGAAGCCACTTCATTTGCATAAATGAATTCTGCAAATTTTGAGTAGCACTCGAAGCTCTCCACAATCTCAAACGCATTGCAACTGCCATTTGCCCCATTTCCACAGTCGGTCTATGTATCTGTCGGATGCCGTTGCTGTTGCCATTGCCGATGCGGCTGCTCTTCAACTCTTCTTGTGCTTATCCATAAACCGCAATTCAATACGCAGGCCAAACAAATTGATATGAAAGGCTGTGGCGCATTCGTTCTCGTATTTCTTTTGTCCTTGTCGGCACTCGCCTCAACTCAACTTGAGCCGAGTTTCGAGTGCCTTGCATCACGCATACGCACTGTTGTACGTACGGCTGCTGTTTGAGCTTTCTATTTAATTATGTGAACTCTGACTCTGACTCATGTGCTGTTCATACAGTGTTGCCATTCAAGTGTGCAGCTCTCCTCTCAGCTGCCACTTGCAATTCACAATTGGCAAAGCAAAAGCAAAGCAAAAAGCCATTGAAATTTTTCATTCTCTCAGCTTTAAATGAATCCACACATTGCCACATCAATTCTACAACACTAATCAATTGTGCTTCATAACTATTTTACATATTTTTTCACCTTTACTCGGCGTATTTCATGTCAGCATCCCAACTGGCAACACCTTTCGCATGGCCGCGAGCTAGTCAACTTTTATCATTATGATGCGCAAATGGGCAAAACTTTGCGCTATGCACCGCAGCGTAAATTAGTTACGTTCTAAGCGATTTAAATTTGTTGATTAAACTTTTTGCATAAACGTTATGACCGCGCCCGAGGCATGCCCCATAAATAAATTATCCAGCATTTTGCTTGTGATTCGAAATATCACACACACACGACGACTGTAACGCGTTGTTAATTTAACTTTTGATTACAATTTAAATGCTCTCAATTATTTAAGAAGTTTTGCATTTTGATTAGAAAAATTTTAAAATATTTTTTGTAACTATGTGAATTAAATTAAGCTAGAGTTTGCTTGATACTGAATATACGCGTAAATACAGCTGTGTTCATAAAAATAGTAGTACGACTGAAATGTTGGCCAGCAAAATTCATTATTTATATTTAAGAAGTTATTAATTTTTTTTTTTTAGGAAAATGTCTAAATAATATAGTAAAATAATATAAAAATCCAACATTTTTTTTTATATCACGCATATCTAATTACAATTTGTTGTATATAATGAAAACAGATTTCAACTTTTTTATAAAATCCAACTATTACTATCAAAATTGAACGTAATTGCATCATTAATCAATTGAATACGAGATTTTGGTTAGAAATACAGTTTTGGTAGCATAATAGTGTATCTCACATAGTCCTAGATTCATATAATTATCTAGAATCCATTGTTGGCCATAATTAGTGCAGAATCAGGAACAATTTTTAATCACGCTGCGCTGTGCTGCGCTGGCTTGGCTGGCGAAAAACTGCATATTTGTGTTGTGAGCCACAAGGCTAACCCGAAGCAAAGTTTCGCAGCAATTAAACATTAATTACAAAACCTCAAAGAGGCACATTAGTGGCCGCTGTTGCAGCGTGGCAACGCGCAAAGGACGTCGTGCCCCAAACCTGCACAGGCGCCTCGAATTATGCTATATTATATAAGTATGAATTTGAGTGGCAAGTCGTGAGCCTGAGTAAGTATGTGAGAGTGTGAGGAAAATTTTAAGCGCATATATGTGTGCACTCTGTGTGTGTGTGTGTGTGTGTGTGTGTGTTGAGAGCTCGTCGGGCAAACTAATTACGCGCCTCTTTAAGAAAATTAAATGCATTTGGGCCTTGTCAACATGCAACACCAACTGGCAACAACCGACAACCAGCAACCGACAACCGACAACAACAGCAAGCGAGTTGCTCTCCTTTTGCCAATTGGAGTGCACACTCAACGACTGGTTGGAGGACATAATTGCCACTTGGCACAAGTCCTTGAGGAATGTTTCTTTGCTACAGTGAAAAATCAAAAGAGTTGACTTGCAATTAAAATATTTGAAACATTAAAGAAGCCCAGCCAGCCAGCAGCAAAAGGACTTTCACACGAAGCGCAGCAACAAAGGCATTTAATTTATTTATTATTTTATTTGCCACGATTTTTAAATTGCGGCTAATTGGGCGCATTTGCAAGTTGAGACCATTAAACACTTAAGAGCAAAGCAGTGCAAAATTCACTCTCAAGACAATTACAGAATCAATTGTGTTGCCAGTTGAATGTTTTGAATAAGATATAGAGCAGAGCGAGGGCCACTTGTGAAGAAATGAAATTATATTCAATTAATGCCTGTAAATGAAACCAAGTTAAGCTAATTAATTGAAAAATACTTGGATAAACATAAGGTGAACTATTGAACTATATTTTTTTAAATTAATAAAATTTTTAAATCAGCTCAACATAATTAAATTTTTAAATATAATTAATAAAATTTGAAAATAAAATTTAAAAATTTAGAATAAAAATTGAAACTAACTCTGCCTCAGATTGATCTATTTAATCTTTATTTAGAAACAATCGAGTTGCCAAAAATAAAAAAAAAGCTTTCTATAATAACTTTTCCTACAGCCCACGCATGTCATCATGTGGCAAACGAACATTTGCATGCGAATATTTGTGATTGTTTAGAATTTTGAGCGGAAAAGCACAATTTGGGAAATTACATTTAAATAATTGAAATAACAAATGTTTTGGTTGTAGACAATTTTGACATCGTTTTACGTGTCTAACGAGGTCGCTCAATTTGATGAGATCCACAGACCGATGAATTATGCATACCAAAAAAAAAACCACCCAAACTAACAGCGGGACGAATTGGGGGCCAAGCAGTCATCCATTCAGAAGGAGACAAACACACACAGAGAGAAATACACTGACAAATGTAAGTGCCACATGTTTGTACTTGTTTTGACATAAGGCAAAGTAGGTTGGGAGAGCAGGCTGTGTGTGAGGGGATGCTTAGTCGGGCTGGCGGGAAGGTGTTTTGCCTGTCTTAGATGGCTTTAAACATATGTACGTTTAATATAGCACCCAGGACACACACACAAACACACACACACAATGCTCTGGCATTTGCTGTGCCAGCTGTGGGTAATTTGTAAACGTCAAAAGGCAAACATCGTGTCCTGCTGCCTGCTGGCTGGCTGACTGCCTCTTGGCTGACTGCCTGCTGCCATGTTAGGAGATCAGAATGAATTCGCACGTGCCTGGAATATGGAGTAGCTGTAGTTATAGCTGCTGCTACTGCTTCTTTCATTTTAAATACAATTTATTGTGCATGCCAGCCAAAAAACTAAAACTAAACTAAACGAACCGAGGACTGAGTGCACCGCACCATCAGAGCCTCACATAATCCACATTTGCGTCGTGGCCTTTTAATATTTCATTTGGCCTGCTTTTGACCTCAACTGCTCACGAATTGCTAGCACAAATAAGTATGTTTATTAATAAAATGCGGCCACAAAGTAGAAAAAAACAACTAGTTGACTAACAGATGCCCTTTGTAGCGCAAATGAATGTTTGGGAATGAGCGAGGAGTGAGTGGAAGTTATATAAAATATATATATCTAAGTCTTTAATACTCATTCATATTGCATATATGTATGGTTAGTTATCTCAATTCACATTTTGTATTCACTTTTATGTATAAAAAGTACTCTTGGCTTTCATCTAAATACGAGAGATATTTGCTGAAAAGGCCTTAGCACAAAAACTATTCCCCAATCTTGTTTCGCCTCTCGACTGCTGTCAGCTGAGCTCACGTTCGGTACGTGTTCAATTTTAATATTGCGATGCATTCGCCTATTTCTCAAATTCATAATTTACTGCTCGACATGTGCCATGCCGTCACAAGCCTAGCGAATTGACAGATGAGAAATATTGGCATTTAGCTGAACGGCTCTTCCCAGAGAATTTGTAAAGCACCAGAAAAGTACTTCAAAGTATTATAAAGTAATAGCACAGTTCAATGTATAATAAAGTAATAGCATAGTAACAATGCTAATATCTATTAAATATTCTGTATATAAAGGGCTCTGAATGGGGTGTAGTTGAGCTTGAATGTGTGTATTGAAGGAATGGGAAATGTTAGATGAAATTGTATTAGCTCGAATTTTTTTTTAAATAATAACAGAGTTAATTTACTTAATTATTTTATTTAATTTTCTTTTATATAATTTTTTTTGTGATTTAGTAACTGCAGATCGCCCCAAAATATCTCTTGGCTCTCTGTTAATCTTGGAAATTAATTAATTTTGCATTAGAGCGGCTTTCGTCAGTTTTGCAGTGCAGTCAATCGTTTAATGGGCTCAAATTCCAAACACTCTTAGGCAGCATATTCCATGACGTAAGACCCTTGACTAAAGCCATTTAAGGCCTATGCACAGCTTAGCGTTTGGATAGCTATGAATATGGGTATTTCGCATGTATCGCAGGCTTTGTCAGATTAACAAGACCACCTGGAAGATGAAAAACAGTGCAAACATAATCGCAACTGTGGCGTTGACATTAGGTTAATAGCAATTGCAAGCACATAACCAACGTATTACAACGCTGCCAGTCACACACACATACACAGTCAACATACGCACTGCAACGTTAGACATCATCTAAATGTATTTGCCCCTCAAGGATGTGGCTGTGAATGGAGGTGTGTGTGTGTGTGTGTGTGTGTGTGTGTGTTTGTGTGTGAGTGTTGTAGAATCTCTCGCCTGCCGCACATTTGTCCATTGTTTGCCCAAGGTGCATTTTGTCAAGTGTTTGGGGTGTTAGGATGAGTTCTCTCCTGCAGCTGGCTTACACACCCGCACACACTTGGCACGTTCGTCTTTGTGTGCCTGTTTGGCAACATGCAGCCACTTGAAGATAACTTCTGTCGCCCCAGCATTTGTGGGCCCTCAGGCAGAGCGCCAGAGCATTCAGTCCGCCCCAGCCTAGGCAACAACAACAGAACAAGAACGACAACAACAATGCCTGGCCTCTTGAACTGCGTAATCGCGCCTGTGTAGAGCGCTTCAAGTTGTGCTTAAAATTTGCATTTTTAATGAAACGACAACACAAATAACCCCAATGGCTATATAAAGTCGTTCAATTTATGCATGCAGTTTCGACTTTACTTTAAATAGACGCCTGGAACTATACGTTAATTGGTTTCCCTTGTTGCGTAATTAAATTTCTATTTTATGTGGCCCAGCGACAAATGTGCGCCCATAAACCTGGCCAAAAACAGAAGCTGAAGCCAGCCATCGCGACTTTGCCGTTAAATAAAAATTTTTATGTCACGTCATTTGCCGGCGGCAAAGCCACAACAAGAGGCAGAGAGAGAGAGAGAGAGAGAGACAGACAAGGCCAAAAGTGATTAAAACTTAGACGCAGTGCAGCAAAAATTAATAAAGTTAAGTGTTGAGCCACATAAAAATGCCAATCGATAGCCATTGGCCCATAACACAGACACGGACACCGAGACACAGCACATGGCCCGCTGGCCCGCCCACTGGGCGTGGCATTCAAATGGTTACAAACCAGGCAGTCGTCGCGCACAGTGCTGGCAATTTGTTTATCACATTTGACGAACATAAATATTGAATTTATTAATTAATGAAATGACGCCAACGACAGCTGGAAATTAACACACAGATTAAGGCTTTTAGTTCAAGTTGAAAACGGAAAAGGACTCTAAAGTGAACTAGAAAAATAAAAGCTTTGAGTAGGGAAATTATCAAAGTTGGATAAGTGAATGTCAAGAATGCAGCTGGGAACTCCAAGATTATATATCGATTTAGTATTGTGTAGGACTTAACCTAAATTGACAGTATATAGCTGTTGAACTGTTTTGATCATATTGTCACCTTAGAACTATTTAACTTTTAAGAAAATATAAACTCTTAAACACATTAGCTCAGGAAAAGCTTATTTAAAACATGAATCTATCTATATGCTCTGACAGGAATCTATCAAAAAAGCAAAGCAAGCAAGAGAGCAGTCGCCATTATTTTCGCTTTGCAACGGTTCCCATCTATCAAGACTAATTCATTTCAGTCTCGGCAGATTTTTAATATTAAATAAAATCGTGTGATTTAATACTAAGGTCTTAGCTGACTTTGTATGCCAGCATATCCGACGCCTTTTTTGTGTTTTTCTTTGAGTTTCTAACTGTAATCTACTTTTGTATTTTATCTGCCTCCTACCTCATGCTTATAATTTCAGCTTGGCCCGTGTTTAGTTGGCTTCACATTTCTATTTGCTCCCTGGAAATCACTAACGTGGCTCATCATCAACGCAAAAAGCAACCTCAACAACCGCCACGCCTACAGAAAAAAATAACATTATAAATGCTTATGGGCAAAGTCGAAAGTCAGCCTCTTTCTCTGTGTCTGTCTCTGTGTGTGCGTGTGCGTGTGGGCGGGCAGCTGCTGATGGCGGCGGTGGCGATGACTGACAACTTAATTGTATTGCTGGACAAACAAGTTTCCATTTTGGGGGGCTCGCGCTTAACGAGCAGGTTAAAGTCGCGGCCAACTTTCAGTGGGGCCGAATCCAATGCCAATGACAACACCATTAATAATTCAATTTGTTGTTGTTGCTGATGTTGGCAAAAGGCGGTTGGCCCGCGCTGCGTGGAGTGTTGAGCTGTTGTTGTCTCAATATTTGGCAATTACTTTCAGTTTCGCTTAGTTGGCGTCAGGTGCCCCAGCACTTAGTGGTAAGCGATATCCTTAATCTATTTAACCTGTATGTCAACTCGGGGTCTTCAGGCTTCAAGAGTCACAATCTAAATTACCTACGCTTCTGCTTTGCTCCAGGATGTGTCGCATATCCTGCCGCCCTGCCCTGCCGATGGGGACGACGCATCGTCTGAAGTATCGTTTTAATAAGCGTTTCGCATGTCTTGCGCTTGTTTTCACTTTTCGGTTAATGGCCCACAAGTTGGCCATTGTAAAGTTGGCAGCGTTGCCGACATTATGCTAACTGCTTCCCATTTTGGCCCATCAGATGTTAACCCCAAACCTTTTTATCCAGGAAATGACCGTTCAAACGACCCGTCCATACTCCCACATGCTGCTTTAAGTGCTTATGTTTTGGGTAGAGTATCTGCCTGTCTATGTGGGAGTGCGAGTGTGTGTGTGTGTATTTAATGTTTTTCGAGTATGTGCTTATATTCTATAGAGCAATATGTTGTCCCCTCATGATATTTCAAAGTATTCATGAACTGGAAATGACTAAGTAAATGCATGTTTAGTGAGTTATCAATTTTTTGGGTACGCTGTTATGAGCAGCTACTCAGACTATGAATAGCTTTCAGAATTTTGGGTTCTTAGAACGAGTATGTGCGAAGGATATATACATATGCATAAGCTGTATTCTGAGAAAACTCGTTTGACAAACACTTTGACATGCTGTTAAACTTAACACGGGTTTGCCATATTTATGTTACCTGTTCTCAACTCAGTTTACAATTCAATTATGGCTAAAGAGCGAACCTGAGTATGTATATTATTGAATATCTATTAGACAGCAATATATTTAGTAGTTCATTTATAAACCAGTATTTATTTGTATTACAGTATTCATTCTTGAATCAGCTATAGACTAAATGTTCATTTAACCATTAATTTCAGTCTGAGTATTCAATAATGAATCAGTATACGACTGGCTGACAGCTAAGAGTCCATCAATCTATCAGTCAATCAATCTATCATTTAGTTTTTTAGTTCAATTATGAACAAAATTATAAGATATTTCATAACGAATCAGTGTGAGCCTATGCTCATTTATGAATCAATTGAACTAAATATGCAATTAGAAACTAATTAAAGCTTTATTAATTAATTTTATGTAGTATAAGTTTAATACGAAAGCCAAAGTCAATTTATAATCCAGCACAAGACTAAAGATGTATTTAGTTTAGTTGTTAATCAGTAATTGTTTGAAAATGAGTTGATTCAGACCCATCCTAATTCAATATTAGATTCGACGCCATAGTTCATATATGAATCGAAGAAAAACACTTAACGAGTTTTCCATAACTACAACTATAAGTTCATTAATGAATCTTCATTAGACTTGAAAAGTGCTTATAGATGATTCATGAATTACTATTAGACTACAACTTTTTCTACAGCTCGTTTATGATATATTAGCGAAATAAATTACATCTCATAGCTTATAAATGAATCACTTTATACAGCGTTCATTAATGATAGTCAAAAATAAAACAGATTTCATTCAAATTCCGAACTCATTTAAGAACCCAGATTTGGAACATTTTAGTTGAATATACGACCTGCGCACACTTTCATGAATTAGCTGATTTATTTTAATGCTGAATAATAATAAATCGCATGTTATTTATGCACTAATTGAATCCAATACAAACTGTCAAATATAATGAAAACATTTTCGCATTTGTTCCTGTGCCTGTTCAGCCTCAAATAGATTTTTGGTATTTATGCGTTGCTAAGTGCCAAACGATTTCAAGTATTCCAGTTCGTTGATGTTTTTGCGCCTGTTTGGGGTATTCACGTGTCAATCAAATGCTAAAAGCATCGACTTAACGGCATCACGTTGCATTTGTATTGAGATAAGTGGCCATTTATTTGTGTGTGGCCCAACAGCAAAAGCAGCAAAAGAAATGCGCTTTAACGTGTGTGTGTGTGTGTGGGGAGTGTGTGTGTGTGTGTGTGTACAACTCAATTTGTGTATGTGTGTATGTTTGGCAGTTGGCAGCAAAAGGGGCATGAGCCGGGGTAATGTGTTGGGCAATTTGTAAATGTAACTGGCAGATAGAAATCCACTGAGAATGCGTTCATTTCCGACAGGCGGCATCAGCTCAGGCACATAATCAAAATTAAAATAAGAATCTCATCGCTCAGACGCAGACACAGCGACAGCAAGGGAATGGGGGAGTGAGTGTACGCCGTACTGGCACGCCAGATACATTCTAACAGATATGACACACAGAACAAACGAGCCAAACAAATTACACTTTTTTCCTACTTTATTGCTGGCAATTTATTCGCTGGCTAAATTGAAATACACACAATTTACCTGCAGACGTCGTGACGGCGCGACGCTGTTCTTGCCGCCACGGACGGCAAGTGTGCGGTGCCAACTGTGACAGTGACATCATCTGGCTGGCGCAGACAAAAGTCATTTCGGGTCAACATTTCATAAGCTGTGCAGCAACTACAGTTTATGGCCAGAGCACGTTGAACATTATGGCCTTCGATGATCTTGTTAAGTGAGGCACAACCGAATGCTAGATGACTTGATAATGGCTGCTAACTGATGAGCAAGAAGATATAGTCAAACATATGGTAATCGGATTTTCAGACGCTGATTCGTGATTTGTTTTTATATTCTACATTGAATTGAAATGCCTCAAGTTTCAGCTTATAATTTATTTTTAAAAATGAATCAAGCTCTCAAGCAAATAAATTAAAAAAAAAAAATTAACAGAAAACAGTTTATAAAAAACTCTAAACAATTTTATTTTAATTTCTCCTTTTTAACAAGGCAAACAGCAAAAAGTCAAGTGAACAAATAGCTTACAGGGTATACTGAGCATTAGTTTAAGCAGTTCGTCATCTGTTCAATCTCCCACCAAACTTTATCAGCATGTAAAAGAAAAGTATTTTAAAGCAAGCTCAAACACAATCAATTCTCATGCATATACAACTCATTCAAATTGTTACAGGGTATCACGAATGCCCACTAAATCAGTTGTAACTTGTGCTCGGTTTTTGGAGCTGGTAAAGTTCAGATTTTAATTTAGATTAAGTGCGCTATGGAAATCAGCAGCAATGGCATTTCGCGTAACTCCACTTGGTTTATCCAAGCTCAAATCAGTAGCACAAAACTAAACACTCCATAAACACATACACACACTCATACACACATACTGAAGAAACAGGTGGGGATAGGTGGGGGCATCAGGTAAAGCTGTAAATAGCGCGCTTTCATGTAGATAATTAATCACTGGGCACTGCTAACAATTTTCTGCGAGTTATTTGCAACCGCTTTTTGCATTTTCCTATCCCTGAAAAGTTTGACTCGCTTTTGCGTTTGCGTTTCGGATTTGTGTTCCAGTTGAAGCTTGAATTGGGCAGAGCAAGGCAGGGAGCGAGGGGGAGTGGGGAGCTGCGGGTACTGGCGGGTGGTCTTGTGGCTTGTTTTGCGGGCAATCTAAATGCAGTTTTATGCAAATTTATTTCTGATCTTATCGCACAATTTTCAAGTTCTCAGCCATGGAATGGACGATGAAGAGGGGGACCGAGAGAGAGTAAGAGAGAGAGTGAGTGAGAGGAGTTATTGCATTGTGTAGTTTTGAATTTATTGCTTAAGCTTTCATGGCAGGCGCGGAAATGAAATCAATTATACGCCCTGTTGGCCATTCGAAGCACGAAAGGAAATCGAAATTATACGAATTAAATGAAAACGATTAGACATTCGCTGTGGCCATAGAAAGAGCTATATCTGAAAGGCAAGATTTCAATGCAGATTTACCTTTTTAATATTGAAGTGCATTTTGTATATAAATTTATATAAATTGTTTTGCTATATAAGATTTTAATCAGATTTAACACCTTGCATAGTCTATATCAATTTAGACATTCTGTTCTGTAGTTTGATTCATATTATTACTTTTTAATATAAGTAAGAGTTTGACCAGTTGGTATATTTATTTTACCCTTTCAATCTGGTGGCCATTTCTAATAGATGTAATCGATTCGAACCACTCAAAGATGGAAATTGGCAACGAAAACTGTTTGAATACTGAGCGCTCGGAGCGAGTCATGAACTGGACTGGAACTGGAGAATGAAATCTGTATTTTGTGGAGAGCGGCAACACTCTGTGGCACTTGAGTTGCAAATGGCAAAATATTTAAATGTAACTCAATTTAGAGAGCGCTGGAAACCACTGCCACAACAAGCAGATGCAGGACAACAGAGCAGCGTAGAAGACAGCAAATGTGTGTCCTTCTATCCATAATAACAAGATATTTCTATTTGATTTATTTATAAGTGCAATTTGTGCGCATTTCTTTTGCAAAACTCTCGCCGTTCCCAATGCCTTTTGAGCTTCGGCACACACACACACGTGCTCGCACATACAGACATACTTACATTTGAAATGGGGTGTGGTCGCCTGACTGCAGGGAAATGCAATGTTTTATTGACGACAGGCAATTCAATTTGCAAAGTCTGTAATATATTTTGATGCCAATGCGCAAATAAAAATTGAAATCAAATGCAAAGCATGGCTGAAAATCAAATAAAATAAGAAATTCAAATGGCAACGGCTGTTCGAGGGCACTGCTTCATTTGCCACGCCCCCAATATGCTTGGCTCTGATCAAAAGTGGAGATATCATTGAAAACTTTTTGATTGCATATTGTATTGATAATCGCAATCAGAATCGAAAAGATAGAATTTTCAAAGAAAGCTGAGCAAAAAGTCTTAAGGTCTCGAAAGTATTCAGAGAAATATAAAGGATGTCCCCTAGTTTGATTTGTCAGCAATCTTGAAATTAGAATCTATTGATTTATGGATATACAAATAGAGTAAATATTAAAGAAACTAATTTATGAATAGAATCTAATCTAAGCTAGTTTTCATTCGCCTGAAGCAAACACAAGTAAAGATGAGTTCTTTGGCATATCTATCAGGGCACACCTTTAGGCAAATGTTAAACGATTCTGAGTGCTGGAAACGGTGTAAATAAACGCAAGAGAATTATTAATGCGGACACCTTATCAAAAATGGCAGCAATCAGCACGCTCAGTTAGCACCTCATTACAGGCTCAAAAGGCGGGTTGGGTGCGGGCCGTCAAGCTTATTGCTGACCAACCCATACACTCTCACACACACACACACGCACACACACGTTAATCGTGGCATTTCTTTTGCAGCTGCAGCTGAAGGGGGAACCGAAGGAGGGACACCCGTCAAAGCCAAGTGGCGTGTCAATTGGCCATTAACATGGAGTTCAGCCCGATAAATATAAGCACTAGGAAAAAACGCCTGGCGCTGCGAGCCAGACCAGGCCGTGCCCTGATTGATGCTAAAAGTGTTCGCTGGCTGGGGCACCTGGCCTAAGTTCCTGCCTCCGATCTGACCCGTTGGTCAGCTTGAAAAATCTTTTAGCTGAAGGGGTTTTGCCTTTCTGGTCTTGTTGTTCTTGCTGCTGTTTCCTGTACAAGGGATGTCGTTGTGTTGTCAAGGGACTGTGTGGTTACACGTTAACTTCGCCGAGCGTCAGACGAAAATTTTTAATTAAAAAATTAAATGCGGCAACACTTGGAAATTTGTAAGAAAATTGCTCATTAAAAGTTTTCACCTGGTGAGATGCTCAAAAGCGCAAATCTCGACACTAATTTTCTTTTTCATGTAATTATGTGCAGCAGCAAAAAGTAGCAGAACTTTGAGCAAGACTACATGACTATTAAATACCCTGTATTAAAGTGTTTATTGGGTTACTTATGACGAAATCATGTATAAATGGTATATAATATGTACAAATAATATAATATACTATATAAAATTAATTCTTAAAAAATCAAAATTAAATATAAAAAAGTCAAATAAAAATAAAAAAACAAATGTAAAAATTAATTATGTATAAATAAATATTGAATTAAATATTAATAAATATAGAAATAGAGAATTTTTCTCTCAATTAAGACCAAATACTTGTAAAAATATTTAATTTGTGTGAAATATATAAAATTTTCTTTCCTGTTAAAAGAACAGCTCAAGAATTTTAACAAAAAATATTGTTGACATATTATTATAATAAATATTTGCTTAATTAATTTGCAAATCTTGAAAATACCTACTATTACTTCAACGTATACTTAAATTTACTGAAATTCAAAATACTTAAACCAATTAATTTACGCTTTTAATTTTGCTAAACATCCAAATGCTTTCCTTACTCATACAGCATCATAATCTAAAAGTTTAACGGAATAAAAATTTTAATAATCATCATTATGATATCATCACATTTCATACCTACCGACCTATCATTTAAACTACCCACTTTCGGCACATAGTTACAGGGCCTTGTTCTTGCGTTGCATGCAATTGTTTTTTGCTAGCGCTTTACACCCAATTTTCTGTGCACATTTGCTGTGGCAACTCCAGCCCTGTCAGAAAGAAGCAACTGTAGACAGTAGAGCTTTTGACAAGATTTCTGAGTTGGCCATGAGAATGTCGCTGAAAATATAGATTTTTAGACCTAGTAAGGCTACTAACTATTAAAATTGAGATAAAATTGCTTTTAACAGAATCGTGAAAAGTCTATAAGCTAATTCAGATATGGCTGATTATACGAATATATTCAGATGCCGTCGAATGGTTGTTGTAACGGAGACAACCTTGCCAGCGTGCAGAGGAACTGGCAGCCATGCCCAACTGGAGAAGTGCTATCATAGCTGGTATTGATGGGTCCGGCTGTGTGCATACCATAGATATTAATAAATCTTCATAGAGCGACAGTTAGAGCAATTGACGTTTTATGTTCGAGTTTGGACTTGGGTTTGGGCTTGGGTTTAAGCAGATCTGTTATTATGCCATGTTATATGGTCGTCAAGGGAGAAGTGGAGGCATACGTGGGCGGTCAGAAAGCTGCAGGCCAAATCAAAAGTGTCTGTTCGGTGTCAGTTTAATTGCAAACGTAAATTGGATGCTGCCATTTACAACGTTTTCATTTGCTACGAATGCTGCAATGCTCCAGCTGCAATGTTGGCCCTGACAGACATTTCTGGCAGATGCTTCGAGTGCTCTGCTCTACCAGGACACCCACACACACAGAGAGTAAGAGAGTGAGAGAGAGAGAAACGAGAACAAAATGCAAACGTTGCACAAATCTGAGTTGTGTTAATTGGACTCATTTTAGAAAAGTTGCAATTGTGTATTTCGAATTGGCAGCTCGGACAGCTGACACGCTGCAAAATGGATTTGCAATCAGAGATTTTCTGGACATAAGAAAATACCTTATTTATTATAAATCTCTTGTGTGTATAGAAAATGCACAACATTCACATTGAAAGCTTTTTGTTAATAACAGTTGGAATAGATTCGTTTTGCTTCGTCTCCGTGTCGTCGTCACCGCCAGCTGCCTTAATCGCACTTTCGCTGTGATCCTTCGTAGTGCGCCAGTCATAAATGTCGTCCTGTACATATCTGAGGCGATTGAATAGATCGCTAAAGCTGCGACGCAAGCCCAAATAGTTGGGCTGCTTCTCGAATCGAATAGTTCGACAATAGATCAGATACGAGGCGAATTCATCCGGGTAACCGTTGCATAGGTCCTCCGGTTTGATGGACTGTTTCTTCTCGGCCAACTTCTCGTACTTCTGATGCCGCGGCCCCGACATGCCTTGCCACGGCAAGCTGCCGCGCAAAAAGTACATGAGCACATAGCCCAAAGCCTCCATATCGTCGCGACGGCCAAGCTCAAAGCCCAGCAGTGCATTGATGGAAGCATAGCGAGCTGTACCCGTCATCCGATTTCCCCACTTGAAGGGTATGTGCTCGCGCAGTGCGGGATTGTAGTATTGCTTTGCTAAGCCAAAGTCAATTAAATACAATAGATTGCTATCAGGGCTAACGACAAAGTTATCAGGCTTAATGTCGCGATGCAGGAAGCTCTTCATATGCACATACTCAATGCGCTCGATCATCTGGAATGCCAGCATCAGCACCGTCTTCAGCGAGAAGCGTCGCGAGCAGAAATTGAACAAATCCTCCAACGACGGTCCCAGCAGATCCATCACCATCACATTATACTTAGCCTCCGCATAGAAGTTGTGAACACGTGGAATGCCAATGGCCGGCAACAGCGCTTTGTAGAAACTGTATTCGAGAAGCAACTGCGGTCGCGTCACATTATTTCGTTCCAACTTGAGCGCAACGCGCTCATCGTTCGTCTCGTTTTCGGCCAAGAAGATGTCGCCGAAGGTGCCGCTGCCAATCTTCATGATAATGCGATATTGGCGTATGTAAGATGGTACATTCGCACTGCTATTGGACTGACCTTGCATGGTTGAGGGCAATTCACACTTTGCTTGTTTTTCTTCTTTATGGTTCTCGCTGTTTGACGTAGTTGCAGCTGATTTTTCTATCGGTTTTCTTTTACGTTTTTTAGCTTTTCAAAACTATCGATAATTTATTTTCAGTTTCGTTTCATTGTGCTTGTCGGTGACTTCAGTGCTCACGAATCGAACGATGTCTTTGCATTTCAACGCTATGCGCCGCCATTACGAAAGGCGTATTAAGAAGCTGGAGCAGCAGGTGCTAGAGTGCTCGCGACTGCTGACCCAGCTGAGTAAGGGTCGCAGGTCCGGAAAGCTTAAAGATCAGAAGTTCATTAAGTATGTGCAGACAGAAACGCATTTGTGCTGGCAGTTCGACATGAACGGGTTTCCATTGAAGAATATCAAAGTCGAGCTGAGGAATCGGCGCGTTCAAATGTACGCCCATCGCCAGCAGCAGGATCAGCTCATGGAGGTCTATCGACAGTTCCAGTTGCCCGACCATGCTGACATCGAGCTGAGCGCCAAGCTGGGACTCACAGGGATTTTAACGATACAAGCTCCACTCAGGAGCACAGCTGACTAGAATGCAGACAAATTGCTTCAGTTATATATACATACATATATTTTTATATTTGTTTTGTTTATTTTATAATATGTTTGTATAAATGTGTCCTTACAGAAGATTTGTATGTTGTCTGAGTTTGGTTTCAAAGCGGCGTCCATTTCATATAGCAACAGCATCCGGCAGCTGGAGCTGGGCATATGTGGCCGACTTGGTTGGTCGGACCACAAGGGAACGTCATTAATTCTGGCGTCTTGTTTTGGCATTGCAATTGAGCATTAAATCGCTGTTCATTTTCCAATTCGGCTAAAAGTTCCTTTTTCAATTCCTCCAGATATGTTAGACTATAGTCCTTTGCCTCAGGCGGATCGCCGTATCCTTCTTGCCTTTTTAATTTGGATTTCGAAGGTTTTTGGACTGTTTCTACGTTCGTTTTCTCTAATTTAGTTGACATTGTGGAAGGCGCGACGTCCGCTGGCGACGACTCCAAGTCTTGATAAGAATTCTTTTCAATTATGTTCTTGCCCGAAATGCATTTATTGCGTTTAGTCGTAGAAGATGTGGACTTTGGCATTGAAGAGCTTTTAGTAGGATCGGGCCCAGCATTGGACGAAATAGTAAATTGATTCTTTCGAACGCTGTCGTAATCGTTTTCCAGACTATTCTTTTTCGTAGGCAATTGAGAAGATGACGCCAACTTTTTAATGGAATTGGAAGTCTTTGATACTGTTGAGTTGCTTGCGTTACGCTGAGAGTTCGAATGCAGCTGAGTACAGGAGACTTTATGGTCAGAAGAAGAAGATCTGTGTTTTTCCTTGGAATGAAACTGAGCAAAGACTTTACTTTCAGTTAGAAAATTTGCTGTTCGTCCAGATGACCGTTGTTTGGTCTTTGACCATTTTGAACCAGATAAACCCAAGCTGGAGCGGGAGGCCTGAGGTTCAGCTGCTACAAAAGTGGTTTTTGGTTCGTTCTTTTCTTTGTTGCACACACAGATTTTGCAATGACAATTACTTGTAGAACTTGCAACATTTGGAACTTCAATATTGGATTCTTTATTATTAGAATACTTGCCTGCATAGCTGTGGGTATTCTGATTGTTGAAGAACTGACTAGCATCTACTTTCTCTTTACTGATAGCTGTATTCAAATTCTCTGTTTTCCTAGAATAGCCGCTTTTAATATTGTCATCGTTTGCCGATTCAGGCTCATCATTTACTTTTCCGCGTGCAACTCTGTAGACTGTTGGATAAACGTTGCATTTGGTTTTCTTAAACGAAGACGTACCGTAGCGAGATTTTCTTTGATAACTTGCAGGAGTTCTGGATGTCACACTTGTATGGGATGCATCATTTACGGACTCGGGCATAGCGGTCTTATGAGATATAATGTTATCAAAATTTGAAAGCGAACGCTGCTCCCTGCCGGCAGGTCGTTGCTTACGTCTACTTTGGATTCTCGACTTTGACTTGGAACTTTTAAAGAAGCCAGATATTTTTTCTTTCAGCGATCTTTTGCTTTTTCTCTGAGGTTTTGGTAAATTAGAATCCGATTCATAATCGACATTTTGAGATATCGGCTTGGCCGTGTCATTGTAATCCAAACCTGATTTTGGGCGATGAAAATATGGCTCATAGTTAAAGTTTGGTAACTGTTTTAGCTGCCTTTTCTTATAGGGAATATCAACAGAGAGTGGCTCAAAACGTGAGTAGCTTTCTGGATACTCATAATTCTGTTTACGCGTTCGCGAGAAATTCCGCTCTCTTTTAAATATATTGTATGGTATCTCGCAATCGACGCCAAGAAAATCAACAGATTTCTTAGGAAAAGGCGACCTTGTATACATCTCAGTAGTATTATCATAATCGTAATGGTAACCGAATGTTGGCTCTGGATAGTAATTATTCCTTACGTTTGGTATTGGTTTGTACATCCACTCCGAATCGTACGCTGGTAAATATTTTCCACTGGGATTATAGTCTGTATAGCAATCATATTGATTATAATAGCGATCTTCCACATAATCAGTATTCGTGTAGCCCGAAGGTTGCCTGTATCTGTTCCAATCTGTGTTGCTTGGTCGCTTCATTGCATACGCCTGATGCTCAGATGGATGTGAATTGTATGATCTATTGTAAAGTTTGTTGGGAAAATCACATTTATAGAACGAATTGGATAAATTAGTGCGTCCCAGAGTTCCATAGTGCTTCTCATGCCGCACTCTATTTTGATAGTCCCATTTCTGAGGATAATCTCTCTCATAGTCGAACTGGCCAAATGGTTCTCCGACCGCTTCTTGAATTACCTTTCTCCTGTAATGATTACCACGTGGGTTAACAACGCTTTGCTTATAACTTGGATAATATTTGTAGTGTTGTTCATATGGATCGAAGTCTATTTTGTTTTGGCATTCATAAGCGTCCATGAGGTTAGGTCTGGGCGGCAATGCATTCATATGTCTATCATTATATCTCCTGTAACGCTCGGACCTATAGATGTCTTCTGGACCATTTGTGTCTAGATTGTAATCATATGGAATTGGCATTTTGCGATTTGTCTCGAAACCGCTTCGTTTCCTGTCATAGAATTTATTTGGAACAGTAAGAGACAAGCCACTTTCCTTATTGTATTTGTCTTCTATAGCTCCAAATAGACCTCCGCCAGGATTTCGACCTGAAATTAATATAAATAATCAATAAAAAGCAAGGCACCGGCAAGAATATTTACACACGCTCTCGATGTGGCGCAAACATATTGCAAGAGCTGTTGAAGCGAGTCTCTATCTTCTCCGATATGTCAATACTAAAGCACATAGATATTTTTTGGTCTCGTTCTTCATCCGAGTTCCTGTACCGAATGCCGCTGTACCTTTCCATGTTGAATGGAATTGCCCAACCTCATGTGCTCGTCAACACAAAATTTTCCTTGCACATTGACTGACAATTTGTGTGAATAGTTGTTCGATTAAGCGTTGAAAGCTTACCAACACTTATCGATTAATCGATTGATTTCACTACATCGTTCCATGTGAGCGAAATGCAAGACCAAATGGAACGACGCATCAGAATCAATGTGACCAGCGCAACTACATACGTGTATGTATGTATATTATTATTGGATATTTCTTAGTTTATTTTACCATGTCGGCTGTATCGAGAGCTACACAAACAAAAACCTCGGATCGCTTAGCTGCAGTCCGGTTGAGTTTGAGGCAAGTGGAGCGCAGTTTGCCCGAACAACATGCGGCTTTGCCAGCAACTCACATAATCAAATGTGCTCAAACTCCAATGGCTGAGAGCAGAAATTTCCAGAATAGGAGAGCGAGAGCAACAGTGATTATTGGCAGCAACCTAACGAGGGTCAATCTAAGCACCTATCGGCGCATCAATTGGGATTGCTATTCGCTGGCAACGCGCGCCCTGCTGGACGCCGTCTTTGACAAACAGACGCTCGCCACGAAGAATATATCGGGCGTTAAAGTCGACTCCAATGGTCGCAGAAGATCCTTGGATTATATACTCGATCCGCTGAAGGTCAGCGACATTGTGCAGTTGGTTAAGCAAAAGTGCAATGTCACCGAAAATTTCATACGGAAAATTATTACCATCAAATGTGCGGATACAGCCAATACGAAACGCTTTAAAAATATGTAAAAATATATATGTATGTGTATGCATATATATTTGATGATATTTATTTAATAGTCTCTGTTAAGTCAAGATTAAAGTTTTATTTAGGATTTATCCATCTGGCATTATTCTTGCTTTTAATTGCAGCGTTAATTATTTTATAATGATTGAAATGGCAACAACAAAGGCCGACGTCGCGACGTCATTATTATTTTAAGAGTGCTAGAAAATATGCTCTTAATTGCGGAAATATATTTCCATTTAAAAAATAGATGCGATAATTATGCGAAATACGCGCGCATTTCCATCACATTAAAATTTCAAACAATAGAGACAGTAAAATGCAGCGCCCGGATAATGGGGAAAAACCCAATCCCAATCCCAATCTCAAACCAGAATGCCGAATGCTGAATGCCTGAAAGCGTGTTCAAGTGCGGAAAAGCTGAAAATTATTGTGAGGCGAAAGTGCTTTTTAAGTACCTCCTGCTCTAACGAGTTTCAGAATGAGCCACTCGTATAGCTCTGCTGCCTCAGTCAAATGCAATGCAATTTGTGCGAGCGTGGGCAATGCCAATGCCAAAGGCAATGACCAGTGCCACATGCAAATTTATTATTGTATATTATTATAAAGATAAAGTTGTAAACTGTCGTTTACTTATGACAAATAGTAACTAAACTCAATATGTAGAGGTGCAATTCCAATTTATTTAGACACTATAAAGGTATACGCCAAATAGCAGAGAAATCTTTATTTTAAAGTAAGTTTAACGTAAAATAAATCTTTATAATATAAAATATTGTTTAAAGATGACTAGCGATTTGTAGCTATTACTCTATAGGATATTTGTGGTAAATACGGGTTGTAGTTATAGATTGTCTGAATTGGCTCCTTTTACCATTCTTCCCACAGCTGCAGACATGGAATTCTATCATGAACTGGGATATTATTTTTTTTTAGCTAAACAGACAACCTATTATGATTCTGGATATTTATACCTTGATTTATTTCTGATCTCGAGTCAGAGTGATCAATTGAGTGTATGTTCAGCACAGCAGCGAGCAATCTCTCTTGTTATAAAGTCCCTTAAGCTTACATTTGGTTTTGAGTTTTCACACTCATTATAATACATATGTAATACTACGCTACGCTCCCTACTGAGACGAAACAGAACTAATTGACGCTTAAACAAACATGAAATAACTGTTTCGCAATGTTCAGTTCAAGTTAGAAAATTGGTTCAAGCCGTAGCTTGTCTGCGAGAGCTACATCACTTAGGAAAGCTTTATAAGTCAAGCTATGTATTTATTATGACCTGAAAGTCAAAAAATATTACCCAAACCAGATATTAAATTTTATCAAAAAAATTCGATAAGCGCATATAGATACGCATACAGATTTCTATTGTCATTCAGTTATAGTTTGATTCTTTGACTTCTTTCATAAGTAAATTAATATTTATTTATTATTAAATAGCTAAATTGGCTCTAGATAGCCGCAGAATGTACAGTTCTTTTTATGATATTTGTCAAGAAAAGTCCAGTTTTTTACCATATTTTTAATATATTTATTTTAAATATTTATTTATGGTTTTTCATTGTTGCTTTTATTGGCAATTGCAATGGAAACCGTCATCGGCTTGAAGGGCAAAGATTTTGTCATCCTTGCCGCCGATACAATGCTGGCCACGTCTATATTCTTTCTGAGGGAAGGTAAGTATCGATGTCTGAGCATACTTGATGCAGAGACAACTGCAGTTCCTTCTTTCGCAGATAGTTCAAAAATCCGTATCATTTCAAGAGATTGCATGATGGGCGTGGTTGGCGATAATGGCGACGCAAAGCACTTTGCAGACTTCATGTCATCGCGTATTTCGCTCTATGAAATTACGAACGGCTATCCCATGGAGGCATCGTCAATTGTGCACTTTACCCGGAATCAGTTGCTGGAGAATGTGGCCAGCAAGGTCAACTATGTGGTTGCGATGCTGTTGGCCTGCTTCGATCAGGAAAAGGGACCGACTTTATGTTTCATCGATGCTCAAGGCGGAGCTCAGTCCCTCAACTATTCCGGCCATGGCATCGGTCACACAATATGCATGAGCATCTTCCACATGATGTGGAAGCCTGGGCTCTCCGTCGAAGATGGATACAATATAATACGCAAGTGTGTCGCAGAGATTCAGAATCGCTTGATTATCAATTTACGCAATTTCGAGATCTTTCTACTGGACAAAGACGGCATTCGCAAAGTGGACTGATCCAGCGGCCGATAAATCACATTCTTCCAGAACGCATAGTTCCCATTGCATTACATTGACATGAGATTCGTTTGTGACTGTACTCGAAAATTCGATGTTATATTAAGTTATACAGTCAACACTTTATCAGTTCGAATGCATGAGAGAGTGTTAATCGATTTTAGATATAAATTAAATATGTATATTCTGTTAAATAAATCAAAGTACCTACCACCTGTGCCTTTGTCGATTGCACCTGCTGAACTGCGCCATATGGCATCAATTTCGCAATTAAACAAGTAAGAAAGTCATCGACGGGATTGCTCGACTAGCAGATACACTGAGCCCAGTCCAAGTCTGCGTGTTTGAATGTTCTTCATAGCTTCATCTAGCATAAACTTTCGAGCTCACACTTTCACAATCAAATAAAAATATTGCGAAAGTAAATAAATAAGAATCATCACGACTACACACATCACCTCTATGGACGGATTGACGGAGATGGCTAGATCGACTCGGATGATCAGGAATATATATACTTTAGTCTTTCAGTCTTTCACGCCTCCTTCTGCTTGTTGCATACATTTTCACATTACCATTATAGCCTGATTTCCCATTTTCAATCGGTTCAAAAAATTTCTTAGCAGATATTCGATATAAATCAAATTAATTATCCTAAAGGTTTCTAATGCTTATGCTTATGTTAGTTATATTTAGATTGTATATCAGCACCAATGATTCAAATTAATTTAGATATTGGGCATATCTGGCAACTAACTAACTAACAGCTGGAGGCAGTAATCTACGAATAAGCTAATCCGAAACTCCATCATGTCAAATGCTTTATCAATTTGTAATTTAAAATGAAAATACCCTTTGAAAAAAGGGTATGAACAGGCTTTTTGACCGTTTCTCAAATCAATTTACAGGCTGCAATTAGTCGTCGCTTTGATGTCGATAATTGCGCAAATTATCTTGAAATGCTGTCCTTACCACTGTCGCGCTATAAAAGCCACGGGCTTTGTGCTCAGCGGCTTAACATTCGGCCGTACCAAGAACGTAACAGTTATGTCGACAATTCTGAACAAAGGAAGCGTTTATTTTGGCGTCGTTTGGCATGCATTCTGCGCTTTGGGCGGCGTGGATTTATATGACAGGAACTATGGAGCCGTACGCTACTGGGCAGCCGTGCTGCTTAATGTTTCGGTGACTTTGGGCTTTCCGTTCCTACTTTTTATGACCATGTTTAGCTTCGAGCTGCCGCTGGACAATCTGATCAACTTCAATATATCGCTGACGTCGGCGTCCGCCTCTGTGAAATTCATAGTTTACGTCATTCGGCTGAAGAAGATAGCCGAGATCGAACAGATAGTGGCGGAGCTGGATAGACGCGTGGACACGGATGAACAACGCTCTTATCATGCCGAACTGACCAGGAAGTTAAGCATTATGTCGACAGTATACAAATATATTTATGGCTGCGTCGTGGTGACCTCGTGCGTCTCGTTTTTGTTTCGCAAAGAACGCACTTTACCATTTCCGGCCTGGTTTCCACTGGACTGGACTACCTCGCTGACCGCTTACATAATTGCTGTGCTGCATCAGATTCTCGCGATAGTCATACAAGTGCTGCAAAACTTTGTGGATGACCTGTTTCCACCAATGATCTTTCTGATCATTGTTGGCCAATGCGAGCTGCTTGTCCAGCGTCTCTCGCTGATTGGCTACGACCAATGCGATCAGCTCGCCAATGAGCGCAAGCTGATCGAATGCATACGTGATCATCAGCAGATCTCTGGGTAAGCCACATCCATTGCTGATTCTTCACAATCCGTAATCTCTCCTAATCAGGTTACACCAGCTCACCATGGAGGTCGTCTCGTGGCCATTGCTGGTGCAGTTCGTTGTGATCTCTATCGATGTGGGCACCGCCCTGTGTGCTCTAATCTTTTACGCCGAGAATATGAACGATAAAGTGTACTTCACCTCGTTTATTTTCGCCATGACAATGCAAATATTTCCCATTTGCTATTTTGGCACTATGGTGGAGTATTCTTTTGGACATTTGCACTATGCTGTCTACAGCAGCAATTGGGTCGATCAGAGCATTTCCTATCGCAAGAGCGTGCTCATCTTCGCGGAGCGCACTCAGCGATTGCCCAAACAGATTGCCGGCAACTTTATACCGATTGCCCTAACCACTTTTCTAGCCAACTGCAAGGCAGCTTACTCTTTTTGTACTCTGCTCGCAGATACTGGATCGAAGAAATAAAAAGAGTGGCTATAGAATTGAAAGTTATATAGAAATCATTTGAGTTATTTAGAGAAAAATGGAATGTTTTTCAAAGTCAGCTTTCAAGCAATAAAACCTTCAAGTACATATAATATTTATCGAATTAGTCGTTAACAGCTTAAAGTTAGTTTTGTTTTACAGTAAAAATATTCAACAAAAGTCTCAATGAACTAGAAATCTAAAAGTATTTACAGCACTTAATACATAAACTATATGCTTATATATACATATATATTAAACTAAATCAATTCAGATTTTAAAAATTAATAAAGTTTTATTTTATTTATTAAAAATCTTGATCTGCCTGTAGCTGATTAGTATCGAGTTATCAGGCTGATTTCTTTCAAAGTCACAGACTCAATTTGCAGTTAAATTTTTGGAAAACTATCTAAATTCAATTGAAAGATGGCAATGGAAACGATCTTGGGCATTAAGGGCGAGGATTGTGTTATACTTGCCTGCGATACAATGCAGGCAAAATCTGTGATCTTTATGAGAGATGGTATAGAAAACACTCTCCGCCCTTTTTAAAAAATTATTTAAATACTTTCATTTGCCTGTAGATCAGCCGAAAATTCATCGTCTCTCCGAGTTCGCAATCTTGGCCGCAGTCGGCGATGGCGGCGACACTCTGCAGTTCACCGATTATATAGCGAAACATCTGAAACTCTATAATATAACAAATGGCTATCATTTGAGTCCGCGTGGCGCAGCGCATTTTACGCGTAAGAATCTGGCCGATTATATAAGAACCAATACCAGATATCAGGTGTCAATGCTGTTGGCTGGCTACGACAGCGTTGAGGGACCCGGACTACATTTTATAGACTCATATGGCGCCGCCATGCCCATCAATCATGCTGGCCATGGCCTGGGCAGCCTCTTCTGTGGCAGCATCTTTCAACGATACTGGACACCCGAACTGAAACAGGTGCAGGCCTACAATATATTGAGAATGTGCGTGGCCGAGATCCAAAAGCGTTTAGTCATCAATTTGCGCAATTTCGATGTGTTCGTTGTGAACAGGAATGGAACGAGTCAGCTGGAGTCGATCAATCCGTCTTCATTCGATGCCGACATGCTCTGTTTATCGCTCTCTTCTAATATTCAAAATTTTAATAGAAAATTATTGAAGTAGACAGAAAAACAATGAGAAATCATTGCTGATGTGTGTCATAAATTCATTAAATTGATAGTTTTCAATGCTTGAGGGAGCAAAACTTGGGAAATTTATGATGAGAGAAAACGTTAAGAGAAAGAAAATTATAGAAAAGGCTTACATGGGTAATTAAAAGAGTGTGTTAGCCTGGAGTAGAAAGCAGCATTTAAGTAATGCTCAGCATATGTAAGGCTTAGACAAAACAGTTATCAATAGGCACACTTCTAGGTCAATAAATGCCTTTGACTTGTTCAGAAAAGTGATAAACATATCTCTTTATGAGTCTGGGCAGACATTCATAGATCTCCATTTACATAATGAACAACGCAAATTTCTAAAGATAGATATTAAACAAATCGAAATAAAACAGCTATACTAGTTTTTAAAGTTCCATGCAAAATTTCAGTTTTCAAGTTTGGGTTGATCCCCAATCATTCGAGCAGTCAGCTTAACTACATCTATATACATATGCCAAAGTCTATCAGCTGCATGAAATGATGTGTGGCTGAATGTCTTTCACATTTAATGCTGCTTAACTTTTATCGATTAAAACTTTTAGTGGTTTTTTTTCTGTTCTAAACTGTAAGGGATTAGTTTGGATTGAGTGGGCGTAGTGGTATGACAAGGGAACATTCTACGGTTGGCTGCGTTCATGTATTAGCATATGTGGCCTGGCTGCCTGACAGTATGAGGATTTGCTTGTGCAACAATGGCTAAAGTTGCACATAGAGCATATATATATACTCCTATATATATATATATATATATATATATATAAATATGTGTTCCTCTGTGTGTGTGTGTGTGTGTGTGTGTGTGCTTGTTGTGACACATGGTAACGTCAACTATTGCAAATCGGAAGCAGAAAAGCCAACATGTCTCTATTTCCCCATTTGAACACAGCAGTCAGTCAGTCATGCAGTTGGACAGACGGCAAAAACTCATAAAAATGTGCGCAGCTTGCAACAAAATGCAGTGGCAGCAACGTCTGCGTGTGGCATTGTTGCTGCTGAAGTGGTCGGGCTGCCAGGAATTGGCCGTCAGCGATTTTTATTTGTTTGCAACCGTCGTTGCCATCACTAATTGGCCGCACATGCCAAAGTGTCACTCGGCGAGAACCGACTCGCCTGCATAGAAATAGAAATCTAAACAAAAAAAAAAATGATCTGCAAATAAAGCCAACGTTGGCTAGAGATACAACAAACATATCAACCAGAGAGCTATATGTGAAACCAGTGTAACTAATCGAATAAAAAATACGAAAATCCCAAATGATTTAAGCATACAGCAGATGCAGAAAGATAGAGCAAGCAAATAGAGTGTGGAGGAAGTAAATCAAATAGATAGATGAGGATAGATGAGAGATTATGAGATAGATAAGATGGCAAAGATAGTGTAGATAGATAGATGATAGTACAGATAGTACAAATAATATAGATTGTATACATATTATAGATACTATAGATAGTATAGATAGTATAAACAGTATATATAATGTAGATATAATAGATAGTATAAATAATATAAATGGTATAGATAGTAGATAGAAGAAAAAGAGAATTGTTCTGTCAGTTCATCCACCTGATCGGCCGTTTGTCTATTTAAAGTCTATAAGAACGCTTAAAGAGTTCAAATTTTAATCGAGAGTACTCCTATAGCAGATTTCCTACTTAATTCAACTATATTTATGATATTTATAAAATTTCCCAATCAATTTATAATTGAATCAGCATAAAATCTCAATCAATTCTACCTAAACTACATAAGCAAGTGGTAAAACCATTTTATTCCATATTATTCCGTTTGTTTCCTTTTGCCAGCTAAGCCTCGCTGATTCATGCCTTTAGATAGAGTGAGACAGACATATGTTCAAGCTTCTATTTACAATGTAAACAAATTTTAGCCTGACTGCTTTGAGGTACTTTAGTTAAATTAATGTTTCTCGCACCTTATGAAAAATACTTGAAAACTTTTCGTTTCTTACTCAACTGAGCGTTTAGATAATGCGCTTGTAAGACCTGCCAACCACTATGTCTACCCTCTCTCTCTCTCTCTCCGTTAAACGCGGCATTCGCAGCCAAGACATGCCAGCAATTTGTGACGTTTAAGAGACGCAACTTGGAGGCAGCGACTTCTTGACAGGACATTAACTTGCACATGGATAAGTTCAAGTGGAAGAACTGTCTCTGTGTCTCTCTCTCTATGTTGTGTGTGTGTGTGTGTGTGTGTGTGTGTGTCATATGACTGCTCTGATGATGATTCATGATGATGATCTTTGCCTTTGCCATTGCTTGCACTTTTTTTGTTGTGCCTCGGCCATTGCCGCTGTCATTTTTCACTGGCAAATGTCGTGTATAGGGGCTGTGGAATGTATTCTTCAACTGATAGCAGTGTTTGCCCGTCTGCCTGGTCCGCCTGCCCGCCGGCCTCGTTTTTCGACAGCCTATTAGTTTTTATTATTTGTTGCAATTAGTTTACGGCCTCGACAGGGCCCCTTTTGTCTGACTCGGCTTGATGCGGCTCGGCTTTTATGACACTTTTGTGCGCATTTTTCAACCGAATGAGCGTCATCTGTTGCCGCTGGGCTGCTGTTTTTCTCGCTGCCATTGACAAAAGCCAAACAGCAGCAACGGCAGCAACAAGGACAATAAGTGCGAGCCGCCTGATATCTATGATAAATTATGGCCAAAAGTCAAAGTCATCAATCAGCGGGCCATGTTTTATTTGCCGCTCGTGGCCATTTGCCATTTGCCATTTGTAGTACGCGAAGCCACGCCCAATGCGCCTCGCCTTGGTCAAAAGACTTTGTACATCTGCTAGCCCAAAAAGGATTAAAGCATATAAATCGCAAGTGCGTTGTGTAGCTCAGGTGTCGCACATTTCGATTTAATTTTCATTAAAATTCAGGCATTAAATATGCAAAAGGTAAACTGCGGCAGCTCCGCCTCGCCACGCCTCGACCCGCCTTCACTTTGAACCTGACCAAAGCCCATTAAAATTCCTTAAAGACCAGGCCAGCACTCGCCTTGACTCGACTCCTTTTCATTTTCGAGTGCTTATTAATATTGCAAGGGACCAGAGCCAGGATTTGCGGACATTATGATGCGGTGAATGCGAATTTATGCGACTCATAGCCCCTCCAGCAGCCATAAAATGCCCTACCTCTCAGCCGCTGTGTCTCTCTCTCTCACTCTCTCTCCCTTCGACTGTCTCTCGTTCTCTTGCACTCGGTTTGCCTTTGGCTTTTTAATTATGCATTTTTATCTGGCAACAGTTGCTGAGTGGGCCAAGAAAAAGCATTTTGGCAGCTAGTTTTGCCACTTAGCTATATCAACTGTGAATCTATTGCATTAACAACTCCTCGACGCTGTCCCACATGGCGTATGCGCAATTTATGAATTGAGCTCTCAGCGTATTGCTTTGATCAGCTCTGAACAGCTCTCGACTCGAGTGTGCCCTCTCGTCTGTGCCTGGCACTTGTGCCAGCCCCACGAGTGCCAAAGCCAGCTGATGCCAGCTGGAAGAGGAAAAATCCTTGACATGCATTGATGATGTCAGTGCCAGTTGTCTGCCACTCACAATTAGCATCAGTTGGGCTTGAAATCAGCAATAGGATATGAGTAGAATATTTGCCATAAGCACAAATAATACCTAATTGTAGGGTATCAGTTAACTGCAGCGCAATGACTTGAAGTACTACATATAACAATCTTAATTTTCCTTCTATTTCACAATGTGTAAATGCTGTAAGTTGACATGTTTCGTTGCATAGATTTTCCTTCTTCAAACTTTGTATTAACTCACGGCGCAGAGGACGTGCTTCAGCTAACACTTGTTCGTCTCATTCTCTGGACAAGCACTTGGAATCAAGCCTTAAAATGAATTGAAACCTTTTCTTTCACTTTTTTTTTTTTTTTTTTTTTTGAGCTCAACACCTACGCAATTTACCTCAACTGCGCCATGCCGTGGTCCCTGCTGGCAGCTGGCGCATGTTTTAGATATGCAATGCGGATGCCTTTGGGAAATTAACGGTACGTTTTAACGGCAACGTCAACGCTCGCTTAAATGTCTTTCATTGTGGCAGGACTTGGGGGAACGTTGCGCAATCAGCAACATTTGCACATTTTTAAGGTGTGCGTCGTAAACTGAAGATTGAGCATAAAGAGTATTGGAGTAGGAGCAAACGAATAGCGGCGGAATGAAGAACGACAGCCCAAACAGGATTGAAAGATGTTCATTTACAGCTTGACAGATCGGCCGGGATCTCGGCATGAATACAAATTCTGAAATAGGCTAAGAATACGGCATTGCGAAAGTAATATAAAATTATATAGAAATTGTTAGCAAATATAGCTGGCGCCATTTCGCAAATTCAAAGTCTTAAAAAGCTGCCCAAGAATCAAATTTTTTTCATTCCTTAAAGTAGATTCTTATTTTATTTAAGCTCTAATCTATTGTGCCAAGTATTAGTTGCTTATCAGCTGACACACATCCTTGACATTCAGAGCACATAAACTATCTCATTATCACCTACAACTTACCTTCTATAACTTATGCATTTCTATATTCTTTTCCTATACATTAAGCCTTAAACCTTTTGCTACATATCTCATATCATTGTATGTTTAGCTTTACTTCTCACAGGTGGTCTAGCACCAAGAAAGCATATTTAAAATCTCATTTTTAAATTTAACTCAAAGTTCGTCAGTAAAATAGCTTTTAAAAAACACAAATTAATATTAATTCCCTTTACTATTTAATTATATAAAACAACTTTTTTTTTTAAAGAGAGTTCATTCCATTTATTGGCAGATACATGCATTTGCAATCAAACCTTGAAGCGCACTTAAATCTGTCATGTAAATGTAAAGTTGAAAATGACATCATGTTTCGAGCGGCCAGAGCCGATAAACAGCCTATAAATCACTCACTTTGATCTCATCGATATTTTCCCATTGTAACAAATTTTATTTCGCTGCATTTTGCTGCGCATAAATCAAGTTGCATGTGTGAGTGTGTGTGTGTGTGTGTGTGGCACGAGGCGCGGCGTGTGGGGCGTGTGCTGTGACCCAATCAGCCAACTTGCAACAATGCCAGCTTTAAATACCAGCGGCATAATTTATGATAGTATACAGATTCCACAGGGTCGCATCGAACCAGCGACCGGAGACAGTTGTGACATCAACAATGAACACAGAGCTCTGGGCGCGCGAATCGAGTGTCGAATTTTGAAAGGACCTGTCGGAACAAGAGCAACATTCATAATACGTTGTGTCCTTTAATTAGTAAAGCAATGTAAATAGTTAAAGAAAATAGGTAAATCTGAACCAAGTAGGGCAATAAATTGGCCACCTTTTAAAAATATTTAAGGCAATGAAAACTGCAAATTGATTGATGTCTACTTCAACTGAAACCAAACACCAAACACGAGGCCTGAAGTCAGCAGATTCGCAGCCAAAGAGCTTCTCATATCTATATAGGTCAATTTTGTATTTGGCATCAGTTCAGTTAGTTTATAGCACTTCCATTTAGGTATGTTAGCAATTAAATAAATAATACGTATAAATTGATTCATATATACATTCACTTGTAAGTAAAATAAACTTTCTTCTATTGTTTCAATTGCATGTTGCAATCTTCGAAGTAAGTTGGCAGCTCTCCCATTGGCAGCAGTAAATCTATATAATACATATATATATATATATATATATATATCTACTATATGTACATGAAATATTTTATATACTCCAAGTTTTTGCTGCCTTGCGTGTCATGTGCGTGTGTGTTGGAATAAAAAAAAAATAGAGGGAAAATAGAAAAATACAGAATAAAAGTTGCAGTTGAACTTTTCAGCATTTGTCAGAGAGTCAGAGGATTTGTTTGCCTTTGGGGGCCGGCCAAAGCCAAAGCCAAAGCCAACAATTTTGCTGGCTGGTCCGCTGCTCGGGTCGTAGTTTTGTTTTTGTTTGTTTGTTTATTTTACGTTCGCCCCACTATTTGTTTTCTTTCCAATTTTGTAATTTCAAACTTTTTCTATTGATTCCATGGCACGCATGAACACCTTCAGCAACAGCGCCGATGACGACAGCAATTGCTATTACGAGTCCTGCCGATGGATGCGAACGGATGTGAATGCGGGCGATTCGAAGACAGCAAGTTTCCAAGTTCTTCGATGTGGGCGAGTGGGCAGTGCCACTGAGTGGCAAAGGACGAGCACTCAATTTAAGTTGTGGACGAATGGGATTGCCCGACTGCAGCTGCATCTACAGCTCCTTCGTGTTGACCATGCGTGGAAATGCACAATTTAAAAGAAAACAAAACAGACACGCAACAAAAAAAAAAGCAAACAACAAAAAGTAAAAGAAAACTTGAAAGATGGAGCGAAACTTTCTAATGCACTTAACACTCTATTTCCCAGCCAAAAACTGTCAATGGCATTTTGTAACATTTATTAATGTGTCAATCGGATGCAAGTCTTCCATGCCAGACCAGACTCCATGTGAGGGAAACAATTTCTGATATGAGTATTCTGAAATAACTAAATTAAATCGTATAGAAATAAAAAGTTATTTGAAAACTTTAATTATTTGTAGTGCAATCAACTTTAATATAGAAAAATAACTTTGTTCAACTAAAATAAAAACTTAAGAAATCTTGATATTCGCAAAAAATATATTAATGTTGAATGCATATAAAGTTAACACAAAAGAACACTCTGCCAAAAAAAAGCATAAGTAGATGTATTTTATTTATATGTAAGCCTTGAACTAAAGACTCAGAATAGCAATAGCTCAAATTTTAAGAAAAATTAATAAAAATATATTGAGAAATTATTAAATTTAAAGATTCGCATATATTTTTCAATTATATGCACAATATTCAACAAGATAATTGCCACAAGTTACAAAAGCTCTAATCGCCTGGTATTTAAGTTTCAGCTCCATTTAATATTATGTAATATTCTAATGTTTAGGTGACATTATCAGCTTAGAGCAGCACTCGCTGAAACTTTAATGCTCAGCGAGTGTTCATCAAATATTCGAACAAATTATAAAAGCAAAAGTCGCAGCACAAAACGATTACACGACTCCACTCGTACCCCCAGTGGAAATCAGCCACAGAGCCGCAACCGACTGCGGAGTAATTCCTCGAAATGTTCGTCTCCCCGCCTAATGGCGATTAGGTAAATGAAAACATTGCGTGCCAGCGACATTTTTGTATGTGAGTGGCTCGGGCGACGCTTTATTTGCTATATTTCATGCCTGCCTGCACTTATCTCCAATTGTTCATCACACCCACCATTGGGTCAACTGGCACTGGGATTACAGAGTTGAAACTGTGGGGCTGGCCAAAAATGTCATTTGAGTTGGCCAGCGAGCTTCGATTCGACTTTACGTCCTAATTACTCGCACAACACAAAAACGCCACTTCAATTTGAATTAAAATGAGTGGGCAACACCACAGCCAGCCCTGACCATGGTGGGTCACAGCTGGCGCCACAGTTTTTAATTACCGCCTACACAAAATTACCGCGCACAGTTCAACCACGAAAAAATCTATTAATTGCCAACGGTGTGGGCCAGCGCGTCGCTTGTAATGGTTTATAATCGATTTAAGCAACGCCATTATGATGGCCCTCTACAAATTGCATTTTCGGCCATGACAAATGGGTATTAGTTAAACAACTTTTCAGATTTCTATAAGAGGCTACTAAAGGAAGGCCTCAGATGTAGAAAGTGTCTGAGTCAACTCAGATTTCAGCTTGCAGATCGTAAGTAAGTGTTTACCTCTATCAAAACTTCATTTAATGATATTTTTATTTTATATATCATATTCTTAATCATTTCCTTTATCTACGATTCTCTTTTACGTCTTGGTGGTACACGAATAATTCAGGTTTTCATGGCAAACCAATCGATATTCTGGCTCGGGCTGATGATGTTTGAGTCTGGTGTATTGCGGTTCGGTTCCCTTTTCAAAGTGAACTTCCAATTAGAAGCTGTTGCGTGTTGCAGTTGACCATCAAAATCAGTCCAGTGTAAGAGACATATTCGATTCTCACACCGCACGTCTGTGTTGTCGTCTTCTTTTACCTATATCATCAGCGTGGATAGACTGAGGTTAGCTCGTTATTGTTGCCACTGGCTTCGCCGTCAATTGCAGCTGACTGCACCACAAAATTCAACGCAATTTGTAAAATGAAATCGATTCAATTGATTGTTGACTTCGCCAAACACACACACGCGCACACACACGCACTCACACACATGTGGCATTGTGTGTGCCTTATAAAGCAATGGATGCCATCCTGCAGGAAGCAAGCGCCAGCAACGGTGACAGGTGTCTGAGGGGCGAATGTGTTCAATATTGTTGTCCTTTGCTGGTCTTTATTCACTCTGAATCTCTCTCTCTCTCTCTCTCTCCATCTCTATCTCTCTCCATCTCTCTGTCTCTCTTTATCTGTGTGTGTGTGTGTGTATGTGTTTTGCACTTTGCTTGATTAAATTTCAATATTTACTAAAATGTCGCTGAACTCTTTTTGACAGCTCTGTAAATTTCATAACCAGAATGGACATAAAATATGGTCAACAGTGTGTAAATTTGAACATGACAAGGACATAAAAGGACATAAGTGAAATAAAGAGAAATCATTCGATTCTCTTTTCTTTATTTTTTCTGCTCCTCAAATGCAATTTGTTATAGTTTGTCAAGTTTACGCCACGAGTTAAAGCAATAAATGAGACTCGGTAAATGAAGGATTTCATTGAGCTGTATTAATCAAAAGTTTCATAAACTATTGAAACTCTGTAGCTTATGTCAAATGAGATTCTCATTTTACTCAAATGTCAAATGACAAATAACACAACTCTTCGTTGATTTTTCTATCACAATGACAGATAATATTTTAGTTTTACACTGTATTTTGGCATATTTTTGTTTCTCGAATATAACTAACTGGAACACCTCTAAATATCAAAAGAATAACTATGGATTTTAATGAAGATGAGTAAGTTGCATGCCTAAAGGTAAAGAACTTTATCACAATAATCTTTCATCAGGCTGTGCGCTGATAACGATATTGAAAATCTCGAAGCTACTCTCGATATCAATATTGCTGAAGAAGCATTACTTTCCTCCATTCAGTCAAGTGATGCGCCAGTTATATTCAAAGACGAAGGTCAATTTGAGCCAATTGAAGACTTCTTTAACATTGGATTGTGTGACGATGACGATTTTATTAAGGATGTCAATTTTTTCGCTGAAAATGATGAAAAACAAGACAAGACAGATATCATAAAAAATGTCACTAACGACGACATTCCCTGGTACGTGGAGGAGGACACAGTCACCAAGGTCGACAATGCAAAACAAGTGGAATCGGAGTATTTCAATTTGGACTGGGACTTTAGTTTTGGCAATAGCAAAAGCGATGATGACATCATTGGGGACTTTGTCAAAGTTGCCTTTCCGAAGCCGGATGATAAAAATGCCGCTGGTATTTACAACGGCGATATAGATCTATCGAAATTGGAAAGGCTTTTCGACACCTCAGAGATTCTTTCCCTCCAAGAAACGTTAAGCAACTTAGAGGATGCAACTTTAGATGCACAATTCTCTGTTACTGAATTTGACAAGCCTGCAGATGTGGACAACGAAACACCGATAGTACCCGATGTTGAAATCGATTATGATAACATTTATGAGAATATTGAGAATGCAAGCGAAATGGAAAAGCAGCTGCAACTGCTCTATCGACCTTTCACTTACCTCGTCGACGTCAATTGCTCTTTCAGCCTGTACGAATTGGCGATTCTCTTAGATAATGCTCGATATGAGCCCGCTCATCATCCAGCATTGTTTATGCGTTTGCATAATCCCAGTGCCGAAATCAAATTGTATTCAGGCGGCAAGATACACTCCACGGCCCTGACAGCGAGCTCGGCACGCACGGCTCTGCTCAAAGTAATCCAAATGGTCGAGGAGCTGGACTACAAGACTGACATTACAACCTTCTCCAAGAATATTGTGCACGCCTCTTTCTGTCTGCCCTTCAAGCTCGATCTGGAAATGATGAGCGAACTGCATAGCGAATATATATCTGGCAACCGTAAGACGCGACCCTTTATCACCTATAAAATCGATGGCACTGCGATCAGATTTGCTGTGTTCCCCAATGGCTACGTGCTCGTTCTGCACTCCAAGCAGCATAGCGAAACTCGTGCAGCAATCGCCGGCTTCCTGCCGATCTTGGCGCAGTTTCAGAATGGCTATCTAACCCACTCGGAGAAGCACGGCTCACTGTGTGGCGATATATCGTTTAAGCTGCTGTGGGAGCGCAAACTGGAGGATGATAAGGAGGGTGTCTTACTCTATTCTTGAGTCATATTCCCCGGATTGTCTTGTTTTGCTACTTTTCATGTTGTTCTTTATTTGAAAATGCTGTGAACATTTGTCATAAACCAAACTTGTGTAGTACGTGCAGTGTTTACACTCTGAAGTTTGGGGCCCACTCGGCAACTTGTTTAAATACGTGATTTATTTACCATCCAGATGCTGCTGCTGCTGCTGCTGCTGCTGCTGCTGTTCTGGCTGCTGTTGGTTTGGGTAACTGAATATAGGGCTATGCACAACTGGGAAAGCCACGCCAAAGTTGCCAAACACAGCCAGCAGCACACAGAGACCGACTCACACCTCCGCAAATGGAAAAACAAAACAACACACAAATTGCAACAGAAGTTGCAACAACTGTAGCTGCAACAGGCGCATACATAAATAACACAACATTTTGCAAGAACACGACTAGTTGAAGAAGATGTCACATTATGCGGGCACAAAACTTGCATCAAATACGTTTTAAACGTGCCTCAAGCACCTTCAGCCAGTGCACACTGGGAAATGTACATATATAAAAAGTGAGATTATAACATTTAATACATATTATATAAAACTATATTATAAACATACAAATATGCATAACGAAAACTCTGAACTTTGTTTAGATGTGAACGTCCGTGTGTTGGCTTAGATTAGTTTAGGTTAGTGCTATAGCCAAAACCATATTCTTGGGTCTATTTAGGCCTCTAGTTAAGTTAGTGTCTGCTTCGAAAATAAAACTTGAATGCTTAAGGTCATGCCAACTATGCCAACTCTAGAATCTTTTTGAAATATTTTAAAGAAGGCTTTGGTAGATTAAAGAGTCATGATGCCTTTTCTAAATGTCTATGTGTTTATCAAGAGCTCATATTTATCATTTCAACTCATTAACTTTTGTGTTCAGCTATATACAAATATGGACATACTGACTCATACACATTTCAATGGGTATATAGAAACAACTATAGAGTCTACCATATATACTACATATTAATTAGATATTGATATAAGTTATATATAATATATATAATAACTCCTTTCATGATGCTCTTGCTTCATGTTTGTGTTGAATTCGAGCAAGCGACACTGGCTGTCGTGCTATCCGTCATACATGTATGCATGTAGAAATGGCAGCGCTGAGGTCGGACGAGCATCTAAACTAATCAAACGGTAGTTAGTTTCGAACATGCTCAAACTACGAGCGCTCACTGAGCATGATCAAGCCGATGCGCTCTGCGACCGAAAGCAGAATGTTGCTAAGGCGTTTGAGCTACTGCATTGTATGTACGAGCAGTGAAAGAGAGCGATGCACAAACGAAGTTGTGAGAGCATGCGTGTTGGCGCAGTCTCATCGCGCTCGCTCTGCATACAGCAATGAAATCATTTTGACAGTGAAACTCGAAGCGGACGGTCGTTTTATTTTCTGGTGCCAGATCAGAGGGCAGAAGCTGCGAGCTGCAGTTATATTAAAGTACCGTTGCTTGAACACAAGTCAAGAATAGAGAGAAAAAAGGCACGATTGATCACAATGTGTTTACCATATACATACATATGTATAAGTCTCTAACAACTATTAGACTATTAGGCAAACTGCCGCTCTTAAATTAAAATGTTAAATGCAGCGGACAAAATCCGTCGCACATTGAAATCGTAGACAGACTCCTCAAGTGCAACAGAATTATTGTATAATATTATATTTGTCATAGTCAAGCACAACTCAATTAATAACCTGTTTGCATATCAATAAATAATTTTAGTATTAATTTTTAAATGATTAATATTTGATTATTCTTTCTCATTGTGGTTGAAAATGTTTCCATATTTATTTAGCTAATCTTAAATTAGGTAATCAACATTAATTGGTAAATAATTATGTGTACAACATCGAAATCAGACCGCTGATTAGCAAATGTATATATTTTTAGCTTTTTCTATAACCAAGCACACACACACACACACACACACACACTAATGTATACACACACACATAATGCACTGTTCTTTATTGCATTGAACAAACATAAATAAATTGTAGATAAGTTTCAATTTGAAAATGTTCAACAATTGCATGTAATACGCTTCGTTTTGGTATTAGTTTTTGGTCATTAAACGTTGGCCAGTTGCCAAGTTGCCAGCGATCCGGCAGACCGGACTGTGCCAGCATCCACGCCCCTTTTAGTCGCATCATTTGGCGACAAGCAATAACAGCAAAAAAAAAAAAAAATAATACACAAAAATAAAAAAATAAAATAAAAATAGAAATAAAATTATTCTAGCTTATCGGTTAAGCATTGTTGAACACGTACGATATTATGGCAGAGACACGAGCTGGGAGGAGAAAAAAAGTAAATATAATTCCCTGAGAGCAATTTTAAACAGAGGCCAAACCAGTGCATGTGGGCATGGCACATGTGTTGTTTCTGTTTTAAATGGCCTTTATGACGCCGAAAAGGAACAAATTAAAACAAGAAGCAAAATATACGAGTATGTGACATGCTGGACTTGAAATAATTGCAATCTGTAATGCCATACCGATGAATTGTTTAACGAATACAAATATTTCAGCTGACTGCCAGCTAGATCGTGGTCTATTAGCGTGGCTCATGCAGGCTTATGCAGAGAATATTAATAAGATAAGATTTGTGTGGCTGAGTGATGGAACGCTAGTAAAATCAATAGATGGAAAATCAACTGTATTCAAGCAAATGTTTACAAAAGAGTTAAAAGTCAACACAAGGCTAAAGTAGGCTGCCCAAAAATGAAGAGCAAAAAGCAGAATTAAACACAGATTTTAAATTATATTAAATAATATTTTATATAACAGTATATTTTTAATAATTATTGAAATGTATTTCATTATAGTTCTCTTAAGAAATTAATAAATAAAACAAGTTTGAAAAAGAATTCGCTCTAATTAATATGCAATACGCTACAAAATTAAGAATTTATATCATATGTCAGAGAGCAAATTACTTTAGGCTAAAAGTCTATGCGCGTAGGGTAGTCGCAAAGAGCCAACTTTGCAGATTGAATGAATTAGTTCAATTTATTGCTTGGGCTACGCTCATATGAACTAACAATATGAACGTTTGGCATGCGGTGTCACGTTCTGGATGACTGAGCGATGCTTGGAAACAAGTGCGTAATGCGTAATACGAAAGGAACATGTTGTACATGCTAACTGCTGCTAGCTGATATATGTATAAACAACACATATACAATATATACATATATATATATATATATATATATATATATATGTGTATGTGAAGGGCCGAGAAACGCCAAAAAAAAAAAAAAGTTGTTTCAATTTAATTTGACTTTGATCGCCAGCTGACGCAGTTGGTGTCATCCCCATGTCATGTACTTGTCCTCGCGCTGCCATATGGAAATCAGCCATATTAGATGGCAGCATGTCTCATTTTCTTTATGGATATACACACATACGCACACATATATCTGTTGTAACATCAGCGCAAGCTGTGCGCAAATTACAAACGACTCAAATTTCAAATTCGCAACATTTTCTTATTTCAATAAATAGAATTTGTAGAGAACGAGATTTAAAGCACTATAAATTTATTATTTTTTATGTTTTTGAATTTACTTGAAATCTCTTTTCCACTTGACTTAGTTTATGCAAAAAATTTCATTTTTATGGCATCGACAGAGAGAGAGAGAGAGAGAGAGAAGTAATCTCTTTCTCTCTTTTTTTTTTTTTTTTTGTTAAGTCTCATAAAGATTATTATTATTTATTTTTTTCTTCCTCCCACTGTTTGAGTCTTTAAAATGTAAATACATAAACACAAAGTTGTGTATCTGAGATGTCGAATGTGGGCTGTGTTTTATTGCCACGAGGACTGTGAAGTAGCTGAAAACTTCATAAATCACAAAAGTTTGTTTCGGCCATGAAAAGGCTTAAGGGTTTATCAAAATGAAAATTTATTGGTGCTCAAATACATGGAATTTTGAGATTTATGTATTTTCGTTGCCCCTTGTCACACAAGCCATAACAGATAACAGATACGCATTCCATCGATAGCTCGTCTACGAGCCTGAATAGCAACAGCAAACACAGCAGAGCATAGCAAATCAGAGTTTCCATGATAGTAATATTAACACATCTCCTTGCCAACAGCAGTGGAAAATTGCTGTTAATTTCAATTTACGAGACACTTTCAAACTGCTGCAGTCCAATTTTGCAAGTTGCCCAGGCAAACGACTACGATTATCCGTATGCATTGCAATTAAATCCGATTGCGGTTCAGTTATGCTGCAGCAATTCAAATACAAACAAATTGCTTTGCAAGTTTTTCTGTTTTCTAACAGTTTTTTTTTCTTCTGCTTTTATTACCTGTGTTTGTATGTATGTGTGGGTGAGTGAGGCTTAATAAAGGAAATAACATGCGGCTGGATCACGTTGAAGGTATTTCAACTGAAAAGCAAAGAATATTAAAGAATTGTTGGCAGCTAAATGCTAACCAAAGGATGTGTACGATTGAGTATATTGGATAACAATCTGGTATAAACTTTGCGCAAGTATAGAAAGGCTAGCCATGTCGATCAAGTTAAAGCCTTCAGCTATATCAGATAATAACATATTACGACTGTCATCCTAAGAGGATTATGTTTTTATTGATTATATTAAATATCAATCACAGACAAATATTCAAAAAACGTTTTTTATATCGACATATATCAAACGATAGATATAAATTCAACTAAGCATGCCAAGCATCCATCAAGTTCTGATTTGAATTACCCAATACATTTATAGATAAACTATTGAAAGCGTTAATGCCTTTATTTTGAATACTAAACATATCCAAAATTGATTTTAGTTTTGCTTATGAACACATATGTATACTCGACAATAAGGCTACAACACCCGACTACAGGGTATCTCAGAGTCACCCATCACCCTCTCACTTGCATTTTCAACATCATTTTTGAAGTCAACTTTGTTTCCTGCAACATTTGCGCTGCCAACCAAAGCAGCTGGCATTAATTTTCATTTAAATTCCGCTGGTTAAATATGCAAAACTCGCTCTTTGTGGTCCAGTTGGGAGAACCCGAACCTGAACCTGAACCTGAAGCATGAACATGAACCAATCTCTCTGACAGTTGCCAGCTCGAGTTGGAGTCATTATTAAAATTGCAATACGCCAGGCTGGACACCTGGTCGAAGAGTGTGTCGCATAATCTTTGCGGTTTACCAACAACTTCTCTGGCAACAGTTTTTACCTCAGTTCAAGTGCGAGTCCGAGTCCGAGAAGTGCTGCAATACTTGTGGCCACAGCTTGATTCAGCATTTATGAATGCAAAGTGTAAATCTTTATGAAATGTTAAAAGCTGCACAGCTCAACAAGAAACCAAATGGGATTTTTTCAGACACATCTAATTGCAAGTTAATCGAAAAATTAAAAACTACAAAACTTTTACGCACTTCTCGACTATTACAAATTGTTGAGACGAGGGTATGACAGACTAGAAGGTGACGTTGCTGATTAGATCATTGGAATATAATTATATATTTGCGCTTTTATATAAGTTGACAACATTTTATACTACTCTCTCTCTACTCTCTGCATTCATGCTCTATGACATATCTCTTCCTTAAACACCACAATTCATTCAAAGTAGTCGAGGGCATCTTCCAGACACATTCTTATACTTCATTAGTTAACAAAGTAAGAGAAGCGAAGAGATCATTACAAGAAGTAATATATATTTTAGCCACACTCTCAAATGGATGCCAGCCAACCAGCTGTCTTTCTTAAAGGGTATCTGCTCGTCACTATCTCACACATTCAGTAATCAAAGTAACAGGTCCCACCTCTTAACCTTCTCAATCTCATTCAGTTAAGCCAAAACAAAGAGTACATTCTAGTCACTTTCTCAAGCAGTTTAACGGTATCTGCTAGTCACAGTTAAAGGGTATCTGCTAGTCATTATCTCACACATTCACTCTAGGCATAAATTATGAATAAATACTTATGCGCAACTCCCAACAGCTATATAAGTATTTGAGAATTATGCATTTTGAGCGCTCCTTTAAATGCAGTAGGTGTCTTTGGGGTGGACCACAAGAGCAACCGGCACTGGCCTCCTCTTCCACCTAATCTTCAAAGCAACCACAACCCTTTTTTCCAGTTACCAACCAAGTGGGGAGCAAAAGAGAAAAAAACGATGATAATTTTTAGCTTTGAACGCAAAGTTCCCCTTTGGCTAGAATACATAATTCATAAACCGGGAGCCATTTGAACTGCGCCCACAATGCTGCGCCACAAAGCTAGACCAAGGCAGATACATTGAGCGAAAGAGAGCGAAAGCTAGAGCGAATGAGAGCCAACTTTGATGGTGGAACTTTTTAATCGGATTCCGCAGCTCGATTGCCATCACATCAAGCAGCATCTAGCATCTAGCACTTTCTCAGTGGTTTGTTAAGATATTTTCGTCTCGAACTGCTGCGGGCGACGAAGTTTTCCCAAAATAAGACCCAAAATCTCAAATGGATAAATTTTGCACTATTTAAGGCAATGCCTTCTCGATAAGTTTCAGCTTATTCTGTGCATGCATTACAAAACTAAAATTAGCTGCGGGCAGAACTGAGGCAAAGGTATTTGCACCTGACAATGTTACAAATGAAAAGTTTTTTTTAGATGAAAAAATGTTGGTAATGAATCTTAGATGATGCCAAATTCATTTTCGTGCTCATTATATATGAATGAAAAACATATGAACCTTTTGATACTGTATTATTTATGATGCTGTATTAAAAAGTCCATTGATGGAAGAGTTTTTGTTCCAATTATTTTGTCTGTTATATTAGATTTAAATTTGATCACCTTCAATTCTGATAAGTGACTAATTTAAATTTGATATGTGATATCTAAAACCATTTTCTACCTATTTTTCCTATAAGCTTACAAGTTTTTAAGGCTTCCTTCTTTTTCCTTTTACTAAAAATTCTCTGATATCTATAACCTTTTCTATATATTTCGCTATCTCGCCTTCTCCCTCTCTCAGTCTTTTCCTCTTAGTTATTGTCCACTCCAAACAGTTCAATTGACAGAAGTCTTTAGGCTGTCACCCAATCTAATTGCTGCTATGATTTATTGCTTTACTAAAAGCTCGCTTCAATATAGTTTTGAGAGCATTTCACTTCAGTTCTAATTGAAATTTCCTCAGCTGCAACATGAATTCGTTTGCGGCGCTCTTCGCTCGCTGCCTGTTGGTCGTCAACTGGTGCATGGGGCTCGTGCCCTTGCCGCCTGTGTCGAAGCTGTTGTGGCTGCTGTTGGCCTTGCTAATACGCCTCATTTGGTTCGCATACTTCATGTGGATGCTGTGGATCGGCACCAATTATATTTGGGTAGACAGAAGCTTGAGCGTCAGTTATGTTACTGGAACATTTCTGTACATGGGCTACTCAATGCTGGGTCTGCTAATTCAAGCGCAGACCATACTTAAGCAGCGATCGTACGTGCATCTGGAGGACTATCGCATTCAGTTGCAGCTGCAGATGAAGCGACTGGGCAGCTCGCACAACTGCCACTGGACAAAGCGTTTGCTGTTGCTACTGGGCACACAGTTGGCCAGCGACATCGTCAAGTCCTGGGCCAATTCCATGTACAGCATATCCCCGGTACATATCATCTCCTTGCCACAGAAGTGGCATCTGCGTTTCCACTTCGTTCAGCTGATGTGGCAGATCATGGAACTGAATCAGCGTGCCGTCCAACTGCGACACTCTCTTCTGCACCTGGCCGCCGGCAATGACCTCTGGCAGCCTTACAGCCTGCCCGACTGGAAGCACTTGCAGACGCTGCGCCTCGGCTACGAGCGCATTTACGAATGCCATGAGATCTTCAGCGACTGCTACGGCTGGGGCATGCTCTTCATGCAGCTGATGTGCAGCTTTGAGCTCGTGGCCAATACCTATTGGCTCATCACAGAGGCCTATGTCTCACAGCGCATATACATGTTCATCTACAATGGCAACACCTGCTTTGCCATTGGCACACTCATCACAGCGCTCTTCTGGTACGGCGACGCCAGTGCCAACAATGTGAGTATATGAAACTGGGAGAGATAGGTTAAGCAGAGAGTCAGCTAATGACAAATGAGAGATAAAAAGATTATGCATAGTACTGGAATACATTAGAGCACATAGTATATTCAGATGTCATAATTATTCTCTACTCTTCAGCCCTATTAGGCAAGCTACTGTTTTTCACTTTTATCTACTTTCGCTTGCCATAATGCTGAGTCAAGCTCAATAATTATGACAGTGATGAATTGGTCGACTAACAAGCCTAAAACGCAGCTCTTTCTCAATCATAAGACAACTTACATATTAGTCCACCTACAGTCCTTGACCGTATCGGTTATGAAGCGAAGCGCGTTTCACCTGGTGCTGTCTTTGATGGGCGTGCGATGCAATTCGCGCCTGCATCGTTTGCAATACTTGCCTTTTGGCTTGTGGGTCTGCTGGCTTGTTGTGGTTTGGACAGGTGTTCCCAGATACATATCTACGATTCCGTTCTGCAGTCTTGACTGTTTGATAGCATCGGCCATGTTTACAATGCTGAACACAGCACATGGCGTCGTCCTGCTGGACACCTTTCTGAGGCGTCGCACACATCGCCAGCTGCAGCTGCAGTTAGCAGTGAATCAGCTGACCGATCAAAATATACAAAATGTGCTGCTCTTTGTCTGCTGTGTCTTCCTGGTGGTGGCGCTGCACAGTCCAGTCGTTTGGCTTGGGCTTAATCACAAGAAGGAGTGGTACACGCCCATCTTTTGGATGAGCGCGCCCAGTGCCTGGGTGGTGCAGCTGAAGGTGATTGCGTTTCTCTCGGAAGTTTTGGTGGCCAACGAGCGGGTGCTGGGCATGCGGAACAGCCTGAAGCAGCTGGCGGGACAGACCAGCCGCAACAGGCAGCTGCTCGACGTGGATCAGCTGGTGCGCCTCAAAGAGCAATACAGACAACTGCATCTGATCTTCGTACAGCTCAACTTGGCCTACGGGCTCAGCATGCTCTTTATTTTCATAGTGTTATTCTTTGACTTTGTGTTCAGCGCCTATTGGTTAGCCAGGAACATATTGATACGCTCACAAAGCGGAATCTATATGTTCCCTTATCTGGGCTTTCTTATCAACGTGGGCTTGTTGCTCTCGGTCACCTGTTGGCATTGCCAGCAAAGCTTTAATCATGTGAGAACTTAGCCGATATTGATTGATATAATTATGTTATATTTATTGATTTTTTTTTTACAGAGTCGTCAAATTGGCTGCTTGATTCCAAAGCTGGTTAAACCTTTGGGCAGCAAGCGCTACAATGATTTAGTCAGCGAATTCCTGCTGCAGACGCTGCATCAACGCTTTGTCGTGACCGCCAAGGATTTCTTTAGCCTCAATCTGCATCTATTGAGTAGCGTAGGTTTATCACTTTATTTGTTTGTTTGACTTTAAATGAATATCTTTTCTCTATCTCTTTTCCTTTCTTACTCTGCAGATGTTTGGCGCTGTGGTTACGTATCTGGTCATACTCATACAGATTATGTTTGCCGAGAAGAGCGCACAGGCTGCACTCAGGCCGAAGTAAAGTTTCGGTTAATGAAGTTAAGAGCTGCTAATACTGAAGATGTTAGAGTATGATCATTAGATAAGTGATCGACTAAGTGCCACTACGTACTCTGATATTGATGAGCTCAATGCAAGCCATTTCAACCGCTAACCACTTCTGAGTCCAGCGTTGACTCCGAAATATCATCAAATGTCAAATGTTTATTCCTCAATAATAAATAATAGTTTCATCTCACAGCAGAATCAAAACGATCATCAGCTAACTCGTATATCGTATATAATTTTTATCGACTACCTTTTCTAGGAAAAAACCATCGACAGCGATTATTACATAGAGTTATCGACGCATTTGAAGGACGTAGAGCCTAGGGACTTTGCAGCCCAGCTGTTATATCTTAGCTCTACACTAACAATTTTTTAAGACACTGTTGCTCAGAGCTGTTAGTTAGAGCAGCTGCAGTCTAGCACATGTGCCGTAATTATTTATGCCGCCCACCGAGCGTTACTCGGCTGGTGATTGCAGAGGAGCGTCTTGGGTGCGGTGCCCACATGGAAGTTAGACTACATCAAGTTTTAGTTATTCTTAAGCAGACAAAACTACTTCACGCATATCAAACTGGCATTTCACAGGCACAAAAAACTTTGTCTAATATGCAAATTCATGCCGAATCCTTGTGCATGGCTATGGAAAGGATAAAGTAGCGCCAGCAGCAGGGGCACACATCCTTGAATTAACACGTGCGGGTTCGCATTAATTTGTAAACTGCTCGGGGGACCTACACCATGCTGGTTATCCAGTCAGTGCTTTATCGGAGGCGCAGTGAGAGAGAGAAACATATTAAGAGAGACTTAGAGAGAGAGAGAGAGAGAGAGAGAGAGAGAGAGAGAGGGAGAGAGAGGGACTGAGCTGGGGAATAGTTTTTGTCGTTAGCTATGCAAATTCCGAGACATGTAAATATTATTTACCACATGGCCAGATGCTCGAAATGTAACTGTGCCGGCACTTCTCATCTTAATTAACATAGAACAACTAAAACACTCCATTTATAAATATTTATAAGCCCCAAGGATTAGTGCACTAAACTATTTTTATATGCTGATCATGATCAAAGGAAAAAGCAAAAAAAAAAAAAGTTTGTGCTCGTTTTAATCTGTCTTGGATGCAGCTGCGCTGAAAGTGAGCTAAATGATGCAGTCAAAGCTGATTTTTGGCTGCTCTAACTAGTCTTGCAGGGACTTCAGCTGTATGGAAAGAATTTTAATCTTAACCCATAAGAAACAAGCAATCAAATACATAGATATAACTAGAAACTATACGCCCATCTAAACATATTAATCAGATGAAGACGCCACCAATAACAGCCCTAAAATATTCTAACGAAGTCTCTACTATAAGTTAGAAAATTAAAAAATAAGTTTAAAATTAAAATAACAAAAAACGAATTTGAAAAGAAAAATATATTTTTATATTCATATGTCAGTTTCAGTCACAACATTTGACTTAAGGCAAAGCAAGCATTGACTTGGCTGTCAAAATGAATTTTACAACCTATTGCCGCTTGTCAAAGTCTAGGCATTTGAGTAAAAGCATTACAGCGCAAAGTCACAAAGAAAAATTCAAGATGAATCCAAGTTTTGAAGAGATGTGGAATGGTTTCAGCACTGTACGTATCCATGCATATCTAACTGACCCATTGAATTCTAACAGCGAAATGCATTTGAGCAGCCAGAGCAAACGGACGTGGATGAGAGCGTCTATGCATCGATGCAGCCTTATCGCGTGGCACTCTCAATGTCATCGAGCAGCGACCTGAAACTGGCGACGGCCTACAAGAATGCGCATGCTTGGAATGTGGTGGAGGTGAGCAACGAGATGGAGATGATCAGCACGAAGACGATTTGCAGGAAGTGCCTGCTGCATGTCAAAATATGCCGCAGCTACGGCCACAATCTGAAGAAGTACGAAATCAATCAGCACGCAGCGAAAGGCAAGCACAAGAAGTAACTTTTTGAGGCATTTATATTTTCAATGAAACTGTGAAGTTTTATTTGCAAGAATAAAATTGAAAAGAATTTCTACATCATCTTTGGCTGATTGGGTGCGCGTAAACGAGGCATTTTGCATGGCGGTGCGCCGACTTCAGCTGGGTTATTGGCCTCCGTTTCGGCCATGATTTGCTTTAGCTCGGCATTGGCGCCCACCTGGCAGTTGCGCCAAGGCGGCAGCAGCAGGCTCGTCGTGGCCGCGGGCGCCGACAGCTGCTGCACAACGGGCTTGCTCAGCAGCAATGGACCAAACTGAAAGTCATCTGTTTTCTCCATCCTGGCAATGCGCAAGTCCTTGACATCTACAAAGGTCTTATTGCTCAGATTGGCAAAGCGACGCGCCTCAACGAGCTGATTGCGTGCCAAAGCTGCGAGCAGATCGTCAATTTATTAAATCTCAATATTTGCATTATCTTTACTTACTGTAAGACAAGTCCAATAGATAACGCTGCACATCTGATTCGGCCTCAGCCTCATGGCTGCGCAGCACATTTTGTATGAAAGTCACATCATGTCTTAAATTGAGGTCGGCCTCAGTTAGTTTATATTTGGATTCCATTTCGAAAGCTATCAAAAGCCAAATTCTGCACAAGTTAGAATACCAACTAGAAATTGTAATACAACAAAAAATAATCGATAAGCCAACGCGTTGCCCAACACTCAAACACACAGTTTTCCAACACTCGCCAGCAAACTGGACAGAACTGGACGTTGGCAAAAGCTGTTCAAGTTTCTGTGGCGTTAAGAGTTAAAGCTAATTGCTTTTTAGAGATAGAGCGAGCGAATGAGTGAGCAGACGAATTATTAGCCAATCCAACTTTTTGGACCAACTAATAAAAAGTTGCGTGCATGTATGAATATTTGATTCATTTTACACAAACCATTCAACTTTTTTGATGAATTTTCAATTTGAGGAGGCTTTGGCTTTTGTCTTGCCACCCCAAACCCAACGTTTGGGGCAAATCATTTGGCAAAACTTTTTAAATATTCATAAAATTCCAGCAGACAAGTTTCCAAATTTAATTAGTCAAATGAACGAAGCGTTCAGCTCACTCTCAGCCTTCAGCTAATGCAGACAATAGAGTTTAGCCACGCAGCTTAGAGATTTACTATGCAGTATTTGCAGTGGAAACGCTAGGCTGGGTTCTCTATTGAAATAGATTTGCCATTAATGCAAAAATAACCAATTAGCTTAGATGTGTGAAGCTGTGCACTTTTCCAAATGGAATACCCTATAGTAAATGAGGAGTTGAAAGTGCTGTAAGTATAGATAAGTCTGCTAGTCAGTATATTGATATGGGAAAGCTGAATGAATTTTTTAGACAAAATTCTGTTCGAATTCATTCCCATTAAAAGTTGTCAAACAAAGCGTATTACATAGTCTGACATGCAGTTTTTTTTTTGTTTATTTTTGGCATCACATCTGTAAACTAGTCTCTTTTATACTGCTTCCTTCAATAGCAGCCACAGGGTATTCGTTAGTCGAATACTCTTTATTTCATTGCCTATTACTTCTCAACAATCATCTACTCTTTTCGTAGGTCTACTACTTTAAAGAGCTCTCATCAATATAAGTAGCTTTCTATCAATCATTCAGTCAGTCAGTACAGAGTGTCCCATAGTCGTATACTCTCCACCTTCATATTCAAATGCTGCGCTCCTATGTTTTTCATATATAAAAGAGTATACTCGACATATTTTTCTTTGATATCAGTCAGTCACTCAGCTTAGAGTATCCCCTAGTCGTTCACTCCCTTTCTTTTTCATTGTTACATCTTCACATTCACGTGCTGTGCTCGTACGTATGGCATTAAGGCCCGTTTGGGTTTATGGTCGACAATCTATTGCCATTTGTAGGCTGGCAAATACGTTTTTGCGCCTCGTTTTCTGTCCGTTTGCCATTTACGTTCGACCGCAATGTGCGCAGGCGAAATCGAAGTTTTATGCTAATTTTCGCAACAGCACACACACACACTGTCTCTCTCTCTCTCTCTCTCTCTCTCTCTCTCGTTCTCTTTGCTTTTTCTAGCATTCCATTTCGCTCTGAGTGAATGCGCCTAGTGTGGCCATATCTGTTTGTCGTACGTCTGTCAACACAAGGCATTACAAGGCAATTACGAATTTGTTTATGGCATCGCAATCTGAATTTCCCATATGTCGAGCTTAAACAAAGAATCTCAACAATTGCCCAAATTAACAGAACTGTAAAATCAGCTCCGAATTCGACTGATTTCACGGTAACTGCATGAAGAAAATATGAGATAAACCAAAAATTGTTTAATTACGATGATTATCGTTTGTAAGGCGCAATTTTGGCTGTTAAGCAACACTGCTTCACACAAGGCAGAGCATTTTCCAACATTGTTTAAGTGCGACCTTTAAATATCAATCGAAGTCTTTGCTTTCGCTTTGCACAGAAACAATCAGTAATGCATAACGTTTAGAAAGCTCATCAATCTAGCCGCTCCGCAAGGAAATCAGTTGACGCTTGTCCCCAGTTATTGGATGGTCTATATACTAGGACACAAATGGCAAATGTAATCAACAGCTGTAATCAAAGTGCACGCACACACACACACTCGCACACGCACACACACATGCACTGTGAAGCCAAAGTCAAGCCTTATAAATTGTACTCCCATCCATAATCCAGTTCCACTTAACCACCTAGTGCGCGTGTCCCATTCCCGTGTAAAGGGGAGAAGAATAATAAGAAGAAGAGGCAGCAGCTCAAGAAGAAGAGGCGAAAAAAAAGTGCGTCACTTAAAAGTTTTGCACTCACTTGACCAGAAACTTTTATTTTCTGTTAGGAAATTTCCCATGGGTGACCAAAAGCAAGTAACAAAATGTACGGAGTATACAAAGTATATATGTATATAAAGAGCGAGAGAGAGAGAGAGAGAGAGAGAGATTGAGTATGAGAGAGAAAAGTTTTCGTGTCCACAAATTGAAAATATTTCACAGTCATATTTAATTTTAGTAGAGCGCAAATCTCAGAGGTAATCAAACAGTTTGAGAGCCGCATTTTGTTCAATTTCATTTGGTGCCAAGCTCTCAAAGTGTACACAGATATATATATATATATGTATATATGTATGTATGTATACATATATATTCATAGAGATGTATATGTATATACATATAATACATACACACATTTAATTAGATTCGTAAGCGATCGCCTTGCCCTGGTCGTGGACTTGGCTTATATTTCAACCTTCTTGACTTTGTCGTCTGCAAATTTAACGCAGCACAATAAAAATGTCAAAGTACGTACACAACTTTGCCAACGAGCAAAAAAAAAAGACTATCAATAGTGACAGAGAGGGGAGTGCCCAACTGAGAAATACCCTGTTAGGCTTATAGATGCATCTTAAAACTAAGATTTTAAAAATAGAATCTAGAATATCTTCCTTTCTATTTTCCACACACCTCTTTCCCTGTTTTCTTCTCTATCATGCTTTTTAGCTTTTTACTATCTATCTAGCTACATTTTCGACGCTTTCCCGCTGACTTTCTCTTTAGCTCCATTTACATATGATCTACATATATCTCTATCTCTCTCTACTTCTCTCCCACCTGTTGCCTCTTTCTGTCCCTCTCTTTCTCACGTGTTGATTGTTTGTCTTTCAACAGATTGAATCTATCTGTCTGTATCTCTCTATCTCTTTCTCTTTCACTGTCATATATCTAAATCTTTCTCTCTCTCTCTCTTTCATTTGCTGTTTGTCTTTTTTTTCACCTGCTATCTCTCGCTCACTATCTCTGTGTCTCACTATCTTCCCATGTCTCTCTGTCTTTCTCTCTCTCCCAACTCCCAACTTTTCTTTCGCAGCATTTCTCTCCCGCCACGCCCGCGAAACAATTCCTTTTGCAACAATTTCTCCAAGTGAATCCAGCCCATTGGCAGCGCACTCGTGAGTACAGGGTATGCAAAGAAAAAGGAAGTAATGAGCACATAGAGAAAGCAAAACTAAATAAATAATTCAGTATAAAATGTCAGAAGCATCAGGAGCATTCGCCATGGTGACTAACAAGGAGAGCGGACAGGGCCATGGGAGTGGAAGTGAGAGTGGGAGCCGAGGGGAAGGGCGTGGGTGACGCAGTTGTCGGGTGGATGAGAATGAGTGCGGGAACGTCTCACGATTTCAGCGGAAGTAGGATGACAGCGACAAGGACGCCGTGGAGCCGGCAGATGCATTCAAGGAAGCAATTGTATTGTCTGACTGCTGTTTTCCACTTTAGTTTGCCACGCCCACCTGGCAGCCGGCCCCGACCGCTCGCTGTGTGTAACTTGTTGACGTTGATAGTTGTACGTGCCGAAGGTGAATGGCATCTGTGGACGCGAAATTGAATTCGTGCCTGGCAAGTTTCACACAACTGAATTGAGTCGCAGAGTCGACAAAGCGTCAGGCAATGTCCTCGCGGGTGTTGGCCACCATCCTGATGGCTGCTGCTCTGGCTCTGGCTCTGGCTTTACCTGCTGACTTCGATATTTTGTCACATTACGTTGACAATTTAGATGTTTGTCTGCGCGCATTCTCGCAGGATTCAATTTCGAAAATGCAACCCGAAGAATTTGCAATGCGTATTGGGCGACAGCGAGACCGAGACCGAGACCGAGACCGAGACCGAGACCAAGAGCGAGAGTGCGAGTGCGAAGACTCCCCACAGGCAAGTCCCGTTTCGGCTTTCCCACTCATTCATTAGAAGCCCTAATGTGCCCAACAAAATCTGCCACATAAATCGAAAAGAAGCACAAGAAAACTGCAACACTTTTCATTCTCTACCACTTGCCCAGGGGTTGGGCAGCCCTCAACCCTTGAAAATTGTAATGTGAATGTCGCAGCGCAAACCCAACTGCCATTTCATTGTTGTACTTTTTTCCAACACATTCTATTTTATATAATGTGTCTCAAATATCTGTGTGTGTGTGTGTGTGTGTGTGTGTGTGTGTGTGTGTGTGTGTGTGTGTGTGTGTGTGTGTGTGTGTGCGTATCAAAGCGCAGGAAACACGTGCGGGTAAAACATTTTTCAAGCTTTTAGCGCTGCATACAAATCAACCCCAAAAAAAAAACAAAACACAAACTGAGTGTAAAGGGAGACAAAGAGAGAGAGAGAGAGAGAGAGGGTGAAGGAAAGGGAATAAAATCCCATTCACAATAATTTGTTGAACTTCATAAGAGGCAAAAGTGTTGGAGGGGCTAAGAAGGTTTCGCACTCAGCAATCTGTTGCATTATGATTACACCAAAAGTCGCTCATCTGAGAGATAACAGTAATCACCCGGAACAGGTGTGCCGCTGAGCAGCTGAACAGACCAAATTACAATGATGCACTGCACCAAGTTAATGGATGGCTGTCTCGAGTAAATAATGAACTGCGACTTGTTTTGATTTCCCACACAACTCTTTAGCCTTAGGCAAGACCCAAGCTAAACTCAATTAATCCAATTGAATTCAATTTAGTTGCGCCATTATCGTGGACAATGCGTCCATAATTGAAAGAGTTGTGGAGAGTACGAGCTTGGAGACACTCTATAGTAATCTATTTGAACTTAATGTCATATAAATACAAGTGTGCTTCTTCTTCTAAGCAACCCAAGCCAAATTTAATGTATCTTTGAAAGACTTTGGGTTATGAGCTCAACTTCTAAATATAACATAAAATTCCATATTTTTTCTTATTTTTGAAGATAACAAATATACCCTATTTAACTATTCAATTTTGTCTACAGGGTACAAACACATTGTACAAAGTGGTACAATAAAAATAAAAAAAGAGTTTAATAGAAAGAGTTTTTTAATATTTTCTTTTTAGTTTCCAGTAAAATGTGAGAACTCGAGACTCAGATTAACAAGCAATTTTAAAAAGCAGAAACAAATTATGAAATATTCCAACTTTAATAAAAATAAATCAAAACAATTTCAAAATTATTTTCAATTATTTTAAAATCTGTTCGGCTGCCGCGTCGACTGCATTCAAACAGCTTCAAGTATGTTAAATAGCATTTAAGTTCGCTCTGTAAGTAATAACAGCAAACAATTACTGTGCAATAACAGAATTATAGCAAGAGGGGTGAGTTTTAGCAGCAGATGTGAGCATTAACTTAACAGCGGATAACACTTAACAGCGCAGCTTACACATATGCAGCTTTCACTTACAGACACAAAATACATTTAAGTTAAATAATCAAAAATTACTTAAATGTCTAACAAAACGCAAATTTTTATTATTTAAAATTTCTTAAAATGTTTAAACATTTCCCCAAGTTTACCCCAGCATGGAAAACAATAGCTGTTCACAGCAAAAACAATACCAAACTGTTGCTCCTTTTAACAGCGGCCGTATATTCACCTCGGTAACAGCAAAAGAGAGAGAGCAGACGCTTGCGCATCAGTAGCCGAGTCACTGTTGCAGCGAGTGGGTGAGAGACGCCACACTCACTCTCACGCGCTCTCTGCTTATTGGCGGTTGTTGTGGACGGCGCTGAGGCCGATGTACTTCGGCTACTCGTTACAGCTGTCGCTGCTGCTATTTATGCTCTCGTCGGCCGCCGCTGTCCCCCGTTCGGCTCTGCTGTTGCTGCTGCTGTTGGCGTTGCAGCTGGCGCTGCCGCTGCTGAGCCGCACTCAGTCTGCTTGTTACATTTGAATCGCATGGTGGACTCGGTCGGCTTCGTGTCTCGTGCCCGGCCCGGCAAGCTGAGATTTTCAAAAATACGAGTTTAGTGCACGTGTATGCCGAACACAACACACACACACACAATTTAACCCACCCGCCCGCTCAAAAACTCCACATTCCATTTGCTATTTGGCATTTGCCATTTGGCGCTGCAATGTCCAAGTCGACGTCGTGTTGAAAGCGTCCAATGTAAATATGTGCGCACATGCAGCCACATAAATTAAATGCATTTAAATCCGCAAAAGATTCAAACTAAAGTCAAAATACAACAATAATTACGGCATAACATTCACAGCACACACACACACACACACACATGCATACACTCGTATAGTGCGCTATTACAGGGGAAATGTGCTGTGGCGACATCTGTTGGATGACGTGTGTGTGAATTCCAATTTCCGCTCGAAACGCAGACTTTAAGCAAGCTTTATCCGGTTTTTTTTACTCTCTGTCTTTCTCCGCCTGTTTCTCTTTGTTTTGTTTTGTTTTGCTCTGTTTTTGGGGTTTGCATTTTTAATTAAGTTGTTTCTTTTGCGTAAATCCCAAACAGTTTGCGGTTATTTTTGGAAACTAGAATAAGGTAAGTGAAATTGAGGCTTGATTGCAGTTATTGTGCTTGAATCATTTATGTGCCAATACTTGTAGCTTTAAAGAAATGCGTCATAAAATAATTTAGAATTTTCCAAATTATTTCTAATTTTTTCATATAGTTTAACATATATAAAACATAAATAAAGCCAAAATTTATTTGTTGCAATTCATAAAAAAGACGTAAAAAATAAGAATTTTCTTAAAAACATATTGTAATATTTATACATATTTATTAGAATTATTTTAACACTTTATAAACATGCAATTGATTTTAATATTAAAGAAATGAATATTCATATTTTTTATTTTTCTTTTAGTATTTTTGTTATATTAATTATTTTTTTATTATTATTTCTTTGCAAGATAATCTATTTTAAACTAAAATGCTTATAGGCCTTCAGGCTCTGTGTATATTTAAATTTATTTTTCATATTTTGTTTTTAATATTTTAATATTCAAAATTCAATTTAATACAAAATTGATATTTATAATAAGCTTTGGCAAAGTAGCCAGAAGAAAATTGTTTTCTTTTTGAATATTAAATAAATTAATTATGTGCATCAAAGTGTAGCCTACTTTCCAGCGCTTAGACATGAACATGACATTAAGTCCTTGCCTCAGCTATTTCATATATAAAAATATTTAATACTGCCACAGTACTAGCTACATGTTGTGTGCAAACTGTTCCTCTGTTTTTGGGAACTAGAACTAAATTCGATTATTTATCGCTGCTATAAACTAAACAAAAATTTCAATTTCCTTTTCAAAACATCTATACAAATGGCCATTGAAATGAAAAGCTAAGCCCTGTGCAGCTTATAAGATAAACAACAGCAGATACAATATTAAAATGGAAACTTTAACCTTGGCTGCAGCACAGCGCTGACCAACGGCTGCTGGTGGATGGCTCGATGGCTGGATGTGGCATGTGGCATGGGGCATAGGGCATGCGGCATGCGGCATGTGGCATGTGGCATGTAACCGCATCAAGGCCACAGCCGTCAATGCACAAACATTGGCCCACCCTTTTATGGCATGTAGTGGCACGCCCAGTGTTTGTTATTTGTTATTTTTACTGTACACATGACAATAACGCCGCCGGCTGCCAGCAGAGACGTTGCAGCATGCGGAATGCAGCATACAGCATGCAGCATGCAGCATGCAGCATGGGACCCAAGCCTTGTATCAAGTGCAATAGTTTCGAGTGGACCGAGGCAACTTTTTCCATTATGAATGGTGCGGTTGCGCTTTTGCCCCATTCATTATTTACGAGTTTCGAGTGCAAACTTGTTTCGCCAGCAAACAAGTGCCGGCCAGAGAATTAGAACCGTCGCTCGACCGCTTAAAAAAAACGAAAGCCGCTATGAGACGCCACTTGAAAGCTGCTCAGATGCTCAGCTTCTCAGCTGCTCAGCTGCTTCTCAGCCAACAAGCGACTGGCAATTGCCGACTGCCAACTGCCGACTGCAGCTCTGCAGCTAAGTGCTAAAGTTTTCTACCATAAACCAAGACAAAGCCAAACGCCCACACTGAACTGAATGTTGTGTAAAAAAAAAATAGGAATTAATATGGCCAGTACGCCAGTTTCAATGGGCTGCAATCAACTGCATAATGCTCGCTGCATGCTCAGTAATAGCTTGACACAATAAATGTTATTTTGAGATAATGATTTTTAATTCTACTGGCTATGAACCATATTTTTGCTTTGCTCTTTAAAAGAATTTTTCAAAGTTTCCAAAATAAATCATTGAAAGTAGAAATAGAAGCTCAGCAGATGAACATCTGTGCTGAAAATTTTAAAAAATATACTCAGAAGAGATTTGTCAAAGCCCAAAGTTGTTATAAACATATAATAGTCAAACCAACACATTGAACATAAAGATAGATTGACTGTCAACAAAATTCTCAAATAATACAATGACTGGCAAAATTTAGCAGGTATTGCATAGATGTGAAATAAAATTAGTTTTTATTTGCAGCTTGCGAAGCCAGATTGAAGAAATACTGTATATCAAATGAAAATCCTCAAACTAAACCATAGAAATATACTAAGTATATACCATATTCTTCTTCCCTTCTGGTAACAATAATATCATCTACTTTTATGTGTTTATATATTATATAACAGATAAGTACATAGAAGACTTATGTGTTATATAATACTAGATTAAGCCATGCTGCACTCAGATGTTGGAATTACAGCCAATTATGCTGCACTGTTCTCTGATCTGTGGGGTCCTCAGAGCAATTCAATGGAGAATATGAGTGAGCTACAGTGATCTATGCTGAGATTGATCGTCACTCCGAATAGCGACGCCTTTTTTTTAAATTCCTATCTATTAGGAATCTTCTTTTTACATATAATCATTCCGTTTCCTCTAACAATAACTACTATGCATATATTGGCAGATCATTTAATTGGTCACAAATGATTTTTTACGTCCCTACATTCGATCGTTTTGATGCTGAGAACGACCTTAAATGCTTCTAAAAACAAATAGAACAAACTCACACTATTCCCGAAACATCTATCAATCAAGCATATATTCAAGCATATATTCAGCTGCATAAATATCATGATCAGCACATGGTAGCCTGGGACTTAAGCGTCTGATGTCCCATTGTTCATTTGTATTGATGTTGATGTTATAGGATAATAATGTTGTTATATGATATATGATAAGACTAATCTAGACAACTAAGTCTCCAAGTCTTCCCTCAAACTCCTTTCACTCTACCACCCCAAACGAAAGCCATAAACTCGCTTAAGCTTGATGTACAAATATCATAATAACAAACTAACTAAACAAATCTAGAATCTGCTAAAGCCATGCGTGCTGTTGTTGTATTTCTTATATGGTCTTGTTGCTGTTGTTGCTTTTATAGTTTTTCTTGTGTTTTTGTGAATTATGTATTGATAAAATGCTTTCAAAGTTTTCAGGCTTGAAGCGAACGAGCGCATTTATGCGTGTGCATAATTTTCAAAATCACTTGTGAAACAAAGTCGCAAGTTTTTCGGTACACACACGCACACACACACACACACACGCACACGCACACTCTCCCACACACACACACACACACACACACGCACAGCTATGAGAGTTTAGGCTGTTGAAGGAAGCGAACGCCAGCTCCCGCCAGCTCATTCGTTGTCCCTGCACCATCAGGACACAACTTCTCGTGCATGCAGCACATTCTCTGACATTGATAAATGATTTTCCTTCACCCCACAGAAAGTTTCGGGGCACAAGAAAAGCGAAACAGTCGCTGCATTCAAGGCTGGAGCCGGGCAGACAGTGGGCTATGCTCATCTACCCGGATGCATTCATGGCTACAAAATTGTTGTTGTTCACTAAACCGTGAACTTTGTAGCTCAGTGTAAATTTGCCTAGCCGACTGAAATTATCAGCAGCACACTCAACGCCTGCGAGAGACGAAACAGAGAAAAACAAAAAAAAATTGCTGTGAAAATCATAAATAAAATATAGATACAGCCAGCCCAGTGCAGCTGCCCCAAATGTAATTATGCTCGTTGCAAGCAGTAAAAAACTAAAAAAAAAAAAAAAATAAGAGAGGAAACGAAAATAGTCGAGCGAGTGCAGAAGATGCTTCAACACAATTCATTCAGTTAAAAGTCGTTGGGCAACTAAGTTCGTCCAGGCGAATGCAAATGAAAAACCGCAACGCATGCTCAAGCCGACTTTTCCACAGTCGCCAAGTTTCGAGTTTTGCTCTAGGCCAACATGTAATTAGAGCGCGCACTTGCCAAAAATGTTGTGGGCGCAGCGCTTTGAAGTGCACACATAAGCTTTATATATATATATATATATATATATGGTTGCATTTATATGTGTAGGTGGTGTGCATACTGCTGTGGGAGACTGTGCAACAGTCGGGCAGGCAGTCAGCAGCTGGCCGGACCGCAAAAGTTCAAGTTTGCTCAACTCCAGGGCGGCGGCGGAGGACGCTGCTAGTCTGCTGCTGAGTCCTTGGAGTGGCTCTTGCCTGCCACAGGACGAACTTGTCTCTGCCTGTGTAGGTGTGTGTGTGTGTGTGTGTGTGTGTAAATTGGACGAATGTGCCGTTATGTGTCGATGTGTTGACATCCAAGTGCACAAAAACTGCAGAACTTTTGTTGATGTCGTTGGAGCAGCGTAGCACCAAAAACCCATGCCCCCCCCCTCCTTCTTCCCATGCCACGCCCACATGGCAGCAGCCAACTGCGGTCACAACACAGACCGTAAGAAAGTTATGCAATTGGTTTCTACGCCATTCTTAACTCCACTGAAGATATTTTTAAAAAGTTATTCACAAACAATCCCAGCGAAACATGATAGCGGATTAAATTCCTAACTTCCATTTAAAGCAGTCACAAAAACTGTTTGCTAAACCAATTACCACTTAAGAACTCGAATATCATGTCTAATTAAACTGATCTCTTTGGGCAAAGGGAATAAACTACCAAAGCTATGACACTTCTAATCAAATGCTATTAAATATTTATTAAATTGCAGCTTAGATTATATTTTGGATCTGGGTTTAGCTTAGACGAATCTAGTTTAAGATTTTTGGTTTCAATTTATAGACATATCTTTGTGGCTGGCACTTTTAAAGAGATTGAACATAACATAGCTGTCGAAAGCTATCTGAAGTTATAATTTACCAGATTGAACAGTAAGATAATCTGAGAGCTTTATCTGGCAAGAGTTAATCGAAAATGAAGTCTGTGGAATGTTTTCAGTAAATAATACATTCATTAATCATTACATTCTAAACTTTTCTTACTTTAACCCATTGTCACGCCCAAGTCGCGCAGCACATAGCGATCTGCTAGCTTCTTCGAACAGCATGGCTCACAGAATAAAGAGAGCTGCACAATATGGATTATGCAAGCCTGTGATATCCAAATGAAATGTACTCAGAACTCTTAGTTTTTATTATTTACATAGCATATTCAATGCTCACTCATTCAAATTCAAGATATCTAAAAACTTACTTCATAAGTTCTACTGTGTTTCACAATCTATATAAAAAGTCTGCAACATAAAAAGTCTGGTCTTGATGCTTTCATATTATATTTATTTAATCTCACTTGTTATATAACATACTTAAGGTTTATCAAGCAAATAAACTTTAAATATGTTTACTTTCGCTTAAGACTTTTAAGTATAGAGCCAAAAGATCAAGTTGAAACATTATAAATTGTCAATCTTACTTGGAGTATAAATAGAAGACAAATAAAAATATGCAAATGTTTAATTAAACTATTTAATAAATAAATTTTGACCCAATTCAAAAAAGTAAACATCCAAAAATTTAGAAGTAATCAAAAGGAGCAGCAAAGCAGCTTTTCGTTATTGTAAATATAAATTTCACTTAAATTAGTTAATTGCATTCGATTGTTAAGCTTAACAGGCCATTGGCTATCAGTGCAATAATAACAAAATTCGCAATGCTTATTCAAACAAATATTTCTTATAATTAAAATTTCCTCTCAAGAATGAAACAAAGCCTCGAGTCGAAGCTATGAACGCGCAATTGAGCAAAGAGTTACGCTTCGATTAAACAGCAATTTGTCAGTCAAGTTGATTTCTGATATTCAAAGAGTGAAAATGTTGCTTGAAATTGAAAAATTTTAATAATTATTTATGAGCGCGGAGAGTGCATTATATAGTCGGTGAGACGAGCTCTTAAATAAACGTAAAACATTTAACGCGAGCCTTTGTTGATGCCTCAACGCAACGCAACGCAACGCAACTCAACTCAACTCGACTCGACTCGACTGGACTCATACGCTTCATTTGTGTGGCATAAATAAAGCCAAACCCCCTCGGCCCGCTGCCACTGGCCCGCAGTGTCCATTCAGGGGCTCCATTGTGAGTTTTTCCATTATTTTGTATATCTTTTTTTTTTTGGTATTTTTTTGTTTTCCATTCAAATAAGTAATGAAGTTCTCGCTCTCTCTATCTGTTCGGCCTGCGTTCGTTTGTATGCGTGAGATCGATGTTGCTTTGTTGTTGCTTTTATTGGATTTTATATTTTTATCGATGCACGTTAAATTTTATTGCAATTGTTATGCGCGCATCTTTGCTGCAGCTCGCGTTTTTATATTTAATAAATTTAAATCACTTTATATGCGAGTTTTATGTGCGTTAATAATGCGCCACACATCAGGCGAACAAGAGAGTGGGGGCAGACGCGGGGGCGTGGTCGGAGATGCGTTTTAACTTTTTCGCCATTCACACTGAACCAAAATGGCGCTAGAGGATGCACTGGGGCGGGGGCAAAATGCGTTGAATTTATTTGTTTCTGGCTTATATCAACTAACAAACTTTATGGCCACGTTAATGGTGTGCCGAAATTTAAAGTATTTTTGATATTTTTGCTTAAGCGATGATAATTCTGTGCGTTTCATGGGTTTGTGCAGCAGTTCAAATGTTGGGCTATTACCAATAAAATCTTCTTGGCAAAGCTTTTCAAAGATTTAAAGGCACAGTTCATAGTTCCTATTGAAGCCACAATTTCTTTCAATAAATATGAATTGAAATAAACCCACAAATACATAGAAATATACTCACATATTTGTATAAAATATATTTTATATTTTTATTTATTTATTTTTTTTTTTTTTTGAGTTTGCCAACAACATTTTGCACTCAAAGCCTCTAAGGCTTCATTGGAATTTATGAGAATTGCCAAGAAGAAGAATCATATTTAAAAATATATTTACTTTTTAGCTTGCAGCACAATGGAAAATATATTTTTGCTGCTTTTGGCGAAACACAAAATATGAACATAACTTTAAATTTGCATTTGAAATTTCAATAAATACATATTCTTTTAAAGAAAAGTATTTGTAATATAAATACATGTGTATGAAAATGCATATCATATGAAAAATGTATTGAAAAACACAAAGACCTTAGCTGAGAAGCATCGCAGTATGAGCATATAAAATAAGTAAGACAGCTCAGAGAGGGAGATGCTCTGAACTCTACGCAGCTGCTTTCTAATTCAGTCTATGCTCTCTCCTCTCGTGGCTTATTTAATTTCATTTTTTCTAATTGGCACTTCTGTCTCACATTTTTCCCTCAACACACAAAACAAGTCTGTGCCATATCCCCTATAGAATTCAGTGTAAATTGCAATTGTAATTGTCTTGAACAGAACGCTGTAACGGTGAGTGCTGTGTTGATATTTCAGTATTTTATGCCATATTTCATGTTCAGAAATAATGATGCTAAAAATGAAAATAATAGGTACATATTGATGAAATTTAATATGATGAGAAAAGCTCAATTTGCGCAATGTCAGCGCTGGAGAAAAGCGAACGAGCGAGCCAGCGAAAACCAACAAGAACAGCAGCAGCAACAACAACAACAACCATATTAAAATACAGCAACAACAACAACAACAGCAACAACAACAATGAACAAGTGAAAACATTTTTGTTATTTCGCATCAAATTTCCAATTAAACAAAAATTCTAATTTATTTTTCGTTCCACTTTTCGTGTTTGTTGCTATTTGCCCACACGCCACTCACCATTCCAACGAGCTCTTTTATATATATATATGTGTGTGTGTGTGGGGGGGGGGGTGTGTCTGTGTGTCTGTGTGTGTATATACCATATCTAATACTCCTTTGTAGTAAATTATGTGAGGTAATTATTTTGTGGGCAGCAGCTATTCGATTTCCACAAAGTAATGTGTTGCATTATACCTCGTGAAACAGCTCTTATAAGTATATTGCAGTGTTGTATATCGTGTACACGTATATATACGTGGTCTGCTCAAAGAGTATCGCGATGTTTGTGTTATTTGTAATATTATTTATTTATTCATAAATATCGACGTTGTGCTTTTTTAAGGTAAGCCCCATCAGATATTATACACTCGTAGTAAAGGTCTTTTTTCCCCCATTCTCTAAGCAGTTTACGAATAATTTTAAATAATTTTCTTCAGCTTCTTACTTTCATGGAGACTTTTAGCTGTGTAAACAAGAAAAGTCACAGGACCCAAAGTCCAGGAACTACATTGGTTGCGACATCATTTGTATGTTGCTTTTGGCTAAGCATTTGATGAGAGTTCTGTAGTCCATTTCTTTGTATACACGATTAATACTTTTTGAACAGACCTCGTATAGAAATATTCTGAATTATAAGTAGCAAAAGCTTTGTCAATGTCGTAAGCTCTATAAGATATAAAATAATTGAGTTTGTTTATTATATTTTTGAGTAGTAATAGTATTTGAAGAAAGTAAAATAAATTTGAGTCAACAGCAACCATAAAGAATGAGAAAAACAAGGCTAAGAAAAACAAAAACAGGAAGTTGACTCGTGCGCTAAGCGAAAACAAAGACTAATTTTGTAGCCTACAATCTCATTAAAATTTAAATATAATCTTAATATTTATTTACATAATTTGTATTATGTTTATATTATCAATGATACCTTTATATTTATTTAATTACAAATACTTTAAAAATAATAATATTAATAAATAATAAACAACATAAAAATAGAAAAGCTAGTTCAAAATATTAATATATATCTGTGTTCATTATGTTAAAAAAGTTTACAAACTTAATAACATCACACACTTCACATTCTTTCTTATTTTATAAACTTAATTTCTATAGAATTTTATAAATATTTGTAAATATAGTAACAAATTGTGGAGATTACTTCGAAGGGGACAAAACAGAAATAAACAAAAAATTTTAAAATTTAAAACAAAAAACACAATATTTAGTATTTAGTATATACCAAGCTCTGCTACAGGGTATCTTGCAGTTGCAGCTCACAATTGCATTGCAACTCACATTTGTTCAAGCCAACAAATATATTGCCTGTTTACCATTTGTTGCAAATATATTTATATATTTTTATTTGATTTGTTGCTAATGCCATTAATTAATAGTTAAGCCATTTCAAAGTTTATAGACACATTTTGAAAAATACAGTTTCATATATCAAATGTAGTTTTTTTTTTTTGTGCGTTTTTTTCTAGCTCGTGTTTTTTTGGCTTTCTATGCGCTTAATTGAAATGGCGCCTAATTAGTGATAGGCTTTCGCCTCATTTGGCCAACAAAGCGAGGAACTTTCGATATATATATATATATATATATATAAATATGTGTGTGTGTGTGATTGTATCTGCATCTATTGACTGTCTATTGTGCGCTGTAGTGTTCTCTCTGCTTTTGTCACAATGTCAACCGCCAAAATGCGTGTGCCTGACAGTCGCTAGGCCAAATGGCAGCGCATTTGTATCTGTATCTATAGCTATATCTATAGCTGTATCTGCATGTGTTTGTGTGTGTGTGTGTGTGTGTGTGTGTGTGTGTGTGTGTTGTGTCTATTATGTGAAAATGCGCATGTGGCCTGTGGTGGCATATAAATGTCGTATTCAATAATACAACAGATACAAGCGCACACAATTTAAAATCGACTTATATTCACGCACTGCACACACACGCACACACACACACACACACACACACATTAGTAGGCCAAAAGCCCAAGAGTTAAGCGCGTGTCACGCACATTTATCACTCCGCCCACCAGCCAACCGAACACACACGCAGACAGAAAAATCAACCCAGCAAATTTCTATGCGCATTTTTCTATTATTTATTATTTCAACGTCAGGCTGCAGGGGCGCGGGCACAGCTCGTTGACAGCTGCCATTGATTTCATTTGGAGACGTTGAAAATTAGCCACGTTTCCGCTTTTATATTTGCATGCTGCATAAAAAAAATACAGTTCATTCATATGCTATATATATATATATATATATATATATATATATATATATATATATATATATATATATATATATATATATATATATATATATATATATATATATATATATATATAAGTAATATATTTGTATGGCATACACATTGCGCATACGCCATTTGGGACGCCCAAGGCAACGTACAGCTGCGAGGCAAATTGTGTGGCGTGCTCCAGAATTATCAGAAAGTGTGAGCTTAAGGCTAAATTATAATTTGAACAAGGTATTTCACTGCATATAGATAAGGCAGTTGTATAAATAGATTGTTTGAGTTTGGCTAAGAAGAAATCGAAGCTTAATGTAATTCGAATTCGAAATCAATTTTAATTTCCATTAAAATCAATTTTAATTTGCAAAAAAATCAATTTTAGTCCACATTTCATTGTAAAATACATGCATAAAAATAATTTTTATATAAATTAGATTTAAAAATTTACTTTATGAATAAAGGTTCCTTAAAATATTGAATTTTTAATGAAAATGTCTAGTTTTGAAATCTATAATGAATATATAAAATTAAACTAATATATATTTTAAAAATCTATTAAGAATATATAATAAAGAAATTTTTGGCTGTTTTTAGTTTTTCTCTCATAAAACGAAGTTATTCATGTTACCAAACTATCTGTTGAGCTATGGAGATTTTTCGAATGGCTTTAATGTTTGTCAAAATATGTTTAAGGCACTGCATGTTTATTATATTTGTTTATTGAGTCTTACAACGTTTCTTTTTAAGACGCGACAACCATAATCGCTTGCTCACAGCCAGCAAGCAGCTGTGAGTCCGCCAATATATGTATATATACAGATAATAAGCAGACAGATTACAGACAGAGCGGTTGCACTATTCCAACGATATTCTAATTCCACTAACGCTTGAGCTTAGCAATCTCAAGGCAGAGAAAGTAGGCGCGAATGAGCGCAGTGTCTATAGATGTAAAGCGATTGCACTCATTCCAGCCCTCGATAGATCTTAAAAATTATAAAGTTCATTTCAAAAATAAATGTACACTTTAACTAGAAATCTATCATAAAAATGCAGTTACATGATATATATTTTCTACTACATCAAAAGTCTGCGCCTGAAAGTATGCTACATCAATTTCAAGCTTTCTGTTAATTAAATTTAATGAATTTTTGGAGCCTGCTTGAATTCGCTTTTGAATTCCGAAAAGAAAAACGTTTGAAAATACAATTAATATTGCTGTCACAAAAACACAATGCGTAAGGCGCCCAAATTGAATTGCAATGCTGAAATTTAAATGAATAAATATCAGTTACTTCTTTGAGCCTTAATAATAAAATGCCAGACAAAGTAATATTAATTGCAAATATTTAATTCTTCTTTTCAGCTCATAAATGTTTGATGAAAGGAAGCTCACATACACACACACACACGCACAGACAGACAGAGAGAGAGAGAGGGAGAGAAAATATAAAAAAAAAACTATCGAGAAATATGTAAAGTGAAATTTAATTAAACCTCAAAAGAATTCGCTTGATTAAAATTGTTTTGCTACGTTGTGAAGTGCAGAAACAAAAACAGAAATAAAACCAAAATTGTATATTTACTTTGCTCGCCTGCAAACTCATAAAATTTTCATTACTATGTGAAAACTATGGGAAAGTGCATTAATAAAATCATGTGTAAAGATGACAACAACAAATTGGATGAAACCGAAAAGTGAGCAGGGCTGCCCCAACTGCAGCTACAGCAGCCAACAACTAAGGTAGGCCACATCTAAAAACTCTCAAGAATATAGCTCTGTAAATGTATATATATATATATATATATATATATATATATATATATATATATATATATTTTCATACAATTAAATGAAGTGCGACGTGCGAGCGGGCTGTAAATTTAATAAGAGCAAAAAGCTTTTCTACACATTCAAAATATTTGGACAAGTTTTTCAATAATGCAATAAAGTTGGCAACGGCCCCAAGCAGAAGCAGAAGCAGCAGCAGCAGCGGCGGCAGCACCACAAGGACTCTGTTGATGAAACAAAAATATTGCCCACAATTTGTTAGCAGCCATCGACTTTGGACCCGCCATTTGCGGCTACTTGTTTATCTTCCGGGTAGGGCCAACAGAAAAAGAGAGGGAGAGAGAGAGAGAGAGAGAGACAGTGGCAGGGGGAACTTTTCAATAGACCAAAGCAGCGGACAGTCAGCGCATAAACAAATAATAAAAAGTAGAGAAGAGCTCAAAAAAAGCAAAAGAAGCCGCGACCCTGGCAACGACCTTTGCAGCGGGCTCATTTATCAATGCACGGCACGCAGAAAGCCAAACGCCGCGGGCTCAACAGCTCCCTCGCCTTCGCGCACTCTGACCAAAAGACAGTCAAATCTGACCAAAGGAAAAACAAATTAAAGTTGTACCAAGTACTTTAAGGAGACGCCAGCAACAAATCGAGTCAATCAACATTGACAAAAACGAAAAGCAGCTGCAGAGAAAGAGGAAGAAAGAGAGAGAGAGAGAGAAGAGCAAATTTTGGGGGTTGGGGCAATTTCTACAAGACTTACCTGACCGGCATAAGTAATCAGGCCAACCAATCGAATTCTAAACTGTCGTCCAAAACCGATTTGGACACAATGCTCCAAGACACATCAAAAAATAGAAAAGAAAAATCTAAGCAAAGGCAAAGGCGATGGCAAAAAGTCATCAATCGGCTCAGACGCATTAAAACACACAAAAAAAAAAAAAAAACATATGTGACTGTTCCAGAAAGCAAATCCAACTTGACTTTAGCTTAGAAACTAAGTCGTTGAGACTGCTGCTCGCTAGCAAAGGATAGTTGAAGTAGCAGCTGGAAATTAAACTAAATATGACAAAGGAAAGTAAAATAAATAGAAATAAAATGAATATATACAAAATATATATTAATAAAAAAATATATCAGTAAATTAAACTAACAAAAAAATTATAAATATAAAAAATATAAAAATAACAAAAAAATATAAATCAAATTATTATAAATACAAATATTTGAAATATTTAAAAATGAAATATAAATCAAGTAAATGGCTTTTAAATGAAAACAAATAGAAAATATAAATACATTTAATAAGAATAAAAATTAAATTAAATAAAACTAAAATATTTATATAATATTAAAAATATATTAAATAAATATAAACTAAATATTTTCATAGATTAAATTTAATTTAAAATGCTCAATCTTTCGATTCAAACATTGTAGTACTGCACACTAGATTTTGCAATATTCAAATTTTATTCAATACAAACAATTTAAGAATTTCTAAACACATATATATTTTAATAAATTTTATAACAGTTAAAACAGCCTTAAAGAAAAGTATTGCCACTCCAAGCTGGCTATAAACAATCCCAGCAGCATTTGGTCGAGGCATAATTGATCTTCACAGATTCAAGCTTAAGGCCAGAATTTTACTCCAAAAAAGTAGCAAAAGTTAAAACACAAATTAAATTATTTTATATAAAATTTGTAAAAATAAAAAAGAAATGATTTTGAGAAATACTCATCAATTGACTTGCTTAGAATCGTTTAAAGTTTTTTATATACAACTGAATGATTTTCCATGTCGATTGGAATTTTTGGGTTTACACATGCGAAAAGCTGTCATCAATGAAATCGATTAAGTTCGCATGTCGTCGCTGCCCGCTGCTTGCTGCCTGCTGCCAGCCAGCTAGGCAGAAGCAACTCATTAAAAAGCATTAAACGGCAGCAGCGGAAGTCGTTGGACTATCAGACGGAGACACGCTTCCGGTTTGCGCTCGACTACAGCTCGGCGCAGATTTACGGGCGAAAGTGCGTAAAAAGCAGCAGCACCAGCAGCAGCAGCAGCAGTAGCAGCAGTAGTAGCGAGTGATTGTGTCCTTGAGTTTTTGTTTTTCACTTTTTCCCTTGGCTTTTCTTTTTCGCTTGTTCTGTTTCTTTCTTTTTTTTTTTTTTTTTTGTTAGGTACAAAGATTGTCACCGGGCCAATTGCAGGGAACGACAACTTCAAATGATTTATCGCCAGATAGTTGAGTTCAAAAGCGAAACGCAAAGGAACGAAGGCAACTTTGCTGGGCGCACAAATATTTATTTATAAAATTGTTATCCTTGCCAGCGACGAGGCCAGACTCCTTTAATACTCCCACACTCCTACACTCCCGCCCTCTCTCTCTCTCACTCTCCGTGACTCTCTCTGTCTCAGTCTGTGTCTCACTTTGTTTTGCTACAGCTTTTGCCGCCATCCTTCGATAGGGGAGACGCTGCCGCGTGCCTTGCTCATTGCCAGGCATTCGCTCATTTTCAAACCGGATTTTATCAACTGAATGCCATTCTTGTGCAAATATCTTATCTCTCGCTGGCGCACAGGATAATGGCAACTTTTTCTCAGACCCCTCCCACCCCCTGCCACCCATTATCTTCAATCTCCACCTCAATTTTTAGTCTTCTCTCCATCACCGCTCACCGCTCACCGCTCACCGCTCACCGCTCTCCGCTCACCGCTCACTGCTCACCCATTGTTCAAGCTGAGCAGAGCTCAGCTCAGTTCAGCCGCGTCTTGACGCTCGGTTCATACAGCTTTATATGGCTTTGGAATTATTTTGAAAACGGAAATTGATTTTCCTTTTCTTATTGTGCACGACTTTTGTGTTGCTTTGTTGATTTCTTTCTTACATTTCTTCATTTACCTTCATTTACCCCCTAGCCCCCCCAAATTTACTTATTCCATCTGCTAGCTGATTTTACATACATATAAACAACATGTATATTAATTTATAGAGTATTGTTTTTCTTTTCTGGCATATATGAATCAATAATTGTCTTACAGAATCAGTTTGAAACAAGTTTCACAAACTGTATAAATAACCAAATTTCAATAAACTTTTTCTTATACAAAGAAAACTATTTTTCTAATATTCTTTTTCACAAAAAAAAAATTATTAAATATATTCAAATCGATTTCCCTTGATGAAAATTACTTCTTTATTTAAAAAAAAAATTTGTTGGAATTTGCTGAATAAATTTTAAAGATATATTTTTATTGCCCTAGCCAAGCACATTCTATCTTTAACGCAAAGTGAAAGCTCTCATGTGTTGCTTGATCTGACCCACTTTATGCACATTCATTTTGACTGTTTCCGGTCGTTAGAGCTCCTGAGCCTAGGCGTTACCTTTACCTTACCCCGCGTTACCTCAAACTACGCTGTTCACTCGCATCTGACATTATGAATGATCAGCATAAATTTCGCGGACGCTGCCGAGTTGCAGCTGCTGCCGCCGCGACAACGACTACGTGGAAGAGCAAAAAAAAAAAAAAAATAAAGAAAGAAAAGACAAACGCGCGCTATGTAGATAACTAGAAGCAGCAACTGAAGGACGGCTCAGAAATTCATTTCATTTAATTTCCTTTGTACGTGAGTGAAATTTTTCCCTGCAATTCCGTCCAATAATTCTTTCAGTTCTGTGCCAAGCACCAAGTAGCCAGCGCTCGATGCGCTCAACTAAGAAAACAAAGTCTAAACGATTTAAACAAATAATTGCAAGTGAAACATTGTAAAGTTTAAAAATACAAATCGAGCGTAAACTATTTACATTGTAGAGAAAATGGAATTTCGAGCTAAAGATTTGTCGGCAGAAAGAGAGAGACACTAAATATATAGAGTATATACTAATTAATACAGGGTATACCTTTAAAATCAAGCTCAACAGTAGACTTCATTGAATCGAGTAGAGGTTATAGTTTATAAAATTAGCACAAAACCAGAAAACCATGCAGAATAAACCTAATTTGTGCCTCTACACGTCCTACACATGCCTTTTTTTATCCCTTTCCCTTTCTGAGCATTTCCAGCTCACATATCAAAAAAATAAATAAGAGCCATGGCAAATTGTGGTGCCAGTTGAATGCGCCTTGTCGAATAATTCAGCAACAAACTGGCTGAATGGAGACAGAGAGCAAATGCCAGAAACTAAATTCAGTTTACATAATATAGCTCATAAAATATATTTTGCTTCCTCGACTTCTTGGCCCCTTGGCCAGCCCAGCCCAGGCCAGCCCAGCCGCCGGCATAAAACTAGGCCACACTTCAATGCGCCTTGAAGCACAATTTAAGCATAAACAATAAAGAAAAGCGACGAACTTGAAGGAAATAAAAGTTGAAACTCGAAATATTTACATATGAAACGAAACCGCCCACTCGACACGAACAGCCGAAAATTGTGGCTAAACATTTTGGTTTGCTGCCAGGGAAAATTGGATACAAGCGAGACAGGCCGAGGGGAACGTGTGGGAGGGAAAGGCAACGGGCTACAGAGACAGCAGACTAAACAGCACTAAATTAATTCTGCACAATTTGCATTAAAATATGCAAATAAAAAAGTGAAAGAAGCAAAGGAAAAAAGCCAAGGAAACCCCACACTTCGCTAACAACGAAGGCAACGTTTAAGCCAAAACTAAGCCCGGAGATAGAGACGAAGACAGAGACAGCGCCAGAGACAGCAACAACAACTGGGATAGGGAGACATATTCCCAGCCGTAAGCGTTAAGCATATGTGTGGCTGAGTGCCTGCCAGACAATGAATGGGGTCCTGGAGCCTTTTAAATTTCAAGTGTGCCCCGTTATGGCTTTAATGTGAAGGGAAGAAGCAAAAAAAAAAAAAAACAGCGCCCCCCAACCAGGCAGCAGCTCAGTTCGACTATCGGCGCTGGTTAGCTGGCGTTTCGATTATGAAAGTGCTGCATGTGCAACAGCAGCAACAACAACAGCGAGAACGACAACGAGAACGAGAATGCGAAGGAGAACTTCACATTGGAGAATATTATGCCCCGGGGACAACAGCAGAAATTCAGCTGGCTGCAAATTTGATTGTTCTTGAAGCAGACGCGACTGCCAAGCAAACGTAGCTCCAGCAGCAACCACACAGCGGGGCTGGCTGCGGCATATGAGCGCCGGCATCCAATGAAGCATGAAACTTTAGCGCACTTGCAACAGTTTCATATACATACATATATATTATATATATGTATATATGTACAAATATGAATTTCTCTAATATGGGGTATATCAGCTTTGTCTTTGCTTTACTTGATATGCCAAGACAATTTTTTCTGTTGTCTGCAGTTATGTTATCTAGTTAGGTTATCATTTTTATATTAATCTAAGACTTGTATAACATAATCATATATTACATTACAGACAAATTGAAGTAAACTTCTTAAAGAAATTCAAAAAGAAATCAATGTTGTTTGATCCCTCTCTTTCCAGGCCTGTCTATAGATATATGATATGTATTCAACAATATCTACATCTATACAATTCACAACATTCTAATTCTTATTCTAGAGTATTTCATCTTCCATTCGGCACGAATCTTTTCGCTTTCTTATATTTTCTTTTGCAATTCTTTCACTTGCGTTTCCTGTGCGTTCTTTTCTAGCGCTCAGTGTGCAAAAATATGTTAGACTTTAGTAATCTGCTTCGACTGCTATAGTGTGTGGGTGTCTGAGTGGATGGGCTTGTTGTGTGTGTATGTGTGTGTGTGTGTGTGTGTATGTGTATCTATGTATACCCTAACACATACAGCCAAGTGGCAATGCAGAAAAATGCGTGTATATTGCACTGTGAAGTGGTTGAGTCAGAAGCATAAGAGATAAACGAATTTCTGCAGCACAGCGCACAATAAATACTCTAACTCAGTGTGAAGTTCTGGAATAAATGTTATATATAGAAGGTAACAGCTTGATGAATATATATTTTTAAAAATATATAAATATATTTAAAATAAAACAGAAGACTTTTCTATATAAAAAAGTTAATTTAAATGAATTCTTGATAATAACTTTTAAAAGAAAATAGAAAAATTTGATATTAAATTGATGAGGCTAGATAGATTAAGATTAAAAATAAATATTTCAAGAAAATTTCCTTTTATACAACAAATAAAGTCAGTTTTTCAATTATAAAGCTATATAAGAAGTCTGAGATCAGAGAAATACAGATAGACAGAGATGCAGTCAATAATATATTTCATTATACACATAACATATTATTATTATTATTATTATTATTATTATTATTTTTACTATATTATCATTATTACAACAACATATATATCTATTTTTTTCAATATATTTTAAGTATATTTCATATGAAAAGTCGTATACCCTTACCAAGCATATTTAAAGGGAAGTTAAAGTTGCTCGTGCAATGCGCTACGAAAAAAATGTGAATCGAGCAGCGACCTATGCGCTAAATGCGAATTTTCAGTTAGTTTCTAGAAATGGGCTAAGACTAAGATATGTGTGTTAGCCAAACTAAGCAACTAAACTTTGCAATTTATGAAAACAATGGCTGACAAAAAAAGAAAGAGTTTGAAAGTTTCAATTGAAATGCAAAATCAAACACTGAAATCAGCGACAAGTCCTAAAAGTTAAATATAAAAAACCATAAACATGACTTGAGAATTGAGATTAAAATGTTAAATAACTAACTGTTTTTAAGATACTTTGATACAATCACAAAGGTAACAGCTTCGACAACATTATGAAGCACAAATCATAATCTTATCTCTTATCTTTTAAATCTATAAATTCAAATTTTAAAACTCAGAAAACCTCACTAAACTGAAGTTTGTATGCAAAGTGTGAAAGCTCTGCTTAAAAGTCCACAAATTTTCGCAGCTTCACATGTCTGTTTCCCATAGTGCCTCTCGCTTCTACTCAGCCCACACTATTTGTGCTTTCTACAAACATTAAGTTGAGCATATGTTTTCATAGAATGTTGCCATAACAATTGTACGGCCATAAAAGGGAGCAAGACCTTATGCACTTTATAGGCCGTTTAATAACATTCGTGTCCACTGCTTAGAGTTAATATATTGGCCAGAATGCGAAGGCAATGCACCCATTAGGCCGACCGGTAAATGAGCATTGAAACAATTCATAAAACTACCCAAAAAAGCAATTTTATTCGCAAGAGCCACGCGTAAGTGGAAGCCGCAGACTATGGACTATGTATGTCGACTGCCGGACCTAATCCCCGGCCCTATGGCCACTTAGAGGCGCACTTTTAGGCCAGAACCAATGTCGGCACCAAAAAGTAATTGGCGGCGCTGTTTGGTTGGCCAATAGTGAAAACGTGTTTACGCTTTTATTATGTAAAAGAAGTTGGCCTGGCCAGCGTGGCACCCATAAAAGTCAGGCAATTCCAACTGCAGCACCAACTACCAAACTCCAGCTACAACTGCCCCAACAACTCCAATGCTCACTCCCTGGAACACACACAAATCTGCTCCGGACACTCACATACGCCGTAATATATGCAAAGTAATTGTGCGCATTAAATGTTTTGTGCTGTTCCGTTTAGCTGTGCTGTTTTATAATATCCTATAGCCATAATGGTTGGCAAGAGCATTAAGAACTATACGAGCGTATCATTGAGCATAATACTAAAGCAACTCTTTATATTTGATATGGCGCGATAAAAGCCGTGGTATGCTCATTACTCTTTTACAATGAATCAAGGGCTTCAGCAACAGCAGCAAACGACAAAAGCGAATAATATTAATTCTTTACAGATAATTTGCTTTATAAAGTAAAAACTGTATAAGAATAATTTGATGATATATAAGAATAAATAATTAAGGTAAATAAATAAATAAAATAAATAAATAAAATAAATATAATAAAAAAATATAATAAATATAATAAATACAATAAATAATTAAATTAAATAAATTAAACAAATGAAATATATAAAAAAATTAAATAAATTAAATAAATAAAATTAATAAAATAAATAAAATATAATAAAAAAAAATAAAAAAAAATAAAATAAATAAAATAAGAAAATATAATAAATAAAATAAAAAAATTAATTAAATAAATGAAATATATAAAAAAAATTAAATAAATTAAATTAATAAAATATATAAAATAAAAATTAAATAAAGTAAATCAAATACTAAAAAAATTCGATAATATTTATATTTATATAATATAAATAAAAAATTTAAATTAAATTTGAAGTCAATCGAAATCAAACAAATCAACTTTTAATGCATTATTAATTTACAAATAATTAAATTTAATGCAATTGAATAAAGTTTTGATTATATACAAAAGCTCAGAAAACAATTGAAATACTTAACTTTAAGATAAAGGAAATATGCAAAGTTGAAGCATTAGGTTTGACTAGTCTTAGAAATTTCTGTAAACTGATCTTATGACATGTCAATGACCGCGCTATAGAGTATGGCCAAGTTGATCAAGTCTCTTTGTTACAGTGTGTTGCAATGGACTGCTATGTTTTGTGCGCTCTTTAGGCTTGCGGTTTCCTTTTTTTTTAATTTACCAAACAAGAAACAATTAAGAAAAACAGAAAAATGAGCCGCGTATCATAAAAATGAGAATTATGCAAATGCGAATTGTAAGGCAACAAAATGCCAAAACAATATGAGAGAATTTCACGAAAATTCCTGAGCGTGAGAAGTAGATGAAGAAGAAGAAGAAGAAGCAGAATAAGAAGAAGCAGGAAAAAAAACAAGCTGCAGACGAGTTGGCTTGAGTTGCTTTTGCTATTGTTTGCACTTATTTCCCTATTCAGAGTATGCAAATCCCATAAAAACTCATTTTGAGCCAATTGAGCGCATTGTTGTTGCATGTTGTTGCTTGTTAGCTGCTGCTGCTGTTGTTGTTGTTGTTGTTGTTGTTGCTGTTGCTTGCTTGCAACCGAGCTGAAAATCAACATTGAAACTGATGTAGACGTTGTTGCGTTCGCCCTGCTGCCGAAACACTTGCCATTAATTAACTAAAAAATTTTGTTGGCTTTTGTTGTTGGCCGTTAAATGGAAAATCAAAATCAAAATGGAAATGGAAATGGAAAATGAAAACGAAAATGAAAATGAAAATTAAAACGAACACAACACGAATGCATTCATTTGTAAAAATTGTTGTTCAAACAAATTGCAGCAGACACGACGAGCACAACGCCAATGGATGATGCCGCTGCAGATCCCAAATCCACACAGGCCCTCAGCCATTGCCATTCTCAATTGTTCGATATGTATAAACATATATATATATATACATATATGTATATATAACTATATATACACATAGAGATGAGTGTTGGTTTTTAATTTTATAGCCAAACAACAAAATGCTTACATTTTTATTCAACTAAAATCGATGCTGGCTGCTGCTGAATTTGCTCTTGAACTTCTGCTCTACATAGTTTTAGTGTGTATGGCTGCTGCCCATATGGTTTAATCCTAGTTTAGTTTTGCGGTTTGGCAATTCAAGAAAAACACAACCACATTTGAAATGTGGTCTAACCGAAAGGCCATTAAACCGTTGAACTATTGCAGTTTTAATCCTCGGCAGCAAGTGGAAGGCCAAGGCAACATTTTGCCCATATTGCAAATTGAATAAAGCATTTGCTTGACTCCATCTAGCTCTGGCAATCGACAGCTCCAATCTATTTTATGATTTCATTTGCTAAATGTATCAAATATTCATAGTTAACACAAGTTTATTGTTTTTGTCAAAAGTTAATTTCTAAAGCAGCGTATACTAAGGTCTAAGCCAGAAGAGGTTTGCCCAGAATATTTTGTTTTTCAAAGTTTTATAAACTTTAAAAATTGCATAAGGATTCTCAATTTATAAATTTTTATTTTCGAGAGTCTCCTATCTACCTCGATGCCTATATTCCATAACATCAATCTAACAACTTCTAACTGACTTGAATCTGCCGCACGTTCTGCGCCAATCAAACAAACAAGCATAAATTCTAAAACAAAACTTATGTTTAACTGTCTGAGTTAATAGTTCTGTGATTATTTAATACCCCTTAAACTTGCTGCTGCTGCTGTTGCTGCTGCTCGACGGAAACTTTTTGTATATCCTTGCTAAATCTAAAAATTAAACTCTGACTAGCTGCTCAAGTGCTGCAATCATGCTCCACTTTTTGGCACTGCAGCCAACCAAGTCGAGCCATGGATTTACACCAGGTAAGCCAGTCACTAGCTGCCACAACAACAGCAGCAGCAGCAGCAACAGCCAGGTAAGCAGGCAACTATTTTCGAAGAAATAGCTGTACAAATTTTCACAATTAATATGCACTTCCTGTGCAGACGACTTGCAACCATTTTCTGTGTGCAGCCAAGCAACAATATAGTTGCAACAAACAATACAGTTTATGTGTGTGTGTGTGTGTGTGTGTGGGTGGGCGGAATAACCCTTTAGCGCCCACTCCAACTTGAGCTGGCATTCTTGAAGCTGGCACAGTTCAGCCCAGTTCGACCCACTCGATTCACATGTGAGTTCATTGCTGCCATTAATGAATACGTGTGCAGCAATAAAGCCATTTTTTATGTGCAAGAGTCACGTGAGAAACTATTTAGTACAGTTAAGTCACATGACTGTGGCGGGCATGAGGGGGCGTAGCTACAGCTACAGCTACAGACGAAGACGAAGACGTAGACGTAGACGACGGTGCCTGGCACAGTCAAAAGAAAGTCAACTTTGTTTTTACATAAATATACACACATATGTGTGTGTGTGTATGTGTGTGTGTGTGGAATCAGAGCTAAAAAGTGAAAATATTTTTACCTCAAATACAGATAAAAAAAATGTTAGGCATTTTGTATGAGCTAGCTGAATTAATTCCTCTACCGTTTATCAACGAGGCAAATTGAAATCGTGTTGGTAGTTTCTATATATATATATATATATAGAAATATATATTTATATATGCATGTTTGGCATCCCTAACCCACTTTTTTGGGCTAAAATTGATGTGAGCTTTCGTAACAACTTCACTTCACTTGCCATGTTTGGAGGGCGTATGCCGTTTGCCTTTGGCCGAGTGTTAAATAAAATGCATGAACGGGCAAAGTTTTTGGGCTTTGCAACGACTTTTGACAGGCGGCTGCAAAAATTTTCCACCAGCTTTTCTTCATGCAAATGCATTTTCCTTTCCTTTTTTTTTTATATGCAAACATATCAGCTAATTGATTTGCAAGTGGAACGCCAGAAAAAGTTTATGCACTGTGTAAGGCTAATTACATAATAAATATTTAATTAAAAGAGTTGCAATTGGTTTTTGATTCAGTTGGAAAAGTTGGCAATAAGTTAAGTACTTCATCAACTCGTACATCAAGTAATATATATGTATGTGCTATATATAGTGTGTATGTAATGCTATGTGGTCTTCGAGGTAGATGGTCAATAGCCAAATGGAGTAATAATCTGACAAAAGGGTATATTGACTTTCGTTAATTTTTCCGTTCGTCTTTTCGTATTGTAAGAACGGTTCTTCTCTAACTCAAATCAAATTTGTTTAAAATCTTCGACAACTCGTAACATCGATTAAGCTGAAAATCAAATTTCCCTTATATGTATTTCAAAAACTATACTCAGCACGGGTAAGTCTCTTCCAGTTCACCACAAAATCAACGAAATTAACTTTTGAACTAAATGTCCATGCCAGACTCAGGGTATCTCATAGTCTTCTACTTCCGTCTAGCGCACTTTTACTTATACTTATACTTATACTTATACTTATACTTATATACTTAAGACTTGCAAGCTTACAGTTGAGAAATGAACTTAAATGCATTTCCCCTTTGACATTTATCAATATTCATATGTGTGTAAGTCTTAATTGCAATCGACGTATATACATATATATATATATATATATGTATATTGTCCAAATGCTATCCATAGCAATTACCCATGATTTTCGTATATTGCCTGACAGAGCGAGTGGTCGTATGTAATTTCAATTATTCGTATATTTGCCTCAATAATATAAAGAAGAGTAAACACACAAGGGCAAAGCGAAATGTGCGCTCTGTGTGTCAATCCACTTGTAATTGCGTAATAAGGCTGGAATGCTTTAAAGCCGCTTGCTGTTAACGGGCGACATGAAAGGGCAGCAGCAGCGCACGAAGCGTCGGCGTGGGTAAAACTACATGAAATAAAATAACATGTTATTGCACTTTTGCTTAAATGAATGCTCTGCATTGCGCTGCCACCCAGCCCAGATGACAATTGCCTGGCGCTGATAAAGTCGACGCTTTTGTGGTCGTACTTCTCACACGGACGTCGTGTCGTTCGTCCTTTCTCAGCACAGATTCACGAGAAATGCAATTTAAGACCACAAAAATAATTAAAAAACTTTACGCATCCATTATATAGCAGCCAGTCGCCATATACATACATATATACGCATATATATGCATACGCGGCCTTCGGCTGATAAAATCAAAGGCAAGTCTGTTCGACTTAACGTGCTTGCTGGCCGGCCGCCGCGGTTAATGAAATTGTCTTGTCTCGACTGTGGCAATCCGCTGACATATCAGCTGATGGTCTGGAAACACCGATGCGACGCGATCTTTGTTGTGCTCGCTACCTGACAGACTTTGATGCGAGCTTTCGTTCACTTCTTTCGTCGTCTTTGTATGCCGCGCGCTAAAGCCAAAAAGTTAACGGAACATCGCGCGCGACTTAGCAAAGTCAAGAAACGTCAAGTTCGTTCACTAGCGCTGCCCTGCTCTCGCTTACCATTTCACTTTCTCGCTTTCTTTTGCTCTTTGCTCTTTGTCATTGCAGTTCGCTTCATCCGTTGCGCTTTAAGTGCGACTTTCGACTTCTTTAATGGACATTTGCGGTAGCCAGTGACCGAAAGAGGGGGGGCGTAATGTAAAAGGGGTTGCGCAAGGGGCTACTAAGTTTTTATTCTTAGGCTTCTGGCCGGGCGAACGCTGCTCGTAAAAAACATTTGCGCAATGTCAACAAATTTGCGCGCTTATTAGATTTTCGTGGTTGCACACAATTTCGCCAACTAAGACCGCCACAGAAAGATAAAGTGCAGCAGCGGCCCAGTAAAAATATGAATAAAATAGCGAAAACTTTCAGAAACGGAAGTGCATGCTGCGTTTTGGCTTCGGTTGACCAGCAGCAACACGCTCTACCCTGCCGCCGTGGCCTCCCTTCAATTCGCATCAGACAGTTGCACGCCCATGCTCACAATTCTAACGGCATACTTGCCGTCTCGGTCACGGTCGCCGCTTCTGCTAATGAGTTTTGTTGTCAGTTCTTGCTGGCCCATGCACAAATTGGGCAGCGGCTGTTGCGACCTTCCCCCTAGTCCCTGCCCACTCTTCTCTTCCATACTTCTTTTGGTTTTTCTCGCTATCTCTCTCTCTCTCTCTCTCTGTCTGTCTGTCTTTCTCTGTGCTGCGTTTTACATGAATTGCATGAGAAATTTTGCACACAATTTATGTGTGTGTGTGTGTGTTCGTCTGTGTGGTAAGTTAATATTTGCTGCATAAATTCCAGCGCTTTGGAATTTGTTGCGTTCGTTTCGTCCCTTTTGCGCTATTGTCGTGGTCTTTGCTTTTTGTTGTGCAGAAATTATGAAAATGCAGACACACACACAAAATTTGTGCCCCTTTCCAATAACAAGAAAACTGCTGCTGCTGCTGCTGCTGCTGCTACTGCTGGAATGCTTAGCCAACCAACAGCAAAAAGAAGAAGAAGAACAACAACAAGGCATGGTCACTCCAGCACCCACCACACACCAAAGTAATATTAATTATATTTTGCATTTGGAGCTTTACATTCCTGAACTTGCAATTTAAATGAGCAGATTTCATAGTTAATTTGCTTTGAGCGCAAATATTTTCATACAAAAATTTAACAAATTCATTAAAAACAAGCCGCTTTCAGTTATTCTTATGTAAATAAAGCTAAAGTGAAACTTTGCTTGGCCAGCTTATACGATGTTAAATATTTAATGGTGGTGATGCTTCTGAGCAAAGAGCACTGATAGCTATCGATATTTTCAATATCGATATGTAAAAGCCTAACGTTGGTGCTTGCTGGCACATTTTTATTCCCTGTAATGTCGGAAAGGGACTTTATTTGTTTACCCTCAGGCACTTATGATGCTAGAAGTGTAAATATTATTATTGATGATAGCTGTAATATGGTTATTAATTTATAAATAAATATATTGTAAATTTTAGGGTAACTTTTAGTCATGGTCTTCCCATTCGATCATTCTTACTTCCCGCGCACGCACAGTCAAACGGCTCTAATGAGTAATCCCAACAGCCCACAAGCTACTCAAACAGAGCGAAAAACATGCGAAAAGCCGTCAACGGCCCAAAAATGTTTTCACACAAACAAAAGCAGGAAAAGTTGCGTTGGACGCGACCAACAATTGCAAACAAAATTGTTGAAAATGTTGAAAATTATCCGCTTATATGGCAACCGCGGCAGCAATATCGCCCATGCGAATACGCGCAGTGTTTGCGAAACACATACACACGCAGAGAGAGAGAGAGAGAGAGAGAGAGCGAGAGAGACTGCGAAATGCATACAAATATGACACTGAATTGTTTTTGCACGCAGACAAAAAACTATTCAAATGCAATAGGTTTGAAATGGACAGCAGCTGAAACGAACGACAGTTTCAAATTTCATTTCACACATTTACGTTGCGATTCGACCTTCTGATGGCTTTCGCTAACCTCAATCCCAACTTCCAGCCAGCCACCGCCCCACAGCCGTCACATTCATTTTTATGTCTGCCAAATGCAAACATGGACTTCGATGAGCTGCAACTCGCATTTACATTGTAAATTTGTAAATTTGTGAGTGATTTTTAGTGTTTGTGCACCGCAACCCCCTTCAAATGAGTTGACATTTCTATATGTGTGTGTCTCTCTCTCTCTCTCTCTGTGTGTGTGTGTGTGTAAGCAAATGGAGCTAATGACTTGTGAAAAACAAGTGACATGGCTGATAAAAATAAAAAGATTAAATGTGCTTTAGTGGGGAGTCCATAACTAGGTAATGCCTTAGACTCTGCGCTCTGTGGGCATAACTTTCGCTCTGCCTGGGCTTCGACTATGCTTCTTCTCTTGAGTCAGCACTATGGTATGCGGTATTTAAAGCGCGCTTTCTATGCAATTAAAAGTTAAATATTTTTTTATCTACAAATTATTTATTTGTTTTTTTTTTGTAAATTTATTAATATGAAAAATATAAAAAAAATATATATTTTATTCATTGTCTTCAATTAAAAACATTTGCATGCAATAAGAATATTTAACTTTATTGTGCATATCTTACCTTTTTATTAATTTATATATATTTTTTGTGATATATCACATTTTGCATCAGTTTGTAATTCACAAAGTTGAACAAAAGTTATATTAAATTAAAAAATTATTTAATTTTAATTATAAAATATTCGTAATGCCAAATTTTTTAACCTACTAATCAAATTTTCCTAATCTCAATCAGTATAAATTTAAATTTTTAAATGCACAATTTTTCGTAAAATAAAATAAGTTGATATGTTAAAAAATTATATATGATGTGGAATATATATCATATTTCTATCCTTAGAAGCTGTCTAACTTTAGATAACTCAACCAGGAAAATTCCTGTTTCAAATCTGAATGCAATATTTGAAGTTTTCTTTGATAAGCTCATAAAAAACAGCGCTTAAAAATCGTATATCATAAAGTAGATTATAGTTTACTTAACAATTCTAATGCATATAGTCGCTGCGAGTAAAATGATAGCTGTGCATGGCCACATCGACTTCTTTCGTTCTCTCATTAAGGTTGTAGCTGTTTGCCTTTTTTATGCATTCACCTAAAATTTTCATCTTTTTAAACCTTTTAGTTTAGTGGATATACATACAGCCTACAAAAAATATATGTATATATATTTATATGTATACATAGTTCATTTATGTATATAAAAATTTATTTTTTATTTAGTTTCAATTCAAACTTTTAATATTTTCCTTTGTTTTCTCTTGGAATTAGCTATGTACATATTTAAATAATTGGTGTGAATGTGTATGATGTGTGTTTGTTGGCGCAACGGCTCTTGTCATTTAAATAACTAAACCGAAAAAGTTTCCCGTCCTCCAGGCGGTGCATTTCGGCATTTATGAGAATATACTGGATATGCAAAATTTATATATATATATATATATATATATATATATATATATATATATATATATATATATATATATATATATATATATATATATATATATATATATATATATATATATATATATATATATATATATATATATATATATATATATATATATATATATATATATATATATATATATATATATATATATATATATATATATATATATATATATATATATATATATATATATATATAACATATATATAGAAAAAGTTTTATTTTCATGTATGAAAAATAAAAGTTGGCCAACCACAAGAGAAACAATAAGATGAAGTAGAAGTAGAAGTAAAAGAGCTAACATCAACATTGTTGCTCATATGGAATCTTTTAAAGTACTTTGGTATATCTTCTGGAATTCATTTTCCCACAGCACTTTGAAATCAATGTCGCCGATGCTCAGCTCTGGATCAATGGGTCTTTCAGCAACTCTATGCCGAAATAGTAAGGGCATTATATGCGCAATTGATTTCCGGATGAAGCGCGACTGCGACGCTAGCATCACGTAGACATAGCCGACAGGGAAGATGGCCAACTTAATGGATGCATTGCGTATTTTGAATATTAGATATGGATATGATTGGGGCTTATAATGGCAATCCTCACTGTTCTCCGAGTACAACTCTGCCAAATTGATCGCGAACGGCATGCAGAACGTTGCATTGACCACATTGAAGCAGGGATTTTGAAAGACGGGCGTATAGCCCATATGCTCCATGTTGCTAATGAGATGATGTATGCCCAGGGCGGCGCTATCGTACGAATAGGCCTTGCAGCAAATGTTGCCATTTTCGTAAAGGCGTAAGATGCACGGCGGACTCGATAGTCGTATGAGCAGAGCCGAGTGCCGTTCCGGCTCGTACTGCGTGTCCGACAGAAAGCAGAACAATTCAGAGAGCTTAAAACCGCAATTCGTGCTCACAAAGCAAGTGAAGGGCCTGCAAGCGATATATATGTGTGTACATGTGCATATTAACAATTATTTATATATGTATGTATGCAAATATATCACGGCAGACTTACCGATATAATATATTCAGATAGCTCTCTATAGCGCTCAACTTTGATAGATCCGCATAGATACTGAGCACATCAAAATCCGAAAGGGGCGGTTTCTCGTAAACACTGGAGGGCAACGCCACAGTCAACTCTTCTTCCTTCCTCTCATTCTTCTCCGATTTGTGAGTTTTCTGGCATTTCTTTGGACTATCTCGATGTGTTGGGGAATGTTTGCTTCCCTTTGCCCTTTTCACTCTCTTATGATCCTTATGTTTCATCTTAGATGCTTTTACTTTTACTTTGAAGTTGAAATTTCCTTTTAAATGAAAATGTATTTTCTGGTATAAGCTTCTAGAACATATAGCAAATCGTGCTCGAGCGCTTCGTTTCACTCCTGTTTTCAGTGTGACCAGCTACTTTGTAGAGCGGGTGCTTGACATTCTAAAGCTTAGTATATTTATGAGCTGTGTATACGATATATATCGTATCATATCGGTAAATTTTGAATGGGGCAATTATTACTGGATTTAAGTTAAATTAAAAAATTATTACTGTTTTAGCTAACTTATTTGCTAAGCAGAATAATTTTAACTATTTGAAGAAAAAAATATGTTAAAATAAATGTAGTTCTATATTGAAAATTTTTCTATAAACGAACTTTTATATAACTTTTATAACATAACTAATGTTGAAAGTTTTATAAAAGCTTTTCATACAATATATAGAGATATATATACTATATATAATTATTATATCTAAATTTAAATTTAGCTATATCGATATATTCAGATACCTATCGCTTTTATCTTTGTGTATCACATCTCTAAGCTCTGAAGTTATCGATTCAAACCCAATTGTTGCGGCATACTATAATAAGTCTATATCGCAATAGATCGAGCCCACAAGTTTGTTTTTTAGCTTCCATTCATTTAGGAAACAGGTTTCTAATATATCTTGACAAAACTTGGTATTTAAAATGTTTTTTTTTCCAAACCCTTCACACATATGTAAGTGTAGAATTATTTAAGTGACTATATAGCCAAATAGAAATTATCATAGATATACCTACATATGTACATATATACATATACCTATTCCTTATTGAAACAATTGATCGACTCTAAAGCTTCAACTTTAAGCTATCTACATACATATGTATACATACATATGTTTGTCTACTCGTATTAGAGTATCTCGCCCTTTGCCTGCAGTTCGCACTTATTACTCTTACAATATAAATTAAAGTTTTATTTGTATGACAATGGAAACGAAACTTAGATTTTCTATATCTGCTAACAAATCGCCCAGTCAGGCAAAAAAAAGTTTTGAAAAAGCCATAATCCATGCCGCCAAAGCAAACAATCAAAATATCATTTAAATTCAAATCGCAGAAATTGCATAATTGAAATGCCATTGAAGTCCATTAATAACTTTATTATACAGCCAACGAAATGCAAACACACACACACACACACACACACACACACACAGAGAGAGAGAGAGGGAGAGGGAGAGAGGTAGCACTCATATTTCCAGTGGGTGGTGCAGATGGCTGACGTTAGCTCATCAAACCCGAAAAACCACTTTGCTCAACTCTTTTCAAAGTGCATACATCATCAACGCTAAGCCAAAACAAAAAAAAAAAAAGGATATAGAAGAGAGTTGGGTGGCTTGTGGGCGGTTGAGTGTGTGGGTGCTGGCAGCGGGCGCGCTGGAAAACTTTTGTGCAATGTTGATTTTTCCGCAAGACTCGCTTTTTTGCCAAACGCTGGACGTCGAGACAGTCGAGAAAGGAAAGCGGCGCAAGCACTTTCCCGGGCAAAAAAAAAAAAAGAAAAAACGGATGTAAAAGCTCCGGCAAAAGTCTATCAATAATAAAAATATTGAGGTACAACAGCAACAAGCGAGAAATATTGAGTGAAAGTTCACAGTTAGTTCAATGCAATCCCATAAATTATGCTAGGCAAATATTTGGGGCTTTAAAGAAAATTGATTGAATTGACTTTAAGCTGGGCAAACTGCAACTGACGACCCGTACCCCTTTGACGCTAATGTTGCTGTTCACAAACAAAACAATGGAAACAAAGCGCTTTAATGGCTTTTGTGTGTTAAATGAATGAGTGAATGCGACAACGTTTCCTGTTTTCATTTACAGCAGCCGCCAAAAAGGAACCTTCAGCTCGAACTGCCTCTCCGCCACGCACTCCCTCTCTCAGTGTGTGTGTATGTTTGATGATGTGTGTACGTCCAACAATCCATTAGCTTATATAAGTTAAAGGGCCAAGTGCACACACTCATAGGTAGAAACAGTTACATGCGCTAATCGATAAAAGGGTGACTGCTGCCAGTAACCGCCCACCCACCCACACACATAAGGATGCTGCAAATGTTGCTACAAGTACAACTTCATTCCCATTATTGGTTTTTTCTTACAACTGCCAAAGCAAAGCTTACTCTGTGCATGTGTGTGTGTGCGTGAGCTTGTAAGAGTGACAATTAAATGTGCATGTGCGTGTGTGTGTGTCTGTGTACACAAGCGTCTGCAGCAGTCAGATATGCATTGAAAGTCTTACATTTCAAGTGCTTTTGTTTAGTCACAATTTATTATAAATTCAAGACTTTGGGCAAAGGCATATTTTTGTTCTGCTCGTGATATTTATTCTGCTCGTCTCTTCAAGAAAAGCTGAAATGCTCTCATTTAATATTTATGTTAATCAATTAATTAATTATTAACTTTTGTTTCAAATGCACTTTCTGAACCAAAAACATGTTTCAGAGCGTGGTAATGACATCTATATGTGAAATAATTTATATATTTATATATGGATATATTTATATATATAAATATATACTTATATTGAAAAATGAATAGGTATCCAAAATCTGAAATAGTCAAAGCCTTTGTGTTCATGGTATAATCCATCACAGTATACTTTGGAATATTCAAGTTACGCTTAAGAAAATATTCATTACAAATTTCAAATCACTTGCTTTTTGGGCTCGCGAGATAGCTCCGTTCTGGTGGACAGAGAGACGAGCAGACACAGCTACACATATAAATTAAGCGAAACTCAACTTTATGGAGGCTGCCACGCCTACGTCTACTTTAAATTCCCATATTCAATGCACAAAAATTACCAATTGAAGCTACAAAATTTCGTAATTCGGCCTAGTCGAATATATATTTAGAATTTTTCAAATTAAAATAAACTAAATTAAAACCAAGCTAATATTTTAAGATTTAGAAATAAACATAAAAATATATAATTAAGTAGCTAATAATATATGCCTTACAATACATATTTAATTCGAAGACTCAACTCACTCAACATGCTGCCTCGCTCAAGCCACAAGTGATTTTTAATTTCTGCGCCGCATCAGCACAAATATTCTGATCTGTTTATATTTGTTTTGTTTCCTTTCAATATTACTTGTTGTTTATTTATTTAATAAGCTGCACGCTTAGGTGGCGTCGACTCAACCTTACGAGAACAAGCTGAGCACTTCGAATGAGAGCCACTCTGAAGCGCATTTCCTACAGCGAGCTGTGTAGATCTGTGGAGAATTGCGGGCATATGAAAGAGATTAGGTCAAGCCGAAGCAATTATGCGCTATATTTCGAAAATTTACTTTGACTATGATTAAGAACTGAACGAATGTGTCCCAAAGGTATTTAAGCAATTAGATTATTACGTAAAAATATTAACGACGAGGCAGCAAGCCTAACCAAAATTAGCTCGATATATTCGGCTATAGTTAGAACTCAATGAGTAGAAAAAGTAATAAATTATAATAAATTAAGACTTATAGAGAGACTTGAAATCAGTAGAGTAAAAGCCAGGCTCATAAACGGTTACGCAAGGCAAAGAATTGACTCAAGTATTGTTTGCAACTCTCCAAGTTGATCAGCCCTAATCTAAACATGCTTTTACAGTGCCCTTTGAGCACAACATTTGAGCCTACTTTAGGCATGTTTAGCAATAAAAATGGAGTATTTGTAAGCTATATCAATACAAGTGTTTCTTATTATTGGATTTGTATATATTTTGATGTTAGCATTGAATTTGCATTCAAATCGTTGGCAATGTTAAACCGTCAACTAATTAGACGTTCCAGGGCCGTGCCCATGTCAATGCACGCCCCGAAGCTCATTAGGGCGGTGTTCGAATCGAAATATGTACATGTGTATATGTGGGTATTACCATGCGGAAAATCAATAGCTCTATTATTGTGGAAGCGAGTGACGCGCTTCGACGCGCTGATTGACAGCCTAATTGAGGTTTCTGACTGGCGGGGCCAACGACCCACCGACCGACCAGCCAACCGTTTGTAGCTTTGATTGTGCTAATAAGAATATTGTAGTTATGGGCGAAGAAGAGTGTGGCGCCATCCTCGACAGCCCTTAAGACATTAAATATTTGCTGCTGTCTCACACTTGAGTCCGTTTCCGTTTGAATTTTTTATTGATTGAACTGTTTAATGTCAATTGCTGTGCAAATACTAATCAAATGCTTGGTTTACGCAATTAAGAAGCAAACACAATTCAAAACGCCCTTCGCACACACACACACACACACACGCGCGCACACACATCCATCTCTGGCACGCCCATATAGCGGCATGTAACGCTCTTAATTAGCATTTACATTGCGTGCAACACAGTGCAGCAAAGGACATCAAATTAACGTTCAACACGAATGTGTCATCCACCCCTTGCGATCCCCCCCCCCCCCCTCATGTTCCCCCTCTGCCACGTGCCTCAATAAATTTTGGTGTAACATCGGTCAAAAACCCCAGCGAATGGCACAAAACAATGCCCAAGTCTCGAACGTATATCGAATGCAGTTTGTAGTCGGCCCATTAAAAAGTCTCGACTGCGCGCGTCTCGTCTCGCCGACTCCTCGACCCCCACAATTATTCCCAACTTTATTCAGAGTTAAAATACATTTTATTTTTTTTTTTTTTTGCCTTTTGTTATTGAACTTTCAAAGGGTTTTGGCTCTGAACTCGGCTCGGACATGACATAACAAAAGCTTCGTGAGAAAAGTTCACGAATATTTGATTTAAAAGCATTTTTTTCATTTATTTATTTGTTTATTTGTTGTTCGGTTCAATGTGCCAAGGATGGCTTGTTAAAAAGTTCTATGCATTCGGCTATAATAATTGGATTCAATTAGGAATGAAAAAATTTATATAAAATACAAAAAATATAAAAATGAGCATAGAAAACATGCAATTGATTGCGAATGTCAAATGATTTTCAGCAGCACGAATCAGACAGATTCCAAAAGCTTATGACGAACTGAATTTGTATATTGCAGTTAAATATATATATAGAAAGAGACGTGCAGAATGAGAGACATAAGTTAAAGTATTATCGGAATAAAAAGGGCACAAACACAAAGGGAGTGAGAGACAGTGTGAATTTAAATAATTAAAATAATCAGCTAAAGTTCTTTTATATGTGTTTAAACGTAAAATGTTTAGCTGCAATTGTTTTTTATTTTTAAAAATTTTTTCGCACATGAATGTTTATTATTATCCCTTATTTTTTGCCATTCTTAGTTATTAAATCTAAAATTATTCGATGCTTAAAATGCTTCTGTGAAGTATATAAAATTATCTAAAATTTATTATTGCTTCCATTGAATACTGATATCAGAGCCAGTTGAAGTACTTTACCTAAATTACACAGAATATTAATTGCATAGTTTAGCAATTAAAGAGAGTACTTTGATATGTTGTGGGTGAAAAGCAAAATGATAAACTATTTGCGCTTTATGCAAACAAATATATTTAACATATTTCATTTGAAATATTCGAATATTATTTGCTAGCAGAATAAAACTGGTTGCAACTGCAAATTGTAATTTGCATTCGAATTGAACGCTACGAACAATGCTATATTAATTACTATTAGATTATATTACTTATATCTAACGATTTCCACACTTACCACAGATCTAAGCCAGGGTTCATAATTAGTCATATACAGCCAGGCAGTTCATAATAATTTCTTGCTTGCCTTATGATAGCAGCTGACAAAATGCCAGCGCGCTGGCGCCAAGAAAAACGTCTGTTCTAATAATCTGCTCAGCAAAAGCAAAATAAGAAAAAAAAAACTGAATTGCTTTCGAGTGTTTTAAAATGATTCCCATTGCACTTATATGCTACTTACTTTAGACAACATCACACACACGCAGACAGCCACAAACACCCTGGGCAGGACATGATATCCGTTTGTGCTCATTCAAATCGCATGTAAAAACTATGTAGCATAGTTTTTGGCACAGCCCGAGGAGTCAGCACTTGGACGGGTTCCAACAACAACAGCAGCGGCAGCAGCAGCAGCAGCAGCAGCAGCGGCAGCGGCAGCACAAAAAACTCGCAATATAAAACGTGAAATGCTTTTTGGGAGCTGCGAGGCACAGGAAGCGGCGGAAGTACATAGCGCTGAAATAAAGTGTTGCATACTGTTTGGCGCAACAATAATAAAATATCGCATATTTTGCGGCTGCACAGAATTATAGCAGCGCTTTTTATGGCCAACCCCCCAACACGACTCTGTTGTTTCACCAGCCGCAAGCTAATCTGCTGCATCTTCTGCAGGAAAAAAAAAAGATTTGGTAAAACACAGCTAATCTTGACTTGAGCTGCAAAGTATGCCAATTTTAAAAGCTTTATAGTTGGAAGATATATGTACATAAAAACGTTTTTTCTTAAAGCAATTAAAACATCTTAGCTATATATAGTGAAAGTTAAACTTAACTATCGACAGTTGGTGGTTAAGATAGCTGATATCTATCTATTCTTAAGCTTATCTTTAATATGCATTTATAAACAATTCATATTTAAATATATCTAGAGGGTATCACGCGCTTCACCCTTGCCACTTTTCCACTTAGTTGTTTATGCCATTGAGTGCCCTCTGTTTCCAATTGCAAAGCAACAAAAACTTTAATGGCAACAAATGCTCTCCCAGCCAGCTCCATTTTATATTTGATATTTTATTACATTACATTTCCCTGGCTTATTACATTTTGGCTTTTAAGCTGTTGACACAACTTGATTTCCGCAATCGTTCCAGCTACCCCACAAGACCGACCGACTGACTGCTCGACCGTACGTCCAACCGCCCGCCCGCCCGCCTTGCTCGCATTACGGCAACCGTGACTGGTCAGCAGTGCAGTTTTGTGTTGCTGGCTCAGGCCCAGGTTCAGCTTCGGTTCAGTCGAGTTTGGAGTCTATTCGCTGTTTTGGTGTCCCCAACAAGGGCCACCCACGTCGTTTTGTTTTAGCTTTACGTTTGCCTCGTTCTTTGTGCACGCTTTCCGCTCCTCTATTCGTTTCGCTTCTGTTTGGTGTGTTTTTGTGTGTGTTTTCACTTTTGGGAGTTGAAGCTGCCTGCTGCCTGCTGCCTGCTTCTGCTGCTGCTGCTGCTGCTTTTTGTGCTGACCCAGAAAACAGAATTGTGTCTAATGGGTTTTTGTTATGTTTTTTGACATTTTGGGAATAATGTTTCCGTTTCCGGTTTAAGGTGTGCTGTGCGAGCGCACTGCCAGCCGGCTGTATGCGACAATTTCCGCTGGGCGCCACGAAATAAGGTCAACATGCTCTTTAGCTGATTTCATAAAACAAAAGTCACACACAAGTCACCAAATGCCATAAGAAGTCGCAAACTTCTCAGCCCATTTTCAAGCATCTCTTATATATATATACATATATATATAACAAATTTTTATACAGTATAAATTGCTATTGCGCGAGTGCTGCGCTATCAACATCAAAGATGGGCACATTCAGATACTTTCAGCTAATTTCAGTGCGCCGTAAACATGACAACGTAATTATTTTTTCTGTCATCCGCCTTCGCTACGCTGAGGATAAGACAAGGCCACTCCCCCCGCTTGTGGGTGTGGGCGGGCTGTATGCTGTGATTAATGGCGCCGGGGCCGAGGCGACATTTGCATACGAAATTGAAAGCAAATATTTGCAGTGATACAAAAAAGAAATTTGCGAAGCCAAACACGAAGCGTTGCGCTAATTGCACTTTGACTTTTGAACCGTATGCAAACACCCCCGAGTATCGACCGTCTATATACTGTAGACACACACATGATCAACGACCCACTCACTCAGTCACTCAGTCACACTCACATACTCTGCTCATGTCATCGTCTATCTGTGTCAGTGTCCTTTTATGTCTGGCTCTGACAAAATTAGCAAAGTAATTCACAGCGTGCTGTCAAGTCTCAAGGTCTCGGCAGCATACGCCCAGACGTCTCAATCAAGCTGCCTCTGAGACGCCATTTGATGTATCTTATATATATTTGTATATATATACATACATATAATGTACATCTGTTTTAATATTATTGCGTCTCGTGCAATTTAATTGGTAAAATTCCGTCAGACTGCCAGCCAAACAGCAGGTAATTTAAGCTGCCAACTGTCTCTGAACATAAAAGAAAAATCAATATGAAATGCTAAACTTGAGCTTAAAGTGCGCCTTTAAAGTCTGCAATTCCCACGAGTGGAATCCGTTTGAAATGCGCATATTTCAGCCCGTTCAAAAGGCTAAACACAAATTATGCGATTTGCATAAATTGAGTCAAATTTTATTATTTATAGAAAAGGTTTCTACGATTTTAAGCTCTTTCCGACTTGTTTTTGCGATTAAAATTCTGAGAAATTTATATATGCATGAGCTGATGAAACTTATTGGATTAATATATAAGTAAGAGAAGTTAGAGCCGTTTGCAAACGAAACTTAAATTATCTTACAGTTAACATGAAAGTATTTAGTATTTAATAGAAACTGAAATTAAATAAAATAAATTAAATTAAATTAAATAATATAAATTAAGTTTCAAATAAATGAAATATAATATAAATAAAAATAAATATAATACAAAAAATATAAAAAAAATATACATAAAAAAATTAAATTTAATTAAAATTAAATAGGTGACTCAGTTTTAAAGAAATACCACGTGAGTTGCAGTAGAAAAAGAAAATGAACTAAAATATAAACCTTAGCCACAATAGACCTTAACTTTGTGTATATTCAGCTCTAGCCAATATGATTTTAATATTTATATAGAAAACACCTAGCAGCACTTATTACACATCATAGAATGCCAATTTTCTTAACATTCAAGTGGCACACACAGCAGAAACTATTAAAAGATATTGCAAATCAGCCTGCACCCAAAATAACTCGTATTTATGTCTCCCAAGATACGCATACATATATTTATATGCACATGGGCTATACTTATATTTGGTATATGGTAGCACAATATTATCATTATTAGAACTCATTAGCAGCATCATTTCAGCTAGAGATATTAGACGAAGGGCAGTGAAAGCGAAACGATATACAATCTATTTGAATAGGCGGAGCTTGAGTGTTGGCATGGTATGAATGTGTGTAAGCATGTGTGTGTGTATAGCGCCTGAAGTGCTCACATAATGTGGCAACAGCACAGACCGAAAGTCAGAGAGAGAGAGAGAGAGAGTGGGTTGTGGAATGACTATTGAATGTGAGCCAATTTGCCCTGAAATCCGTTATTATGTTTGTTGAATAGTGGAAACAAATCACGGAGAGTATTATATGATTATAATTTAAGATAATATCGAAAGGACAGCAAATTGGAACAGATCAAGATAATTAACAAAAATATAAATTCAGCAAAATTTAAGATAAACAAAGAGCAAAAGTTGTACCTTCAGCAGCGACAAAGACAAACAGAACGAAAGTAAAATTCCCATTCACATTCGCATTCGGGCAGCGAGCATTGTCATTTGCAAACTGTGCGACTTAATTTCTGCTGGCACACAGGGCGTATGATGTTGGAGTGGGACATTCGTGCCGTTGGTGCCGGCGTGTACATGAGAAAATGCCTGCCGGAAATCGTCTGCATTGTGCGAGATAACAATTTTCATGCAATGACCGAGACGAACGCTGCCCCCTGACCAGCTAACTGTCATACTCACACACAGACACACGCACAGCATAGTGCCTACCGCACTCATTACTTGTAATGGCGCTTGATGGTGATGATGACAACTACAACAACAGCAACAACAACAACAACAACAACAGCAATAGCAACAATGGTGTTCAGCAACTGATGCGGAACTGGGCAGCGGATTGCATTTCAAGTGGCATTTCTCGATTTCTCGATGCTGCACACAGTTGTATACAAAATCCAAAAGCCCGGGCCAGACGATGCCAAATGTACTCGTAACGTTTAATTTCCGTCACAAAGCGAGACAGAGAAAGGGCGAGCAAGATAGAGAGATATAGAGAGAGAGTAAGAGAGGGAGAGATAGAGAAGGGGCTATGCATACAACACACAACATGTCTGCGGCTAATATAAAACGAAGAATGCCATGAGGTACGACGAACAGCGCATTATGTGCAATGAGTATGACGATGACGATGACGATGACAACAGTTCAGCAGTTCAGCAGTTCCTGTAAGCTCTCTGTTCGAGAGTGTCCAAGTCCCAGCCACATCCGCATATTCGCATTCACATTCACATTCGCATTCGCATCAATTACATTACATTCAAGCCATAATCGTTATCAACGTGCATCACGGATTTGTTTGCATTCAGAGAGTTTTGTTTGCCGATTTGCAGCCATTACGACGACACGTCGAGCGAGCGATGAGCAAAATATTTTTGCTAACCATTAATATAGGGTTGAATGGAAATTGATTGAATGAATGATGGGGCGATTGATTAAGGTTAAAGGTTAAAGCTTCTGTATGAAAGTCGTCAAAATTGATAAGCTTTTGTCTACAAAATTAAGGAATTAGTTTAACTAATTTCAATAAATGAAAACATAGATAATACATTCAGTGTTAAATGGCGAATTCGATGGAAAAAAGGAATAATTAGATTAGATTATTTATTAATATTATTATAATTAAACGATGTATGATGATTCAACACAATGAAACTTACAACTATCAAGAGAAAATTATAAAATACCCTGGCATAAAAATTATTTTAACTTCAGAGCTGGTTTTCGTTATGGCAAAGTAAAACCGTCAACATCGTTTCAACTTGACTTTTTTACCACCTTTAATAACTGAAGTGTTTTAGAAAACAAACAGAGAAAAAACCTAAAACCAAAATAAAAAGAGCCCAAACTAAAAAAATACAGATGAGCATAAAAAGCTTTGCCTTTGCCTTTGCCTTTGCCTTTACCGTTGCCGTTGCCTTTTGGGAGAGGGGATTATGTGCTTTGTTGTGGAGCCTTTGAGAATTAATTTGAGCATATATTTTATGACACTCAACTTTAATATTTGTGGACGTTTTCTTCATTTGTCTGACTGTCTGTTCTGTTCTGTTTTGTTTTGTTCTCATTGCAGAATGCTGGCCATGGACTATGCAGGACTCGTTGGCTGTGCGGCGCTCGCTTTTGTTCTATACTTAAACACATTAAACGCCGGATTTGTCTACGATGACAGGTGAGAGAAATTTAACCGAATTAAAAATTCCATATGTCAGCAAGTTGACGAAGGTAAATGGGACTCGAGAGCTGGGACAAGCGTCTCTGGGTCTCTGGCTGCTCCCAGCTCGAGGCGACATTTTGTCGACGGCTACGCGCCCGAATGACTGTGTGGCTAAGTGGGTGGGCGGGTGTTGGTTCGATGTTGGCGAGAACTTTTTATGATTAATTGGGCCGCCAAGTGTCGCGCATTGCGTTTTGATAAAAATCACTATAATAAATTTTACGGGTTGCCTAATTGTAAAACTGGCAACGAACTGCCAGCTTATCGCTTTATATATATATATATATATATATATATATATATATATATATATATATATATATATATATATATATATATATATATATATAGAGAGAGAGAGAGAGAGAGAGAGAGTATATATTATTTGGTCTATTGTCAAAATCAGACGCTGGCTGCTGGCTAGCAAATTAAAAAACAAAAACTGTTGATTTATGTTGTCCTTTTGCTGGGCAGCCACTGTACAAAATTGGTCTGAACTTGTTCTTCTTAGGCTCATTCAGAGCTCACCTAGCATTGAAATGCTGCTACTGCTGCTGCTCCATAGCCCCCCAAATTCTGAACCTGAACGCAAACGAAATTACCCATAAATATCAAAAGTCATGTACAATGGACAGGAATTTCCCCCGAGGAGCAGCACTTGGAGCAACAGCAGCAGCATCAGCAACAGTCAGGCGGCAGCCACAGCTCGGACAGCCGGACAGGAAGAGTGCTCTCCACTACCTATTCCTTACCCCATGCCCATTCCCCCATTCCGAATCCTATTCCCATTTCCATTCCTCATTCCCCATTCCCATTGCCATAGCCGAAGTCAACCGCTGCGTTTCTGGACGCCAAGTGACGCCACAACTACAAAAACGAGCAAACAATTGTACTTGGTGTACACTCAGTTTTTGGACTGGGATAGGCTAAGGCATAGTGGGCGGTGTGGTTCTATGAGGTGGAGGCAGAAGCAGCATAAATGGGAAGTTATGCACAAAGTGCTCAGCCAAAAGCTTCAGTTGTAGCTCGTTATTTTGTGCAGTTGCTCCTGTTTGGATACCCTGTAAGCTGGCAGTTAAGGGTATGATGGGTTATAGATATTGAGTATAGCAAATAAAAATAATTAATAATATTTCTATTCAGAAATTCTGTAAAGGCAAATCATAGTTGAAGTCAGTCAAAGGAATTTTATTATTTTTATAAAAATATTAAAATGAAAATATATAATTCATAAAAAATGTAGGAATCTATATTCAATTAGAAATTTATATTTATTGATAAAAAAATTATATATATCATAAATTTATATTTCAAAGTTACCCCAATTTCTTTACACAATATCTTCTAGTTCATGCCCAAGTTGCCGTCGTCGTTTGTTGCTTCTTTTTTTCTGGTTTTTGGCAGAAAACAAGCACAAAACTTACAGACACACTCAAATAATAAACGCAACTTATGTAACTCAGTGCCACCTTAGTCCGCTCCGTCCCCTCCCTCGTCTCTCTTCTGCTAGCCTAGTTGAACAAGGCTTCCCTGTTGGGGACAAAAAGTTCTTGGCGAGTTGATGTTTTGTTGGTCAGAACAGCGGATGCTACTGTGGTCAGTTTCACGCAGCTGCCAACACCAACACCAGCATTGCCTACCTATGCAGCTTCAGCTATTGTTGGTTTTGTTGTTGTTGTTGTTGTTGCTGTTGTGGTCGCACACACACACACACACACACACACACATACACATACGCATACGCACACGCACACAACATGGCCACAGTTGCCACATGAGCACAAGTTATTATTGTCAAGCCAAGCCAAACAAAACATGATTTATTAAATGGCAGCATTCCCTTCAATTTGTTTCCTATCAACTGGAAAAAGAGCAATGGCCAATGCTTACACTGGCATAGAGTGTGGGTTGGAGCTCGTGGGCGTTTCGGGGGTGTGGCATAGCGATCCATAAACATTTTTCACGTGTGCTGTGAATTGTTTCATGTTTCGTTTCGTTCGTCGTTTTACCATTTTGTTTATACACACACACACACACACACACTCACACCCACACACAGGACATATAGACATACATAGCTCTGGGTATGGGCATAATGTATGTATTCTGTTGTACAATAGTTGCAGAGATATGAGTTTTTAAAAAGTTTCGCATGATATATTTCGGATACAAATCACAAAATAAAACGAGTTATGTTCGAAGTTACGACCCACACACATTGCCTGATAATAAATGCATAATATTAAGTGTTTTTTGTGCAGCAATTGAAGTAATGATCTTTATGTAATACTAATGAGATAAGTTTAGGCAGGTGCGGGTAGACACATATGAGGGCCAAGCGTGATAGATGGCTTGTTTCGGCCTCAAAGGACCAAGGAGGAGCAACTACTGTGCATAATAGAATTCAAGTGCAGACTTATTTTATTCACTTATAGTCTCAGTATTATGTACCTAACATGAGAGTCTTTAAACTACTTCCAGTCATTTGCAGGCTCATATTTGTCATGCACTTGAGCACATCTTTGCACTTTTGTCCCTATTTACCATATTAGGCCCTTCTCGAGGCTCCTTTCACATCGGCTGCGAGGTTTTGCTCGTATGACATGTTTATTACTTGGATTCATGTTTTTGATAAAATTTTAAATCATTTTATATCATATCGAATAATAATTATACTCTGATTCTACAATGAATATTAGGATATTGCAGAGACATGAAGAAGGCAGTAGAAGCCTTGCCCAAGCCCATTAAGTATATTTATGGTACATTAGGACAAAGAGCTGAATCGATTTTGGCATATATATCTATCCTTTAAATGTAATATTTAACGACTCTAAAATTTCTTTTCTCCCATTTTATATCACTTACTTAATATTCAAAACAATTCATACTACAGCTTGGTTTTTAAAGCATAATTTAACTACCATATAACTTAGAGACGACAAATTTGAAATGTAAAACTCTCATAATAATCAAACTGATATTAAGTTATCCGCAATTTCAAATACTTCTGATCTTCAGCCTTTACTTTAAATTGCTTAAATATCATAGTTTTGTGTTGGTATTTTCATAAATATCTTAAACCTAGAGCTAAAGCTCTTCAATAACTTCTTTTGCTCTTTACAACAGCTTAATACTTCACTTCCTTACACGTGCACAAACTTATTATTTTCATTTGAATTATAAATTTTTCTTTTACAAAACAACATCCAAAGCCGGCTTAATTCTGATGCCATAGCAAGTTATGCTTAAAATATTAGGTGGCCCAACAGGTATCGTTTATCATTTTGCCACAGAAGAAGTTCTCACTTGATTTTAAAGAGCTTGCCTTGGCAGATTTTGAAACGCTTTGCCTACGGTCAAACGTTTCACACCTCACAACTTGATATATTTGCCTTTCGAAAAAAAAAAACAATGGAAAAAAAGATAGAAAAAAACAACAACAACAACAACAACAGCGCAGCTACAAAATGTTGCCAAAGAGCCAATCTGCAGTCTTACGATAATTTATGTGCCGTATTAAAAGGACAGCGACAACAGACGCCCGGCAGCAACAACAACAATCGAGTATGAAACACAACGTTACGTATACGTAATTTTTTGATGGCCATACGCCCGTTAGGCTCCAAGCGCACTTCGACAGCGATAGAGTGGGCACGGCTGGCAGCGACGGCATTTTGTGCTCGTTTCCTATTCTTTCTTTCTCTTTTTTATAGAAAATCGAAAATTTTCACTTTACATAAGCAGCAGTAGCGGCAGCAGCAGCTCCACAAAACATACAAGTGTTTGCGGGTAGCCATAACGCCGGCGTGTCAGGTGAGGGGCGGCCAACGAAGGTAGAAATAGAGTGTGGGGCGATAGGATGTATGCTGGATTGCTGGCATGCAGACAGAGAGGCTATGCCTCAGTGTGGTACTTTCGCATTGGGTGTCCTCGCTGCTGATGCTATGATATATTGTCTTCGACAAAAGCCAACCACAGTCCTGTGAGTGCGTGCATGTGTGTGTGTGAGTGTGAGTGTGAGTGCGAGTATGTGTAGGTGAGTCTTTTGCCAAAGTACAGTGGAGCGATTGTAGCAATTGGCTTAACAAAATATAATATATAAATAAGGTAGATGCAAAACTTTATTAAATTGACAGAAGATTGAAGAGAAGAATTTTTGAATATATATATATATAAATTATTATTTTTAAATATATATAATTAAATAAAGTTATATATCTATAAGATATATTTAAAACGAATTTATACATTCCATACACTAGTCACACCCTCTCTACTCGACTCCACTGTATCAGCCTTGCTGCCATGTGCCTCTGGCTACGGCTCGTGCCATGGCAAAGCAGCTCCTGTCTCCTGGCTACACTGCTCGTCGCCTGCCTGGCTCTCGAGTGCGAGTGAAAAGCGAACGATAACGGCAGCTACTACATGCCACACTTGTAAGCTGCTTGAATCTTGGCATTTTTGTTGCCGCTGCTGCTGCTGCTGCTGCTGTTGCTGTTGCTGCTGACAAAGTGCCCCACCAATGCTGCCTGCGTTGCTGTTGGTGTTGATGTTTTCGTTGTTGTGCCCCCGCCACTGCCACTGTTGCTGCTGCTGCCACCTGCTCAGCGAGAGTATTGCTATTCATTCACTAGTTACGATGATAAAGCACAAAAAAGGCACTGCGGATATTCTGCTGATGAGACGATAATGTTGACGCTGACGTTGGGCGACAAGTTTCGGCGTCGCCAAGGCAAGTCACGCAGTCACCAACTGCTCACACCCCCCTCCCTTTGAGTGGGCAAAAATTAAGCCGAAAGGCAACACAGAGCTTGCTTGGCATACAATGCCCTTGTTGCTGTTCGAAGGTATGCAGCCCGAAATGCTTTTCAATATTTGCCATCGTTTGGCTCCTGCTGCTTGAGATCCTTGCAAATGAGGCGTAGCTAAATTTTTGTTGTGCGTTGCCATAGTGAAAGCAGCACAAATGCAAAAATTGAAACTGCAGCCGAAGCACACACACACAGAAACTCCATACCCCAGTTCAGTTTTTCTTGAGCTTTGTGTGCTTCCGATAAGAATTTGTTTGCTTTTTCTCTCTCTCCCTCTCTCTCTCTCTCTCCCTCTCTCTCTCTCTCTATCGACAACATTTTTGTGGCTGCTTTGCGCAGAAGAAAATGCCAATTGAAATTGAAGTATAGATGAGTGTTCCAAAGCAATGACTGCTGCTGGTGGTGGTGCTACTGGTGGTGGTTCTGCTGCTGCTGCTGTCCCACCAATAACTTATGCACGTCTCGCCAGCGAATTTGCAAACCCAATTTGTGGCATATGCCATACACCCGCCTCACACTCCAGCGTCCGCCTTCATGCCACCATTCATGCATATGAAGTGTTGCATGCAACACACACACACTCACACACACACACACACACACACACACACACACTCACACACACCCACACACAGACAATAAAGAATTGAGAACCATTCACAATATGTGTATATATAGTATTTCCGGGCAGCTGCTAAATAAAATATTCGTATTAAAATTGAAAAATGCATTTTCATCTTTCATTTCTTTCTTTTTTTTCGCTTCTCTCCTGAATTGCTTTAGAAATTACGAAAATATTTGGGTTTTTGCATATGAAGTGCTTTTATTATTTTTACCTATCCATTATTTATTTATGTTTCGTATATGGTTTGAAAACAGATTCATCCCTTCTATAGCCTCCGGCTGGGCAAAAAAATAGAGCAAAACGCTTGTGTTAACTTTTGAGCTTGAATGCCAGAAACCTAAAACTACGGCCCGCGGGCCAGTTAAGACCAAAGTAAACACAAATTACTTTCGGGCGAGCGTGGGTGTCTGTCCATGTCAGTTATCTATAAATGAATAGCAGAGTTTAAAGCTTTAAAACAAAACTTTTGGGCGCATTACAAAAAAAAGGGAATTTCCATTTTATAAATTCGGTTTATTTTTCCATACTTTAAAGTTTATGTTAGTTACTTAACTAAAAATTTATTGATTATGTGTTCAGTTGGATTATATATGTAAAATATATATAAAAAAAGAAAAATCAAGCAGTGCCTACAACAACTGCAGGACAACTTGCTGGCTCTAGTAGAAAGTTTAATTTTTCAAATAATAAAATGCACAGTCAAAAAGGCTTTAAGTTAGTTTTGAACTTAATTGCTTTCAATTGGGCATACAAATTGGTTTAATATTAAATAAGCTCTATGGTTAGTAGCTAATCAAACCGAACTATATCATTCAACTAAATTTATTTAAAAAAAGTCGCGCTTGGCTTTAAGTATAAGAACTTATAAGGTAAAGAAATAAATCAAAGTAAAGAAATAAAAGTAGTAAATAATTAAACATCTTTACTTATCTACAAAACTAAGCTGAAGTATGTGGTAGCTGCTTTGTTCGCCATGCCCAAGCAAGAGTGATAATATTTCCGTGAATTATATTTCATCAGTCGTTTAGGTTAGAAATAACATTAATTTTTTAAAATATTCAATAGGAATTGCCATTTGATTGTAATTTATTTTATGTATGCAAATTTGGGTTTTTTCATAAATTTTAATAGTATAATATAATATTGTTCCTTATTATGTTAGGTCTTAAGGTTCATTCACGGTCCGTTAATGTCTCCTGTAATGTTAAATTTAATGCTCTGAGTTCAGCGATTCTCTAGACATCAAACAGAGCTTCAGAGAACCTATTAATATGAGCTATTTAACTTATGAAAATCTATTCTTATTTTATCAATAAATTTCTTAAACAAAAATAAAGAACAAAACAAATTTTCATATTATTCAACTTCTCTTAAATACCTGTTACACTTTTCCATTATTATCGAATATATTTGTTTGGCTTGTGCCATTTAAGCTCAGTGAAGCGTTGACTCTGTGAGGGAAAGTTAATTAATAGCATTTGCTGGATAACGTTGAAAACTAATTATGCATAAAATAGCTAAGGTATTATTGCAAACCTACTATAAATTTCAAACTGTGCAACAATAACAACAAAACAACATCGAGAACAACGACAGCAAAGGGCCTAGGCCTTGGCTGGAGCGACGGTGGCACTGGGACAGGCTGGGCAGACTGGAAATCGATTAGAACAACAAGCAAAGCTACAACGGTGAGGCAATTACCAAAGAGCCGTTGACTTTGCCAGTGACAATAGAGTGTGTCGATGAGTGTGTATGTGTGTGTATGTGTGTATGTATAGAGTAGAACAACAACAACAACAATAACACTGAGCACGACACCAAGTGCGCCAACAAATCGGCAATTAATCAAGGCACGAAAAGGAGGCAGAAGAAGGCAGCGAGTGGTGTCCTGTCGCTCGGCACTTTAACAATATTTATGCCGGGCACAAAAACAAAAGGACAATAAAAATAAGCAGAGGCACAGCCTTTGCTGGCTTGACTAGCTCAAGTTGCATGTGGCAGGAAAGCCGATCCGAGCTAACTCCAGTTCAGTCCGAGTCGAGTGGGAGCATAGAGACAGAAGAAGAGAGAGAGAGAGAGAGATAGAGAGAGAGAGTGTGTGAGAGAGAGAGAGAGAGAGTTAAGTTTGGCCGCAGGGTTTCGTGCTTTGGGGCTGACTGGGCAATTAATCATTTTAATTAATAGGACAGGTGTGCCACAGGTTGTTGTCGGCTCAGGTAATGCGAGCATGCTACATACTATCTCATTCACTCCAGCTCGCCATCTCTATCTGTATTTGCAGGCGCGCCATCTTGGGGAATGCGGATGTAACTGGATCCGGGCCGCTGGCTCAGCTGCTGCAGAATGATTACTGGGGCACACCGCTGACGGACAGCGGCTCCCATGGCTCCTGGCGTCCGTTATGCGTGCTGGGCTTTCGTCTCAATTTCGTGTTGGGCGGCGGAGCTGCCTGGCCCTTCCATCTGATCAACCTGCTGCTGCATGGCCTGGCCACCGTCTTGGTGGTGCACGTGGCACGCACCCTGTTGCCCACACGTGCGGGCGTCTGGGCCACCGGCTCACTCTTTGCCGCCCATCCCATTCATACGGAGGCCGTGGCCGGTGTTGTGGGTCGCGCGGACTTAAGTGCCACAGTTTGCTGCCTGTTCGCCTACCTGGTCTATCGCCGGCACATGCTGCACAGGGATTGGCACTCGCTGGCGCTCACACTGTTGCTGGCCTTAGCGGCGCTGCTCTGCAAGGAGACGGCCATAACGATGCTGCTGCTATGCGGAATATGCGACGTGCTGTGCGGTCTGGGCGTGAAACATGCCGGAGACGACAAGGTGAGTGTGACAGCCCCTCCCTTAGCACAAAACAGAAGTGTGAACTAACGCACTTGGGTAATACTTTACTGATAAAACTAAAAACTATTTGGGAATTAAAAAGTGAAGCGTGAATAGGAAGCATGGAGCAAGGGTCATTTTCATAGTTAGCCAGATAATTTCTGTTCATTTCTTGAGTTTAATTAATTACTAATTACTTTTACTTAAATTACAATTCCAGCATCGTCTACGCTCGCTCTCTATACTGAGCGTCGCGCTGCTCTGCGCTGTCTACTGTCGCCTCAGCATTGTTCCACGCCCCTCGACTGCATTCTCCGCCGCCGACAATCCAACGGCCCACGAGTCCAGCTGGTGGACACGCACACTCAGCTACCTGTACCTGCCTGTTGCTAACTTTCAGCTGCTACTGTGGCCTCAACACCTGAGCTTCGACTGGGGCATGGAGGCCATACCACGCATCAGAACGCTATGGGATGTGCGTAATGTGCTCAGCATAGCATTTTATGGCATCTCGTTGGCCGTGACCTGCAAGGGCATTCGCTGGCGCTGCACTGCTAGCAGCTCTATGGATTACGCAGCTGTGGCTAGCATTTCGCTGCCGCTGCTGCAGCGTCTAGGCGGCAACAGCTGCCAGGCATGGCATGGACTCGTCTGCGCCTGCCATCATCAGCTGAAGCAGCAGCAGCAGCAAGGATCATCACTGCATCACAAAGCTTCAGTCAGCTGGTCTTCCTGCTCTGCCATCACTTCCACCTCAGCTACAGCTACATCCGCATCGGAGTCTGTGTTAGTCATTTGCATAGCCTTTCTGGTGCTACCCTTTCTGCCCGCTTGCAATTTATTCTTCCACGTGGGTTTCGTGCTGGCCGAGCGTTTACTCTATCTGCCCAGTGTTGGGTATTGTCTGATGCTGGGCCTAGGCTTTGGCCGGCTCTGGCAGCGACTGCATAGCTCTGTCCACAGGCTGTTGCTGCTCGGCTGTCTTGGCCTGCTGCTGGGCACCTTTTGTCTGCGCACGATTCAACGCAATCGCGACTGGCAGAACGAGGAGCAACTGTTCCGCAGCGCTGTTGCCATCAATCCACCTAAAGGTAAGTGTGCAAGAAGTGAGAAAAGTTTTTATCGAAGTACATTTTGTGTAACCAATGAAAGTTATGTGTTAGTTTCAGAGCTTAAGGGTAAATAGAAAATTTAGTTCGATCATAAAAGCTAATCTAAACTCATTTGATTGATTCAAGCAAAATAATACTTGACCTAAGTTAGTTTTTATTATATTATATATTATTATATCTTGATTTCAAAACTTCTAAAGCAGATCTAAAATTTTTAGAATTCTTTTATTCGGTCATTCAAATACCTGGAATACCTGTAAAAGCTTTCAAATTGATTAAACTATATTTTATATAATTTTTTCCTTTAAATTTATTCCACTTCCAACTTTCTTCATAACAATCTTTACAGCTCTGGGAAATCTGGGCAGTGTCTTGAGCAGCCAGGGACGCTATGAGGAGGCCAAACTGGCGCTGCAATCGGCCCTGGCATACCGACCAACTATGGCAGATGCGCACTTTAATCTGTAAGTAAACGAAGCTTAGCACGTCCAAGTCATCAGCTCGATGCAAATTGAAGCAAAATTCGCGCCTGCATTGCAATTTTGCCAGTTGAGCGTTTTTCTGCGGCTGGCAAAACATGCAACCTGAATGCTCAAAATGGATGTCAGTTTTTGCTCGCAGCCTTTTTGAGAATTCAAAAGCTCAAAGTGAATGGCTGGCGCGACCTTGGCGCAGTTAAGGGGCAATAGGAAGCTGCTGTGGGGTAAAGAGAAAATGGCTTGGTCGCGCTGCGGTCGGTGGCACGCCTTTAATGCCAAATGGCAGCTGCTTCTGTCCTGTTTGCCACTTGGCAAAAACGTTTGGACAACATCTGAGAAGTTGAGACGAAAAAAAACGCTGGCCCCGACCGCTGCGCGCATACAAATCAACTGGGCCAAAGGGTAGGTGAGAGACAGAGAGAGAGAGAGAGAGAGAGAGAGAGAGTGTGTGTCGAGGAGCAATAGCACAGGAAACGCTATGGATGCAGGACGGACACGGGCACATGTTCAGCATCTTTTGGATGGCAATTTGCATGCACTCGACAACCATCAACAGCAAACAGTTGCCTGCTGGGCACTTGTACCTCTATATTTTGCTGATTTTTTTTTTTGCGCAACTTCCCTTTTGCTTTACATTCACCCACACCAGACCATGCCACTCCACACGCCCAACCTCTAAGCTTTGGTAGTACAGGCTTTGAACGAGTATTGCGCTGTAATCCCCTGCAGAAACGAGTGTGTGCCATTAATTAGGTCATACTGAATGCACAGCAGCCGCGGGGAATATGCATCCTATGATATCTAATCTCAGTTGCCTAACAACTGCTAAAACATTAAAGCTCGGGGAATAGCAGCTATCACGATTTAAAAAAAAAAAATAGAAGAATAAATATGTCATGGCTATGAAAATGTAGGGATTACTTACATATATGGCAAGAGCAACAAAAGTGAGTCAAGATATGTTTGAGGAATTTCTGGCATGTGAAGTTGTATGCAAACTAGCTAGATTTTTCAAATTTAATATAGGATATAATTCAAAGCTGTCAGCATTCATTTTTACTATCAGCTGTAGGAGACCTGATCATTCAGAAATATATATGTAAAAACTAAGTTCTTTCATTTTATCTGTTTGATGTATTCAAATTGAACTCTGATAAACCTTTGCAAAGGTAATGTCTAGTATACTGAGGCAAAACATTTGAGACGCGAATGCTAGACCAGCTTATATAGAGGCACAATTTACAAACGTATTCCATTAAAAAATATAAATAATACAAAAATGATTATAGATTATTTTTTACTATAAATATATATAAAAAATACATTTGTTACATATTGGAGCAATCCAAAACAGAAGCTAGTTTATGGTTGTAAAAAGAAATTGTTTATTTTCAATAGAATTGAAACTGTGTGCACTGAGTGCCACTTTCCAGTGAATTAGGTGACAGCCGGAATGCGGCTTAGAGCAATAGTGGGGAATAGCTGGACACGTTGCAAGCTCTATTGGCATTTACTGTGTAGTGTGTTGCAGTTGATGCAATAATGCAGAGAGAGAAACTACAAGTTAAACTGCTGATGCATTGCGTCGCCAGCCGCTGGACACTCAGTGGTTGCCACTGCTGCTGCTGCTGTTGCTCGTGCTGCTGCTGCTGCTACTGCTGCTTTGGCTTTTAAGGCCAATGACACTTGCACTTACCCAACCGCTTCCCTGACCCGAACCGCACCGCACGGGCACATGGCAGCAGTCAGCAGTGCGAAATGTACTCTCAACTCTGGCTGCAGCGACCGCCCGCCAAGCTGAGCTGCCTTTCAGCTCCCAATGGGATCCGTGGCAGGGCAAACATGCGCCAACATGCCAACGCATTAACCGAACCCTCAGCCCATCACCGACTCTCCTCCGGCCCAGCTACTGTTTGGCATATGAGTGCGAGTGTCCTTTTGAATATGCAGCCACGTCATTTTCAGTCCTTCACCCCGGCACAGTCAGGCAACCAATGCTCATACGCCCCGTTGTCATTGTCATGATTCTTGTTGTCGTTGCTGCTGCTGTTGTTGTCGCCCCTCTTATTGTTGATTATTGTGTTTGACATAATAGGCTTTACGCTCCAAAAAAAAAAAAAAAAAAAGAAAAAAGTAAAATGAAAGGAGACTAAAAGAAGCAGCAGAGGAAGGCCAGAAATCCTTTCGCTTTGCTTCTTTGGCAAATTGTAGGAAAATCCCTTTTCGCTCGCTTGCCAACTTTTATCCAACTTTTCCCCACCACCCAAAGGCTCTCGCGCAGAAATGCAAACTGAACTGGCGACAGCTGTGCGCCCAATACAAATAATTGCACACGACTCCCGGTTGGGCGCCCCAGTCTCGGAACCGCAGCAGCTGCTCCCAACTGCTGGGACCAACTAACTACCTTGCCTTCTATGCGCGACGGTCTGTAATCATGCGAGTCTAGTACATAATGCCCCACTGCCCGCCTGTTGCTAAATTGCCATCATTTAGGACCCGAGCGTAAAAGCGCAGAGACAGGCGAACCAAATAAGAAACTAGAAACTTAACTTTGATTCGACGACGATGCGTAACTGCACTGAGCGAAAAAATTAAGAAAAGTATTTTAAAAATACAGAAGAAATATTATTAAGAATAAGAGGCCAAATTAAGGTAAATTATAGTAAGAAAAAATCAATCAATTATTTGAAAACTTAAAGAGAGCAGATGGAAAATGTTATTGGGTTGATTGTCACATAGAATTACCTGTATTTATAACTCAAATCGAAAGAATTATTTAACAATTTCTCAATATAGATTCAACTTCAGAATTCATATTTATTCATATTCAAATTAAAATAACTTTTATCTATTTCTATGGTCCCCCAGGGCGTGTATTTCTGTCTGTCCTCTGCTTCAAAAGTCACTTCCGACTGTCCCTATCCTCGATAACTTTATATGTTGACAATGAAGAAGATAAAGGCGTCTACATTGTAGATAGATAAACCCGAATAAGGTGGCTATTTTCACTCTATTTGTACTTGAACACTTATCCTAAGAGTCAACCCGATTCATATGCCAATTCAATAAAAAGGCAAAATGCAGCAAAAGCTTAAATTATTTTAATATGACCTGGATAAAATATAGCGCGTCAGTTTATATATATATTTTAGCCTTAAAATAGTGTCACTATAACAGTAGCACAGTAGCCCAAAGCAAGCAGTTGAAAAGGGTCTTGCTACATACATCGATAGAGCTATATAGAAATAATCATAATACACACACAAAAGCAAACCATAATTCAGTGTAGCAATACTTTTCAATCAGTTGACAGACGGAAAGAAAAAATGTAAATAAAGTCAACGACATGAAGGCATGAACGCGAACTTCATAACTGCTAAGGCTTCAAGTTATTAACTTGGCTCAAAGCGATACCCGATCCATTGCTGTTGCTGCGCTCAGCTCTGTTTGCCCGGCTGTCATAGCACTATCCAACAGTCGGCAAGTCCAACTACGGCCAAAGCACAGAATTCATTTTAACGACGGTGAAAGTTTAAGACGATTTTCTCTGGCATTTTACTCGTCTGTGCCTTTTACTCAATGTTGGCCGTTGGCTTTTGCAGCTTATCGAAAAGTTGCCTGATTGAATTTTTAACACCCGCCGCCCACTTGCATTATGCAGAAGGCGGTTGGGTGGTCTAGCTGCTGCTGCTGCTGCTGCTGCTGCTGCTACTGCTGCTGCTGTTGCTGCTAATCTCAAAGTCAAGTTGGGTCACATTTCCATAAACACTTTATATGAACGTTGCTGCTTAAAGCTGCCAAGTAATAAAAAGCAAGCGCCTCGGAATGTCAAATTTCCGGCGTCTAATCGAAAATCAATGTCAATAGCAAAGCTTCCCCACCAGCCGCCACACCTCTGGCCTCCACTAATCCCACCTGCAACGTGGATAAGCAGCTGTTTGTACATTATTTACTCGTAAAGACATCAATAGTAGCACAAACCTCCCCTTACTTGCAAACTGCGGCTGCGAAAATTTCAGTTGCTGCTGTTGCTGCTGCTGCTGCTGCTGCTTCTGTTGCCTTTTGCCACGTGTCCATGAGGCGCACGTCGCGTCTGCGGGTCTTCAGCCCCTGGCAACCCCCTCTTCACTCCCGCCCGAATGCCAGTCAACTGTCATGGATTTATTGTGCTGGATGCTGCTGTGATTTTTAGCTGTAGCATGCCACATCAAAGCTAGACGGCGGCCCAGAGACTCAAAAAGGGAGCCGAGATGAGGGGAGGCACTACAAGTAACAGGCAACCAAACACCAAAACCGAAAAATCACTGAGCTGTATAATTCGATTTCTGTTTTTCACTCGTTTTTTTTTTGCACCACCTCCCCAACCCTAACTTCTACCAGTAGCTGTTGTTTGCTTACCTGCCACAAAGAGTGAATGAGAGAGATAGCGAGCGAGTGTGAGACAGAGAGAGAGCGCAAATGGTATAAAACAACATTTTGGGTTTTCTATATTGTGAAATAGTATAGAATAGAATAGTCGCACTCAATATTCAGTTGAGCAAATCCATCCGTTGTTCGCCTGCAATTCGCATGCATTCACTTGGCTCGTTTCGCATTGCTTCCCACTTGTCTGCCCATTGGCATTCCGGGCTTTAACTGAACGGAGGGGCGTGCGGGGCTCGGATCTGAAATTTGTGGGCAACGGGAGACTTTACATGGAATCTCAATGGGTTGTTGCTCTACGATAAACAAAATTTAAGCAAATGGAAAAAAAATGCAATTGTAGCTAGTGTAAGGCGAGGGAAGCTTAAAAAGTTTAACTAGAATATTATGAAATAGAGGAAAATAATATGTCACAAATGTTTCGTAAGATTCTGACTTAATAAAGCTTTTTATAATCAAATTTAATTAAATTTTTATAAAATAATTTTTAGTTTTCTTTTTTTTTTTGTTTTTCTTTAGTTAATATTTTCCAATATTTTTTAAGTTTTTTTTTTTTTGTATTTCTTTATATAATATTTTAATTAAATTTGTATATTTATATATAAATATTCACAACTCAATTACCCTGCCATAATACAAAAATTTATCTATGAACAAAACAAACTTTAAAATTTTTAGAGGAGAAATGAATGTCAAATAATTTAGTATCCAGCCCCAATTATCAGGCACTTAAATGAGAGTAGTTGTTGAATATATAATACCTTATTTCCATAAAACCATCGAAAAAAAAAACAATTTTAATTGAAAACAAAAACTATTGATTGTTTTTAGCATAATATTTCTAAAAGCAAAATTTTAAATTTCTGAATTTGCCCTCTTGTTGATTTTATGCACTTCTTGTCGCAACTCAACACAAATTTTAGAACGCGTCGTTTGTTTGAATAACTTACTGTTGTTGTTGTTGTTGTTGTTATTGTTATTGTTCTTGTTGTTGTTATTGCAGTGTCATTGTTGTTGTTTTTTCTTTTTTTGTGCGGGCGATGCTGTTGTGCAATCTGTGCATGAGTTTATTTTGTACTGTTTTGTTACGTTCGAGCTGCAAATAAAATGCATCCTTTATTTAAAAGCACTTATTCATGCATATACGAACTTTTTGTTTATATTAAAAGCCCAGACAAGTTGTCTATGCATAACCATATCCTCGATTTCATATTTGTTTACCCAAGGCGCACTAGAGACTGAGCCCCGACTCTGTGCGCTCAGCTCTGTTAATTAAATGAAGCCAACGTCTGAATGGTTAGCCAGAAAAACTAAGTATACGCCCAGTGAAAAATACTTGAAGGTCAACATTCTGAAGTATTTGAGTGAGTGCTGCAATTAGAGCTGGCGAAGCACCAGAGAAACCGCAGCAAAACACAGCGAAAGTTAATTTAGCCCGGCACACTATTAGACCTCGGCTCGGATCCAATCTCGGCGCCTGCATAACTAGCTCCGTCTTCATTATTTTTCTCTGCTTTTTTCACTTTAGCATTTCTAACAAGTTTTGCGTTATGGTTTCCTTATGTAAAAATAGAAGACAAAAAGAAATAAAATAACACAAGTGCGCCAAGAACCAGATGAGCAGCTGTTGAAGAAATAACTCTGGGCCGTTCTCATGCGTATATTCGCTTGATTTTCCTTTGGCTATATTTAAAATATGTATATTTATTTAAATACATATGTTTTATGTTAAAGTTTTGTCAACCTACAATTTCACAAATTTCCGTTCTTTATCCACACTTCTTCACACTCCTTTTACAACAGAATTGCAACAATAAACCATTTTTCAGAACACACTCCACTCAGTCTGTAAAACTGCTGAAGTAATTTTTGTTGCATTCTTTCAGGGGCATTGTACATCAGCAGCAACAGAACTACAGCGCCGCTTTGCCCTGCTACCGTCGGGCCATACAGCTGCGTCCACAACTGGCGCTGGCTTATTTGAATCTGGCCACGACGCTGCTGGCCTGGGGCCGTGGCCGGCATGAGGAGGCCGCGGCAGTGCTGCTGGCGGGCGCACGGCTGCCAGGGCGTGGCGTGCGCGATCGCAGCGCCCATGAGGAAGCACGGCACAGTGCGTACCTGCAATTAAGTGCGCTGCATCGCTCGCAGGGCCGAAGCCAACTGGCCGTGGATGTGCTCAACGAGGCGCTGGCCACGTTGCCCTTGGAGCGGCGGCAACAACGCGCCACGCTTCACCAACGGCTGGCGGCGTTGCACGTGGAGCTGGAGCAGTGGCACGAAGCGGAGGCGCAACAGCAATTGGCACTGCAGCTGCAGCCAGGCGAGGGCATTGCATATGTGTCTTACGGCCAAGCGCTGGCCAGAAATGTAAGTGAGAAGACTTGTATGCTTACTATTGCCTTTAACCACTTACTTTCTCTCGCTGTCTCGCTGCAGTGCAGTCGCTATGCGGAAGCAGAACTGTGGTTCAAGCGCGCCGTGGAGTTGTCACCCCTAGAGCCTAGCACGCATCATCATTACGGTAAGTGGAAGAACATGTCGTGGTGGCGTCTGATCTCTGCTAACTAACTGCCTACCCATACAGCTGACTTCCTGGAGCAACAGCAGCGCACGCAGGAGGCGCTGGCTTATCGCCTGCGCGCTGCTGCTCTGGCACCCCATAACTATGCCCTGCAGTCAGCCGTTGCCGATGCACTGCGTCTGCTTAATCGCCTCGCCGAGGCGGAGCTGTGGTATCGCCAGGCAGCTGCACTGCAACCGCAGGCGGCGCACGCACACGCCAATCTGGGCGCCATTCTGCAAATGCGTGGCCAGCGGCAACAGGCGGTCGACTGTTATCGACGAGCGCTGCAACTGCAGCCAGGGCATGCCACGAGTCGCGCTAACCTGGCCAAAATGAATGTCAACATCGATGCGAGCACGTAGCAGCGGCTCAAACAATTTGTTCAATAAAACTTCACTTCATTGCCAATCAAAAAGGAATTAACAAAGGTGTAAGGGAAACATATAGATAGATATTCTTATAAAAATTAACTAATTGTGAATGTTATCGATTGTAAGAAAAGTTTTCAATTAAAAGAAAAATCATATATTTTAGAATAATTGTTTAAGTGTGGAAATCGAAATGCATTTAAATCGAGGTGAGTGTGAAGGTAGCCTTAGCCTATTAATAGTTATGGCATAATTATATTATTAATTTAAATCATAGGTCTATCAATATCAGAAAATCTTAAGAATAAAATGTCTTTAAAGTTCCCCAACAATTGGCAACTGGTTAAAGCTGGCGAAGCAGCAAAGTAAATGGTTTTATGCAAAGCTGCTTTCATAACAGTTATCGGATTGTGTACGCCTTTTAGCAGGGCTGAGCTATTCCATCAGATAATTTATTAATTACATTTATGCCAGCTACAAACTTAAGCATGGTAATAGCCAAACCAGCCCATTTCAAAAGGGGAATAGTTAAGCGTATTGCCATGCCCCCAATTTGATGAGAAAATGTCAATCTGTTGCTGGGTCATTCAGCCATTCGTTAAGCAAATTCAAACACACAGAGATGAAGACAGAGAGAGATAGGTAAAGAGAGAGAAAGAGAGAGCGAGAGAGAGAGAGAGCGGAAACCCGCACAACAAATTACGAATATATATCCCATATCAAGTTCTTAGCATTTCATCTCGAAAACCAGGTGACAACCAGAACGCAGACAAAAGCCATAGAAAACAGACAGACAGAGCAGCTGGCTCTAGACGCTGGGGACGTGATAATATCAAGTGGCATTGCCAAAAATACAAAGAACTGAACACGAAGAACCTTTTTGGCCTCCCCACAATAACCGCAATGGAAGAGGCAGCTGAGAGCTGGGAGCTGGTAGCTGGTAGCTGGGAATAGTGCTCACTAAGCATTAAAAATGATAATTAAATTTTCAACAATGAAACCGAGTTGAGAACAAGGACACGCGCGCCACTACTACATATCGTATAAAGCTCTTAATCATAAACATGCGCAGGCACTTTACCTTTTCCCCATACTCCAGCCACCTTCCCTTCAAACCCTATTCATATCAATGACATTGGGAACTCGGTTCGCACTACAGACTCGGCAGTTCCATAGTCTGCAGTAGCTGGCGGGCTGCTAAGCATATGCGCATATAAATTAACATAGACACCCGAGTATTTAATTAAAATTCCATCAGGCCATAGACAAACATACACACACAGACACACACACAGACACACAGACACACACACACAGACGTATGCAGGCAGCTAGAGACTGAGATAGGCACACATTTTAGCGCTAAGCCGTGCAGAGTTGGCCTCCAGGCAAAGCCACCAAAAACCACACGGCATACGGCGGGGCCAACGAAATCTGTGTGGAGCGCGCCTCAGGAAATGTGCAAACAAAGACTACCTTTTGCACCACACACACACCCTCCAGTCCTTACACAGACAGAGCTGCCACCTGGCTATGGGGCCATTGGGCAGATAAAGCTGGAGATGGCAATGGACGTGGACAGGTGGTAACAGAAGGCGCGGACAACAGCCGCTGGCAGCATCGATGCTGACTGATGAAGTGGCACTTCCCTGACAGTAGCCAGCCTGCAGGCACAGAAGACAATGATGATGAGGATGATGATGATGGTGATGACGATGATGATGGGGTTGACTATGATCGTGATAAGCATCGCATCGTAATTAAGTTGACGCAGCAGTTGAGAAGCCAATCCGATGTGAAATATGCAAAGGGTTGGTCTGAACGATGCTCCCTAATTAAATATGAATTTCAATGGTTGAAGTAGACTGGGATTTGCGGCGAAGCATGGGCACTTGGTTGTTAAGGATAAGCCTGTTGTTAGCTGCCAGATTGGTTGCGTATTTTGGCAAAAGCGAAGCTCTGAGGTCAATGCAAACAATTGGTGTGAGCTGAAATTAGAAATACCCTGTACTCGGAAACTATGTTGAGTACATGCAAACAGTGGGAATGGGCTATAAATTTAAAATACCCTGTGATTAGATAGTATGTTAGGGTAAGATTGAATGGATACTTTTCTGAAATGTGAAAATATGAGATGTTAGGATTAACATTGAAGTTCTTTAATTAAAGTTTTTGAGTTGAAGAGATAAGAAATTAGTAAATTTCTTTATTTCTTTATTAAAAATATAGAATAAAACAATAAAAAATAATGACAAAAATTTAGTATATTATCAATATTTGCATTTTATTTAAATTAAAGACTTTCAATACCCAGATATGCAATGGTTTTATGTGTCGCCTGATTAAAACAAATAAAAATATTCTTTCAAAATTAATTTAAAACCTTTTGCATATGTTACTTCTTGAACACTATTACATATATTGAATATTGGTAATTATTATGCCCAAATAGTTATTTCAGCTCACAAAAAAAAACGTAGCTACAGCTTCTGTTTAATACACTCTCTTTGTCAAGTTTTATTTTCTAGGATATTGTCTAAGCCCGGCCGCTCAATGAGCATTTAATGCGTCAAACTGTTTAAATTTCTATTGGCTTTTTTATTTCGTTTTAGTTTTGACTTTTGTTTTGGCCACAGATGTTGTATTTGTTTGCCTGTTCTTCAGATTGAGCAAAAAGCTGTAGCTTGGCTTTCAACTTTTTGACCATTTACACACACACACACACACACACACATAAGCTGATTCGTATATATAACACGCAAATGGTCATCCTGTGAAATCATTTATTTTCCACTTTAGCCAGCAGAAAACTCAGTCACAGACACACACACACATAGATAGATACACACAGGAATATAAAAAGAAAAGTTTTTAGTTAGCTTTTGATGAGGGTCAACTCAACGCTGGGCGCACTTTTCAAGTGCTATATGCCCCCCAAATTGTGTAACTCTCTGGAACAAAAAAAAAAACAACAAGAATAAGAGAAACTTGAAAAAAAGAGTAAAGTATGACAATAGTTGGGCTATTGTTTTTGACATGAGTTTCTATCAAAAACAAATTTGTTCTTCATTGTTGTATTACTTTGTGTTCTTCTATTTCATTTTTGTATTTTACTTACAAATCGAGTCAAACATGTGGCAAATGAAAGCCAGATAGCAATGGGTCACATTATCACACACACACGCACACACACACACACATGGCATCATTTTTTACCCGATTCGAAATGCAGTTGACAACTTCATATGCCATTTGCCCATGGCCACGTACTCGACATTACGACTGTAAAAACCATATATAACATTTATAAAAAATAAATGCACACATAAAAGTTGTGCAAAGCTGTCAATTTAATTAAAAATACAAATCGATAACAATTTGTGTGAGGCGCAATTGTAAAATAAAATATTCAAACTGCTTAAATGGTAGGAATAAGGTTTAAATAGTAAATTGCAAATACCTTGCGGATAATTTCAAAATACATTTTTTTTAATTACCCCGCAGTCACATTTTAAAATCAAGTCAAGGCAAATGGTAAATCCATTTCTATTTCTGTTTAATAGCTGTATTTTTAATTGGATCCGGTTTTTTATTCTACTCTAAAGCTATTAAGAATATTAAATCAGGATAAACGAATTTTGTTCAATTATATAAAGGATTGGGAACAACAGTTGACTCCATTAAGGCGTGTCCAATATATATAAGATTTAAGTTATAAGGCTTACATAACCTTATAATTAAATGGCAAATAATATTCCAAATTTCTAAATTTAAATGTTGTCCATAACAAAAACAACTGCTGACATATATTTATCGAAAATGGCATCAAGCTTACTTGGTTCCTGGCCAGTATATTGGCAACAACAGCGTGATATTGAGTTCAGGGTATCTCATAGTCTTGTACACCCGATTGGTTCACACTTACTTGTTTTACAATCAATTTTTAGAATTTATAGCATATAATGTAAGAAGTAAACTAATGTTGATTATATGATTTACTGTTTTTATATACTGGCAACTGGAGAGGCAAAATGAAATCTGTGGCTTTGTGGCCAGCCGCAGACAGACATGCAACAAAATGATTGTTGCAGCCCAAGAGTGGCGAACAAAAAATGATAAAGTATGAAAGCCCATAAAATCAATGCAACACGCACATGAGAGAAGGAGAGAGTGCGAGTGAGAGAGAGGGCCTGCAAGGAGAAATGTCACATACACACACACACGCACACACATAGAGAGAGACCGCCACCGCCACCGCCGGCGTCAGTCGCTGCTGTCAGCTGCAGCATTTGGAGCAAACGTCAGTGGCAGGCAGACGGCGTTGCACAAACCAAAACCATGCTGGCAGTTGGACCGCGGTTGCAATGTGCCACGCACACACACACACACACACACACACACACACACATGCTGGTGTGTCGCGTTTGCTGTCAATGCAGCGCATTGCACGAACGCCTTCAGCTAAACAGAGTTAGCGTTTGCCTCGTACTTAACTTGAAAACAATTAGTCACAAATTTAATTTCTGTTTCAATGGGCAAATGTTAGGCAGCAGACGTTGCATGCAACATGCCAAGCCCAGCCAAGCCACGCCAAGCCAAAACCAGCCAACTCTAAACTAACTAATTGCCGGCGAAAGTGAAGTTCGTTCTTTACGGTTAGCCGCCATGTCAGCATCAGTTTGCAGCAACAACTCTTTAAACGATTCCCAAATAGCATTTACAACATGCCTCAATTGTATTAACTGTATGCAATTAATCTAAAGAAATGCTTACAGCTTAATTACCACCTTGTAGCATAGTATTTCTTTTACATATTTTTTGTTAGAAACTTGCAAATGACATGGAAAAAAAATTTTTGAAAGCAAAAAATGTGAAAATAAAAGAATTAAAAAATTAATAAAAAAAATTAGAAAAATATATGTTTTTTTTTAAATTTTTAAATTTATAATAAAATAAAATGATAATGATAATAATAAATATATATAAAAATGGCACTAAGAATATTTCAACATACGTGAAATTATGTAAATCGCGAAAAAAAATCAATATTTAAGACTACTCCTTATTCTAATCTTTCAGCTAAATAAGATGAAAACATTTTTATGCATAAATAAGTTTACGAATATATGCTTAAATAAGCACACAAATATATATAATGCATATACAAATATACATGGCATTTCTCCGATTTCCTACGTGCCATCTAAACCTTACTAAACCAAACTTTAAATCCATAGCTACAATAAATATGCGTCCATGCAGTATCAACTGACTAACAACACAACTCATTTTGCACAAAACAAATATACTCTTTTCACACTTTGTAAACCAGCATTAAAAGACACAGTTGACGAAGCACAAAAAGCTCTAGACCATATTTAATTTTTTGAAAATATCGAAGTAGGGCAATATTTAAAAGAAAAATTTTATTGAACTGACTGTAAAGTAAAAAGTATACTAGACTTTGTTAAGTGCGATGAAAACATTAAAAAAAAGAATCTGTAAGTCGAACATGAATTGATGAAATGCACAGAAACGAAGCAGACCTCAAAAAAAGTTTTTTACATAAAAAGTTTAAGTTAACATATATATTCATTTACAGAATTTAAAATATGATAACTTAAGCTGAATTATTCAATATAAGTATAAAAAATACATATAACGTATAATTAATTAAATTGCCATAACAAAATTCAATCAAATTCTCAAAGTATATGCAGCTGAATCTAATCACAACTAAATAATTATTATTTTAATACACTAAACTATTTTAATACAACTTAAAAGCAGATTAAAGCTTTAACTAAAAATCATTCAGTGATTCAAATATTAAATCCAAATTCCAATCTGAACTGATGACATTTGGGGGCTAAGCATACAAATGAGATGCCCTCAGAGCATTTGGTATCGCATCAATGATGTATTTTTGATTGCAGCTGCTTAAAACAAGAAGAAGAAGAAGAAGAAAAAACATAACCAAATATATATGAGAAAACAAAATACAACAATCACAATCAGCAAAATTGCGAGGGCGACACACAAAAACAAAACGCAGATGAAATGCCAAAACACACACCAGACCACCAGAAAAAAAAAAAAACAGACACAACAGACAGCAGCAAGCATCATAACCTGTAGCTTCAGGGGCAGCACAGAATGTTGTAGCCGAAACCGACCCACAGTACCCACTCCTCCATGCAGCTGCCATGCACAGATAAATGTGTCCTGGCGTCCTGCCCGGAACGCACCCAAAAGCGAAAGTTCACACCGAAATTGAAACCCAACAACAAAACTGGAAGCCGCGTGGCCTCCGACGACGAGCAAAAAACAAAAAAAAAATAAGGTGCCAGAGCGAGAGGGAGAGCGAGAGAAATCTGTGTAGCATAATCTGAGGCGCAAAATGAAGATGACAATAAATTCGATTCGATTTCGCTTTGATTTAGTTTTTGGGGAATATCTTCATCCTTGGATTACCAGGCACTGAGCGCGCAAACGAGCGCCCAGCCATCCCACCCGTTTGCCCCCTGTTGATGATGATGATGATGATGATGATGAGAACGATTGTCGCCTTATGGCCGAAATGAGAGCAGGGCAAACACAAATAGATAACAGACAACAAATAAATGCCAGCGTATAACGAAATGAAAATAAGACAAAGCAAATTCACGCACATAAGGCATATGGAGACGAACGGTCTCGCGCGCTGCTGCTCCTGCTGCCAGGATCATTGGCAGGACACATTCGGCAAATCCTATGCAGCTTATGCTGGCTTTCAAATTTTGATTGAAAAAATCACAAGAGATTTTTAGTGCGCCAAGCAAACGAAACTAAGCAGACAACACACAGACCTTTCTCTCTTTTTCTGTTTCACCTAAAATGAGCGACAAATAGCGAAATGTTGCCACAGATTGACATAATGATGAAGGCCAGCAGGCAGACAAGCATGGGTGCTGGCAAGCGAAGAAGGCCGACAGTCTGGCGTTGCCGACAATTCCTATTTAATAATTCAGTCTGTTTGCCGATATTTTGATTTGGTTCAATCATTTGGGCATCAGAGGAAGGCGAATGCCTTCAGCTATTCAGGAGCTTCAGAATATATATTTAATTTGGTTCATGTGCACATTATCGTAATATGTGTAATTGGAAGATAAAGACTTATTAGAGTGTTCGGAATTGCCTGTTATCAAGCGTTGTTAAACAAAATCATCGAGACTAGAATTATGCACATTGCTGTGTTATATAAAATACCTTAATACAATATTTCTAAATTTTTCTCAGTCAGTCAGTTAATATTTATATATATTATTTCCGCAGTACTTCAGTATTTCAACTAAATGAAAAACGATAAAGAAAATTTACCATCTCCAATTAAGTTTTTATTATCTTGTTTATAATATTTATATATTTTTATCATTTTTATTTTAAATTTTCAGAATTTTCTTAGTAACGGCAAGCACGTTTCAGATATCCATTCAACAGCCCCAATATTATAATGCATTACAAATGGGTTAGTGTATTCGGTGAGCTGTGCAAAAAGCTCATTGCTACAAGATGCAAGCGCTATGAGTAGCTTGTAAGGGTAAGGCACTTGGCTGACGCTCTGCGTATGGCTTTTTTTGGCTTAGCAAAGACACAAACCGCAATGTGTATGCCACGTTAAAAAAGAAACGTTTTTTTGTATTTTTTTTTGTCTTATTGCACCTATAATAATTTAATTGGACTAATTTGTATGGCACGTTTTGAATCGGTAAACGATCTAGATCTAGGCTGATTTAATTTTTAATTAACTTGCTATGTAGTAATTAACGATAAACCGATCAATAAATTAAGATAAGAAATGCCACTTGATTAAATTTGACATTTATAACGTTTAAATATACTTAAATACTCCAATTTATTACTGTCAGAAACATTAAATATATTCATATAATTAGCCTATTAAAAACCAGCGTTGAACCAATTTCATTTGCAAATTGACCTCTGATAATTGTCGAGAAATATTTTAATGGACCCTGAAAGAGGTTCCGTAACGAACCTCATTTAAATAAAAAATATCACACTTGAATCTACTTAAAATTACATTGTATGCTCTATGAATTGAGTGGTTTAACCTCGCGGCTATATCAATAAATTTAGTGGCATTGCAAATTAAATGTGTTCCCTGTTTATTAGCACATGCGACAGTTCAAAGTTTCTATTTATTAATAAAGTGCAATTTTTCAAATGTCCAAGATTCAATCACAACGTATCATTTTGACTCATACTGTTCGAGTGCGTACACATATCCGTTTGATTCTTATATATATAAGTATGTCTACAAATATAATATATATATATATATATATATATATATATATATATATATATATATATATATATATATATATATATATATATATATATATATATATATATATATATATATATATATATATATATATATATATATATATATATATATATATATATATATATATAGATAGTATTCGTGGCATATCAGATCGTAGCTGTATTAGCTATTTTTGCATCGTCCGAGCCTTCCAACACGTAGGTTGTCTGGTTTTGCGGTACAGCGCGGCTGTATTTAATCACCCCGCTGTTAATTAAATTGCAACTTGTAATTAAAACCGCTAAAACTACATAAACATGGGTTGTCAATAATACTAAAAGTGCGACACAGCTTCATCGTGGCTGCAATTTTGCACCAGATCAGTCTCGTGGCATACTTCAATTCATTCGCTTGCTAGAACTAAGAACTTCCAAATCAAAACTTTTCACTGCAAATCAAAAAAAAAAAAAAAAGAAAGGAAAACTAAACAAAAAGAATATAAAGGTAATTTAAATTATTTTAATGAAATTATTAAAATGATTATTATATTAAATGTTTATATGCCCAAATAATAAATGAATATGTGTAGATAGAGTTACATATAAATGTCTAAAGTTTAAAAAAGCAAAGTTTGATACTTCCAATGCCTGAGCAGAATTTCAGCATCATTAATATTTCCATTGATCCTACCATAATTGGAGAGTTTTTATCTAAAACCTAATAAACATACAATTTTATGATACAATACTTATATAGAATTATTTGTAGCTTGCATTAGTAAAAACTTAATGCAAAAATCTAAAACCTGAACTGAGCATATGTGTGGGAAAAAGCCGTTTCACGAACCAGATGGACTAAATTCATGTAATAATATATATATAATATATATTTAAAAAATCTGCTGATAGTTTTAAAAAATTTAAGGGTTTTTAACACAGCGTCTTTAACTGAAAATTTATTATTTCAATTCATAATAAATTTCTTTTCAATCAACTGAATCAATCAAAAATGCTTATGCGCCGTATTAAGATATTTAAAAAAAAAGAAGAAAAAAAGCCTAAATTAACGTATTTTGTATATTTTCTTGGAACTCATAGCCAACAAAGGTCTATGTCCAACATGCATCTGTTGGTTTTTTTTACATGCTTTGCTTGTTGAACATTGCCTGCTATAAACAAGATATGTAAATAGTTTATTATTTAAAAGCATCATTAGGCAAAAATTAAAATTGTGCTCAAGTCATTGTACGCGTACTTAAATATTT